>CP092720.1:16691162-17431162 GCA_030273425.1 Microplitis manilae | reverse complement strand
TATTCAACAAGAAGTCAAACAAAAAAAACGGGATGGCTGAGTCTACGTTAAATTTTGAACAATCGTATTATGATGTAGAGCAACTTACAGGTTATACAGGTGGGACGAATCTTTTGAAAAAATTTTAAAATAAAGTACCACAAGAAGATATTAAAAATTGGTTACAGGCTCAAGATACTTATACACTTCATAAACCAATTCGTTATAAATTTCCAAGGTTACATTATGATGTGTCAAATATTGATGATTTTGGGGAAGCCGATCTCGTTGATTTACGTTCATTAAGAACTTATAATGATAATTATTCTTATATACTTCTAGTAATCGATGTATTAAGTAAATATGTATGGGCTGAACCATTAAAAGATAAAACTTCATTGTACGTAGAAAATGCATTTGAAAAAATTTTTTCTGAAAGTCACCGCCAACCTGTAGTTTTACAAACTGATCGCGGTAAAGAATTTGTAGCCAAAAATGTTCAAGATTTTTTGACGCAACGTAACATTAAGTTTGGAGTCGCACGTAATCCTGATGTTAAAGCCGCTGTTGTTGAACGTGTAAATCCTACAAGAAAAGAACGTATGTGACGATATTTTACTCATAAAAAAACTAATCGTTGCATAGACATACTACTACTAATTATAAAAGCTTACAATAATACACGACGCTCATCGACGAAAATGGTACCTGTGTCGGTAACGCTGGAAAATGTAAGTGAAGCTGTGATGGTGGGCTGTGACCTGGGAAATCCCGAACCTGAACCTGAAAATGAACCTGAAAAGCATGAACCTGAACCTGAAAACTTTGAATCACGACGAATAACCGGGGCTATGGCCAAAAGGGCCCTTTTTGCTCCTATCGTTAAGGATCCAAGTTGAAAGTAGGGGGTCACCCCCATAACAGGGGTTTGTACTAAATTCTATGAACTATGGGTTGAATATAACCAAATTTGCTTGATACTTAAAAATTCACTGACTTGTACGTTAGCTCTTTGTTCTACTACCTCAAAAACCGCGATACGAATGAAATGAATGATGTGTGCAATTTTATAAACAAATGGGGAAAACATGTAATTTTGTGTTGTATAGATGCAATCTTCAACGAACCAGGAGCTCACGATGGAAGAGGAGATCGACCTATTGGAGCAGATGGTCCAGCATCCACCCCAGCTGGTGCTCACACCCACCACCATGACAACCAACACCGAGACCACTACACTCTCGACTGCCTCAGCAACAGCAGCGACAACAGGAACAGCCATCAACACCCGAAAAAGGCCCGACATCCGGCTGAAGAAGGTGGAGACGGTCAAATACCACCTGGTGAAGAAACCTGAGCCGTTTGACCCCACAAATCCGAGGTTCAAAAGGCCAGCAAAACGGCCTATAATACGACCAGCCAGCGCCGCGATGGTGAGGTTAGCCACACGCCCCAGGTTAGTCCATTCCAGGACCCCTGTAAAGAAAGTAGGAGAGGTAGCTGCCAACCCGGGCCTACTTAAAATAAGCGGTCCCCAGGCGACAGCAGGACCAGTCAACGACACCGAGAGCAACAGCAGAGTAACCACTAACCCGGGCCCACTCGCAGCAAGCAGTCCCCAGTTGGCGGGATCACAGGGTACCGATGACACCTTCCCGGCACACGCAACATCAAGCTTCCCAATAAAGAAGCGCAGGATTGGGGTCAGTAATGGGCGTCGACTTGCTACCAACCCGGGCCCACACAAAAAGAGCAGTCCCCAGTTGGCTGCAAAAGCACCCAAACCTGTCACCAACAAAGCCGGATCGACCATTAGTGAGCCGTCAAGACCTCAAAAAGGAGGAAAAGTCGCCACCAACCCGAGCCCACACGTACGCAGTCCCCAGTTAGCCATGACAGTGCCAAAGCCGACCACCTGCAGTACCTCCGAACAGCCGAGAGCCACCATGGAACCTGGTAGGCCGATAGAGGTAGTTGTCTCCAACCCGGGCCCACGCGTACGCAGTCCCCAGCTGGAAGCAACCACAGGAGCCTGGCTCGAGTACGACGACGCACCACTGTTGTCCGAGTACCCGAGCCAGTTTGAGTCCCTACCGGGCGACCTCTTCGAAGCACCAAGGAAGATGCTGACACCCCTAGACAGGCTATTGATGTCCTTGACACCACTAGTGGAGGTCCAACCAAAAGTCGTGAAGAAAAGGACCGTATTCACGGCTTATGATGGAGCCTTAAGCCTGCGCAAGGTAACAAGGTGCAAATCCTCACAAGCACCGAAGATCGAGTCCATGGGAAAGACGGCCTGGGACCTGCTAGCCAAACTTCAAAGCCGGGAAGAATGAAAGCGGAAAGGAAAGAGGACAGCAGGCTATCCCCTTTTCTTTGCTGAGGTGGGAGGGGTGTGATGGTGGGCCAGTTAGTACGGACCAGTTTTTGTTGCTGTGATTGTTTTTTTTGCTTATTCACTTATTACGAGTGTGTTTTACTTAAGACTATTGCTTATAAACTATTATACTTAAAACTACGACTATCTCTTATTTGTGACTTATTACTACGTGTGATATATTACTATGTTTTACTACTACTACTATGTTTTGTACTTAAATTTACTACTTATTACTATTGGGACTTATAACTAGTATTATTACTTATATCTATGACTAAACCTAAAACTATGGTGCTATTTGTGTTAAAAACCTATGTTTATATTACTTAACTACTCATGATCTACTTACAACTATTGTATTTATAACTATTTTCCTTAATTACTATCTATTTCTAATGGAATATACTAAAAACTATCACTATAACTATTTGATTTATTATTTACTAAGGCTGTGTATTATTATTAATAATTTTTGTGTGATATTACGATTATACGAGTGTATGGTATGAAAGTAAAATACGCGCCGAAGTGAAAATTGTTTTAAGTCCCGAGCCGACAGAAGTCAAAGGGAAAGAAATAAAACGTGAAAAATAATTCTATGCAACTCGTTAAAAGAATTCAAGAGATTGAAAGAAATACAAAATAAGGCAGAATATGTAAAAATAATGTGAGAGAGTTTAAAAGAACATAGTTTTTTAATCGCGTATTCTTTCATTCTCTTTCCATTCACTCACGAGTGTGTAAGCCGCACGGCTAATTTCGCCGTATTAGATGTTTACTCAAAGGCTTAAACACATTCTTTTTCTTTCCAAATCATTCTTATATTTTGGTTTAAATTATATTTTTCAAGTTCTCTTTGATATTGCTGCACAAAAACTTAGAAGAAATTCAATCTCTTGAGATATTATTTTGTAATTTTAGTTTCCCATTGATTTATTCGGTTTGGACTTAGAATAATTTCTCGATCGCCGTATTTTCACGAGCGACGCTAGAGGGCGACGGAAAGTATCCCTTTCCGTATGTGTGACGGATGGCTCAGGTAATAAGAGCGCTCGGGAGGGCCCGTATTGGCAACTTAGTCTCCCGAGACGTTCTCTAGAGAAGACCATTCCCTGGACAACATCTGGAACTTTGACTATCCCGAGTCCGACCGGACCAAGGTAAGCGAAATTTTGATTCTCGGGGAGATTTAAGGGTCCCCACTCTGAGGCCTTCAGCCAAGGGGTGGTAGGTGAAACTAGCCGCGTAGGTGAAGGGCTTGACGGAGACCATCCGTTTACCCTCGGGGAAGGGGCACTCGTACAGGGCCGACGGGGAAGTCGACCAGACACCCCTGAAGCACCCGAGAGAGGGTAGAACCGCGTTGTAGACCGCGAATTTTGAATATGTGTGTGCTTATATATTACGTGTTGACCATGTAGACCGTGTAAACCGTGTAAACCGTGCAACCCGTGTAAACCGTGTAAGCCGTGTAGACCGTGAAATAAATTGCTTGAATAGCATTAAACCGCATAAATTGTTAAATAAACAATAGGCCGTGATAAGTTGTCTAAGTAACAACAAACCGTGATTATCACTATCAATTATTGTAAAAAGGTAGTAGAACAAGGGCATAAAGCCAATGTAAAATTGTAATTTGAATAAAAATTTAAGGTGTTATATATATAATTAATAGTATCTGTTTTGCTTGAAAACCCCTTTTCAACCCTGGACTCCGGCGAGCTAAACCGAGCAAAAAGGGGTAGTTTTGTATATTTTTTTAACTTTGCTTCCTGGGATATTTTGTGTGGTTTTAACGTGTTATTGTTTAATTATTAAATCCATTGCATTTAAGTCTTTTATTTTAACTGGTTCATCTTTTCTGGTTCTGTCGGTTCATTTTTCAACTTTGTCTACTAATTATTAACCTTTCAACTAAACTTTAAAATAAACCCCAGTTTTACCCGTTACAAAGCGCATAATAATATAATATCAACTTTTAAACGAAAAAATACCAATAATAAACGTAAAAAAATTTATCCCTTTAAATATCGTGTAAATGATTTAGTACGAATCAGTAAAACAATTGCTACGTTTGAGAAAGGTTATGAAGGAAATTGGGCTAAAGAAGTGTTTGAAATTGAAAAAGTCAAACGACGTCAATTATTACCTATTTACGAGTTATGTGATTTAGAAGGTGAAGACATTGATGGGTTTTTTTTATGAACAAAAATTAACTTTAGTGAACAAAAATATTGACGAAGAAGAATTTGAAATTGAACGAATTATCAAAAGTGAAGGTTAAGGACGTAATAAACAAGTATTTGTCAAGTGGTTAGGTTACCCCGATAAATTTAATTCTTGGATACCTCCTACAAATGTAAAATGAAAAATCCTACGGACAAATTTACAATGATTTTATCTAGCGCCAGTAGTATGGAATATTTTCCATCTAATACAGCATCTAGACTTACAACTTATTTACCACATCAAATTGAATTAACTTGTAAATGGGTTATGGCATTAACTGAAATACAATATCCATGAAATGTTTTACACATACGTGATCACAATGATTCATATGCTGCTTTTATCGATAGTTATGAAACAGAAGAACAATTACGAAAAACAGGACAGCATAACGTAAAACGCGGTATTTATCAGAATCCTGATGATTTTATGTGGGCACTCAATCGTATACCGACTATAAAATTTCATTTTGAATTTCATTACAATTCAAGAAACGGATAAGTTACTATACGCAGATACTGTAGAAGGGACGAGTGTAAAGATAAAATTCATTTATTAAATTTGTCACCGAAAATATGGACAGTGTTGGGTTTCAATGGTGCGGCCATTGGTATTGAAGGCGTTCCTTTTCCAGACTTACAACCAGAGGACTACGAAACAATAGGTGAACGGCCTATAAGCTTAGCTCGTGTGCTACCTGAAAATTTTTTCATCTATTGTGATGTTTGTGCACCTTACGTCACAGGTAATATACAATCGTCATTATTACGTATAGTCTCATTTAATACAGCAACTAAATATGTATATGGTAGTATATGCTCAACTAATTTTACACCTGCAAATTATATAACACGATTACAATCATCATTTAGAACAATTGAAATAGATATAAGAGACGGTAAAGGTAATCTTATACCATTTGAATACGGGCCATTAAATGTAACACTTCATTTTAAACGCGTTGATTAGTAATAGGAAAAATGAATCATTACATTGAATATTATCAAGTAGAGGCTGGTGGAGGTTACACTGAAAAATATAATCGGTTCGGTCATGTATACGCAGGTGCACCTTACCAGCGTGGTCACGGTGTTGGTGCTTTTTTGGGTGGTTTATTTCGACGTGTATTACCATTTTTGGGTAAAGCTGCTCGTATTGTCGGTAAAGAAGCACTCAATGCGGGGTTAAATGTCGTTAGTGATGTTTCAACACGCCGTATACCGCTGAGAGACGCCCTAGAACATCGTTTGACGGATGCTGATTTGAATTTAAAACGTAAGGCCCAAGAAAAAATCGATAAAGTAATGACAGGCTCCGGTTATAATTATAATGACAGCAGGGAAGTTATTCAGTCTCGTTTGAAGCGCCGACGCGTACGCAAGCGTGCTACCCGTAAGAAAAAAACACAAAAAAACGTACTAAAGAATATCGTAAAAAGACAATCAGTAAAACAAGGAAAAAAATTAAAAATAAAATTAAAAAATTAAAACAAAAAAGTGGTTCCAGAAAAAAGAAAAAGCGTTCAGTGCAAGATATTTTTGACAGTAATATATAATAATGGCTTTTTCACATTCTCATTCAAGCAAGTGTGCCAAGTCAGAATTGGACTTATTTACTATACCACCAACACAAACAAGCATCGAATATTCACAATAGACGCACTACAATCCAGTTTTTTCAATAACAGACGACTCGCCCATTGAATTTGGCATACCTGGGCATGGTGATGAATACATCGATTTACCTTATACGATGTTAAAAATACGAGCACAAATAATTGCTGCTGACGGAACTCATGCTGCGGCCGATAAAGTCGGTCCTGTAAATAATTTATTACACTCAAATAATATGTCTAATGACGTCAATCTGGTCAATTAAAAAATATTCTGTCTGAATAATAAATAAGCCAGAATGTAGCACAATCAAAAATTAATTTTGCCGCCTAATAACGCATATGCTTACCGAGCATGCATTGAAACATTATTAAATTACAGTAGTGAAGCGAAGAATTCACACTTAGGTTTAACATTATGGTCTAATGATACTAGCGGCACGTTTGATCATCCTGTAGGAGGTATTGGTGAAAATGACAACAATGTTAGTAGCAAAAGTCTAGAAGAACGTACGGGGATTACTAGAAATGGTGCGAAATTTAATTTACTTGGACATCTACATTGTGATATTTTTAATCAAGATAAATTTTTATTAAACGGTGTAGAAATGCGCTTACGTTTAGTACATACAAAAGATTCATTTCGTCTTATGGACAGTACAAATAAAAATTACAAAATACATTTACTTGAGGCTTCACTTATTGTAAGAAAAGCTAAACTAGTGCCAGGTATACTTTTGGGTCACGCCAAGGCTTTGTCACAAACAACGGCAAAGTACCCCCTGACGCGTGTTGAAATGAAATCATTTGTGTTACATGCAGGTATTTTAAGTCGAACAATAGATAATGTTATATTAGGGCAGCTACCTAAAAGAGTGATTTTTGGTTTTGTTGATAATCGTGCATACAATGGTGACAGAACATTAAACCCTTTCTATTTTGATAATCATGGTATCAACTTTTTTTGTCTTTATGTTGACGGTAAGCAAGTACCAGATAAAGCATTACAGCCACAATTTTCTGAGAATGATTATTTAGAAGCCGAAGCATACAACACCCTTTTTACCGGCACTGGTATACATTTTTCTGACAATGGTAACAAAATTACACGAAAAAATTACTCCAAAGGATATTCCTCGTTCGCATTCGATTTGACGCCTGATCTATCTGCTCATTTTGCTACTCACTGGAATCTTGTTAGAAACGGTAGCTTAAGAATTGTAGTACATTTTGATAGAGCAACGACTACGAGCTTAAACTGTATACTTAATGCTGAGTACGATATTATACTAGAAATTGATTCTTCCCGCCAAGTGATAGTCGACTACAATGGATAAAAAGAATATGGTTGAATGCAGAGCAGCCAGTTAGCTTGGAAATTTCGTGAGTGTATTATCTATCTATCCTTTTTTAGTTGGTGCGTGAGTGAATAAAAATATTATAAAAATGACTCATCATTTAAACGAGCTGATTATAGACATACAAGGTTCGGCCGGGGCCGATGGTTTATTTATACCAAAAGAAATAGCTATACTACCTGTTATAGGCAGACATGTAGGACACTGGATAATAGGACCGCCGTTACCAAAAAGTGCTTTAAGTACAAAAGTTTGTAAGCGCAATTTCTGGCTAACGACATTTTATCATCGTTTAGACTGGTGTCAAGGGACAACGTTCTTTGAATCTCTTAAGTCTTTGCTATTTGAAGCTACAACGAATACGGTATTGATATACGTCCGTGGTGAAGAAAAAAAAAATTTCTTACAAACAATTATTTCAAGACCTGTCATTGACTTGGAAAAATATTGCCCGCAGTTTTACACGCTACCTTTAAACAATTATTTATGCTTTTATCACGGTGAAATAAAAAAGAATATAATGCATGAGTATTCATGTGCACTTCATAATGCCTTCAAATTAAAAGCGTGGATTGAAATTAATATTTTAACTGGAGAGTTAACATTAACAGACAAATTTGATGACATAAAAAATGACGAAGACTAACACTAGATAAATTATTTTACTGCAGGTGAGAAAAAAAAAATATTCAAGAAATTAAACCAGCACCCCCGCCGAGGACAACATCGAAAAATTCTAGACCTAAATCAATCGTAATACCGATGTCAGGTAATACAGTACAGTCATCTAATAATTGTGCTAGTAGCGCACCACCAACGTATTCACCGCCACCGCCATCTTGCCAAGAAGGGGAGGACGTGTGTGGTAGAAACAGTGACGTGTGTGTTAGAGGCAGCACTGTGATTCGTAAAAACGTTGGGTTGCTAGTAGCGACATCACCACCGCCATCTTATCAAAAGGGGGAAGACGTGTGCAGTAGAAGCAGCAACGTTTAATGAACACGTCAGAGCTACTTGAAGTCTTACCGAATACGAATGTCACGGTCGGCGGTGTTTTCGCCAGCTATGGATTACCACCGTTTGATGAGCAAATCACACATCGCTTTACGAGAAATTGCCGAACATATACGTGGAACCGCGTCCAATTTCAAGATCTACCAAGCAATGTTTGTGGGCACTACTGCATTGTTTTATTGCATAGGCTTAGTGACGGTTGCTGTTACGAGTCACTACTTACAAAGTTTGGAAGAAGTACAAAAATAAATGATCAAATTGTTGTAAAATCGTTTCGTGTCATTATTAAAAATAAGTATAATAAAAAGTGTTCATTGTCATCGAGTTCAAGTATTCAAAATTGTAAAAAAAAAACACGTAAGAAGTCTTTTTAGTACGTAAGCAAATGTAACTTTTTTTTTTTAACTATACGAACTCATTACTTATATGATTTTGGTTTTTTAAAAAAAATGCATTTGATATATATAATTTTTTTTTTTAACTATTTTTTTTCTTTTGTTTTTATATTCCAGTAGTATTAAATATCGATTTTTTTGTTTTTTTTTTTCATCAGCATTAAATATATAATTTCTAAGTTTTTTATGTGCCTTTAACATATATATATATATATATATATATATATATATTATAACGGGTTTTTCACCACCGGGGATCTACCGGAGTGAAGTCCGAGTATACTTATGATTTTTGGCAACCTTGTTCAAAATTTAAATGTTGGGCGCCAGGTGATTTTGGAATCACCAAATAAACAATTCTCCAAAACGTCGACTCAGGGTGGCGGATCGGGGAAAGGTCAGGCACTTAGATTACGATAAATAATTCAGTAAAATTAACAAATTAGTCGTATATTAAATAACAACAGAATTGATCGGATTGACAAAAATAATCGGTTACAAAAGAAATAATAAATGCCGTTATCGGCTTGACTCGATATAAACACAAAAAAACGTAGTTGATCGGAATAGTCAGTTCGTTGCTCAAGATAAAAAAAAACAGTCATTTGTCGAACTAGAAATACTCTTAGTTTATTTCACAAACACACACGACGTAGTTCTTAACGAAATACTCGACCGGTGACGTCAGAGTATTTTACATAGCCAGACTCGGCTGCCGCAACGAATGAGAAAGAGATAATCTGCAATTCTCAGAAATACTCGAATGAAATAAAATAAAATAATATTTTATTTTTCGGTAACGTTAAATTTCACTAACATACAATTGTCACGGGTAATTAATCATTTAATTAATATTTACACCACTCGCGTTTCACTTGTTCATTAACAAAATCAGTTTAACTCGTACACTTGTTCAGTTGCCGATGCTTCGGCTTGTTCACTTGTTCACGTGACACGATTTATTGTTCACTCGGATGGTTCTTACCGGCGTATATCGGACTGTTCAAAAAGTCGGAATCAAAATTGTTCGTTTGGTCGAAGTCGAATCGTTCACATCCAAAAACGCGGCCGTTCAGTACGACGTCTATCCCGGATCTCTCGTAAAATCCATGCGGTCGATCTATTGCTCGGTCGAAGTCGAAATTGTTGATTCTAGATGTCACTAGAATATGCTCATTCGGTAACTATTGATTATGTCAACTAAATTCAAACCACGAGTCGATGTCGAATTTTTCATCATGTTACAATATATATACAGTGACGCCTGCATCGTGAAGTTTCTTTAAAAAGACGTAGGGGTAGTTCTACCAACAAAAATCATTTTTATTTTATTTATTTACTTTTTTTAAATATTAAATTTTTTTCTTGTACAATTTGTTTAAAAAATTATTGAAAATTACAATTTTTTCTAAAAAATTATACATCAAATAGAATATACCTAGGTTGCTCTAAGGTATCCCTTCCACACTGACCGCTGCTATTGTTACCTGCGAATATAAATTTCGGCAGATTCAAACAGCATCACAGTCTGAAATAATTTTTAAAATTCAACGGATAGACTCTGTCGAATTTTTTAAAGAAAAAAAATTGATCAAAGTAAGTAATTTTATTTTATTAATATTTTTCTATCATTTTTTTATTTTTTCTATTTTTTTTTTATTTTTATGTTTTTTCATTATTTAATTTTATTACTTTTTTATATTTTACAGAAAATTATGACTCCTGCCATGAGGGAAGCGTTGCGTGAAGCAGTAAGTATTCTTTTATATTTTTAAGTGATGTACATTTATTATTTATTTATTTATTTATTTATTTTTATTTTTCAGAACTGGGAAGTGCGAGTTAGGTGGAACACCGACCGTCTGTACAATGTTTACATCCGGTGGGAAGACGAAGAAGGTGAAGCCATGGAGGGGTTTGATATCTTCGGTGTAGAGATGCTACACTATATTGCCGAGAACTGGCGCCGTCAATGGGAGTGGGAGCAAGAGGTAAATTTTTTAACTCCATCATTTTTGCTATTTCATTGTTCATGTTATTGATAATTTATTAATGATTATATTATATTTTTTTTTTTCAGTCCTACAACCTATGGAGAATGCCCATTGGAAGGCGGCGGAAAGACGACGACGAAGAAGAAGAAGAAGATGAGGGGAGTCAATTTTCCAAGTGCCAAAAAAATTATTAATAATAATGAGAAATACAAAAAAAAAATTTTTTTTAATTGTATTAATATTATTGTTATATGCCTTAAATAAAGAAAAACAAACGAAGGAAACCTTTTATTTATTTGTTAGTATTACAGCCCATCCTAATCTTAAATTTTAAATTATTTATATCGTTTTTTAATTTTAAATATTAGTTTTTTAATTTAATTTTCAAAATTAAAAAATTTTTCAACTTTATTCGAAGTAGTTTTTATTTTTCATTTAATATAAGTTTTTAAATTAGTTTTAATTTTAACTTATTTTATTTTACTTTTTTTCAATTTTATACTACCCGTGTAAAAAAAATTTCTCCCGGAGGGATCCTACCGGAATCCCGCATTTGGAACCTGCCGCTCATGAAACCGACCGGAACTATAAGCGGAAGTATGGTGGAACCTTTTAAATTGGTAAAGAGCGTATAATATAACTATGAAATTGTAAACAAAAATGTTAGCATCTATTGTGAACGAAAATTATTAAATTCTGCTAACTTTTACAATGTCTAAGATTTTAAATAGTGCCGCTAAAATTCCTGAATACTTGCGATAAGAGTATTTTGGGTATTTTCAGGTGAAACGGCGGAATACGAAAAATACCAAAACTCCCGCGTAAATTCCTGGAATCTTCCAAAAAAAGTTCGTAGGGTACTTCCAGGTGAAGCTGTGGAGTACAGACAATACCAATACTGCCGCGGCACTATTAGTGTTTTTGTATTCCGCAGATTCACGTGAAAGCACCCTTCGATTTCTTTTACCACAAGTTATGACACTCAATCAGTTCTGATATCTAGTAAAAATAATAACGCTAAACTTTATATGATGTTTATAACTATTAGACAGTTAAAACATATAAGCATTTGGGTATCTCTAAAAGTAGACAGTTTAAATAAAGTACCAACTAATAAATATAAAAGCGCTATTGTGAACGCTGTCGCTGAGTGCACCTGGAAAAAGATAATGAAACACAACATGGATAGGATGCCAGAGCTTAAAACAGTAGCCTGTTATATAACGGATAATTTCCAGGCTTTATACAACACAAGTGTCACAAAACTAGATACTCAAAACATCAGTACTTCGACATTTTACGACTTCTTTGGTGAACTTATTACGTTCTACGTTTTTGAATTATCACGTGATGCTTTGAAGATCATACCTACTCTGAAATTTTGCTGGGGATCAGAATCAAATAGCGGAAATTCATACACAAGTCAACAATTTGAAGTAAAAACTCCAACTTTTACTACATTCAATTAAAAGAAAAAATATACATAAAACTTTAAGTTATTATAGTTGGTACTAGTACCACGAGCAATATGTTCAACATCAAAGTTTAAATATTTCTATTTTTATAAATTAAATTTGTAACTAAGAGAAAGTTTTTATATACAATAAAAACTATTAAAACGAGTTTTATTCAGTATTTCTACATTTTTATATAAACCACTTGTAGAATAATAATTTTACAATTCATTATTATTTAAATGTCTGTTTTCATTGCTTCGATAGTTAATTTTTGTGACACCACAGGCGCCATTGTCGTAGTAGCTACCAGTACAAGTAGTAGATCTATTGTGTCATTCAGTTACTAACCGCTCGCTGCCATCTTTTATAACTTGTGAGTCATGAATATCGTCATTACAATACAAGGTTTTTGGGGTAACGAAGGTACATTTATACCTAAAAAAATTTGTGCAGTATCTATTCGTGAAACCTCATTTATTGCTCATTGGATTATAAAATCATTAGAAAATTACAACGATCTAACTAAAAACTGGCGATCTGCAAACAACAATCTCATATTGATGCAACATGGAATCGGGTGGTTTGATAGTGATACAGAAAGAGAGAGTGTGTACAATAATATCAGACAACTAGTGACACTATCGAATAAAATTTATACTGTTGGTTTTTATTCTACTAACTTTCTCACAAGTTTACTTAATCAAGAAATTATTAATACCGAATCTGATATCGGTGGAACTCCATCAGACCTACTACCACCTATAAGTGTAATGTGTTTTCTTCATACTCTCAAACGCTATACAAATCCTCATCGTAATTTTGATTGTGCACTCAACATCACGCTACGACTTAGAAAATTCATTGAAGAGAGATGTGCACCAAATACAAGTTATTTACTGCCACTTTCTAACGTTCATAGTGACAGCAATGAATCATCAAATGGGTATCTACAACCTAAACGACCATCGACGCCAGTATACGTTTCAATAAACAACCTCAGTATTTCAACCAACGCCCAAACATCATCCTATCAGAATTATCCTTTTGGCTCCAATAATTCACTAACATATTAAAATTTATGATATAAACTACAAAAAAATATTAAAATAACGACGATAATTTTGAAAGATCTACAAAATAATAATAAAAATATAAAAATGTAAAAAATAATAAAAATATAAAAAATATTACAAAAAAACTAACAAAAATAATAAAAAATATTATACAAAACTAACAAAAATAAAAATATAAAAACTAAAATATAAAATATTACTAAAACTAACAATCCTAACAAAATTAACATCCGAGTCACTGGGGTATTCTCCCACGCACGCTTTTCCGATCGATGGCGTCTGGCCTCCTCCCCCTTGAGGGGGACGAGGGCCCAGACACCATTGTTCGAGAACAATAGCGGTGGGGAGAATACCCTAGTAATTACTCATGTCCTTTAACCGCCGAGTACGCTAACAAACACGGCACGTTCGGTATTATGGGAAACTACTTTTGTTTCATTAATATATATAGATTTATCGAACCAAACGTTCCAAGAGTTTCAGTTAAAATTCTTGTTGAAATAATAATTAAATAAATACATGCCAAGGCTGGTTGGTGGTTGGGATGTTAGAAAAATACGCATATTAAAAAATATAACAATATTTTTATTTGTCACATTACATAATATCACTGAGTTACAAAATCAAATCGTTGATTTAATTTATTAATACTGTCAATTGTCTGAGCTCATGAATACGTAAATAAATGAATGCAAATTATAAAATTGAGCTCGAGTTAATAATTGAAATAATTAATTTAAATATATTCGAACACTGAGTTGATCGCAAAAATGTCATGAGAATAAGTAACATGAATTCAAAGGTTACAGAGCAAAGTTAATAATTGAACTGTTACGTTCTGGCTCTAATTAAATTTAAATAAAAATTTTGGAAATTTTTTTTTTGAAGTCTCGAATTATTTATTCGCCACGGTGGGCAAATAAACGGTTCGACACTTCTTAGAATTATAAATAAATAATAAATTAATAAATCGTTACTTTGTTGGCGATATTATTTTATTCATCACCAACAATGTAACGGAAATCTCTTGCGATAAGAGAGTCGCCGTGGCTCGCGGATAGTCTAAACAGATGACGATGCATGAGACCCGGGCCACGACGATTCTCTCATAGGAAACCTGAGATGCAACGTTAACACTTTTGATAATGTATAATACCAAGGAGCGACAGAATCAAGTCAGTCGATCACAAGATCTAGTAGAGCTAAGAACTCTACATAAACCTGCTGGCTTGATCCTGTCACTCGGACTTTAAGGCAAAAATATATATCCGTACTTTACCAAATACCCACTCCTTATTATAAACTTTGGGCGCTGTCACCGGCAGCCTAATAATCTCATACCTTCTATTGGGCGCTGCTACCGGCAGCCTAATACTCTCACCTGTTTTGGGCGCTGATACCGGCAGCCTAAGCACTTCCATGCCGCATCCCAAAAATTCATGCCGAGAAGCCGAAGGTCAGGCAAAAAGGCCCAGTTCCGCCGGATCATTCGAACGATCCACGAGGATCTCGGTCGTTCAGTTCACCAACGTTCCCGCCTAGAGATCGTTGCCGAGGAAGTCCTCCTCGATCCGGTAACGTTGGTCGTTCCAAAACCGGTTTACGAGTTACCAAGTTCTGTTATCGCGTCTAGTGAAGTTAGTGACCCGTCGAGCTCTTGCGGAATTGTTCATCAGCTGGAATCACTCGTCCTTAAGGAGGACCCGGGCCTTTCAGGCTCGTCTTGTTCAGAGGAACCATCCAGGGAGAACCCGGCCTTGTGAACCGGCATCAACGAAGGTTGGCGGTTGATTCCAGTGGACGTTCCATCCGTCCATCCACCCAGCGGAAGCATCCCATTCCACGACCCTCGTTACGGGTATTATTCCGAGGCCTATTTCAAGGCCACCGGCAGGGACGAGTACGCACCGGCGGAAGAGAAGAAACTACGTAAGAAAGGGATTATTTGGGCCGACTTATGGGGCTCATAATCTCCACCATGGTAAGTCATTAAACTTTTTTTTTTTGAATAAAATATAAGAAGGTCAACAGCTGACGCACCTGGGGTCTATTGACACCCTAATGACGTCAACCTGGTCAATTAAAAAATATTCTGTCTGAATAATAATAAGCCAGAATGTAACAGAACACTTAATAATTATGTAATAATAACACAAAATGCATAAATATTTGAGTTCATTGAGTTATAATATTACTGATCAGTTAATTCAATTAATTTGCATGGTTTTATAATAAATTGCACTGAATTGAATTGATATTATGAACACGTGGTAGCATGATTGCAGAGGCTACCGAGCGAGAATTTATTTTGATTTTAATTAAATTATTTAGCATGTTGATAATTAATAAATTATTATATAGAGTCTTTTATTTTTATGAGCACTTGAAGTAATTAATTGATATATAATAATGCACTCGTAGTCGTTTTTGTCGAAGTAACCTCTTTAGAAACGTGGTCGTTGATCACTTGAATTCCGTGAGTTTTAAAGAATTAATTTCCTGAGTTCTTTTGACTAAATTATATAAATAATTATATAATTATGGAGCTCGATGAGTGGTTAAATTAATTAACCGTTTATTCTCAATTATTTGCTCGAGATGAGCGCAAAACGATAAGATTAAATATAATACATGTTATCAATTTAATGTATATATGCAAAAGATGATGGCGGCCGTCTTCTTGGCACGAGGCAGGACAAGGGAGATGCGCATGCGCCACACTGCGCATGTCCAAGTTTAACTTCATAGACTAGGCCTCAGTAGGTACTGCCTCTATCTGCCGGAAGTAAGACTATATTTAAATTCAAATATAGTTTCAATTACGCAACATTTCTAAAAATAGAAAGGTTTCCTTCAACAAGGTTTTATTATTTAATCAAATACATCCAAGCTTTAATTAAAATATATTTTACCATTCAATCAAATGTTAGTTTAATTACGGTCAAACTTAAAAACTTTAACATAAACGCTCAAGCAATTTCTCATAATCGACTAGAGAATTTAATTCAATAAAAATGATTTTCTTGAGACAAACTAGTTTTTGTTGGTTTAAACAAATTTGGTTTCACTGAAGAGAGAATTCGTCAAACTCCTAGGAAGTTTGATGTCAGTACCGTATTTTTTACAGCGTAACAGGGATTTTTGAAATTTAATTCATTATTTTATTTGACTGCGTTCTCGGCCCACACATTACCGTTGCCCTGATCCCGTTAAATAAAACAATACTGAGACTATTATTGATTGGTTAAAATCTTTCGGCTGTGCGTCAAACAGGTATCATGAGGAGCCCCGAGTCCCGCCTGTTATAGGTTTAAAATAAAATTCTATAAAGAAAAATACGGTACTACATCGTTCAAGAGTGGGCACTTCGCTGCTTCGTAGCTACTCTGAGTCGCAAGTTACGACACCCATTGCCTGGAGCTGCTGACGATTAGTCACCTTCAGAATCAGCCATACATTACACAGGTATTTATGAGAGTGAGTCTTAACAACACGTTGCTGCTTATAGTGAGTTGAAAGAACCCATTTTTATATTAACTTATTGAACCTCATCGTATCGGTGCGTCTTTATCTGATCCCGAATAAATCATCTTTATAATATCGTCTTTGAAACTGTGGGTGCAGTGGAAGCCAGTTTTTCCAAATACGCTAAGTCTAACGACCGCGTATATAAATTCATCATTCTTCTGATCGCTGAGATATCAATATACTCAGGAAGACAACATCTGCGTCACAAGCTAAGCAGTACGACGACGAGTCAAGCACAACAGCAAAACGTTCAGTGGACATGTAACGGCGGAGGCGAGTCACCCACGTGCCAACATGAAAATTTTGATAATAAATAACGATCCGGTTTCATTTGTCACGATCGGAGAGAGAGAAGGTGACATTCAAAAGAGAGATATTTGTGTATGTATGTGTGTGAGGTCTTATGCCGATACTGGAGGAAGATACCAAAATGGGTTGTATGCCGACTTGATATTTAATAAGTATTAAAGGATTGACGTTATATCGTCCTAGAGATACGCCACGAGGAGGAATTCTCGGTTCAACCCTAAGAACTATTTTCATGGGGTCTTCCAAGGAAGTCTAGGCTTACAACGATCAAGGACTTCGGATCTTTGGTGATCCTATACACTCACGTGATCGTATGCGTTGTCACCTTGGAAAACAGGCCCAGGTTGATTATCTTTACTTATGGCCTAAGTTAACTACTCTGGTACCGAGCGTTTGTACCTGAGTAGACGATTCCCGTTTTGACTGGAAGCGTGGTGAGTTGGTCCGGGATTAAAAGTTGAAAGAAAACGGTGGGGAGGTGAACGCTTCTCGTGAAAAATGTATTCTTACGACCTGGGTCAATAATATCTAAGTTGGTAATGGGTGCTCGAAATAAATACAGAGGAAGTTACGAAATTATAAATGTAATTAATGTAAATAATACAAAGATTCTTACATGAATTGTTCAAGTAATTCTGCGTATTTCTTATCCCTAATCTTCGGTAGTATCAGCCGAAGATGCATAAACTTTGTATAGTCTTTACAATTTAGATTCCTTTTAGTTACTTTACTTGAATTCGCAATTCCTAAAACAAAGCTAATAGAGTCAAGCGGATACGAGCTCCTATCTATTGTTTGAGATATTACGAATTTATTTGAGGCCTCGATCTCCAGAAACAAAGCAAGGAGTCACCAAGCGGATACGAGCTCTTATCTATTGTTTGTAGAAATTCAAGGCATTGTTTTACGGCTTGAGCCCAAGTGAGCACGACAGCTTAGACTTCAAACTAGACTGAGGATGATTTAAACCAGAGGGTTTATATATTCGAATTTTGAGAAGGGAGAGGCAGCCGGTCGGTTCTCGTGTGGCTCGGGCGATCACCCAAGTTAAGCAGCATTGAGCAGGATTGCTACTTGGCTGGGCGACCGTTTAGCCATGCGTTGAGCTCGAATGGAGGTATCTGACCGTTAGGCGTGGGATAAAAATCTAGTGGTCGGTAAAATAGGAATTTTATCGATCACTAGAGCCTCGACCAAACTGAACTGTACTGGCAATAGTTTTCTCTGTGGTTTCCCTTGCCCTTATACTCCCACAGCCAAGGTGGGGGGGGGAGGTATCATCGTAATGATACAGTACAATATAAGCACAAGTCGGGCCACAGCCGGACAATAAAAGCAGAGAAGAAGAAGCAGTTGCGATATCCGAATTTTGAACTAGAGGGGGTACTGTTTAAACAAATTAATTAAAAAAAGTAGGGTTTGATCAAACCTTATTGGTTGCAATTCAAGGTCTTTCCTGAATTTCGTCTAGGTAGGGTATTTGTTTAAACAAATAGTGAAGGGAATTATGATATAATTAGAGGGAGTTAATTTACAGGCAATAAATGTCTCTTTCGAGGTTTGTTTACAAGTTCAAGTTTCGGGAAAATTGCATTAAAAGTGGAAAGTGGGTCTCATCAGCCAAGGCTACTTGTCTAATAGAAGGCACTTACACTTGTCTAGGCAGCACGCGAGCTTAAGCCTTTAATCTTAGATATGTACCAAGGCTAAAGCAATAAAAAAGCTATTAAATTTCAGGAATAATTAATGATTCAAAAGGTGAAAGTTCGGCCCTGGTTTAGATATATCTGTCTCTCTTGCTCTTCTTCGACTCTCATTTTATAAACATTATTAATCATATTATCGGCACATTGTTTCCGCGATTTTACAAATTTGCATGTGACACATTGTTAAAAAGTAGAAATTTAAGTTTATATAAAAATTTTATTAGAAAGTGTCGTAAAAGAAATAGTGAATTTCACAGAGTGGGTCCGAGAGCATTAGGTCACCATCTTATGTAAGTTCTTGGTGCATTTTTGCTGGTAGAGTGGTATTAATTAATTAGTACAGTTGAGCCTAACGACCTCATGCTAATTAATTAATAATTTTTATGTTATTAAATTTGTTAAGTAGATAATTTTCTGAAGATACTTAGTCTTACAGACCGTTCTTTGGAAAGTGCTGGAATTTAGCTTGGTAGCATCTTACTAAGTATTATGACCTTGGTGCTGAGTTTCACAGACCGCACTACTAGAAACTTGGTTTAGTAAAATTGTTCATATTAATTTTACTCAAATAAATTCAGGTTTGAAATAATGAATCAAGAACTATTTGGTGTAATAAATAAATAACTGATAAGTGCGTGTGTCTGATTCTACTGTGAATTATTTCCTCGCCAGCAAATTATTTTATATAAGGAGATGATAATTGTTATAAGAATTTAAGGAATTTACATTAAGTTTAAAACTAAATCAAATCTTGGAATACGTTGATATTGTCGGGAAATTAAAATTTTATTATTGTCAAAACATTTAATATTGAATTAGAAAGCAAATCTGTTGCCACATAATTACTATAAATTAATATGGCTATATTTTAATAAATTAAATTTACTGAAATAAGTATTTTTAATTGACTAATGATGCTGAGTCTTACTGACCGTTCATTAAGTGACTGAATTTGTTTATATTTGAAACCTAAATCTGCAGCTGTGTGGTCCAACTAAATAAGGAAATTTTCGAACTCGCCGTTAAGATTTCTTTTTCTCTCTGCTTTGTTTTGTCTCGCACACGATACTGACAGATCGTGCAACTTACTCTTAGTGGCGTCTTTAAAGCTTTTCGTGTTTAAAAGGTGTCCAAGTTGTGACCTCGTAAGCCTCATCGTCAAGACTACGGAAGTCAAGCGGTATCCGATTATAACAGTGTAAATATATACATAATAAATTTAAATATTTTTAGTTTTTGGAATGCATATATTAAATAGTATATAACGTACTGTAACAAGGCGGAGAGACCCTCGTTATCGATTCATGATAATAGGTCATCACAGAAGGTAAATTACCTTCTGTTATGTGGAAAGTGTACCTGTTATCACCAGTGTATACCATTATTATTATTTAATCCCCTCTGTCTGATGCACTGGAGAGGGAATGTGCGCGATACCGGTGCAATACCACCGGGTATCGTTTACAAAAGGGCTTGCGCGCCTAATTATCGAATATCTATTATTATCAGTTCTTTATCAATCATGTATTAGTTATACTCATACTTTCTTTTAATAAACTTCAGTTGTCAGTTACAATGTTGGGATACATGTACAGTTGTTCTACTTTAGCCTATCCCTTTGATCCGTTTTAGTACTTCTTCCTCCAATCCTTTCATCTGTTCAAGTATGAGAGTAATTGATAGATAATTAGAATGATAATAAGACGTACTTATTATCATTGTCTATCACCGCAATTGTGACGTCTCAGGCACGATTATATTAACTTACCGGCCGGCTATCTCTCTCTATTGCCTGATTCAAATCTACATCAGCTAAGTATAACAATTCTGTTATTATGACTACTTATTAACCGGGTATAATACCCGTGAAAAAATTTTCTGATCAAGCCTTATATGACCTGATATGGCCTTATCAAAAAATTTGATATATCCATATCTGACCTGATATGATCTGATATGCCCATATATAATTTTTAATATATTCTATATCAGATTTGATATGTCTTGATCTGACTTGATATAGCTGTATATGATTTTTTTTATGTCTTGATATGACCTGATATAACTTAATAAGGGTATATATATTTTAATATGCTTGTCAAAAAAAATATTGATCAGGTTTGATATGGCTTCATATGCCCTGATATGGGCACATATACTAGTTTTTTCGAGTTTTCCGTATATAACGTTTGGTAAAATAGTTTAGGAATGACCCAATAACGTAACATTGTTCGGAAAAACCGATTTTATAATGATTTATAAAATCTTATGAAGTCTGTTAAACATTTTAATTGACCGCATTTATAAATTGTGTAAAGTATACAAACTTTAATGAAAAATTTTTCCAATAAGGTAACGAGATCAGTTTTTAAATATTTGAGAGAATTTCAAATTTCTGTAATGAATTTAAATATAAAAAATTGTGATTTTAAATTGAAAAAAGTTTAATTACACGGAGAAAAATGTCGGCTCGGAACCTACCAATTTCTATTATGTTGTCGACTAAACTTGAAACAGGAAGGAAAGCATCCAAAAAATTATTATGATCATACGAAAAATTATTATGATGTATCACAATACTTACGACGCGCGAGAAAATTATCGATGAAATTTAATTACAATTACATTCATACATTATAATAATTAGATGCGGCATAATAATTTTTCGTATGCGCATAATAATTTTTATTACGAGCATAATAATCTTTCGTATGAGCATAATAATTTTTTGCATGCTTCCCTTCCTGTTTCAAGTTTAGTCGACAGCATAATAGAAATTGATAGTTTTTGGCCAACATTATTCTCCGTGTAAGTTTAAAAATCTTTAACTTCTTTTTTTTTTTTTACCAAAAGAAGTAGTTCTTACCCCGGTGCTGATGGGTATACCGTCAATGGTGCCGTTACTCTGTAAACAATAACAATTGAATATAATACAAGTAACCAAATCAATCATTTATCTGATGTCTTTAATTTTCTTAGTTCCAATTTTATCCAAATAGATATAATTAACTTTACATTTCAAGTTTGTAATTTGGCAGAGTGGTTAATAGATCAGACTTTGAATCAGAAGTACTCGGGTTCGAACCCACAACCTGGCCGGATTTTTTTTTTTTTTTTTTTCACGACAATTATTGCATATCCAACTTTACAAAGTTATACAGAATTTTATAAAATTACCTATGAATTTAGTTCCCGAGATAACAATGTTAGTCTCACTATATATAGTCTGATATGTGCATATCAGAACATATCAAATCTTATCCGTACATATATTGTCTGATATGGCCAATTTCCATGTCAGGCCTGATATGAACCGCCGAAATCAGGCCATATCAGTTTACGTCATCTTCGTTTCAATACCTAGGCCAGTAAAATTAAAAAAGTCTCAGAGCATACGTAATTGTTGGCCAACGCGAAGCCGAGAATAAATTGAAGAGAAACGAGGAAGGGGGATAAAGTGAGCTCTCTGATTCATTTTATTTAACCAAATGATTATTTGAAATGAAACATAAAATTAAATGGAGTCTTTTTCTCATCGCAATATTATTTAAGGTGCTTGTCTCGCCCCTATCTCGTATCCAATAGTGCTGCCAGTTCATGGGATATTTGTACCCCTTCCCGTCGTGAAATAGCATACAGTGTAATGGCAGAAGGGGGTAAAAATATCCCACGATCAGGCCACTCTCCTATCTACTATAATTTTATAAAATTTATTTACAAAAATAAACTAATACAATATTAAAAATTTTGTTAGGCCATTCTTAAAATAAATTTTTACAAACTAAATTAATCGTGGGTTGTTGTTATTGAATTAAACTATATGACGATTTTAAAAGAATTTCTGTCAATTTGTTGTACAAGCATATAAGACATTTATATATTGCATATAACAGCTCATAAACCTAGGTAAATAATTAATGTATGCTTCCTGTACACCCGATATCGTGGTCGTATATGCTTCTAGAATTATATTTTATTGATTAGATTTGTATGCCAAGGCTTGAAAGCTGAATGGAAAGATACGTAAAAATGCCGTAAATTTTCGGCATTTATGCACCTGCCATAAATGTACCGTAATAATTAGGTATTAATATGGTTATATTGGCCAATTTTTTCCCTGGAGCTATGCCATATACTTACTGTACTTATGCTGTAGAATTACCATAACAATGCCAAACTTTTACCGAAAAAATGCTGTAAAAAAACTATAACAATACCGAACTTTTACCAAAAAAATGTTGTAAAAAACTGTGGAAATTCCGAACGTTTACCAATAAAATGCTGCATAAAAACTATAATACGATAATGTTGTAATAATAAAATCGTTGTTTTTGTGATAATAATCAGTCAGTATCCTGCAATTTTGCCAGATTTAGGCCGATAAAATAGAAAATTGTGAAAAATATGGATTTATTTTTTGTTCGCTTCTGCATTTAAAATCATCGAAAATGTGCAAAATGTAATATTTTTGATTCAATTTTATTGCTTCACACAATTCTTACTCAAACAAAAATATGTAAGTGAAAATAAATATCTGTGAAAATTGATGTTTTCAATTTTCTTACATTTGTTTGTATCCATCTGAATACAATGAGTAACATATTCCAAGTAAGTGTTTTGGCATAACGGCTACCAAATTAGACTTTGGATAAATAGATCTCGGGATCGAGTCCATGAATTGATGGGTTTTATTTGATTTTTTTTTTTTTTATGACAGTTATTGTATATGTAACTTCATAAGGTTATATATAACTATACGTATCTAAATAAAATTTTATATAATTATATATACATTTTTTTCCGGGTAGAACGGTTTGATGCTGCAAAAATGCCGAAAATATATTATGAATATACCGTATAATTACGGTTTGAATGCTGTAAAAATACCGTATCTTTTTTATTTTATTACCGTAAATAGTCTAAATTTATTTCGTACATTTTTGGTAATAATGCGGCAAAAAAAACTGGCCATAATAACTTGAGCTATACCATATTTATGCAATATTTATACCGCATAATTCCAGTATTATTTCGGTATTTCCAAAACCGCGAGGGAGAAAACAAAACAACTATCTATACCAAATATGTTTAAAATATACTAATACTAATACACTAGTACTATATTATTATTACTACATTACTATGGCTACTATTAATACTATTTGATGTAACTATAGACATTTGTAATTAAAAATGTTCTTATTCTACTATAAAAAATCGTCAATTTATTTTTAGATGATTGCATATTGCTTTTTTTAACTTCCCGCTAAGAAAATTACAAATTTTCAAAAATTCGGGAAGTTATTGGTTTCAGTCCGATTTGTGAAAATCGAAATTCCAACAGATGTCGATGTTTTGAGGTCCTAGGAAGCTATTCTGACTAATTTCACGATGATGTCCGAGTGTATGTATGTATGAATGTACGTACGTATGTACGTACGTATGTAAATATCTATAACTTTTGAACGGATCAACCGATTTTGATCGTCAAGGTCTCATTCGACGCAATTTTTGTAATATCTCGAAGCTGAAAAAAAATTGAGCTTGATCGGTAGGGCTCGTTCGGAGATATTCCAAAAATAAACTTTTTTCAAAAATGATTTTTTTGGATAACTTTTTACGGGCTCGATGGAATCATTCCAAAATGGACTGGACTCTGGAGATTCATAAGCCGCGTCGAATGCCACCTAAAACATCAAAATCGGTTAATTCTTTCAAGAGAAACCGTTGTCGAAAGATTAAAAAAAAAATTGTTTTTAGTATTTTGAAAATTTCTCAAAAATGACTCGATGAATCAATTTCAAAATTTGATCAGTTATAGAAATCAATGAAACGCGTCGACTGCCACCTTGAACGTCTCAATCGGTTTATTTGTTCGAGAGATAACGTTGTAGAAAAAATTGTAAAAAACGTTATTTTTTGAAAACAAAAGCATACAAAAGTATTTTCGAGCTCGAAGAGCTCGAAAGTGTATCTACTACAATTGTCCAAGCTCAAAGAGGTCGAAATACGCGGGAAGTTTTGGGGCTGGCCCGCAGGGTCAACCGACAGACCGATTTTTAACTTCCCGCTAAGAAAATTGCAAATTTTCAAAAATTCGGGAAGTTATTGGTTTCAGTCCGATTTGTGAAAATCGAAATTCCAACAGATGTCGACGTTTTGAGGTCCTAGAAAGCTATCCTGAGTAATTTCACGATGATGTCCGAGTGTATGTATGTATGTATGTACGTACGTACGTACGTATGTAAATATCTATAACTTTCGAACGGATCAACCGATTTTGATCGTCAAGGTGTCATTCGACGCAGTTTTTTAATATCTTGAAGCTGAAAAAAAATTGAGCTTGATCAGCAGGGCTCGTTCGGAGATATTCCAAAAATAAACTTTTTTCAAAAATGTTTTTCTTGGATAACTTTTCACAGGCTTGATGGATTAATTCCAAAATGGACTGGGCTCTGGAGATTTATAAGCCGCGTCGAATGTCACCTCAAACATCAAAATCGGTTAATTCTTTCAAGAGAAACCGTTGTCGAAAGAATTAAAAAAAAAAATTTTTTTTTAGTATTTTGAAAATTTCTCAAAAATGACTTCATGAATCAATTTCAAAAACTGATCAGTTATAGAACTCAACAAAGCGCGTCGACTGCCACCTGAAACGTCTCAATCGGTTTATTCGTTCGAGAAATATCGTTGTAGAAAAAATTGTAAAAAACGTTATTTTTTGAAAATAAAAGCATACAAAAGTATTTTCGAGCTCGAAAATGTATCTTCTACAGCTTTTCGAGCTCAAGGAGCTTGAAATACGCAGGAAGTTTTGGGGCTGGCCCGCAGGGTCAACCGACAGACCGATTTTTTTATCAGTGTCCTGATAAAAAAATTTACTTAACTTTATAAAAAAATACCCTTAATCAGAAAAAATCATTTCCAATAATTTTATTATTTTATATCAAGCATAAAAATTTTACTTGTTTTATAAATTTTCTACTTTATTCAAGACAAAGAACTTCTTTAAAATGATATTTTTAGATTGAAGATTTTTTTCTCTTAATCAATCTAATTATTCTATTGTTATATTCTGGCTTTATCTATTTATTAGACAAAAGATTTTAAATTTACTCGGCTGACGTCATTAGGGTGTCGATAGACCCTAGGTGCGTCAGCTGTTGACCTTCCTTTATTTTATACAAGAAAAGGTTTAAAGACTTACCATAGTGGAGATTATGGGCCTCATAAGTCGGCCCAAATAATCCCTTTTTTACATAGTATCTTCTCGTCCACCGCAGCGTCGCGTCCCTACCGGTGAATTTGAAATAGGCCTTGGAATAGTACCCGTAACGAGGCTCGTGGAACGGGATGCTCCCGCTGGGTGAATGGACGGATGAAACGTCTACAGGAACCAACTGCCAACCCTCGTTTCTTTTTTGGCATAAGCTCAGGTGGAGGCTTATTCAATTATGTTCCTTGGAAATTTGATGCTGTATCCAAGGCACTCGCTGTCTTTTTCTCGTTTACTAAATGTTGTTTCTCTCTTTTCATCGTTTTTCACTTGTTTTAAAAATTTATCAATGCAAACTGTTAACAAACGTTAGTCTTCATTGAATCTTCAATAACTACATTACGTTTCACTATGCCTTGTGAAAATCGGTATTCTGCTTCGGATTATGTAAACATGATCTTGATTTACGGCAAGTGTCGCTATAACGCTAGGGATGCTTGTCGTGTTTATGCTGGACGTTACCCGAATCGTGCTCGTTGTCCAAACCATCACGTGATTCTTGGTGCTGTCCAACGTCTTCAGGATACTGGAAATATTTTGCCAGTCCGTACCGAGCGTGTAGGTTGTCCTCGAGATGTACGCACTCTGCGTAATGGAGATCGCATAGTTGATGCAGTGCTGAATGATCCAAACACCAGTGTCCGCAAACTCGAGCGACGGGTGCAGATTTCTCATACCTCGATTAATCGGATAACTCGAGCAAGAGGATTGCGTCCGTTCCACGCAACTCGAGTTCAAAAATTAGAACCTGGTGATTTTAAACGGCGGATAGCGTTCTGCAACCGTATCTTGGAGACGGATACTAATGATCCTGATTTTTTAAAGCGCGTTTTGTAGACACTCGAATCACTTTTCACTCATAAAGGGTGTTTTAAACAACACAATTCGCATCAGTACGCTTTGGAAAATCCTCATTATACACGAGATCGCAATTTCCAAACTAAGTGAAAAATCAATATGGGAGGTGGCATTGTTCGCAACGTGGTAATTCTACATCCTTTGCCGTACGCCATGAACGTAAGTAGAAAAATGTAAGTAAATCATGATTCTGGTGATAGATAGCTTATTGAGTAAAATGTGAATCAGGGTGACAATTATCTGACGTTTCTTCGAGAAGTGCTACCGTTAGCCCTGGCGCAGCTACAACCTGATGAACGTCCTCACTGGTTCCAGCACGATGGTGCACTGACACATGCGGTAGTGCAGGTGACAGAGTACCTTAATGCGACGCATCCCAATTCTTGGATCGAGAGAAACAACCCCTTTCCGTGGCCTTCAAAATCACCAGACTTGACACCTCTTGATTTTTTCTTGTGGCGTTACTTGAAAGGGATCGTTTTCAAGACAGAAATTAAGGATCAGTTTGAGACGATGGCAAGAATCCAGGTGGCATACCTGAACATTACTCCTGAGATGATGGAGAATGTCAGGGCAGAATTGATAAAACGCTGTTGTCTGTGCATCTAAGTTGAAGGCGGAACGTTCGAGCAGCTGCTCTAGTGATAGTCGTCGTTCGATAAAAACAAAACGGCCCTTTTCAGGGCCACCAAATTCCTTAGACGTGAAAACAATTCGAGTTAAGACATTGATCGTTTGGCTATTTCGCGCAATGCAAAAAGACATTTTTGGATCAATTTTTAAAAATTTTTGAGGAATTGGATATTATAAAAAAAAATCCAGTCTTCTGCTGACTATCAGTCAGTTGATGAAAGCAAAATAATTTATTTTACCGGACTGGATTTTATAAAAAAAAATCATCAGTCTTTTGCAAACTGCAGGTAGTCAGCCAACTGTGAATCCGTTGATGAAAGCAAAGTAATTTTTTTTTCGCGGGACTGGATTGTGGAAAAAAATTCTTAAGTTCTTCTACAAAAGACCGGCAGTCAGCTGACTGCTGGTCAGTTGATAAGAGACCGGAACAATTTTTTTTTTCCGGGACTGATTTTTTAAAAATAATCATCAGATTTTCTGCAAACTGTCGACAGTCAGCTGACTGCTGGTCAGTTGATAAGATAACGGAAAAATTTTTTCTTTCCGGGACTGGATTTTTCAAAAAAAGTCATCAGCCTTTTGCTGACTGGCAGTCAGGTGATAAGAGCAGAATAATTTTTTTTTGCCGGACTGGATTTAAAAAAAAAATCGTAACGGGAGCCAAGCGCTCACACGTTGATGCTCCCCCCAGACTTTCACCCCACTCTATTCGTCTGCGCTAAAGCTTTTTCCTGATTGGCTACTTTTTGTAATTAATCACACCTTACTTGTTTCTCAGGTGAAAAAACGGTAGAGGACTTTTCGTCTTAGAATTTCGTTCTCTATTTAGTTTTATAACTTGGACTGGTACCTGTGGGATACTCTGTATACATAAATACATAAATAAACTTTCGAACCAAATATATTTTCTAACTCAGCTCGTCGAGCTGAGTTGAGAGGTAGCAAAATTTTTCGAAAATTCCATTATGAGGACAAATACAATAGTTAGATTTCTATGAAATCTACTAAAAACTTAGCACAAACATTTATTTTTTATTATTTAAATTAGAGTTTATCTATATTCAATGCATTTTTTATAACAACTAGCGTACGTGTTTCGCGCGCAAGCGCGTCTTATGTCCATTTAATTTTTTTTTGTATTTAAATTAATTTTATCTCAACAAATAAATTTACGAAACTCCTCTTTACAAAAGCACGCACTAACGCAGCGTCAGTTTTACCACCATTTATGCGTATGAAAGTAGCGCGACGATTCTTGCAATTACGATTGACGAATAAATAAAAACTTGTCGTCATTTTCTACCAACTACATCAATTTAATTACTCCCATTAAATATCAATCAAAAGTTTTTAAATAGCCTGAGCACCATGGCTCTGGGCCTTAGTTGACTATCAGATCTCGTGATCTTGGGACCTACGAACCGCGAACAACGAAACCGCAAAAATTTCGTGAATCATTGCAGGAATCTGCGTTTGCGTCAAAAAGTCAATAGGGAATATTTAAATTCAAAATCTATACAAAAATCATTTAATCTTACTGCAGAAATCCGCGTTTGCGTTGAAAAGTCAGTAAGATCTATAAATAAAAATTCTATTAAATTCAGTTATTGCAGAAATCCGCGTTTGCGTTGAAAAGTCAATAACTGAATCCAAATTATTTATAAAAATTCTCAAACAACTATTAAAAATTTGGCTCGATTGAATAGTGATACAAAATTAAATCTAATTTGTAATCCAATCTCGAGTCGACGTAGTTCTGCGCGTAAAAAGGCCTTTGGGCCCAATAAAGACGCAAAATACAATAAAATCGTATATTTAAAAATTGTGAAGAGTTATAGTGTGTAAGTGAAGTTCAACTATAAGAATATTGTAATTGAACGTTTAATAAAAAGACTAGAGTTTGCAACTTCAGCCTTGAGTGTTTTATCCGAAAGTAGCACATAAGACTCTATCCTACAAACCCAGCCGCGTCCATTCAACCAAATCCATTAGGAGGAGGCCGAGTGAGCTGCAAAGTTCTGGAGGGATAAACGCCTGCCGTGTTAGAAGAAAGAATCATCCAAAGGTAAGTGAAAGACAATTCTAATATCTTTTCTCTCTGTCGATCGATTGATAAATGCAACGTTGATCAAGCTCGAAGCCGTTTGGGTTCACAATCTTCGAAAAACCTACATTAAATAATAAATATAGGAAGTGAAAATCTTCCTCGTATTATTTACTGTTGTCCGCAACCTCCATATCGCTCGTTAAATTTTTCTATCGCTACCGAAGGGAGAAATCCCGGATAACTAATTTAAATTACAGCGGTGGACATAACACGCGCGTGTGTCGTTTTTCCTATATTTATTTTAATCTATATTTTTGTGTCGTTTGCATATATTTTTTTTCGCTTTTGACCAATCACGTTAAAAATAGTTTGCCTTCACATATATTTCATCTAAATTTTATTGTTGGATCATACATACTGCATTAAATATAAGAGCTTCTGTAAAAATTAGTATTATACTTGATCTAGCCAGGTAACAAAACTCAACATTAATGTCTATCGATAACATTAATAACATTTATATAGAGAAAGTTTTAATTGATTCCATCGCAAATGAGTTAAAATACAATATAATGATTATCAAATCGTTTCGGTATTGGGTCTTGTTCCGGTATTGGGACATTCACGTTATATTTAGTATTTTTGATTGTCTCTATAAAAGATAAATAATTGAGTAGGTTATTGTCTGTTATTACCTCGAACTTGTCTGATCTATATGTTTATTTTTTTAAAATCTTATAAAAATTTAGCTTGGTTAATTTTTCTTGACTAACTCTTACTCGATTTTTTTTTAACTTCACGCTAAGAAAATCGACGATTTTCGAAAATTTCGGGAAGTTATTGATTTCACCCCAATTTTCGAAAATCGAGTTTTCATCAGATTTCGACGTTTTGAGGTCCTAGAAAGCTATTCTGACTATTTTCGGAATGATGTCCGAGTGTGTGTATGTATGTGTGTGTGTGTGAATGTATGTAAACTCTTTGTAACTTTTGAACTAATGAACCGATTTAGATGTTTAAGGCGGCGATTAAAAGAGCATGTTAGCCATCAACTTTCCTGAAAATTTCAGATCATTTGATCAAATAGGCTCGAAAATATCTGCGAATTACGAAAAAAAAAAAATTTATTTTTTTAGTTTTTTATTGATTTCTCAGAAACGACTCATACGATCGAATTCAAAATCTAATTAGCTCTAGTACTCAAGAAAACGCGTCGATTGCCACCTCAAACACCAAAATCGGATAATTCGTTCGAGAGTTATCGCGGGAGAAAGAAATGGTGAAAAACGGTTTTTTCTAAATATTTTCGAAACGACTGACGCGATAGATTTCAAATTTCAATCAGCTTTAGAATTTAATAAAACGCGCTGATTGCCACCTCAAACGTCAAAATCGATCAATTAGTTCGAAAGATATCGGCATTGAAAAATTAAAAAAATAACATTTTATGTTATTTTTCCCGTATAAATCATAATATAACCTACGAAAATGTGTCGGAAGTCATACCAACTCATCCTTTATATGGTTACTTTCGATACATAATGTCATCGAACTTGGCTTTTAGTTTAAATCATACTACCAACAATGAAATCCATAAAACGTAGTTTTCAATATTTTTCTCGGATATTTCATATTTGATTGTTTCTCACATGAGTCAAAACTCATTTAAATCTTGATTTAAATCCCTGGCATTGATTTCTGCCTGAATACACTTATTTTATTGAACATAATCAGGGATTCAATTTTAAAAACCGCTTCATTAACAATTCTTGATTCTTATATAAATTTTCAAACTTCAGCATAACAGGCAACTTGTTAGAGCTTGAGAAGTTTGTAAAAAAATAATCACATGTGATAGCATTTTCGAGCTCGAAAAGCTCGAAAATATATCTACACTAATGTTTTCGGGCTCTTTGAGGTCGAAAACAGCGGGAAGTTTTGGGGCTGGCCCGCAGGGCCAACCGATGCCCAGATTTTTTTTTTGTTTTTGTAGTTAGTTCCGATGAAAATATTTCCAATGTCAACAAACTTCTGGAGGAAGTGAATCAAATTATTAAAGCAGACAAAATATCAATGCGCATTGACGAGATTAATAATACAAAAATTTCCAATAAAGAGATTACCGAGACGTCTGGAGAGTCTTCAAAAAGTGATGAAGTCAACCATAACATTATAAATTACACAGAAATTAAACCACAGAATGTAAGTGACTCAGAAGATTCCCATCACCCTGAGAACTTAATAACCAAACACACAGGTATATCAGAAGAAATTGTTCAAAATAGCTTGGTAAATGATACTGAGGGTTCCATTTCGTCTTCCCACCAAAATGAACAAGAGCATGACCGACAACAACAACAACAGCAACAACATGCAAACAATAATTTTGGATATTCTGCTAATTATTCCCAACTCTCAATATTATCCACCTACAAATCATATTCATGATCAACATTAATATTCTAGACCAAACAAGTACAATATTACTCAGAATAGGCACTATCGGCCCTATCCACACTATTATGAAACAAATGGTTATCATCAAGATCATAATCAATCGTATGCTGAGAACATTTACTCTCACTCACAATATCCAACACCAAATACTAATAGCTTTTATAAAAATGATGAGCAAAACCAACACAATACTAATCTAACACTGAATTTTGCATTACTGTGAATCTTTGTTTTTTGCAATTGTGACGTCACGACGTCGTATTCTTGCTGTCAATCAACTTATTAAAAATCATACATGTTATGCCATCTGGCTATGCATAAATTAATTAATTAGCCAATGACTTCCAGCCATTATTACGGCTGATGATTTTTAAATTTGAATTTAATTCAAATTATTTTTAATATGAAATATTGTTGTAAATGAATATGAGAATAAAATGATTCAATATTAAAAATATAAATGATTATGAAATTTGAATATAAATTCAAATTACTATATTTAATAATAAAATAAAATTTATTAATAGTTGAATAAATAATGAAAAATGAAATGAATTATGAAATATGAAAAGAACATTATTGTGAAGTATGAAATAGAATTTTGAAATGATAAAATATTTAAAAATTATAAATGAAAAATAATTATTAATAATAAGTTTATTAATAATAAAGTAAGATAATAAAGAAATAAAGGAGTATGAAATGAAATTATGAAATTTTTATAAAGAAATAATAATTATTAATAAACAAAGTTATTAATAATTTAAATAAAATAAATTATAAAATGCTTAAATAATAAAAGAATAAATTGCAATAAAAGAAAAAAATAAGAATCAATAAATATTGATTTGTGAATTCGACTCCAATGCTTTATGCGTATGTTGCTAACTGCATTGGAAGTCATGAAAAATATATGTATAAATAATAATTATAAAAAAAATATTGATTTAATTATAGCCAATAAAATAATTGGTATAATTAAATAATTATTGGAAGGGATGTTACTATCTGGTAACAGCTCTTCTGGAAATCGAAAAAGATTTCAGTTTCCTAAGTGAGCTCATTCGTCATTGACGAAATTTTAATTGTTTAAAGGCACGGTCCTTAATTTTATTAAATCATTGTAATGTGATTTAATTATTTATAAACTGAATTATAAAAATATAATTCAGAATATTTTTAAATAATTATTGAATTATTGAAAGTAATAATTCATTTTAATAAATAAAAAATAATTTTGATAAATATTCCATCTATTATCAAATTCAAGTTGAATTATTTAAATATAATTCATTCAATAAATAAAATTTAATATCGATAAAATTCCATCAATTATCAAGGGTTAAGAAGGAAGAATAATAAATAAAAATCAAATAAATAATTATTGATAACAATAATAATCATCAAATAAATCAAGGTAACAATTTAATTAAATAAATAATTAATTATCAAATTTTAAATAATAATTGATTGATTTTAAATAAATTAAATAACAAGTGAAATCGAGAGTTAAACTATTTTATAAAAGTGTGAAATTGTAAATTGCATTTAATTGTCTAATGCAAACTAAATTTTGTCTTGTAATAATTTTAAAATAATTGTTTTGATTTAAATAAATTTGGAAGTTGTTTTAATTTTGCTTTTATTATTTTACTTAATTAATTAAATTTTATTTTACTTAATTATTATTATTTCAATTTATCTCTTAGACAACGAAACATTTTTAATTTTTATTTTCTTTTAATTTTAAATAAACAGTCATCCTTATAGCTCCGTCCCAGTTATTTCGCTCGGCGAAGGCTAAACAGGAGCGCTACTCTTAATATGTGTTATTTTGACGTAACACAATAATTATCCTAATAATTGATAAGCTTAGCATAGAACAATTACAGGTACTAATGTTTTTGAAAAAAAAAAAAAAAAAAAAAAACAATCAACATTTTAGGCCTTATCATAATTAAAATTAAAGTTTATTTTCTAACAATTTCATGAATGCTCATTTAATGAAATTCGGTAAAATAAAAGTAAATATTTATGAATCCTTTAATTAATACTAATTAATGACTATTGCAGGATCCATTAATTGTATCAATTTATTCTCTTCTTTTTGTCAGTGTGCAGCGGTGCTTCAGCTGTGGTGCGGCGGTATAAAATTCAAAAATTTAAAACGTTCAGCTATGCTTCGGCTGTGGTGCGACGGTGCTGGGAGATTTTTTTTGAAGCGTGTGGCAGAATTTTCCCTCAAATGGCGGTGGTGCTGCGATATGGTGCGGGCACCGTGCAGCGGTCGTTTGGCGATCGACTTAAAATCATTTTTTTGTCAAAAAATTAAAGTTCCATTTTTACTCGGAGCTAAGCAGTTTAAGAAAAACATTTTGGAGCAGGTAAATATTCGTATTGGGATAAATCTATCGCAACTGTAAGTAAATGTAAAATTTTCTAGAGATAAAAATTTGTTGTGCAACTGAAAAACCATTCAATTTGTAAATAAATAAAGATTAGGAGGTAGGTTTTAAAGGAAAACGAGTAAACATATGTACAAGCATGAATTCCCAGCTGTTGTGAATGAATGTAAATTTTTCTTAAGCATAGATTTAGAGTGTAAATATATGGATTTTATTTTTTTAAATGCGTTAAAGGTTTAAGAAAGAAACTACTCATTAAATTAAAAGTGAAGAATAATTTCAACCATTTTATAAAGTGATAATAATTTTTGTTAAACAATTTTTAAAATTATTTATTGGGGATAGATTTTCCATATCAATGAACATTTGATACAAAAAGTTTCGAATAAAAAAAAAATATTAAGAATTTATTTTATTCGATATGTAATTTTATTTCTATCGGAGCTAAATATATTGTTCAGTCACGAGCTTGATTGATTTGAATCAGCTTCATGCATTCCGCTAAGTCCAGGAATTGCCGAACTCGCTACTGACTAAAGGTCAGAATAGTGCTGGGTCACTCGCTCTTTGGGCCCGGTACGTACAATTTCTAACTCATGGCCGTGTCAAGACACCATGAGAACTCGCTACAAGCCGGCCAATCATATAATTTGTTTTATATTGGCCAGCCAATGAGAGACTTCGCTATCAACTGCTTCCTGTTGGCGCACTTTTAAGCCAATGGGAAAATTCGTTGTATGCAGTAAGGCTGCCACGACATCAAGCGTCCACAACGACCCAACGACGCTTTCAGTATTAATTATTCTACAACGTGCTTTGCTACTTGCAACCTCGTTCTTTCAAAACCGCTTTACTTTCAGTAATTTATTCTTGTGTGATATTAATCTAAACCGCTACGCAAAATTTTCTCTTTATTCAGCCAGTATTTCAAGGCTGATATTCACTGAGAGCAATCAATTAATTGTTATTTATAATTATACTGTCACGATCGAAGTGAGTGAAGGCGACGGGCGAAAGGGTAATTTTTATTTACTATTTAATATCGGAATGCTGATTTTCCCCACTCTATAGCTCAGCCAAGGAGTTTGATTGAACCTCATGTGGTTAGTGTGAGAACATAGGAATTTGAGCACCAATTATTAATCAATAAATTTATGGATGAAATTATTTTTATTCTTTCATCCAATCAAGGATCTGTAGTCACGTGGCTAATATAAGAATGTAATAATTTCGTGTAGTTTTACAATTTATTTGTCTATTCGTACCGAGCGGATGTACTATAGACAGTCCCGTTCAATGACCTGCGTGGCGTTAGGGTAGGTCAGGGATTTTCTAAGCGAGAGGGATATTGGGTGGATGAATATGGGTCCTCGAGAAGACCGTGTTCTTTCTCTGTCTTACCTTCAAGTTACTATGACTTAAACTACCAGCACTCGAATGCCAGAGAAAGGGACAGTAAATGAAAAGACAAATGTATACAAAAACATGTGTAGTATATTGACAGATTAAATTTTACAGAATATTATAATAATGAACTTACCCCAATGGGTCGATATACCTGCACACACTCACTTCAGATTCACCAATTTGAATCTGTGTACGCAGATTTTTACAATGTTTTATGATAGTAATTAATTGAGATTCACAGATTGAATCTTTTCACGAGAATGCTATGCACGCTGAACCGATGGGCCGGCTTTGCTTTCTAGTGAATTTACGATGATATATATATAATATATATATATATATATATATATATATATATATATATATATATATATATATATATATTCTTTAAATGATTTTTATAAGAAGGATTAACTATTCCCGAACAAGGATTCTGGCTGCCTAGGCTGTGGACGTCACGTGAAGGAGTTTAGTTAAATTTAATACAAACTTAAATGATTTTACTCTAGGTATCCGACCTAGGAGTCCAGATGGCTAAGCGTAGGACCTCACAAGGGAAGGTTTGAAGAATAAAATTTAAGTTGCGTAATTTATTTTTTTTAGCAAAAAAATCGAGTTGCGATTATCGATCTAGGACCCCCAATTGCCTAGGCTGTGAAGCGTCACAAGAACGAACTTTGAAATCGACTCAGTGAGTCTTACTCGCGGATTTAGATAGATCCGACAAGGGTTTTAGTTGCGGCGATAATGACTGATTTTGATTATTTTTCCGGGGTTTATATATGAAAAGGTTTGAAAGAAAAGTGGGGCCAAAGATGATACAAAGAATGTGTTAAAAACGAAGAGAAAAATAATATGGAAGGGTTTGATTTCTTTGGACAGCTGAAAATGACATTTTTATTACGGGAGTTCTTGGGATTTTATAGCAAACAGGATGTAAATAGAAAAATGAGTCCGCGGTGGATTGCTTAAAAAAAAAGTAATAAATATATGATGACATTTACGGTCGATATATTACATACTCTAAGAAATATAATTTTAAAAATAATAGAAAATTGAGATGAAAAATCTTCGAGGATAGAAAAAGGGACGGAGAGTTTCTGCGGGGAACCATGTAAAATTTTAGAGACTACGTTTCTATGATGACATTTATTACCAATATTTTAGGTAATTCCAACAAATGAAATTAAAATTTTGAAAATAGAAGAGCTTCCTATGGTGGAAAAGGGAAAAATAAGAATCCGCGGGAGACCGTGAGATTCTGTAAAAACAATGTTTCTTCAAAATATATGGTGACATTTACTATTGATATTTTGGACACTTCTGAGAAATGCATTTAAAATCAAAAATAAAATAGAATTAGAGATAGATTTCTACATTGGAAAAGAAATAGTAAGGATCCGCGGGAGACGTGGGACCTATTGGTAACAGATAGTTTAAATAGAAAAGTCGTAAAAGTTTGAGTCAAACTAGAACAAGAAAATGTTTTGACTTATTTATTAAGGCCTTTACGATGACTTTTATTATGACGAGGGACTCGCGGCCGCGGAAGACTCAGAGAAATCTTTTCGTGGGACATCTGGAAGACATTGAGTCGGTGTATCTTCGTAAGGGACTGGCCGTGGTGGTTTAGCTATGCATAGAGAGAAAAAGACAGATATTTATCTTATCTTTTCGTTTTACTTCTATTGCACTCTCTCCTTCTCCATGCGTTATACTATTATATTTTGATGTTATAATTATTGTTCATTTCAGGATACTTTTAATTGATTCAGAGGAAGTCCAACACTTTTCAAGAATTGGACGTGTTCCGAATTATAAAAATATAAATAAATAAAAAAAAAATGTTAAATTAGAGTAAGGTTAAATCGTGATCCATATGTAACGATCGTTACAATATTATAAATAGTTAACGTATCGTTAAGCGCTATTGACCACGTGTCAACTTAATTATACGTGATTCTTTCCTTTAGTTTACATTCGCTATCACGTTATTCATTGAGTCACATTCGCTTTAATAGTTGAGTTTCTTACAATTTTCCGTGTACATAGTGTAAATCAATATCTAATTTATTTCTTGATAAAAACGGTTTAATTTTTAATCGTTCAATTCCTCTCGCCTAATCCAAATCTAATTAGTTCATTTGCTCATTTTACAGTTATTTTCTAAAACTCCATAAATATTTTTCATAATGATTTGATCCTACATCTACGAACAAATCATTTCTATCAATCAAATATGTATTCATATTAAAATAGTTGTAGAAATTTAAAAAATTTTTAAGTGTATATAGTGGGGTTGACAAATACGCTTTGAAACGCATAAGACATACCTCCTAGAAATAGTACTTATTAATACAAGGTAGGCGTTGAAAAGATGTATACTAAAAAATGTATAAGACAAACCTTCTTACAGGTATATAATGTACAAGTGTATAACGTAAGTAGGTCAGAATCCCTACTTAGATATGGATAAGAAAACTGTTGCTCCACCCGTTTTCATGGTCAAAATTTAAGCAATAGGGTATTGACCTAATGAGATGGGATGGTCAAAATTTTGCTACTTTTTTTGAGATTTTCAATGTACAAGTTTATGGTGAGGGCGGATTAGGGGCCTTACTTAGAGAATAGATAAGAAAATTGTGGCTCCACCTGTTTTATGGTTAAAATTTATGTAATAGGTTATTGTCCTAATGAGGTGGGTTGGCTAAAATTTTGTTACTTGACACTGACCATATAAATACTGGCTACAAACACTGCAGAGTTCAGTAGAAAGCGCCCTTGTGAAATACTCGATCACTTTATTTTTTCTTTGACATTGCGTGTGTATCCTTAAATTCTTTTAACATTATGATTATTATTATATATCACTATACTAAGTTGTATTATGAGCTTAGAAAATGAGCAATTTTATCAATGAAGTAAATAAATTTAATCATTTTTTTTTAAATATATATCTTTAACGTTGAATAAAGAATTTCTATTCGAAATAATATCGTTCTTTGAAAGCTAATTATATTTTATTGTTAAATTGATTTTATTGTTTCAATTTACTTTATTAATAATTTTATCTATCTAAAAATTTTTTTGTTTTTAGATTATGGAAGCTGGTTGTTATTTGCGTCTTAAATAGGTGAAAAAATATGGACTTGCTATATTATGGCAAGCTCTTATACCCCAGATGTGGCTGTCCAAAATTCTGAGGATCCTCAAGAAATGGTGTTCTTCATCGATCATCAAGCGGTGAAGCTGTTGAACCTTGAATCGAGATATGGTGCTTCTACATGGTTCACGAAGATGAACGTTTTGATACTATAATGCCGCATTAAGTAATGCATCATATGATTTAAATTATTTCTTCGTGGATTCGATCATAGCACGCTGTCTGAAATCTGGGTTAGTTGGACAAGGGTGGTCTGAAAACGTGGCAAACTTCTTACATCCAAGCGATGAGTCAATTGCTGATGCCGATACTAATGTCGATCATGTACATCAACATGTGGTGCATGGTACGTCAGATAGAATTCTCCGCCACCACCATACTCAACACCATCACCAATATCAGAAGTATCGATTCCACCATCAGTCTACGCATCATCAATATACGCGCCTTCTACATCGGCGTATTGAGAATCACCTCAATCACCAACACCACTACTATCATCCACAGTTGAACCATCAATATATGAACGATCAAGATCTTCAAATTTATTGTCACAACGATCACCATTACCAGTAATATTTATAAATGCAGTAGATATCGGGGATTCAATGTTCAATTATTCGCCATTATCTGCTGGATCGTTATCACCATTACTACGAGGAGATAGAAGAAAGGCCACTAGAGATACTTTCAATCATCAACACGCCTTCGGAACACCAATGATAATTGATGATTATAATGAAAATCATCGTCAGCAATTACAAGAACAACATCAGCAACAACAACAACAACATCTGCAGCTTCAAAACAATAATCATTATTATTATCATTGTAATCACCAGCAGTATCGAAAACAACAACAACAACAACAACAACAACAACAACAACAACAACAACAACAACAACAACAACAACAACAACAACAACAACAACAACAACAACAACAACAACAACAACAACAACAACAACAACAACAACAACAACAACAACAACAACAACAACAACAACAACAACAACAACAACAACAACAACAACAACAACAACAACAACAACAACAACAACAACAACAACAACAACAACAACAACAACAACAACAACAACAACAACAACAACAACAACAACAACAACAACAACAACAACAACAACAACAACAACAACAACAACAACAACAACAACAACAACAACAACAACAACAACAACAACAACAACAACAACAACAACAACAACAACAACAACAACAACAACAACAACAACAACAACAACAACAACAACAACAACAACAACAACAACAACAACAACAACAACAACAACAACAACAACAACAACAACAACAACAACAACAACAACAACAACAACAACAACAACAACAACAACAACAACAACAACAACAACAACAACAACAACAACAACAACAACAACAACAACAACAACAACAACAACAACAACAACAACAACAACAACAACAACAACAACAACAACAACAACAACAACAACAACAACAACAACAACAACAACAACAACAACAACAACAACAACAACAACAACAACAACAACAACAACAACAACAACAACAACAACAACAACAACAACAACAACAACAACAACAACAACAACAACAACAACAACAACAACAACAACAACAACAACAACAACAACAACAACAACAACAACAACAACAACAACAACAACAACAACAACAACAACAACAACAACAACAACAACAACAACAACAACAACAACAACAACAACAACAACAACAACAACAACAACAACAACAACAACAACAACAACAACAACAACAACAACAACAACAACAACAACAACAACAACAACAACAACAACAACAACAACAACAACAACAACAACAACAACAACAACAACAACAACAACAACAACAACAACAACAACAACAACAACAACAACAACAACAACAACAACAACAACAACAACAACAACAACAACAACAACAACAACAACAACAACAACAACAACAACAACAACAATATGATGGGCCTTCTTCTTGAAAAGAACGAGTTTTCCAGTCGTCCGGCAACATCTACCGATCAATGTGTGATTTGCTGCACTTGGCCGGCTTAGATGCTGCGTCACAAAATCCTATGTATCTCCGAAAATAATTCGAATTTTGAAAAATCCGTTTCAGGGCATATTTTTGAGAGTCTTAACTTAAAAAATATACAAAAAAAAGTAAATTGATTTTTTTTAATTTCTAGACCAGAATACCCCCTTAATAAAGAAAATATAATTGTAACATTGTTATACTGTAAGGGATTTTTTATAGAGCTGTGATTCCTAATCAACCATTTCTTGAAATTTTAATAATGATTATTATAAAATATTATTTTCCTCTTTTCGTATTTTTCATGAAGAATGATTTCTGGATAATGAATAATTTTTTGTCTTTATTCTTGATTTGAAAGAATTATCGAATACTCGGATTGTATGGTTCAATAACATGAATCTTTTCGACTATCACTAAATTAATGAAATAAAATATATCATTTTAAAAACTATTTTAATTAATATTTTTTTTTTTTATCATTTACAAACAGATTTTTATGAAGCACATTGAGATTTTTTGATTAAATAAGAAATATATAAAATTACAACATTGTTATGAGTTTCAATAGTTTAAATTGTTTATAGAAATAACTACTATCTAATATGTGCAAAATTTATAAATAATAATTCTGCTGTTAACATACTAATTACGATAAACCATTTATAAATCATTATATTCATCACCGAAGTAAGTAAGGTATAGCTTATGATATGATATGGGGTTCAGGATCTCTTCGAAATAATTGGGATTCTTCGTTATAAGTGCTGAAGTTCTTTTTGGTAAAAATATATAATCAATTCGTCATTAATTGTTGCAACCACTCTTAATCAAAATTTCGTATTTACATTTTTGAAAGTGGTTATTTGATAATCCCCATCTTGTTACAATTCATTCAGATTTTAGTTGACAAAAATACGAGTAATCTGATGGCTTCATTAACTTTTGAGAGATCCATTATTCGCTAAGCAAGTATTTCCAATATTAATCTTAAGTTTTCGAATTTCGAATATTTTTAACGATTTTAAAAATTAAAAAACACCTACCTGTCGAAAATGACTTGATAGCGCACTACTCACAGAACGAATCTCGAAACAACTGTGAGGATAATGACAACACTCAAGTTTTTATAGTAGTAATTCCCCTCTCAAAATGATTGTTTTCGGGATTTCTATAGAAAAAATCATTCGGGGGATAAATAGAAAAAAATGATCGGTTCAAGACCAGTAAAATCAACCGTTAAGCCTCCTACTTCTAGTAAAGTAAAAAATATTCTCGGAAAAACTTTCGGAATTTCTACCATAACCCCCCCCCCCTAACAGCTGTTAAATCTAGAACAATTCAAAACAAAAAAAATTAATCCCCATCAATATGTGCGTAGGAAATTCGAGAACATTCTCGAATGTTTGAACTCCTACCAAGTCTCCCAATCCTACGCAAAACAATCAAACTTCAAAAATATATATATTTATAATAAGAAATCCTTATTTATCCACGGTCCCAAAATCTACTTCTATCGATAAGTGGGAACAGGCCCCCTACCAAACTTCCATTACCATGATCATGATCCAGCTCAATCTGCATTACCATGGTTGGGCTTAAACCAAGCCTGCATTATCATGAGCTAGTCCCCACTGATTTTACGTTATCATCAACAGCGAAAAAATCGATAAAATGAGTCTGAACTATCATCGATGAGTAAAAGGTTCCAAATTATCGATGAAATGAATCTACATTACCATAAATAATGAAAAAGGCCCCAATAATTGATAAAAATAAATCTACATTACCAACAACAGGCTCAGGACATCAATAAATCGATGAAAACAAATCTACATTATCAAAACCTCCACTTACCTTAGGCTGATAAGGTAGGGCGCTGTTTTAATCTGGTGCCAGGAACCCTCTTATTCATCTACTAAATTCGATTTTCAAAAATCGGACTGAAACTAATAACTTCCCGAATTTTTGAAAATTTGCAATTTTCTTATCGGAAAGTTAAAAAATATAATATAATAAGAAAATATGTTTTTTTTATACTAAAAATACGAATTTTTTTTATTTCAGCATACCTTTTTTTTTCCAATTTCTATTTCATGGGGGTAGCAGCCAAAAAAAATGCTTAAAACTTTTTAAGATATTATTTTTAAATCAAACATATTATTTTGGAATTTGGGAATACTTTATATGCACTTCGTGTCAGCCGCAATTGCACCTTGCTTAGGCCACATCTATATACTGTAAGTACACCGTATATATATGCTGTGAATACTGAGTATGTAAACAATCAGTAGACCATGCATACACAGCGGGGAAATGGCACGAGTGCAGAGTGTATCCACGGTGTATTTACGGCGTATGCACGTTGCATACACTTACACGGTGGCTACACTGTATATGGGTCATTCCATGCCACATCAACCGATTTTCAGAATCTTATTTATTGATCCGGTTGAATATTTAATATGTTTTTGTACATACAAAAAGACACCTAATCCTAAATTCTGAGCCTTCAATTTTTAAAAACCTGAGAGATATGAATTTTTGAAAATCGCGAAAAAATAACGATGACGTAATTTTCAGAAATTCATAACTTCTGAGTATATTATCGTAATTTCATTTTGGCGGTGGCTATTTTCTTCACGTTTAAATTCAGTTTTCGGAAAAAAAATTAAAAAAAAAAAAAAAATTTTCTTTTTCACCGTTTTTTCTTACATTTTAACTCAAGTTTTGACTTTTTTCGAAGACGGACATTTTTAATTTTCTTAAAGAGAATATGTTTCACTAAACTGTAAAACAAATTTTTTAAGCCCTTGGTCAAAGTGGGATTCAAATATCTTCGATTTTTTAGGTCACTTTTCCGCGTTTTTTTAGTTAAAAATTCGAGTTTTTTGAAGATTTTGTAATTTGTCACCAAAATTTCAATGTAAATACAAACAAATAATATTTTCCTACTGTGCCAATTATATAAATTTAAAATCTTTATTGATATGTTTATAAACAATATACAAACTTTTGTTGCAACATATCAATAAAGATTTTCAATTGCATTTGAACGTGAAGAAAATAGCCACCGCCAGAATGAAAATGCGATAATATACTCAGAAGTTATGAATTTCTGAAAATTACCTTATCGTTATTTTTTCGCGATGTTCAAAAATTCATTTCTCCAAGGTTTTTAAAAATAAGAGGCTCAAAATTTAGGATTAGGTGTCTTTTTGTATGTACAAAAACATATAAAAAATTCAAGCGGATCAAAAAATATGATTCTGAAAATCAGGTGATTTGCCATGAAATGACCCATATACACCTTGAGCTCTAAGTCGTGACAAATAGCAACTTGGTGTTTATACGATGTAATTTGCGTGTTAAACATGCGTGTAAATCGCACAAATTTCACAAATACACCGTGTAAATTGAGTGTAATTCAGATATATATTTAGTGGTATACATATTAACACTGAGTTAACGCCGTAATACACGATGTAAGCGGATCCACCAAGGATGAGCTGTACGATGAATTGTCACTTCCAAAGATTAATACTGGATTATTTCAATGAAATCTGGCATGATTGTCGGAATGAGTGGTCCTTATCAAGCATTTACATGCAAAATAACTTTGGTAATGACACAAACAATTGTTTGAAGCCAATGAATGCCAAAATTAAAAAAGATCTTGATTGTTTTATGTCACTGGAAGAATTTAGTAAACAGTTTTTAACTTTCCTGTAATGCTCACAAAGAGAACAAGATCATAAAGCTCCTTCAGATTATCAAAAGACAAAAGTGTTGTGTTATTCCAAAAATTCTCCAAATAATTTTTGAGCTACTGATTTAACGAGTTACGCTTTTAAATTCATATTAAAAAAATTTAATAAAATAGATCACTTGGAGTTGGAATACAATGATAAATGAAATATTTATGAAGAAATTATTTCGCCAACAATGAAAATATCTTCCACTTCCACTTCCTGCAGTTGTCTAAAGCGAATATCAATGAGCTGGTATTGCAGGTAAATTTTTTTAATTGTTTTATTTGACAAAAATACTGAATATTTTTTTAATATTTATTTAGACACATATTATTGGTTAGAAAACAGGAAAAAAATTTATTTGAAGAAAATTTATATAATGAAAGATGGACCCGCAATTGTTATTTTGAGACTCAAAGAATTTTTAAATCTTCCGAGGAACAAATCCCGGTTCCAGAATCCATTATTTCTTCCATTGAATAAAAAAAAAAAAATTTTGTCGGAAAACGAAAAATTCAGGAAAGCAAATGAAATAGCTAAAAAATTGCTGAGTCTAGCCGCAGAGGTTGCAATAACAGCAACAATAACGACAATGATACAATTATTGAGGATAGTGACTGCGATAATAATAATTTCAATAACAAGAATATATAACAGGGCTAAGCTGTTACTCTGGTCGTCCTTAAATTACCTTTTTAAGGATGCCACTGGAAGTGATAACGGCCTCCTACAGCCGGATCTTAGATCGTCAGGGTCGGTGCAATTTGTTTAATTGTATGAAAAGGATGAGGAAGGATAATTTATAAATAATTTACTTATTTCCAACAACTATGACCTTTTCATTTAATAGACCTTTTAACTTTTTTCCTTTATAAACCTTATAACTTCTTATAAACCTTTATAATTATTATACCTTTTAAGCCTTATAACTAGGGGTGTGCGAATATTCGAATTAACGAATTATTCGATAGCGAATCGAATCGAATAATTCGAATCGAAATTCAAACCGAACATTCGAACTATTCGAATAATTCGAACTATTCGAATCGTTCGAATAATTCGAATCGTTCGAATAATTCAAATCTCTAAATGACTTAAACTATGCGAATAATGCAAACTATTTTAATGATTTGAACTGAATAAATATCAACAAATACTAAATTACTACTAATATAAAAAATTAATGCGATAAACTCGTCTGTTAGTCAAAGGAATTTTAATTGAACTAGTTTGAAAATTTACAATAAATAGAAAGAAACACGGTTTATAATATAAAATTATTTAATTTAGGTTTTTATGCAGAAAAATTAATTGGGAAACCGTTTCCGGTTACAAGGACGTTCTTCTTTCAGTAACAATGTCTCCAGCTGACGAGAATAAACGTTCACTCTCTACTGAGGTACAAGGTATTGGCAAGTCATGTCTTGCCACTGATGAGAGATAAGGAAATTTACTAGTTTTCTCTTGCCACCATTGAAGTGGATTTTTCCACTGGCTAATCCTTGGCAAATACAAATATTGTATAATTTCTTTATCGAAATCCAAAACCACAGTAGAGTTTTGTCCGTTTTGCTGAGATTTTGGCTCCTCCATAAAATCCCAGAATGAACTGAGTTCTACATTACTGGGTTCACGAGTTAGTAAAGAAGTCGATCCTGTTTCTCTCTCTTTTATCTCCAATATTTCTTCTTTTAATTCTCGTAGAATAATTTTTTGTTCATCGTCATCAATAAAAAAATCTTTGTACCTTGGGTCTAGAAGAGTACTTTTCCGATATAATGTGTCAGTTACTTCTTCAGAAAATCTTACATTTAGAGACTCAAGGATGTTTTGTTTCAAATTATATGCCATTGAAGGGTCAAGATTACCCTGATGAAATTCAGCGGCATTTTCTTCATCAGAACTTGTAAATTCAATGTCATAGTCCCTACTGTTTCTTGAGACGTCATTATTAGTATCGGAATCTAAATAATTTTGATCGAAATTTGGATCAATTGTATTCAATTGAACTTTCATTCCTCGTAATAATGGCACAACCATTGAAAGTGTGGGATATTTAGCGCCACTGGCAAACGTTGTTGCCTCATATAATGGTTTTAAGACCTTAATAATATCAGCTACCATTTTCCACTCAATGCCACTGAACCCACTTATTTTGGCACAATTAGAAAGAACATCGGATAGAGGTTGTTGGAGTTTGATAATTCTTTCCAACATTTCGTACTCTGAATTCCAACGAGTCGGAACCATTTGAACTAGTTGGAGAGGTGGATGGTCACTAATTTTTTTTTGAGCATTTTCAAGTTCTCTTCTAGCAGGGTCCGAATGATGGAAGTGCGTAGCTATCCGTCGACACTAAAAAAACGAATAGTCATTTCTTTTGTTTTAGTCATTAGGTATTTACGTTTAAGAGCACAAGTCATACCGTAAACAGAAAAACGCAAATTAAAAATTAAGAATCAGACTACATGATCCAAGTATCGATCAAACTTAAAAAAATTTTTTCGAACTCAACGATAATTTTGAACATTAAGGAATTTTGAATAATATTTTGTGATATTTTTTGATTGTGTTAAAGGTGATGATCAAAAAAAATTTTTTGATTAAAAATGACTAGACTATATAATTTAAGCTTTATAATTATCTTTTACTTATTTAGGAAATGACCAAAATCTCCAAAATAAAAGCCTTATAAAAAAAAATTAAAAAGTTTTAGATATTTTTCTGCTTTCTTACTTATTTAATTGATGGTAGGTGAATGAAAATAAAGTTAAGTAAACAAATATAGTAATAATTCGTTTTCAAATTTTAATTTTTAACTTATGAATAAATTTACCTTCTTTGTTAACTTGTTCAATCCTCTTGTTTCCTTTTTCGAGTCATTAATTACCAACTGTAAGGTATGGGCAAAACAATATACATGGTTCCATCCTAGTTGATCAATTGCACTGGATACATTTCTTGCATTGTCAGTAACAAAGTATATTGGAACATTTATAACATTTAGCAAGTTCCATTCAGATAACATAGTCTGGAGTTTGATCTTCAGATTTAAGGCAGTATGCTTTTCTAGCAGCTGATGCATCCCCAGAGTAATATTTTTCAATTCAAATCCTGTCGTCATGTAATGTAATGTCGACGGTGTATAATTATCATGACTACGGGACGTCCAACAATCAGTTGTGAAAGACGAACTCCTTAAACCCGAATTTAAATCTGTTTTTAACTGATTAATTAATTTTTCTTTTGTTTCGTGGTAAAATACTGGAGCTAATTTTCTTGATAAGATAATCCGAGAAGGCAGATCGTACTTTTCAGCTAATCGTTTCAAAAGCTTCCTCAAACCTCGATCTTCAATACAAGAAAACGGCTTCAAATCAATAGCGATCATCTCCATGCAGAGAATATCAAGTTCAGCTTTCGTTGGTGGAGATCGTGACTCGATTTTTTGCCGTTTCGATTCTTGCTCAATAATTTGATTTTTTTGTTTCCGTTTTCTTTTTTCTATGCATTTTAAATATTCTTCATTATGCTTTGATGCGAGATGATTAAACATTGGTGTTGTTGTCGCTGTTAAATTAAATATTTAAATTGAATATAAAAATTATTTATTCCACGGAAAAAAATAAACACTGCAAGAGGATTTTTTCTGGGGAAACAATAGGATAAAAAACAAGTTTCATACACCAATTTTGTATTGTTAGTATAATAAAATTCAACAATTTGAAAAAAAATTCAGTCTGGAAAAAAATTAAAATGTTTTTTCGAAATTTAAACTTCCTTTAAAAATTTGAATTTTGTTCGAAAAAATTTACAGATACCATGCCAAAATAATGAACATAGATACTGACACGACGGTAATTTAAAACTTGCTGAACATAGATTGCAAATTGCTGTCTTGTCTTTGTTAACAGTCCATAATTTAAAATAATCCCAAGCTGGGCTTCGCAATGTTTCATTCTTTTTCTCAAAATTTTCATCACTGATCACTTCAACATTTTCTTCAGTGTAGACATCCATTGGTTCATGATATTGAGACGATGAATTATCAGTTGACTCTGCCATTTTCTCAATTACTCGTGTTACGTCCCGCTCAGACGCTGAATTTTTTATATTAAATTTTATTTTTTTTTTATTATTAAAATTACGTGGCGACTAAATTTTATTTTTCTTTAATAACTCTAGAGCGATAAGACATTTTAGTTGTAGAAATGTTTTTAAGATTAGGGAACTTGTTCGCTCTGACGCACATTGAAATGCTAGAGCAAACAACCAAATGAATTTTTAATGACCCCTCGGGTCACAATAGAAAAGGCCCAAAGGCCAGCTGCCAATAATTTTTTAGAAAATAATTAAAGGATTATCTACGGAAACGTATGTAAAATATTTAGAAGAAAAAGTAAATTAAGACTCCAGGTATTGTAATCTTTAAGTTTATGTTAAGCCAAAATATAGAAACATTTCCAACACGCGGAAATAATTTAAAAATGTATTGTATTCAAAATTTTATAGTCCTCTCTGGTATTCAAAAGAAATTCTATCGCAACCATTTTTATTGTATATTAGAGTCGGTTGACTAGCCACCTAATGTTTTGAATATCAAATTCATTGCATTTACATCATCAAAATTGTAAATTGTATAATATATAGAAGTTTAATCCGTATCTTCAACATCTTCATTTCAAACAAACCTTCCAGATAATTACTCAGTGTGATCCCGGTCTATTGGTCGAAAGACTAGGGCCGAAAATAATAATAATTATAATTTGTCCATTACGGCACAATCCATTTTGGACATAACACTCGTTTAAATTAAAAATTAACACTTTGAATTAAATAAATTAATTTAAATTTGATTGATTAATTTAAATTCAATGAGTTAATTTTAATTTAATTAATTTTCAATTAAATTAAAAATTAATAAATTTACTTTTGAAATTTCAAACGATTATGACTGTTATGTACGATGCAGCATATGAACATCAACTATAGAATGTTACGAACTGACCAATAACGCCATCACAGTCAACACTTACCATTGGGGGCTTAAAGAAATTCTCTACCGCAACCGGAATAACACAGTGGCGGGAAAATTTTGAAATTTCAATTTTAAAAAACTAAATGTCATATTTATTTTTTATTGAAAATGATTTTTTTTTTTTTTTAATTAATAACTTTTTCGTATACTTATAGTTTCTTTATTGCAAAATTTGACATAACAATAAAAATTATAATCGATTTCTTAAAATTTAAATGGCCACAAAAAAATTTAAATACAGCAGAAGCGTTGTGAATGTACCCCATTTATTAATCGTTAACGAATTTCCGGCGCAAAAATTTTGAAGCACAAGACAATTTTTTATGTATTAACGAAAATTTTAAAAGCCTATTAAAACTTGTAATTTATGTAGAAGTATTGAAATTATTTGAAGGAAAATAATTTGCGTAATCTTGTCAGAATTTAGTCTAAAAAAACCGATATAAAATTAGTTTATAGATAAAAGACTAAGTTATTCAGTCAAATTTATTATGGAGATTATTAAAATTTAACGGAAAAAATATATTTCAGTTCTTAATTTGATAATTCTTCCATATTACCAAAATATTCGAATAATTTGAATAGTTCGAATTATTCGGATAGTTCGAATATTCGATTCGATTCGATTCGAGCACTATTCGCACACCCCTACTTATAACCTTATAATCTTTTATATAAACCTTTATTACTTATAACCTTCTAACCGTTATAACCTTTTATATAAACCTTATAATTATTAACCCGCAATATCACACATAAACCTCATTCAATTTATAACCCGCAATGATTTTACTATTTAAAATTGGCCCACTACCATTGGCATTTTCCACCCTCACACACACACAATTGTTGTCAACTACCTCTAGACTTTTTCACACTCACACACACTCTGTTAAAAATCGCTTCACCCTCACGATACTTAATAACTACAATTCTTCATTAGAACCTAATCTATTATTTCATTCACTAATTTTTACATAATATTTCACCCGAAACTTTAATAAATTAATTAATTTGAAAGTTAATTTAATTATTAATTAATTTATTATTTAATTTTACTTTTCCTTTAATATCATTATTCCTTTATCAAATTTGTCACCAATCCATCTTTTCCCGGTTCACCTAACGATCATTTGCCGCTAAGACCCGCCATCTTTTCTTTCCGCGCGGTTGCTTGACTTTTACTCCAAACTCGATTTCACCCGATACAATTTATATGTTTTCTAAACCCTTCATTCAGGTACTTTTAGTATCACGATAATTATTCTTAAGTTAACCACTTAATTTCTTTAACTAATTATTCCTTTTAATTCATTTATTTAATTCAGTGACCTTGAACACAGATCCTTTTTCCGAAACAATTTATTATTCACTTTATTTATAATTCTTATTAATTTAGTTTATCTTTGGATTTTACTTATAATTAATTAATTTTAACGACTAGAAATTCGTGACTAGATTCGAAAGTTCCGGTGCGTGAATTTCACGATCCACCTGGAAACTTCTAGAATATTTCCGGCTACATGCCTGGAAATATTCATCTACGTAAAAGCTCCGGCTACCTGCCTGGAGTTTATTAACTGATTATTTTAATTAGTTAATTTCCGGTTAATCGATTGACCTTGATTCATGAGTAATAATTTAATTAAATTACGAGAATCAAATTTTTGGACGCGACGCTACCAACGTATACTAAGTATTTATTTAATTTTTCCGGCTTCCTGCCTGGAATAAATTAATAGAAATACCTTTACATAATTTACTCCAACTCTTCCTTGGCGTGGTGTTCGTTTAGAATTTTCCTTGTCTCGTCCTGATCTCGCTCTAGTCTGGTCCTGTAGTTGTTCTAGTCTCGTCGGGTACTTTTGTCTCGTCTCGTTCTTACTCTCGCTTTTACCGACTCTCGTACTCTCCTTCGACCTGCTATTCAGACACAATCAGTAATATTCATGTAAGATACCGGCTACCCTCCTGGTATCTGATAAAAGATTTTAACGAGTTATCGCTTGGCTCCACAATAAAACACAAGCTCTCAATTATTTAATTTTACCTGATATAAAGTTCCGTGTCTAAATGTCGGCGTCTACAATGGCGTCTTATGGTGGCGTCTCCTCAGCTGTTGAACTTTACTCTCGACTCGACTAGGTCCGTTCGGTCCGGTCACTAATGTCGATTCTCGTTCCGGTCCCAGTTTTTAATTGCTTTCTCCCCACTCAGCTACGGCGTCTTTGGACTACTACTTAGTTCAAATTGGGGATGACGTCCGAGCAGTGGGAATTTTCACTTCCGGACGACTAGTCGTATCATAGGTTTTATTTTGACTAAACTTGAACGCGGTAAATTCGATTTTGCCCTGTTACAAATAATTATAATGATGATGACGATAATAGTGATAGCAAAATGCTAAATCAACTAAAATCCTCAAAATGAAGTGATCCCGAATTTATAGCTTATGATAATACTACTGGTGGATTTGATTATTATGATGTTCCAAAGACAAATTTATTGAAAATTAAGGTAACTAATGAAAAATCTACAACAATGAATTCTAATCTACAAAACAACTCAAGTCATGACGATTCGAATTCGATGAAAATTATGGTTTACGAACCCCTACAACTCTATAATAATGATGCTGACAGTTCTGATGATGATGAAGATGATATCGATCATTACTTAAAATTAAAAACGATATAAAAATTTGTTATCAGACAGTTCAGATGATGATGATGATCAAAAGATGAATAAAAAAGATGAGTTAAAAGAAAATGAAATAAATTTAAAAACATTAGACCTGTGCAAATATAAAAGTTTAAATAAATTACCACTCATGAATAGAGTTTCAACGGCGCCAAATATTTTGAATGAAACGAATACTTCTTTGACGATATGAAAAAATATTAATGTCCTCTCAAATATTATAGTACAACCTATATTAAAGCGAAGAGGGCGACCGAGAGGAACTGATAATACTGTTATTGAACGGCCCAAAAGAGTAAAACGGGTGAACAAAGAAAAAGAAATTCCGTTTATTAAAAAGTCATCGAATGAAAAATAAAGAATTATTTGAAGATGGTTGATGCCACGAAAAAAATATCGATAAAATATTAAATAAAAAAAAAATTTAGTGAATCGGATGTAACAATATCAGCAAATTATCTTTTGCAATAATTGATGATCAAACTATTAATTTATCATCAATGAAACAATATTTCACAAATGAGGGGTGGAAAAAGGTGAATCAGTTGGGTGAACAAAAAAAAATGGTTGAGTGGCAATGTAAATATTGTAATAGTAGTTTATCTATCGAGTGCGATCGTGTTTAAGACGTGAGTTGTGAAGATTGGTACCAACACACGAGCGTCTTAGACTCGATTGCACTAGATAAATACATTAGTTTTTATGACAGATATTTGAAACGTACTACAGTTAGTGCCTACAAATGGCAGGTTATAAATCCGCGTTTATTTATTTGGTACGATTGTTCTGAGGATTTGTTGAAAATGAGAGAGAAGTCAGTAAGTGTATGAATTAATATGATAATAAATTTCGTCACAAGATGGCTCCTTCAGTTACTTCGACATTTTTTGGTCGTTTCCTATCGCACATGTAACCAAAAAATATTTTTTGATCCATCGATGACGTCGCCATAAAACGATTGGGTATCTTTTTTACCAGCTATATCTTATCTAATATTTTTAGCTGCCAGTTATAGGCGCTAAATGTCGTACATTTCATGTGTCTGTCACAAAAAATTGATTTAAATAAGACGGTCAATAATAACGATGACAATGATGATGGTGATGACGTGGATGAAAAAAAAAAAAAATTTTAAATAAGCATAGTCTGAGATTCCAGGGCTGGCAGACGTTACGTATTTTCTGACGGACGAAATGTGGACGATTGAAAAGTGTTAGTATACTACAATCGTATGCCTACCTGCTAGCTTGGTCAAACGGCCAATTTCCAGGTATCAGGTGATCAAGGTACTTAAAAATATTACTTACTTCAAGTAAATTCTCATGGCTAATTTTCACGTATGTTTCAGAAAATATAGTTAAGAAAAAGACGTCAATACTCCCAGCAACTTTCCTTCAGCCATATTGCTTTGCAGATACTTTAAAGCTCCGAAGATAATTAGTTAACGTCACGTAAATTCTGATGCTCTATTTTTATATATGTTCACCAGACAATTATTTTAAAACTTTTAAAAAGAAGGCAGACCGATCCAAGGGGCCAATCATCCTCTAACGTCAATTTTAATACCTCTGTGGGTGGGAGCACGAGAGCATTATCTACGCGCATGAGACTGAGTGAAACCGACTGCGCTGTTAAGGCCATGAAAATTAATCGAGCAGATATTTTATAATTTTTAGAACTTTTGTTGACAAATGAATTATGACAACAAACATCAGAGAAAAAAATTGACATGTAATTAGACGACAAAGGCAGCCGGTCAGTTCTTGTGTGGCTCGGGCGATCACCCAAGTTAAGCAGCATCGATGATGAAGACCTAGTGGTCGGTAAAATGGGAATTTTATCGATCACTAGAGCCTCAGCCAAACCGAACTGTACTGGCAATGGTTTTCTCTGTAGTTTCCCATGCCCCTATACTCCCACAGCCAAGGTAGGGAGTAGGGTATCACCGTAATGGTACAGTATAAGCACAAGTCAGGCCACAGCCGCACAATGAAAGCAGAGAAAAAAAGCAGTTGCGATATTAAGGCAAAAAGTGTAAAAGACCGTACACGTGGCTATACACTGGAACCATTAAAAAAAAAAAAAAATTGATGTAATTATGAAAATAATGCTAAAGTAAACCGACGTTTTTAATTTTTTTTTTCATTCATCAATGAAACGAAGAAATATATTTTTGAAATTGCACTTATAGTTTTGCAAATATTTTACAAATGAAAATTTTTTTGTAATTATTTTGTCAAATAAAAAAAAATTCTACAAATTCTTAGATGTCGGCAAACTTAATTTTCATTGTTTTTAAAATAATTTTTGAGAATTAATTTAATTGCTTGATGGAAAATGAGTTACTGTGAAAAATTAATCCCCCAAATGATTTTTCAATATTTTTGAGTACTTTGAATTAAAAAATAGATTTCAAAACGACCGTTAAAGATAACTTCATGAAATTTTCAGGATTTATAGTCAAATATTTATATTTTATTACAATATTAATAGCTTAGAGTTATTTATTTATTATCCTTTTATTAATCAATTTTAAAGTAAACAAATTAAAATTTCATTGACTTCTCGGTAAAATAAATGAAACTCTTTTTTATCGGTTTAAGTATGCTGAGCGTAATGAATTATGTTGAATCGGTTTGTACAATACATTTTTGATTTAATGTTTATAATAAATATATATGTTGAATAAAATAAATTATAATACTATGTAATTTGATTAAGTAATATAATCGATTACTCATTTTAATACTTTAACCCTGAAAATGTTCAACTGATTAAATGAGACGTATTATTGGCTTAGTAAAATTCAACAATAACTCGAAAGGAATAAGCTGTGAAATTGAAACAATAAATGTTTTTGTTGAGTTGATGTTATGTGTGGCTGATAAAACTTCAGGGAAACTTAGGATAAATAATAAATTTTTGAAGACGATATTTTTAACTTCCCGCTAAGAAAATCAATGATTTCCAAAAATTTCGGGGTTATTGCTTTCACCCCGATTTTCAAAAATTGAGTTTTAATCAGATGTCGACGTTTTGAGGTCCATGGAAGCTATGCTGACTATTTTCAGAATGATGTCCGAAGGTCTGTGTGTCTGTGTGTGCGTGTGTGCGTGTGAATGGTCTATAACTTTTTAACTAATGGATCGATTTGGATGTTTGAGGCGATAATCTAATGAGCTTGTTGGTTATCAACATTCCTGAAAATTTCAGATTATTTCATCCAGTAGACTCGAAAATATTGGCGAATTACACAAAAAAAATTTTTTTTTTAGTTTTTTATTGATTTCTCAGAAACTAATTGAACGATCGACGCCAAAATCTACTCAGCTTTAGAACTCAATTAAACGCGTCGAATGCCGCCTTAACCATCTCAATCAGTTAATTTGTTCGAGAGATCTCGTTGGAGAAAGAAATAGTAAAAAACGGTTTTTTTTGAATATCTTCAAGACGGTTGAATCGATCGCTTTCAAATTCTTATATGCTCTAGAATTTAATAAAACGCTCCTATTGCCACCTTAAACGTCAAAATAGGTTAATTAGTTCAAAATATATCAGCTTTGAAAAGTTAAAAAATAACATTCTATGTTATTTTTTCCAGATAAATCAAAATGCACTGTGCTAAAATGTGAGTAGTATGGCGCAACTATAGCGCCCCCCACCACAAAGTGGTGGTAGAGCCCAGAGCGTGGTGGGGTCGGCCGCGAGTCCGCCGGTCGTTGCGGACAGTACAGAAGAATGTGTATATGTGTGTATATATATATATGTATATATATATTTAGTGGTTAAGGGTAAATTTAAATATAATAAATAAATTGTTTAAACCAACTAATAATGTTAAATAAATGTTTTATTTAACCAACGTAATTAACACAGTAAAAAAAAGTAAAGTATACAAAATGTGAAAATGCTTGAATGCGTGTATGCAGTTCAGCGGTGTATCTTGTAATTGACTAGTGTCTCTACGAATGAGGTAGAGACGGAATATAGAAGAATCGATCTTCGGCGTAGATAGCCGAAAGTGATCGATCGTAATTATTGTAGCGACGCTACAGAACTCCCTTTGTTTTTTTTTTTTTTTTTTTTTTTTTTTTTTTGTTTTAAATTTCATACACGATAATTAAAGTAATGGAATATTTACAAATGATATGAATAAATAAATAAGTAAATGAATGAGTATAATACAGTGATGAATTTTTACTTTGTAAAAAAACTTTCAAGTAAAAAATTATTAAATCGTGTAAATTTTTAAATATTAAACCGGACTCGGCGTTTTTGGGTCTCGGTTGCTATGTTATTCGTCGGGGAGTTTGCTATCGTCGTCGTCGTGTCGACTGAATTCGCCTCGTAAACCGGCTTCAATCTATCGACTGAAATGGCGATTTGTCGTCCTCGGAAATCGACAATGAAGTATTTATCGTGTCGAGTCATTACACGATATGGACCTTCGTATGGCGCTGTGAAAGCTGGTCCAACCTGGTCATTCCGTACCAGTACATGACTGCAAGTACTAAGGTTCCTGAAACAGAAAACAGAATGCTTGCCGTGACGCGACATTTCGGCCGGTGCCAATGAGTTAAAATGACGTTTTAAGGTATTGACAATGCTATGAGGTGTTGTTTTATTGCTGGGAGTGAGTAACTCACCAGGCAAACGAATTGGCTCACCGTACACTAATTCAGCCGGGGTCGTCTGGATGTCGTCCTTCCAAGCAGCGCGTAAGCCGAGCAACACGGCTGGTAATGCGTCATACCATGATTCTTTATGACACAAAAGTGCTGATTTGAGCTGACGATGTAGACGTTCGACAAGACCATTGGCTTGCGGATGATACGGTGTAGTATGTTGATATTTTATTCCATACATTTTAAGTAACGATTGAAATAACGACGATTCGAATTGCGGACCTTGATCCGATGTTATACGTTTCGGTACTCCGTGACGAGAAATCCAGTGCAGCGATAGTGCATGTGCTACCGTCTCTGCAGTTCCATTGGCTAACGGGACAGCCTCTGGAAATCTCGTGAATCGGTCGATGATCGTTAGACACTGGTTAAAGCCTCTTGACGATTTTAGAGACACCAGGTCGATGTGTATGTGCTCGAATCGCTCAGTTGGAGGTTGAAAACTGGCGATCGGCGATGACACGTGCCTTTGAACTTTATTTTTCTGGCAGTCGATGCAAGATTTCGCCCATTCTCGACAATCTTTATTAATCGACGGCCAGACGTATCGTTTAGAGATCGTTTTTAGTGATCCTTTGATTCCGGGGTGAGCTAACGAGTGCAGTGAATTAAACACCTTCTTTCTCAGCGGCTCTGGAACGTAAGGTCGCACTGTACCTGACGCAATGTCACAGTACAATGCTAAACCGTTGTCGAAATTGATTCGTCGGAGCTGCAACGCGGTTGTCTGTTGCAGCAATTGTTGAAGCTCGAGATCTTGCTTCTGTGCATCGGCAAGTTCTTCCGATGTAATAGCAGTAGACACTGCTTCGACTCGTGACAATGTGTCAGCGACAATATTGTCGTTACCCGACACATGTCGAATATCGGTGGTGAATTGACCGATGAAATCGAGTCGACGAAATTGCCAAGGCGATGCTCTTTCGGTGCGCTGCTTGTAAGCGTGCTGAAGCGGCTTGTGATCAGTGTAGATCGTGACGTGCCGGCCTTCAAAAATATGCCGAAAGTATTTTACAGCCTCGTAGACGGCGTTCAACTCGCGGTCGTACGTTGACAATTTTTGAATCGACGGGGGCACTTTTCGACTGAAAAATGCCAGTGGTTGCCAGTTGTTATCCACTTTTTGTTGTAAAACGGCTCCAATACCGATTTCGGATGCGTCGGTGAATATTGCCCAGTCAGCATCGATTTTAGGGTGTACCAACAGAGTAGCATCCGCGAGAGCGCGTTTAGCTGACTTAAAAGACTCCTGAAGTTCGGTTGTCCAGTTGACTGGATGAGAGCCTTTGACTTTGGGTCCTTCCAAAATTTTGTTAAGCGGTGCTAGAATTTCTGCAGCGTTCTTAATGAACTTTCTGTAGAAATTCACTGTGCCGAGAAATCGACGAAGAGCTTTTACGGTGGTAGGAGGCTCGAAATTGACGATAGCCTCGACTTTTTCCGGTAACGGCTTAATTCCATCTTTGTTGATGACATGGCCGAGAAATTTTACTTCCGGTAGACCAAACTGGCATTTTGGTACGTTAATTACCAGTCCGTATTCACGGAGACGCTCGAATAATATTTTTAGGTGCTCCATGTGTTGCTTTTCGTCGTTGGATGCGATTAAGATATCGTCCACATATGGAAAGACGAAATCAAGGTCACGAGTGACCTCGTCGATGAATCGTTGAAACGTTTGAGCGGCGTTTTTAAGCCCAAACGTCATAAATCGGAACTCGAACAGTCCGAATGGTGTGATGATTGCCGTTTTCGGCACGTCTTCCGGTGCAACGGGTATTTGCAAAAATGCTTTCGCAAAATCGACGACTGAAAATATATTTTTACCGTGTAAAAATGCGGCAAAGTCGTCTAAATAACGCAGCGAGTATTTATCGATGAGTGTTCGATCGTTGAGTGGACGGTAGTCACCGCACGGCCTCCATTCTCCGGACTTCTTCTGTGCCAAATGAAGTGGTGAAGCCCAGGCGCTGTTGGAAGGTCTGCAAATACCATCTTCGATCATTTTTCGGAACTCGGCTTGTGCGATTTTTAGCTTGTCTGGAGCCAGGCGTCTTGCTTTGCACGAAACTGGCGGTCCAGGTGACGTTCGAATGTGATGAACCGTCGAATGCTTTTTAGTTTGACGCTGAGTAGCGTCAGGTCGTGTGATGTCGGCAAATTCTCTCAATAATTCCATGTACGCAGAATTACCATCGACTGCTTTAATGTTTGTTTCTGCCGATGTTGTGTGAGAATTTCCGGGTGTCAATAAACCGGTGATGCCATCACGAAGGCATTTTCGTTTTAGGTCGACTAATAAGTCATAATGACTTAAGAAGTCTGCACCTATAATCGGTTTAGTGACGTCAGCGATGATAAAGTTCCATGAAAAATCACGGCGAAGTCCAAGGTTCAATGTAATCGATTTTAAACCATAGGTTTGAATAATCGAGCCGTTTGCGGCATACAATTGGTAACCTATTGGTGTACTGATTGATTTCAGCCAGCCACGTGGAAAGACAGATAAATCGGAGCCGGAATCGACTAGATATTCCGTTCCTGTAGTTCGGTCTCGGATAAACAGGCGGCGAGAAATCGATTGAGAATCATTAGCCGCCTCTACTGATTCTCGTTTGCGTTTCCCTGCCATTTACAGCCGGGAGCGCACGATCGGGCATTTTTACCGTGCTTGAAGTGGTACCAACAGAAGTCAAACTTCTTTGGTACTCGTGACCGTGATCGACTGCGAGATCTCGATCGACCTCGTTTAACTTTCAAGTTTTTGACTTGATTCGTGAGCTGCGCAATTTCTCTGCGCAGTGCAGCAATCTCGCCGTGCTCGGCGGTTGATGATGATGATTTTGCAGCGGTGGCGGCAACTTGAGGTTTGAGCGATATACGCTCAACCATCCGATCAGCGGACTCGGCAAGTTTATCAAGCGTTGAGTCGCTGATAGCTTCAAGACAAACTTGGATTTCATTTGGCATGTGGGAAAACCAACGTGCTTTAATGATGGCGTCATCAATACCGGGGACTAATGTACGTAGATGACGTAAATGTTGCGATGGTGTCCGATCGCCAAGTCTTTCTCTGTCGAGGAGCTGAGTGATCCGTGCTTCCTCGGATCTCGTGAAGCATTTTATCAGAGCCGTCTTGAGATCGTTGTACGGAGTTGTCGCAGGCGGCTCGAGAATTAACGACTCAACTTCTGCGGCGACGCGAGTGTCGAGCAATGGAATCACCAGGTCAAATTTGGCACGCTCGGTTGTTACCTGGTGCGTTGAAAATTGCGCTTCGACCTGCGCAAACCACAGTTTCGGGTTCTCCGTGCTGAACTGAGGTGCTTTGACGTTCACGGCCATATTTAATTTAACTGACGTAAAAGACGACAATCCCGACAATTGAGAATTGAATGTGTCTTCGTCAGATGACTCGGATTTTATTGTCTTGTCGCTTTCGGTTTCAGAGCCTGACATCACCCGTCAACAATGTCAGTAATTCGGTACTGTGCTACCGAAAGATTATCGATGACGCACGGCTCAGGAATGTGTAGTCGGCAAATCGGCCTAATCCTCACTGGTATTTCCGGTGGCGGAAGAAAAATTATACGCGACACTGCACGAAAATTAATTATAGTTTTTTTTTATGACAGCTCGCGAAACTTTTATCACTATTCGATTCGCACTAAAGGTCCCTCGAATCAACACTGATGCGGCATAACGTCCATAAGATGCCCAGCAATGCACCAGCGGTGATAAAAGAAAAACTGCACAATGATAACTAAAATCACTGCACTAAATATTGCAAGAATAAATTCACACAAAAATAACTGGAAATAAAAATCACGGTCTCGCCGGTTAATCGGCAACGCGACAAAATATTCGCGGCAAAAACGACACGAGAACTCGCGAGATTTTATACACTGTGTAATACACGTGTTCGACGCTTCCCTTAAAAAGAGATCACGTCGGGGTCACCAATTTAGTGGTTAAGGGTAAATTTAAATATAATAAATAAATTGTTTAAACCAACTAATAATGTTAAATAAATGTTTTATTTAACCAACGTAATTAACACAGTAAAAAAGTAAAGTATACAAAATGTGAAAATGCTTGAATGCGTGTATGCAGTTCAGCGGTGTATCTTGTAATTGACTAGTGTCTCTACGAATGAGGTAGAGACGGAATATAGAAAAATCGATCTTCGGCGTAGATAGCCGAAAGTGATCGATCGTAATTATTGTAGCGACGCTACATATATATATATATGTGTGCTTAAGTCGCTAAGTATCAGATATTAACATATGAGCGTCTCACTTACCTCACCGTTAAACAATATTAATAGAAATTATTAAAATACTATAAATAACTTAAGGAAATAATCTTAAATTAAATAAATGAGTAAGGGTTCATGAAAAAATGACAACATAAATTATTTTATTTATATTATTTTATATAGATTACCAAAATACATAAGTCCCTTATAGAGATGTTTTTATTTTATTATATAATGATATCTTTACGTCTAAATACATGATTGAATATTATTATTATTCACAGCTATGCCGTGGGGTACAAAATTATAGCAATATTTGTTTCGATTTAAATTCATGAATGATTTATAATATTCGTTTACAATTTCATCATTTCTGTTACATCGTTCGTCAAAGATAGATATAAACCTGTCAATTGAATGATCAGTAGACATAAAATGCAAAAACATGATACAATATTGGCCGCATACTTGAGAATTTTCCTGTTGCAACTGCTTGTCGTTATATTTGAACCATCTGCAATTGTGTTTGAGCCGTTTAAGGTGTTGAGGAATGAGTGGTGGTAATCCATAGCTGTCAAAGTACCATCCATTTCCATGTCTATCGACGTACATGGCAACCCAGTGCTGTCCTGGCTTATTGTGTCCATCTGTATTAACAACAAAGGCTGTCGGCCTCGTCCAAATTTTCGGGATTCTGTCCGCTGGATATACTCCAACTGTGTGGTATGGTATAAACTGTATAGCTCTCAATATTTGCACCGTGTTCATTACAAGCCTGACACTTCCAAGGACAAGCTATTGTGTTATCGTTGTTTTTAGCAAGCTCAGCTGTATGATGTGTATCTATTGAAGAATCTTGATTACGCGCCTTGCTATTTAACCACTGCTTTATTAAATCTGCACACGATAAAGCACATTGGTTATATGCTAAACTTCTATTTCGTCTCGCCTCTAATACACTGTGTAGAGCACAAGTTAACCGTGGCTGTTGCAAGGCTGCTACTGATGGGCTGTTTGGTAAATCTTCTATATTTATGACAGGACGACAAAGTAGGCCCTCTAAGTATGTTTTCTGCAGTTTTCCTTTTGTAAAAATTCTCATAGCACATTGGCAAAAAAAGCGGAGCTGTATGTGTACGTATTTTATCATTGCCTCACCATCGTACCATTCAAGACCATGTTTTCTTGTTAAATCATTATTTTCAACTTGCCGTTCTTCTGACAACAGCGTAAATGAAAATTCAGGAGCTAAAATCCAGTGCGCCGTATCACCATTAGTTAGAGAAGTAACACCGATTTCTTTAGGTAAAAATTCTCGTGCGTTGTTAATAAACCCTTGAATATATATTACAAGTGCCATAATGTTCTTCACTATAAGGCAGACTCACAGTTACTGAAGCGTTTTATTTTTAATTTCGAACCAAATAGCTTATTTTGCTTAGCCAGCAAAATCTATAGTAACTTGCCTGGAGGAGTCTATTTCTAATACGCTCTCATATTCAGCATACACTATACAGTTTACGGTTGATTCTAAACCTTTATCAAACCTAACCTCTATCCGTACAGTACCATGACGAATCAGATTCCAATGAGTGTTACTATTAGCTGATAAATCAGGCGTTAGGTCAAAAGTGTATAAACAAAAACCATTAGGATAATCAAATCGATCTATTGTATTTCCTTCATTTAAAAAATGAATCCCTGTGCCCGAAAATAATGTGTGATAAGCATCCACATACAGCTTACTATTTGAAAAATCAGGTTGTAATGGTTTTGATGGAACTTGTCGGCCGTCTACATATAGCGATAAATAGTTAATACCAAAATGTTGAAAATTGAAGGGATTCATTGCACGATCTCCGTTAAAGGCTTTATTATCAACAAAGCCTATGATTAAACGTCTAATTATCTGGCCTAAAATAACGTTGTCAATAGTTTCACCATGTACACCTGCAGGTATCGATACAGCTTTCACTTCAACACGGGTTAACGGATATTTCACTGTAGTTTTTGCCAGCATGCGGGCATGTGCTAACAGAATACCCGGTGAAATTTTAGCTCTTCTTACTATTAAGCTAGCTTCAGTAATAGCGAAATTACAGCCATTAGGCGATGCGTCCATGAGACAAAAAGTTTCACGTGCCCGTGTGAGACGTAAGCGCATTTCAACGCCATTTATAAGAAATCTTTCTTGATTAAAAATGTCACAATGTAAATGGCCTATAAAATCGGCTGATTTTTCACATGTTAATAAATCACGACGTTTCTTCAAGCCTAGATTATCATCATCAACACTATCCATTTTACCAGGGGTATCACAAGACCATCCAACTGTACTTAAGTGTGACTTTTTAGCATCCAAACCATAGTTTAGCAGGGTTTCTATATATGCTCTATACGCATATAAATTATTGGGTGTTGATACGGGCTTTTGATTAAACAACACGTCTACCTGATTAAATATTGAATGCATAAAATTGTTGATAGGACCCACTTTAGGCGGTGTACTACTAGCAGCGACAGGCGCTTTACGTGTAATACTTACACGTAAACTTAGCATAGTATGAGCAAGATCAATATATTCATCACCTTGCCCCTGTACGACGAATTCTATCGGTGAGTTATCAGTCAACGATGAAATTGGCTTATAATGGACCCACTGAGAGCTTTCGATTGTTGTTTGAGTAGGAGGCAATGAGAATAATTCAAGTTCTGTTTTAGCACATTCGCAAGAATGCACGTGTAAAAACGACATTTTGAAAATAACGATTTAAGAAAAAATATCATTCACTGTACGCAGCTTCTTCTTTTTCTTATTTGTTTTCTTGCTATTTTTCCTATTATTTTTCTTATTATTTTTCTTTTTTATTGTTTTGCGTTTATTTTTTTCCTAACTGTTTTTATCACTCGTCTTCTCTTATTAGAACGCCTTCCTGTTAAGCCAATGGTGTTATTCATACCACTAGCAATAGCCAACTGACCAGGCACGTACCCTGATCCGCTCATAAGACTGTCGATTTTTTGCTGAGCTTTTCGTTTTAAATTATTACCTGATTCACGTGCTCTGACACTTAACGCCTCTTTGACTGGTACGTTGTGATCCAAAACATCTGTAGCAATATTTATACCGGATTTTAAAGCTTCCTTACCGAGCGCTTTTGCACCACTTTTTAGAAATGGTAATACACGTCTAAACAAGCCCCCAAGGAAGCTACCAATACCATGACCTCTTTGATTTGGTGAACCTATGTAAACTTGACTTATGCCGTTATAATCACGAGCTCCGTCACCGTACTGTATTATTTCAAACCCGGCCATTTTGTTATACTTAAATTCTTCTCCTGAAATGTAATGTCACGGTCAGCGTACCGTATTCAAATGGTATAGGATTCCCAAACTCGTCTCTTATATCAATTTCGATAGTGTTCATGGTTCTGCGTAATAAGGGTATATAACGTCCCGGTGAAAAAGTCTTTATTTTAGTTGAACCATAGACGTAATGATCGGTATCAACAGGTACGACACGTAGCAGAGGTGATTGTACGTCTCCTGTTATATAACCTTCACAAATATCACTGTACACAAATATTTTTCCAGGCACTGCATTAGCTAACGATGCAGGGGTTGCCCCTTTGCATTCGTTCTTTTCTGAGATAGACCTAGGTAAATAGTCTACGCTAAATCCTAGTATCTTTTCAAGTATTTCATTTAACTTCAGTGTATGGATAGCTACGCAATCACATATTTTATGAACTGATATATAGCCACCGGCGTCATGTACAAAATTTATATGCTTAGATAATGCAGGAAGTGCATTCATACATTGCACCAAAGAGGTAATATTTTGATATTGACCATAAGGTACATTTCCATAGTAAATATCAACTATACTTTCTACTTCTTTGTTTTCTTCAGTAGCAGTTTTTCCTTCTTCAGTATTTATAGGTATGTCGGCTGTGCCTATGATAATAGCCGTAGATTCTTTTGGTATATGTAGTATGGTCATAGGAGTTTGTATTTCTACTAACGCAACTTCCCATTCGCCGCTTAATTCCAACGCTTGAGGTAACTGTGTTATAAAACGCGTTGTCGTGTTATTGGGGAAATATTTCATACTACTGTTACTAGGTAATACAATATAAAAATTATCTCTAATTAAAGCCATTTTATTTAACTAGAGATAATTCTTCCTCATAAAATACACCGTCAATGGGTTCGTTTTGTAAATCAGATAATAAATAAACCAGTGGCTGACGAAACATTGAAATTTTAGAAATTTTAAAAATTTCGTTACTCCAACCGCTTTCGTATCCTTTCACAAACGCTGCTTTAGTCTTACTGATGCGTACCATGTCACCAACACTATATTTAGGTTTACGTTTTTTCATAAGTCTATAACGTTTATTATTTTCATAACGTTTCTTAAGGTTATAAATTGCTGCAGTATAATTATCTTCGTTGACATTTACAGGAGCCATTTTTATACCACTATGCTGTGTATGATTGTAAGCGTTGATAATATTCTGCAATACGTCTATATATCTTTTTGACCGTCTATACGTAAAATAGCGCCACATTCTTTCCTTGATCGTTCTATTTAAACGTTCGACGACAGCTGCTTTTACATCAGGATTTCGTACAGTTCTAAATTGTATTTCTTTTTTCTTCAAAAATTCTTGAAAAGAAGCGCCAAGAAACTCTTTGCCACTATCCGTTTGTATTAAACGAGGTAATCTTTTGCTGCTGCGTAGTAGTATTTTTTTAAAACCTTGTGTCACAGATATACTAGTTTTATTAAATAGAGGCTCAGCCCACGCAAATTTACTCAACACGTCAATTACCATTAAAATGTATTTATACCCGTCGTTGTACGTTGATATACTTCTCAAGTCTACCAAATCGGCTTCCCATACATCATCAATTACTTCTACGTTGTAAGTACGTCTGATAAAATATTTTCTATTTAGTCGATGCTTTGTAAAAGTTTCTTGTTTATTAAGCCAGTTTTCAATCATGTCTTTTGATAACTTTGAATCATCTTTATCAGCTAATTTTAAAAGATTTCTAGCACCCGAAAAACTGGCCGCGTGTGAAGGGTTATAATATATGGCTTTTAGCCTTTCATCGGTCTGAACTTCGTCCATGACAATTTTTTAGTTTTTGATTTTATAGATATAGAACCTTTGCCTTTTTGAGCTGCTCTAGTTCCTTCGTCATCACCGGTCATAAACTCATCTGAAGAAGCAAGATCTTCGCGAATAATTGGTATGCTGATACTAGCTCGTGAACTTGTAGGTGTAGAAGATAATACTGTGCTATTGAAAAAATTTTGGTTACCTATATATTCACGAGGGATATTTGAGGCTTGTAACACTTGTGCGAATTGACGCCTTCCTATAGCTTTGACCGATTTTCTCCTTCTCATAGCGTCGTTCAGAAGATCCGTTATATTTGAGCCTGGTATTTTTTTACCATGAAGTGTTACAACCCCATGGCTATCCCACGTTATCGTTGAGCTAGGTAAATTTTTTAGACGTTTTAACAACAATCGGGCTTTATTTTTGAATTTTTTCGGAATACTGTCTATAATTGAATTATCAATACCGACCTCATATGAAGTATTATGTATTGTCGTTGCAGACGAGTTTATACTAGATTCCGACGTTTTAGGAACAGTGTCAAAAGAAGAACCAGAAAAATTTATATCCTCGTTTGCGTTTGATTCGGTAAATGTATTTTCCAAAGGTTTTTTTTCATATTCTAGTAAACGTAAATAACGTTCAAGGATTTGCAAGTACGCCTGACATTTTTCACGATCAGAATTATACTTATTAGAGTTTAGAATCTCGTGCATTTCATTGTCGAGTCGTGATAGAGTTGTGCCTGAAGTCTGTATAGTTTTATTTTTTAATTTATCTTCATTTTGGTCTGTATTACCATCCGCTTGTAGTTTATCTTCTGGTACTAATACCATTTTGCGAGCGTATTCCATGTTAATTAATGCGCAACTATTGTTGACAGTAACACGCCTAGTAATGGCGCTAGAAATGCCGGTAGAAAACCACCTTTCTGTACAATTATCTTTTTCTTCTTATTTAAACTGCCTTGAGCCGATAATTTTCTTAAAAACGGTGCATAACGTTTTAATTTTTTGCGATCTTTTGATGATAACAACACATTACCACGTAATATATTGAGAGCACACTCGCAAATACACCGTACTAAAGCTGCGTCAGCCTTGCGTAGTATAGCTTGTCTTTGTTCGTTATTTAAATAACAGAGGGCCTGGAGTATAGCAAGCTGTTTCTTTTTAATTGGTCCGCGCTGCGCCATTATCGGTGGTATACTGGAACATTGTAACTTTTAGATCTATTATTTATACTTTTCTTGGTTATATAAACGAATTGATGTTGATCATCTGGGAAAATACAGCTACGAAACCGACAATTTTCAGGTGTTGATTGTTTTAAATCTAGTAGTAAATAGCCGTGGGGGACAGATGTCGCATCATAGTATATTTCTTGTAAAAAACGTGTATTTTCAGGATAAACTTGTCTTGCAAGGTGTTGTATTTGCGATCTATCTCGTGGATTTTTGAAAATTACGATATAGTTTGCGTTTAAGGATATATCTCTTTGACCGTGTCCTTGATGAAAAATATTTTGGGTAATAAAAATTACACTTAGGTTCCTATGATGACTGCCCTTCGTGAATAAATCTACGACGCTATTATTTGAGGCCTCGCGCATCAGATCATCGATAATAAGCAATTTTGGACGTGTATCGTTAGTGTAATCTTCACTGCGTGGTAAACCTTCACGAAACTCAATATTTTTATAATTAGAATATTCCGCATAAGAAGACTGCCATTCAGCGTAATAAAATATTATTCTCGAGAAATTCGTATCACTCATATGAGGTAAATATTTAATGAACCTTTTTACAAATACTGTCTTACCACAACCCGTGGGACCGCAAATAATTGACGTCCAAGGGTGTTTCCACCGTGGATCCATTGTTCGAACTAAAATAAGTGAGTGATGTATATCTTATATATTTACACAGAAACAAAACAAATTTACCGATAACTTATGGATAAGTAGTTATTATTAAAATATGGTATGTTAAATATAATAAAAATACATGAATTCAAATTTGGTACAGTTAAAAATACATGAATACAATTGCAATAGACAGATTAGTAAATTTTATGTATTTTAACATTATTCTGTTTTGTCTTCTACTATCTTAGAGGTGTTTTCACTCGAGTTATTGTGGATCGAGTTCCATCGTTGCGTGAGAGGCTGCTGAATCAGCTCTGGTGCTGACAGCATAGCTAGCTCAAATATGTCGCGGGGCATACCCAAAAAAAACTGAAATAATAATTAGAATATATTCAGATAAGTTTTATAATAGCGAAAATAATAATAATATAAAATTAAACCTACATCAAGAAAAGTTGGTGAATTTCTTACAGCACGAGTAACAGCGCTTAACCATACGATACTCTCAACATTTAAGCGTGTCAGTAGAATTCTGAATAAAGGATCGTGTGGCCAATATGTTCTAAATGTGTCCAGATCGTGTTCAGTCACATTAATTTCGTTTCCTGGATCTTCTTCTTCCTGTTCTGCACGAATCTCATCACACTTATTAAATTTTGTGTAACACATTATTATGACACTCTTGAACTACCGTTTGAAACTGAGACTCGTTGTAGTTTTAATCTGCTTGTCTTTAAATGCTGACTCCGCGTAAAATGCAATCGTCAGCTGTGTATATTATCAGTTGTTATTAAAGAGACATATGAAAATTTAAAGTTTTAAAATTCATAAGAATTTGAACGTTCTTTTAAAATCCACTTTTGTAGGCAAAGAGCGTTGTTTAAAGCACATCTCAAATTTTGATCAGGATTGTAAATTTTTAATGCACCATGTAACGTACATAAAGTGTTTGTAGTTCTCAAATCATCAAATTTATTAGGGGTCTTGTCGATATCTTCTTCTTCTAAATTAATAACTTCCTTTTGTAGTAATTTTTCAAGATATTTAAATTTTATATCACCACGTACATATACACACCGAGCTTTTTCAGAATAAAATTTGATAATAGGTGTCAAATTTGAGAGTGCAATAAAACCGTCAAACCACTTTAAACCGTGTTTGTTTATTGTAAGCCAGTTATTTTTTTGACGTGTTGAGGATAATAATTTATTATATGAAAATGGGGGTTTGATTAACCAATGACCTTGTATAGAAGATTCTAAATCTACTAGCGCTACTTCTTTAGGTAAAAAATTTCCATAATTATCGAAGAAGCCCTGAATATCTATTATAATATCCATTTAAATTTAGTTTTAACGCTTAGGTAGACTGTCTTTGACGAACTGAAGAAAATAAACTTAAGTAAATAACTAAATAAATAAAAATTACTTACGCTGGTAAATGAAAGAGGGGGAAAATAAAACATAGAAGAAGCGAGTATATTTTATACATTTATTATAAGTTATTACAGTGTTAATTTAAATACAATTAATAAACTCTGTACCCAAACGGTAATGTTGAATATTTATTTCTAAAACGTCTTTTTTTATATTGTGGAAATGTTGTTTTCGTTTCCTTTTTTGTTACAATAGCATGAAAACATGTTCTACGTATAGCATCAAATTTTATTATAATAGGCTCTGTTTTTTCACCAGTTACAAGTGCTCTAACTGTATTATAATTAATTTTAAGACTATTAGAAAAATTTAAAGTTATACCTTTTACTTTACATACCTCGGCGATCGTATTATCAGGTTTACGTATAGTATAAGCATAAAATTTTGGGCCACCTGTTACAAAAGATGTAATATAACTTCCTAGACCGTACCCTTCTAATTCATCAGTTAATTCTCCTAAAAATTTACCTGTTGGTGGTTCATATTTTCCTTCTACAGAAACGTAAATACAAGAATCGGTATCGCAGTATAAAGCCCTAGTACCTAAGTTTTCTAAGTAAGTGTATAATTTAAGACGTGCCTGGGCCGTTGTATACGCTGCGATAACAACATTTGTTGTGCGGGAAGGCTTTATAGCATCCTTACTATTAACAAAATTTATATATAATGTATTATCGTTAACTGGTAAAAAGCCACATATTTCAATTTGACTATCGGTCAACATTTCCATTAAACGCGCTCGTGTTGTAACAATTTCAGTTTGTGTTAAATTTTCCCGCTGACCAAATTTTCCCCAAAGAGAATTTAAACTAAGTTTTGCTACAGCTCGTAACCCTGCGTTAAATTCAATTTTTTCTTTATCTAATTTTATACCTTCAGCATACTCATAATCTTCAATATATTTATCTTTTTGCTCGTCAGTTTTACAATCTTTAGGGTATCCACTAGCTTCAGTTTTAATTTTTAAAAAAGTGTTAATGTCTTCCGTAAATATCCCTTGAGACCCTGTTTTGGGGTTATACTGAGCTATTTTATACTGCCAAATTTCAAATACTTTTATGATAATGTAACCTTTTTCAACGGCTTTCCTAATCTCATCTACCACCCATGTACCTGTTAAAGCGCGGTCTGTAGGCCTATGATTACAATCTACCTGTCTTAATTCTTGAGCGCAAGAACGACACAGTGCAAAGAGTAGCCTATCATGAACTCTACATGGTAATACCGGATGATAAAGCTTTTTTGGTGGAAGAACAGTACATTTCACCAAACCTTCCACAAGTGCTAAATTATTATTTTCACCTATCAAAGTATGGCATTCATCACCTATAAAAATTTCGGGATGACCTATCGGAAATTTACCAGTTTTACAAATATAAGGGTACAGCGAACATACATCTACATATTTAATTTTTTCATGGCTTTTTATATCGTATAACGTAACAAAGCTTTCTGTACGACCGCCAAAAAAAGCATCTCTAGGATTCAGCGGCTCAGTACAAAGTAAGGGGTGATCGCGTAATTCAGCTGCAACTTCAGGGTTTCTAGATAAAAATAAATCGAAATCACATTCCCACTCTTCAGTAAGAGTATAACCTAATCTGCGGATTTTTTCTGATGTAGCTATAGTACAGTCATACCTTACATCCATACTATCGCCAATATTGAGTATTCTATCGCGGTTTACTCTGTAACATTTAGGACAACCATGCCAGTAACACCCATGAAATTGTAACACATGTTCTTCACCGGTTCTATTATTTTTATAATAACCGTCAACGAGTATTCCTGAAGGCAAACGATATTCTTTACCGCGCGCAGCATGTGTAACTCTAAAACCATGTACTCGTTCTTTGAAAATAAGCCATTGAATTGCTTTGTGTGATTGATTTGATGACCATCGATAAGTACCACTGGCTGGCAAAATGCCTATCGTGTCAGGTTTAAGAAAATTACGTCTGTAAATTTTTGAGCAGGCTGATGCTATAGTGGTACATTCCGAAAAGGGGCATACGTTACCACATTTTATAAACATTTCACGAAATAACATACAGGCTCTTCTTAAAACAGTTACATCATTCTGACAATAAAATTTAATTTCATTTTAAAAATTAAAAATATAACCTTCTTGTACTTTATTATTATACCATTCCATAAATTGCTTGCGTTCTTGAGCAAACATAGTATCAGGTGAAAAATATTTTACATCAGGCATAAATCCTATATAATTTTTATTAGCGGGAGTGTTAAATAAGTACGGAAAATAGCCTTTTGATGCTTCATCAGCGAATCCAAACGCTTTGGGAAGTTCTCTCAAAGGCATATGCAAATAATTAAGACTATCTAAAAAAACTGTTTTACCTACGCGCATCACAATTATTTTTGTACCATTTAAAATTAGATCAGGTAATCGTGTTTTCTTTTTCTCAATCATACATTTTAAAACAAATTGCGCATCGAAACTACTAGCGTTGTGTGCAATACATATTATTTTCGAGAATTTAGAATTATTTTGTAAAGCCAAATCAATAAATTTTTCGACAGGTTTTTCTTCAAAAATATATTCGTGTTGACCGCATTCAATGCAATTTTCAGAGACGTTCTTACTATCCCAACAATAGAGACATGTTTTTTGAACAACACACAAATTAGGTACGTGTATTTTTGTAGACTTATCACCTTTTAAATGTTTATTTTGGCGCGTTTCAAAGTCATAAAATAAAAATAAAACTTTTGGAAGCTCTTTTTGTTTAAGAGGGACCATAAAACAATAATGATTAAGTGGTCTTTCACAGCAACAAATCTGACAGTAATTTATGTTACACTTATGCTCTAGATTATGATATATGTATCTACAACATGCAGCGCATAATTTCAAAGCATCACACACTGTAAGAGCCTTATTTTTCCCGCGTAAAATAGCTGAAGCTAATTTTAAATGATTCTTATAACATTCAATATTTGAAAACCAGCGATTACATAAAATACACGTTTTTTTAGCTACATATTTACATACAGCCGAGGTATTACAACGCGGACATTTTTTAGAACATCTATGGTCACGACTAGACTCATAACCTTTATTACATTGATCGCAAAATGAACGACTTCCTAAAGCCCCAGCTAAATTTGTTATGGGCTGATAATGATTAGTATCTTGATAATATAATAAATGTATTAAATGACAAATCGACCCAAACGTTTCTTGAACCATTACGCGGCCGTCAAAAAGCGGTTGAGCTCCTTTTCCAAATGTTAAAAATTCATACACAACTATTGCTATACCTTTATGTATAAAATAACGTTGAAAAGCTAGTATTTCGTTAATACCGCATCCGTGTCTAGGAATCACAACGCCGCTAGTTTGTAATAATTTAAGAGCTTCTTTTTGTTGTGTATCTCGCCTGTTGTCTATTATATTTTTCCACTTGCGCTGTAAAGAACCCGAGCGAACCTCGCCTCTTTCAATATACATTATTGCAATAACTAACGATCGCGGCAAACATAAATTATCCTTATTATTAATAGTTATTATTGATCGTTTAAAAAGCGTTTCGTGAGTCAAAACTACTTTACCGCGACCTTCAATACCTGAGACAACAGCTGATGTGATAATAAGTCTATCGTCAGTAGTCAGGCCGCCTGCGCTTTGAGCAACATTACTTAATAAACGCCATAAATCATTCACTGTGATACTGTTTGCTCTTGTAAATTTCGCCCAAATAGCCCCAGCTGTGAGTCTTTCATAATTAATAGTAAAACCTACGTGATCGTAAGGTCTGCACGACGCTGTAATATACGTGAGAATATCGCTTAAAGCACCTTCAACCCATCGCATATGATTAGATTCTGCAGTAGGTGGAAGGATTCTGATTGTAGTCTCTTTACCTTTAGCTTGAAACTGTCTATATTTTTTAACTATTTGCCGCTCGACTATAAATCTTTGACCGGGGGGTTGTACGTTAATGTGGCCATCTACGTTTTCATCATTTTCACTATTGCTATTATCATTATTATTATTGTTATCATCAGCGTCAAACTGTGTTGATGTTGACGGCAAAGAGGCGTGTTCCTTTTTTGCTTTTGATCTTGTTGTTATACCACCTGATTGTACACCTAAAAATATAATTTTTACATATTTAAAACTTACAGGTTACAAAATTTAGCTTACTTTTTAACTGGTACTACAGTAGCCAAAATTCTATTATAATTATTAAGCCGCTGACGGTGTATAAAAGGTATGCTGTTTAGCGTTGTGTAAAATACCTAAAAGTTTACGTTGTATAAAATGTCTTGACTCATCACCGTCATCGTCATCATCAGAAATGTATGTATGTTGCAGATTATCTTCTTCTTCTTCTTCTTCTTCTTCTTCTTCTTCTTCTTCTTCTTCTTCTTCTTCTTCTTCTTCTTCTTCTTCTTCTTCTTCTTCATCTTCGTCGGAGTCACAATTATTATAATATTGTTGAGTTCTTTCAACTATCAGTTCCTCTTCAGAATCAAATTTACCAGGGTCGTCCAATTCTTCGTTATCTGTTGGAAACGAAACGTACGAATCGTCAGAGGTAGTAGACAAATTACGCTCACGCTGAACCCCTGTGAAATGATCTATTCTTATCGTTTCGCAACCTGGATAATAACCAACCCATGGGCTAACCGTTTGCGTAACATCCTAGGTGATAAAAGTATAAAACAAATTAAAATATTTAAACAAATTAAAATAATGAACCAAATTAATATATTTCACAAAAATTTAAAACTCACGTCAACGGTTTCGATATTGCTATTAGAGCTATCGTCTAACTGCAATAGCTCATCACGACTGTATCGTTCTAAAATAGAATTTTTACATACTTGATAAATTAAGAAATTAAATTTATCATAAGAGGTATGTATACACTTACCGTAGGCCGCCAACAAATCCTGTAAGCAATTAGCGTCCGCTTTTCGAGTTTGAACAATTGTTGACACTACTGTACGTAAAACAACTGTATTGGTAGTTAGCAGCCCTCTTTTATAACTCCTTGCTAATAAACGACATGATGAAAACATCACAAGGCGGCGTAATAATCTTATTAAGCATTCCCGCGACAATTGCCACCATTTTTCAAGTCTTGTTTCTGTATAGACAGCCCTTGCACGTGGTGATCTTTCCTTTACATAACGTACCAATTCTAAAAGGGCCGTAATGAAAGGTTTCTGATAGCGTAAATTATCAGAATTCATCTTACTATGTAAGTTGTACAACGCTAGGTATCTCGTAATAAGCTAAATAATTATTGAATACCCTCCAGTTGCAAATAAAATCATACTAAAGAGTAAGACACGTTGTGCTGATGATGCTGTTTTACGCCTCACGTGTTGTTATGACTACCTTTTTATGTAAAGCTGTATTATTTCATTTTTACCATTATTACGTGAATATAATTTTCAAGGTCTTGTAAAATTATTGTTAAAAAGAAATTTCAAGTGTGTAGGTATTTTGACATGATCCCTTATAATGCCTTTACAAACGTGATAGAAAACTCATGACGTCATAGAAAATTTTAGATAAATCAGCATAAGTTATCCCAAAATAACAATGTATATTTTATTTATTAATTTATTTATCAACCTATATATACATATATACCATGAAGCTGCGATCATTTTTAAACTAATATAGACGCTTAAATTAAAAATGCATAGTTTGCATTTATATGTGGTGGGGCAATTAACGTGTTAAAAGTTGAAACTTTTATAATCTGCAACAGTTCTCTCCTAAAGCTTGTGACTAAAACATATCACGCTGCTTTTACAATGTCATTATCTAAAAAACGATCTTTTAACGAAATGGCTGAGCCAACTACCTCGCAACAAGACAACCGTGTGCTTCAGTCTTGGGAGAAATTTGATTTTTTATTGACCAGTTCATATAAATTAAACGAGTCTCGTACAAAATCTATAATTGTAGGACTCAAATTGGATACTGAAACGTACAAGTTTGTGCCGTGTATTGCCGTAGTTGATGAAAAATCATGCGGTATAGTGTGTTCATCAGAAAAGTGGCAACAATTTACAACTGTGCTAAAAAACTCGCTAAAAATTTCAATTTGCCTGATGCTCAATATAGAAAGCTGCCTAATGATGCATCATCACTCGAGGGGTACATTTTTCAATATTCGTCGTTGGGGTCTACCTATGGAAAAGCAAAATTGTTAACGATTATGGATGTCACCAGTCAACAGCCTGGTACAATGCCTAAATATGTAAGAAAAGTGACAATGCGTCAAAACACAGTGCAGAATATTTATGAACTTGAAGATCTAATAAATAGTCGTCTGAAGTATCTTCAAAAATTATGTGCCCCGTGTAATGAGTGTTTAAATCAGTTAATAACACCTGTTCAGGAGATAATACCTCGTATACGTCAAAATTTTGGAGATATCGACCTATCTGAGGAAATCATTGCTAAATTTGTGACTGCTGGTTTGAAAAACGCCTCTGTAAATGAAAAAATCAAAAATAGCTTGGAAGCTACGTACAGCTGGTTTACCAGTGATTATATGGAGCTAGTTATGCTCGAATTAATATTATTTTTCACTAAGGACATTATTATCAAAGTGATGGTTTAAAGTTATGTATACAATTGTTCATAATACCAATTATAATTAGAAAACTTTATATACCTATAAATACCTATAAAATATATATCAACATTGTCATGGTATGACTTGTATAAAATCTTTGTATTGCTAATGTAAAATCTTATCATTATAAGTTTAAATAAACAACTCTTAACCTTACATAAATATATTATTTATAAAGCTAGTTATAATTATGTATTATTTTAGAATATTTTATCTGAATATAATAATTCGGTTCATAAAATGCTTTAAATAACACAGGTAAAAAATGATAACTTTAAATTTACATTTTATAAACTACGGTAAGTTACTTTGAATATTATGAATTATAATTATAATAAGTAAAAATAAAAATGAGAAATAATTATTATTTTATAATCTTAATTTGATAATACGTATGCCTAAAATGAATTAAAATAATACAGGTATGTAGCTTTAATTGAATTTACATTTTAAAACCCACAGTAAGTTACTTTGAGTATTATGAATTATAATTATAATAAATAGAGTAATGAGAAATAATTATTATTTTATAATCTTAATTTAACAATATGGATGCCTAAAACGAATTAAAATAATAATTTTAAGTATTCAAATAATACAGGTATGAAGTTTTAATTAAATTTACATTTTAGAAACCACGGTTAGTTATTTTGAATATTTTTCCTAAAAATATTATGAATTATAATTATATTTTAAATATATAGAAATAAAAACAGGAAATAATACTTAAAATTGGTTTGACGCTATTACTATATCTATATACGTAGTTCGTTATGACAGCTCTCTTAATAACTACCGCTTAATTGATGTATAATTCTTATACTGTGGTAATTTTTCGACTTATGATAAATAAGTACATTACTACCTTACCGATGTAAGGGTAAATTCTTTTTACAGTTTAAAAGTATTTTTTAAAAATTTTAATAGTTTAAAGCTTTTAAGAAATTACCCAATATTTGAAATAATATTCAAATAACCATACAGTTACACATAATTAATATATTTATTATTTACCGACGTGTGATTGAATTTTTGTCTGTTCAAATTTATTAATAATTGAAATAATATTCAAATATTATAGATCTATAATTAAATCTAACTAAACTTATTAATTAATTAATTTCTAAATTTTGTATGTAAATAAATAAATATATTTAATCTAAAAAGCAGTTATAAAATAATTTAAAAGTATAATAGCATGCAACTAACGAGCCATAAATCTTTTATATGTGTCTAATGAGATATAACTTCATGATGCTGTGAAATACGATACATGCAAATCATACATACTTTGTATTTTATAAGTAAGTTACTCAGTGTGTATCTTACATTTGCACTAGAACGACTTAAAATCTGTTCAAAAATTAAAAGTGATTCTTAAAATGCTTGTGTTTATAGGCCTACACTATTTTAATTTGGTTATTCTAAACCTTGAAACTAGGGTAAGCGCAATTTAAAAATTTATAAATAAAATTTTTTGAATTCTAAAAATATTATTACTTAATTATACAATTATTTCATATATATAGGTACTTGTAAAAGTACATGAGCTACTGGAGGAGCTGTATCATGGCGTGTATTCGCCCTTGGAAGGGCTAGACATGATGGCTGAAATTGAAAGGCTAACCAAGTCGCGATTACCAATTACACTGGAGCACCTATATTTAACTTTGGAGGCTATAAATGAAGCACGTCTTCAGCAATATAAAAGAAATCAAATATCATACGAATTATATTCCAGACCTCATGTATATACAGGCGACATGAGCGGTCTACTTGAGTTATGCGAGCATGTATCAATGATGATCTCTTGAGCATAAATGTAATATATGCACGTATAATATATAACATTTAAAAATATATACACGTTTTAGATCATTTACCTTTTACTATATATAAGGTAAGTATAAATTTGATAATTTTTCGACATATAGACAATATCATGATTGCTATTATTGTTATTATAATTAATTATCTATATATATATATATCCGCAACACCCGGCGGACTCGCGGCCGACCCCACCACGCTCTGGGCTCTACCACCACTTTGTGGTGGGGGGCGCTATAGTTGCACCATACTACTAATGTGTCTAAAATTTTACAAACTTTTTCTCTCTATGATCTCTTTTGATCATCATATAATGTCATCAAACTTGTCCCTTAGTTTAAACCATATTATCAACGAAAAAATCGAAAAAACACAGTTTTTTTATCATTTTCTCGGATATTTTATATATTATTGCTCTGACCTTAGCCAAAACTCATTCAAATCTTGATTTCGATCACTGACATTGATTTTTGCCTCAATACATTTAGTTTATTGAACAAAATCGGAAATCAAAATTTAAAAATTTGTTCATTAATGATTTTCGATTCTTAAACTTTTAAACTTTAGCATAAAGCGTAACTTGTTAGAGTTTGAAAAGCTCATAAAAAACTAACCGCATGCAAACAAGTTTTCGAGCTCGAAGAGCTTCAAAATATAGTCACATTTATATTTTCGAGCTCCTTGAGCTCGAACAGCGGGAAGTTTTGGGGCTGGCCCGCAGGGCCAATCGACGCCCGGATTTTTTTATTTCAAAGCAGCATCACCTCGCAGTAAAAATAGCTCAATTGATGTTGGATCCAAATAATTGATTTTTAGAATAAGGACTTCTTTTTTAAACAATATACGCAATTATTATATTCTGCAAAGTATTGTTTTGGCGCGAAATCCATCATTAATGACTCGACAACTCGACTAAATTATGACAACCTTATGTGAATTTCTTACAACTTACGGTGTTTTAAAAGAAACATATAAAGCGATCGAGTTGGAGAAAAATTTGATTCTTACAACTAAATCTAAGTTAACTCAAAATTAATAGTTATTTATGTACCTTGGGCGAACCTCGCGCCAATACGGTCGAGGTGACTAATGTTTGCAACAGGGATAGTATAAAGCCGAGCCCGTCAGGGCCGAGGCTTTATATCTCTGCTGCAAAAATTAATCACTAAGACCGTATTGGCGCGAGGTTTGCACATGGTGCTTAAAAAATTTTTCATCTTAAGGTGGACGTATGTGGGTTTTTATGTGCAGGGGGCACAAAAGGTTGGTAAACAATTAACATACGTCGCAAAAATACAGCAAATTTTACATTTTTTTATGGCATTTTATTTTAATGTCATCTTATTACATTAGTAATTACTTAATTAAATATGAAGAAACAATAACATTTAAACTTTAGTTTAAACTTTAACTATAACATATTTAAACTTTATTTGAAAATAACTTTTTTTTTCTTAAATAATATTTTTTTAATTAGAATTTTTGGCTGTTTGATTACTTAATAGGAAATCTCACTTTTTTTTAATAAATTCAAAGGTCAACATATTCTAATCATTAATATATAAATCACAATTATTACTTATGATTAATTGTAATGTTACAGTTTTTAAACACATAAATTGGCCTATTTTTATTTTTATTTCCGAAAAAGTCTGTTCCTGCAACTTTTTCGAGTTCTTGCTGAGAAATATCGCGCATTTCCGATGTAGGCTGCTTATTATCTTTCTGTTTTCTATTTTCTGGTGTGGTATTTTGTGGAAGTAAAAACTCCGTTGAAATGACTTCTTCTAATTCTTGTTGCGTAATATCTCCGATGTCATTAAGATCATCAAGAGACTGACTGTTTTGTGTCTTAAACTTTCGATTTTCCGGCAAAAATCACTTTCGACAACTTCTTGCAACTCTTGTTGGGTAATTGTGTTCAACTCATCAAATTCAACTTGTATCAGTGGTTTTACTTTTTGCTTGATAATAAAAGGTTCATGGCGAAGCAATCTTTGTTTGCTTTGATCAACAATTGGATTATTTTGAATAGGAGACTTTGCTCTTGTAATAGTCGAGGCAATGTGATTGGTATTTTTTTCGCACAATATTTTCTTTTTATTTAAATTAATAGCAGATGAGATTAAGTTACTAATACTCATTTTACTTCGTGTAGAGTCATTTAGATAACTTTCTGCTACAGTACTGCTTTTCCATACACCATGTCGTTTTAGAGTTAACAAATCAGCACCTTGATCAACAATTAACGTTGCTGAAGTCCTTCGAATAGCATGCCCTGTATATTCTGAAGCATTTGGTAAGCCCAAGAAATTAGCCGCATCTTTGGGAATATTTCCCAGCTTTCCTTTGCCAACATTCTGAAAATTTTAATGTTAAGTTAAAAAATATTTTTCGGTTAATTTAATATAAATACAAATTATGCTTTACCTGATGAGTACATTTCCCATTTCTGTACTGTACAAAAAATTTTTTCATGTCTGGAGGACGTAAATTAATATACTTTTCTACAATAAAACTCATTTCAGTTGTAAAAAAAGTCTTGGTAGCACCAGTTTTTGAGTCTGGAATATGTATACGATAAACTGAGCCCTCTCGTGTTATGTCATTTGAATTTATATCCAGCAGCTCTTTCTTACGGAGACATCCATGCAATCCAATGACTAAAGCTACCTATAAAAAAATCATTTTTCTTACAATAAATATTATTCATTTAAATTTTATTTCCACTCACCTTATGCAAAAGAAATTTTTCATCTGGAGCTGTTTCCAAAAAATTGTAAACCTCTTCATTTGTAAATACTCTTGATTTTTTAACTTTGTGGCCTTTTTGTTTTCTTTTGAGAAAACATTGCAATTCCATAAATTTACTGATGTCAATATTTTTTTTTAATTGAAGCATTGATTTCAATTTAGAATAGGTTGTCCATAAAGTTGTAGCCTTGAATTTTTCAGATAAAAGCTGAAAATATGCTAACAATACTCTCTTATCAATATTTGTATTGTCCATCCGTGAACACCACTGTGTGAATTTATTGTATTGTGCTTCGTATAACCTCTTTGATTTTTGAGGTATAATATTAGCTCTTGCTTTATCAGCTAAACTTTCTAATTCATTATTATTATTTTCACCACACTCAATTTCGCTGTCACTGTCACTATCAGAATTATCATTCTCCCAATCCATTTTTCCAAACTTTACGTTTTATTGAATAACTAATAGACACCGTAACACTGAGAATTTACTTTTGATTTTGTACTATCTTTTCTGCATAATATACATTCGGTACGTTTCTTGAAATTACAGCCGATAACAAAGCTACTCGACTGTATGGATGTCAGTGTACGCATGCGCAACTTCTTCCTCGACTGTATAGAGTTCACTACAGCCCAATAGCTACTAGCGCGTAAGCGCATCATTTACCAATTGAGTTTCGTCTGCACGTAAAAATCCGCATACGTCCGCCGAGGATGAAAAAAAATAGATGGAATATCATTATTTTTTTCATCTAATTTAGATATTATAGAAACAAAAGAAAAAGTAGGTGAAATGATGTCTCTGGTATGTCGACTCAATTACATATAGTTTTTAATTGAGTGCTCAAAAGTTATCGCAAATACGGATGATATGTCGACAAGTACGCCATTTATCTGAATAAATAATTCCCTCCAAATACGTGTGGCCTTTCAGCCAAAGTCGTAGCGTGTTCCGCCGCATTTAAAGTCGTGGCGTATTTGCCTCAACACAAACCAAGTTGACTCAAAGGTTTCTTTTTATCAGTGTGAAGGTAAATGTACATTTGAAACTTTAAAAGTATGAATAAAAATACGCTTAAAATATAATATAGCTGTATAATTTACAGGTTATTTTGTGCTTAATAAAATACAACTGACGAAACTGGATTATGATGAGAGATGCAAAAGTTATGTAGAAAGAAAACCATATTTTCAAACTTTTTTAATTCCATTAAAATTTTCAAGGCTATTAAATTATTGGAAAAAATGGTCAAAACATAAAGTTTAAGATCATGAACTAAAGCTTATCAAACAAGCTTTCAGGTACTTTTCACAGAAATCGTCTATGAGTATCAGTTTTAAAATTATATGAACCTGAAAGCAAATAAAAACTAATTTTTTCGAAAAATTGTGGAAGTTTCAAACAGCCATAACTTCTAAACTAATTAACCAATTTATCCCATTTTCGAACTTAACTGTGATAATCATCCATAGAATAAGTTTGAAAAATTTTATCAAGATCTGATCAGAATCGTAGCTGCAGTGATGTCCTCAAAACTTGGTTACATTATAAATATATGTAATAGTATCAGTAATAAAATGACGTACTTGTTAACATTATGAAATTAATTTACTTGTACTTAAAACTTGAAACGTAAATAAAATTATTAAGCTTTAAGCAATGCTTACTAAGTATCAGTAAGTACTAGACGTATCTGTCAAATTATAAAATTACTCAGATTATACGTACAAATTATAATGTAAAAAAAAAAATATTATGTAGCTCAAAATTACGCTTACAATTGTAACAGTTATATAAGATCATACTTAACCAAATTATTAAATCATCAAACTTGTACGCACAAATCATAACGTAAGTAAAGAAAAATTGATAAGTTTTTAATTACCCTTACAATTGTATGACATTTAAGATCGTACTCATCAAAATTATTAAATTATTCAGTTTTTACGCACAAATTATAATTTAAATAAAGTAAAATTGTTTAGCTTTAAATAATTCTTATTGAGTATTAGTAACTCATACACGTATCAATCATAATTATTCAATTTCCCAATTTCTATGCACAAATTATAAGTCCAACAAAATACAGTCGTAAATTAAATTTTAGGCTATCGAGGACAAAATTGCAGTTCTAAAATCACTTTGGAAGTATGATTTTACCCTCCCAATGTTACTTTGAGGGTATGGAGACTCTGGCAGTTTAGAATCACGGTGAAAAAACCGTGAATTTGTTTCATTTTATTACTGTGATCAATCGATTGAAATTACAGTTCAACTGTGAGCGACAAGACTGTTAACAACACAATTGAGGGTATCTAGGCCAAAACTACATTTCAGATTTTGACTCGGGAGGTACATTTGTAATACCAACTGGAACACCAAACAGACTTGTTGAGTCAAAGTTAACGTTTCTTATCTAATTATTTTCAAAGTAGTTTATGAACGGCTAAAGATCAAGACGAACTGCAGGGTTTAATGTCTCTACTGATTGTGAAAATTCATCTAAGACCATATGCGCAGGTAAAAGAATCGGTCTGTCGGTTGACCCTGCGGGCCAGCCCCAAAACTTCCCGCGTATTTCGAGCTCCTTGAGCTCGAAAAATTGTAGTAGATACATTTTCGAGCTCTTCGAGCTCGAAAATACTTTTGTATGCTTTTGTTTTCAAAAAATAACGTTTTTTACAATTTTTTCTACAACGTTATCTCTCGAACAAATAAACCGATTGAGACGTTCAAGGTGGCAGTCGACGCGTTTCATTGATTTCTATAACTGATCAAATTTTGAAATTGATTCATCGAGTCATTTTTGAGAAATTTTCAAAATACTAAAAACAATTTTTTTTTTAATCTTTCGACAACGGTTTCTCTTGAAAGAATTAACCGATTTTGATGTTTTAGGTGGCATTCGACGCGGCTTATGAATCTCCAGAGTCCAGTCCATTTTGGAATGATTCCATCGAGCCCGTAAAAAGTTATCCAAAAAAATCATTTTTGAAAAAAGTTTATTTTTGGAATTTCTCCGAACGAGCACTACCGATCAAGCCCAATTTCTTTTCAGCTTCAAGATATTAGAAAACTGCGTCGAATGACACCTTGACTATTAAAATCGGTTGATCCGTTCAAAATTTATAGATATTTACATACGTACATACATACATACATACACTCGGACATCATCGTGAAATTAGTCAAAATAGCTTCCTGGCACCTCAAAACGTCGACATCTGTTGGAATTTCGATTTTCACAAATCGGACTGAAACCAATAGCTTCCCGAATTTTTGAAAATTTGCAATTTTCTTAGCGGGAAGTTAAAAAATAGTGCTCATTGTTTGTTTAACAAATTTTACATGATGTTGATTTTCTAAATCGATACTCAATCAAATGCTTGCTGATGTAAAATCTATAAAAATAAATATTATATGAATTAAATTTAAACTTATTATCTTAAATTCTATTCAAGTTTAATTCATCAAAAAAATTAACTGACTCGACAAAAACTGTCATAAGTGACTATGGCTTGAGCTTCCGGAAACGAAATTTGAATTTATGATTTCAAATAAAAGTCAGCGTAAATATTAAAATTTTCCATAGGTAAAAATAGTCTTTTGATTAGATTCATCACTTCATCACAAGTTTCGTGAGCTCTGTTAGACCAGGGTATAGTAATTATTGGAAAAACCTGAAAAGAATTAATGTTATAATCAATAAATATTAGGAGGTGGCATACACGATATCTTAAGGGGTTAGGGGTAGTCAGAGACACGAAAAAATAAGTATTTTCAGTAATTTTTTTTTGCTATTAGATCGTTTTATTTTACAAAAAAAATAATATGGCATTATTAAACAATGTTTTGACTTGAAGTCACGAAAATTTGAAAAAAAAAAATTTATAATTTTCAAAGTTATAGCTGTCTGTGTTGACCCAGTTTCAAAAAAAGGTCCTTGCGGTGACTGTCATAAGTCCTTAGTGATTCATCTAAAATCAATCAGATGAAAAAAAATTAGTTTTATAAATAGATAATCCTGGGCCTGATCGAAGCTTTTTTTTTTCAAAAATTAACAAAATGGCGGCCGCAGGAAATTTTTTTTTAGATTTTCAGGAAAAAATCAATAGTTAATTGGTCTTAAAAAATCGAAATTTTTGAAAAACAAAAAAATCCTTCGATCAGGCCTGAGTTAATTATGTATTTTAAAAGCTGTATGAATTTCATTAAAATCTCCTGAGCGGTTATCGAGTTACAGTTGTCACCAGTTCAAAACACATAGTTTTGAGAGAAATGCATTTAAAGTTTCATACTAGATTTACGTACAGAAATACGAATTGTTTAATTCCTTACACAGAGTCATCTAGTCCTGGGCCATATAATAGATCTTCAGCCATTGTGGAAGTTTTCAAAACGTCAATTTGGTCTTGCCTACGAAGCATTCTGCCTTCCCGAGTGTTGTCGTTGGCGCGCTGATCTGTCACTTTCACACGTTCAGCATCCTTTTTTTCAGCATACCGATGGGAATTAGACCCACAATCAAGTCCTAGGGCATTCATAATCATTAATAATGAATGTATACCTTCATTAAATATACAAGTAGCTATGTATGCAGCAATTTGTACGATAGTATAACTACTATTCACGGTTTTTGGGCATATTTTTCACACTAGTTGGTTGAAGCTCTCATTATTATTCTGATTGAATCCACCTACACATCTTGAAAGTAAATTATCATTACTGAGATCGTCGTAAATCGGTTTAATAGCTGTTAAAACATTAGGAGGTTAGGGAGAATAATCTTGAGTATAAGTATCAAGCTCTCCACGTGCTTCAGCGTATTTTGTTTCAGACTGCTGAAACATTTCAATCATCGCATCCACCTCCATTTTCCCAGAAGAACCCTTGTGATTAGCACTACACTCATTTTCATGCGAATCATACCATTCCTCGAACTCAACCGTATTTCTTTTATTTTTTCACTACTCACATAGCTTACAATAAGCACTTTTAATGTTTATATCAAGAATCTTTCCAGTAAAACAGCCAATTATAGAAGAAACTCCAAATAACGATGTAAACCCCCTTTTTTGCCAGGTTCCATCTCCCGATACAGTCAAATCATTCTTATTTTCATTTCCGCTACTTGCTTCTTTTTCTTCACTCACGGCTTTTTTCATCAAGGCTTCTGCAACGGTTTTACCACAATATAAAATGTGCTTTAATAATATTGTATGCGTAGTTTTATCTAAAAAAGACGGCATGTCCATCAGGCCACAAAACTTGCACAAACCTTCGTATCCTGTCCCTAGTATTCTCATCCCAAAAATGAAACGTCTATTTATTTCATAGGAATGCCCAATGAAAGAGCACGAAGGAGTATATTCATTGTCACAGTTGTTACAAGAAACAACAATTTTAAATCCCAGGCCATATGTACTAGCTATTTGACATGCAATGTTTCCATCACATTTTTTACATTTCACAAGAGCAGAAATGGTAGTGAATACTGTAATAAAATTAATTATTTGAAATTCAGTGGTGCAACTTTCGGGTACATCGTTTTCAGTATTTTGTTTCAGTTTTTTTCAACAATGTACTCCGAACACTTTTATCGCGTTCCGCCGTTGCTGGGTTAAATACACTTCTTCGTTTCTTTGAACACGACTTACGGATATTTTCAGATGTCTGAACTTCTCTCGAAACTTTTTTCGTATCACGTCCCATAATAAATAACTTCAAAAATAATTTATTTCAATAACGCACAACTATCGACTGCTCTCCGTAACTGCTACAGGCATACTAGTGACGTAGCGAAAAACAAAAAATTTGTAGTACTTATACTACCTAGAAATTGTAAATATATATAGTAGGGTATTTATAAATTTAGGTATTACTACATACATCAATATTTAGTTCATGGATGACAATAGAACCCGAGAAACCGGTTGCTTGCAGCTGCCACTAGCTACCTGCTCCCGAGCGTTTTGGAGTGCCCGAGCGCTCTTTGTTATTTGTCGAATAACTCGAAAAATAATTATCGGATCAACTTCAAATTTTCAGAGAATATTTTTAGGATATTATACTTAATGAAAATGCAAAAAAGAAAAATCGATTTTTTGAAAATTCTAACTATATAACCCCTTAAAAAAATTAACTGATTCGACAAAAACTGTCATAAGTGTCTATGACTTGAGCTTCCGGAAAAGAAATTTGAATTTATGATTCCAAATCAAAGTCAACGTAAATATTTGAATTTTCCATAGGTAAAAATACTCTTTTGATTTGATTCATCACTTCATCACAAGTTTCGTGAGTTCGATTAGACCAGAGTATAGTAATTATTGGAAAAACCTGCGAAGAATTAATATTATAATCAATAAATATTAGTAGGTGGCATACACGATATCTTAAAATTTAAAAAAACACATTTGGTTTTGAGTTAGTATTGACTAAGTTGTCTTACCCATTAGTACCCATTACGCCAACTGAGTTAAATTTAAGTTCTATTGTCTTGGATTTAACTTAGTTAACTTAAATTTTCAAGTTAAAAAAATAATATTGGAGTCAAAAGAAATAGCAGTCAAAATCAAGTTAATTAAGTCAAAAGCAAGTCAAATAAGTCAGAAAAGTGCATAAATTGCGGAAAAAAACTTACGTTGTTATTGTGTTTAGCTACGATGTACATTAATAAACTATTGTCATTGATTCGCGGCAGTATTGAAGTAGTTGTGCCAACAAAAATCGTGTTAAATTCAAATGATCCAATAAATCTCAGATCACCCATAATCAATGCTTCATCATTAACATTTACTACTTCAATTTAATTACCAATTGAGCATCGTTGTAAAAGACGAAGTGTCGGGTCATTGAATGAATGAATTAAATCACTGAATGTCTGAACAGGAACGGGAAGAAACCGATTACGGGAATTACTCATGTTCTTTTGTACCCTTTCATATGGTAGTAATTCGGTAACATTTTCACGATATCTAAAAAGGAATGTAAAAATTAATTTTTATTTACCAACTTAAATAACTTGCTTTTCAATACAGGAAACTTACAGTGCAGCTACTTGACAGTATACTTGGCGCAACAGTAGGAATGATCGGGTTGCTGCTGTTATTAACTCATTTTTAAATTTTTCCCTCAACAGGTTGTTTTGAAGACGTCCAGCATGTGGGTGCCCATGACTCAAAATTATGGGACCATTTTCATCTTTGATACCTCGAGCCGGAAATCGCTGGGCCAACAGTTGGCAGTTTCGATCACCGACAGTCCGCTCAACAAAATACGAGCGTCTATTTTCCCTGATAATACCTGCCATTAAATCAAAAATTTAGTAATTCTAATTAATAGGATTTCACTTTGTGTTCGAACTAAATATATTGGGATCTCTGGCAGAGGCGTGGCTTATAAAATTTGCTACTCCCTTGTGGTTTTGAAAATGTTGTAAAAATACTCAAAATATTCAGCATTTATGATCATGCCGTAAATTTACCGATATAATTTGGTATTATCATGTGTGACGTCACGACGTCGTATTCTTACTGTCAATCAATTTATTAAAGAAATCGTACATGTTATGCCATCTGGCTATGCATGAATAAATAAATTAGCAAATGACTTTCAGCCATTATTACGGCTGACGATTTTTAAATTTGAATTTAGATTCTAATTATTTTATGAAATATTGTTGTTAATAATTATAAATATAAAAATAAAATTTTTCAATGTTAACCCTTCAGAACGGTCGTGTAGAGAGATTTTCTCACGCTCATTGTAACAGTGTTTTTTTTTTCAAACTTTCAAATGGGATGACCACTTGAAGATTTTTTTACCTTCACCAAATTTCATGCTTTACAGAATATGGAATAAAATTTTGCTAAAAATTTGAAATTTAAAGTAAAAAAAAAATATTTACTAACAGTTGTGAGAATTTTTCTCATCACTTCAGTCAAGTCGGTGGCAAAAAAAAGTGCATTTTGGATGGCTTCGTTATACTTCGGTTATCTCCGTAGTTTTTAGCCGCCATATTCAAAACTATACATAGATATACAGATACACTGTGTTTGAATGCCGTTCTTGTTTCTGTAATAATATTTTTTATATTTAACGAAATGTGATAATTAAATATTATTATAGTTTATTTTAAGTGACGTTATCTCACTACTTCGAATATCTAATAAGTAAGTAAACTTGACATATTATTTTTTCATATGAATTAATGTATTGCACACCTCGAACGCGAAGCGGAGAGGTAGTGCTCTACTGTCACCAAATTTTTTCATATGTAAACATACATAACCTAAAAGCATATGGTTATGATTTTCTATTAATAATAAGAATATTTAATTATTTTGTTGCACAAAAAAATATCAAAAACCATAATCACAGAACTTGGAAAAATAAAAATTATAATTAATTATATTTTTTTAGCTTTTAAAAATCAATTCAAGAATTTTTTTCATCTTCTGTTCTCATATTTATTGGTACGATTGATACATCAAATTAAAAAATGATTTTTTTTAATTGACAGATAAAAAGTCGGAAGAATGAATCGATTTCCGGTTGACTCTGACGAGGAATCATTCGAGAAGGGAAGTGTTTCTGACCTGAATATTATGTCTGATGGTGATTCAGAACACAGTGAGCACAATTCTAATACAAAACAAACTGCAGTAGACTCCGACGATGACTCTGATACGGATGATAATAATAACTACTCAGCAAAAAATAAAGCAGTTCAAACTAAATATATATTCTCGGCAAAGACAAAACGGCTAAGTGGCTTCGTGATCCACTTAATCCAAAGGTTCGCACTAAGAGCCAAAATATTATTACTGATGTACCCGGAGTAAAAAAATGCGCGAAGGACGCAAAATCACCTAAAGATTGTTGGGATTTATTTTTTCCTCCTCAAACAATTGAAAAAATTGTTGGATATACCAATATTTTTCTGGAGAAATCGCGCCTGAAGAAGAAAAATAAGACTGATACTCAACCAACGTCTGATAAAGAAATTCATGCCATGATTGGACTGTTATATCTAATCGGTGATTACAAGGCATCTCGTCTTAATTCAAAAGAGCTTTGGACGACTGATGGGTCTGCTCCTGATTGCTTTCATGCTGTAATGTCTATGTCTCAATTCTACACCTTGTTATTAGCATTAAAATTTGATGACATTAATGACCGTGAGGAGCGTAAAAAATCGGACAATTTAGCACCAATCAGAGAGTTCTCAGATGATTTCATTGAGCGTTTTCAGAAAAATTATACGCCAGGTGCTTACCTGACAATTGATGAGATGCTTCAAGCTTTCCGTGGCAGATGTAAATTCCGCCAATATATCGCTAATAAGCCCGCGCGATACGGGATAAAAGTTTATTCCATGGCTGATTCTAAACGATTTTACACCTACAATATGGAAATTTACTGTGGTAAACAACCATCAGGACCGTACGTAACGTCAAATTCAGTATTTGACGTCGTCAAACGACTAACTGCTCCGATACCGGCAGAAATATAACTTGTGATAATTATTCTACCTCCGTACCTATCGCAACTCATTTATTAAAAAACAAAACTACTATAGTTGGAACGATTCGACGCAACAAGCGTGAACTTCCGCGGGAATTCTTGGAATCCAAACAACGAAATATATATAGCAGTAAATTAGCATTTACCGATAGTAGTGTTTTAGTTTCATGCATACCAAAAAAATCATAAAATGTTCTCATGTTTTCTACTATGCATAATTCTGCTAAAATAGATGAGAGTACTGGAGAAAAAATGAAACCGGAGATCGTCACATTCTACAATAAGACAAAAGCCGGCGTGGATGTCGTTGATCAGCTCCAAGGGGATTACGATGTTGCTCGTAATACTCGCCGATGGCCTATGGTTATATTCTACGCGTTCTTGAATATTGCTGGGATAAATTCGCGAATTATTTATAAAGAAAATGTAGGGAAAAAAATAACTCGAAGAGAATATTTGAGACATTTATATTCACAACTAGTACAACCACAGTTGGTTCTTCGTAGTCAGATACCTAACTTAACGCTGGAATTGCAATCTATCATCCTCGAGATTGGGAAAATCAAAACAGAAAAACAAACCCATGTATCAAGCCGTCAACTGTGCTATTATTGTCCACGGAGATCAAATAGTTATACAACGAAAAGTTGCTCATCTTGCAATACACCACTGTGCAATCAACATACAGTGAGATATTGTGGTCATTGCCATTCAAATCTTATTTCCAAGGACGTGCTGTGACTTAGTACTTAAAAAAATATGTGATAGCATATCAATCTTCTCATTCATACCAAAAAGTTATGAGTTGTTATGAAGTATATTGGTTAATTCTTAAAATTAAAAAATGATCAAAACATTATAGATATCTTCTGTCTTAAAATTGTTGGAATGAAAATTTTAATATGACTGACTCTGATATCATTACAGTTATTCATAAGAGATTATTATAATTTATAAAAAAAAAAACAAGTTTAAGTAAACTTATTTTATATTTTTTAAACGGAGTTTTTTTTAAAAAACTTATTTATGTAAGTGATTTCCTATTAAATGTTAATATATTTAGCTTACTTCAAACGAATAAATGTTAATTATTATTATTATTTACTAAAAAACATCAACAAGAATGAAATTTAACAAAAAAATTCACGAGAATTATAATTTCCTATATTTTTTTGAATTTGAAATTTTGCGCTTCACGCATGCGTAAGTCTGGAATTTTTCTCCGGGCGCTTGCGCACTAGCGTGAGATTTTCTCTCATCACAAGGGTGATGACTGTCATGCGGAAGACGACCCGTCTGAAGGGTTAAAAAAATAAATGGTTATGAAATTTGAATATAATTCAAATTATTATATTTGTCAATTATTAATAAATAATGAAATTTATTAATTATTAAATTAAAATTCGAGTAAATAAAATATGAAAATAATAAAAATTATGAAATATGAAATAAATAGTAAATAAATGAAATAATGAAATGATAATAATGATGAAATATGAATATGAAATAATGAAAAGAAATAATAAAATTATATGAATAAAGAAAAAGTTGGAAAGTCCAAAATTACACACCTCAAACGCTTATGTGATAGTGCAAAAAAAGTTTTTAAGGAGGTTCATCGGATAATCACTTGTCTTACAATATCTTTCAATTTTTAAACACAAATACTTTAAAGTGCCCTGTATACTTCGAAATTTTTAAAAATAGTCCTTGCGGTGCTAAATTTCGAAATATTAACAATTAAAAATCGTACATTTAACATGCATTCCTTATGCTGACCGTAGTTAGAGTGAGAATTTTATTGAACAACAATCATACTTTTCTTACAACATTTTTTTAAATGCTGAAAGTTATTAATTCAATTTATAACAAGTAACTTTTTTCAATAAAAACATGAACGAGCGGTATTCATTTTTTTGTAATTAATTTTTAAAGTTCGTTACTTTTAATGATTTTCAAGCTTTCTCCCATAACCCGACAAGTGAAAGATAGTGACTTGGCAACGTTGCAGTGCGCGGGAAATTTAAAACACAGTAGAAGCCCAACAGATTTATATAATTACAAATTATTTTTTAAGTTTAAAATTTTTTAAATTTAGTCGCGAAATCATCATTATTTATTATTTGTTATCTCCAACTTTGAATAATCTTGAAATTATTCAAAACACTCTCTACAACACATGCTCGAAGGAAAAAATATTCTAAGTTGAAATGCAACGTAGCCAAGTCTGAGAAAAGACGCAATGGGATCAATTTTATACTTCTGCGCGTATAAGAGGATGCGGAAAAGTGTACTGTATCTCAAACACTTCTTATTGCAGTCAAAATGTTTTACACGGGAGAAATCTTTCTAAAAGTTGCGAACTACTGCTACCGATGAACCTCCATAAAAACCTCTAGTTTTCATTTGATGATTTTGACTAGCTTTTCTCCATGAAAACTGGTATATTTACTATGTATAGAAGGACTAAACGATAGAAATGTCATACATTTCATTGAATTTGGTTATAGTGTGCAATACATAAGTTATCAGGAGTTGAAACGTTAAAAAGTTTTTTTTTCTACATTTTTTTTTTTTAAGTTTTAATGCCTCCAAATTATTGGGAGAATAGTGAAAACGTAAGTTAGAGGACAAAAATTAAAGCTTAATAAGCAAGCTTTAAGATGATTTTTGCAGTAATTGTCTATGAGTTTTAGTTTCAAAGTTATATGAGCTTTAATAGTGAAATTTTTTTTTTTTTTTTTTTTTTTTTTTTTTTTTTTTAAATCGAAGGAATTTCAAACATTTATAACTTCGAGACTAATTAACCGATTTAGCCCATCTTCGAACTTAATCAAGATAATTTTCCATAGAATAAATGTAGAATTAGGATCCGATATGAATTGACATCACTGATTTCTTTGATGAAAAAGATCTATTTCAACCCTTTTTCCAAACGCTAGCCTATGAAGTAGAGAAGTGGCAGAAAAAAGAGTAGAAAGGGGCGCATGTACACACTACTAAGATTGAACCGTTATTCACACGGTCTTACTAAGAACTGTGATTTGTGTTAACCCCAAACAGCTCACACCGAACCCCCGAGACTACAAACCAGGAAAGGGTTAAATTAGTCGAATAATAAATCGACTGAATATTGAGTTGAAGTCATTCTTTAAAAAAACTGTCTGCATCATAGTAAAAATTTAACTTATTTTAGTTTGAACAAAAACGTATAGAAATTATTTAACGTAAAAGAAACAACTGAACAAAAATATTGTGATCGGAGAATACACACAGGTTTTATCACAAATAATTTGCATAAACTCGACTTCAATTTGCAAACTATATTATTGATCCCATTAGTTGATTGTATTCCGGAAGATGCATTTCATATAAAGATGTCATTTCTACATGTGATCGAACAACATCTTTCCATACTCATTGTTCAATATTTTTTTGAATGATATTTACAACACTATCATCATCATTGGGACGGGCCACATAAAAATGCATATTGTCAGTATTAAATATTGTTAATATTTTTGGAGAGCGTGTGTTTTTGGGCTTGGATTCAATAATCATTGTTAACGCAGATCGTAAGCCATCAACAACGAAAGTTACTAATGTAATTCCTAAACCATGGCTGATTGCAATCATAGAGCCTTCATTGCCTCAAATTTTGTCAGCAGCCACCATTCTTAGAAAATCATCAACTTCTGGATTTCCCAAACGATCGTTATCTTCATTGCCCGTTCTAACTTCTACGACTCCCGTTTTACATGATACTTCATAATAATTGATGTTCAAAAGAGCATAATTAAGAACAAAAAGTTTGATCGCCAGATATTTTTCTTCATCGTCAAACAAAAGTTCTGCAATTGCTCGAAAGAAACAATTGCCATCACTTTTAACGTTATCGATTTTAAAATTATGCAGAAGCTCTTTAGGAAATCGTTTCTTTGGTACAGTTTTTTTAACAGAATAATTTCTTATCAATTCTGGATTATCAGTTACTATTCTATTTTCAATGTCCAAACAAACTTTTAAAGTAGTTAGGTTATATTTATTATGGATAATTTTTATTTCTTGAAGAGAAGTACTTTGGTGTATTTTATTTAAAATTTCAGGAATATTTCGCCAATCAGTTTCATAAATATGAATTGTTATCTTTGAAATATTTCTATTCTTTCGAGTTTCTCTGTGGTGTCTATTATTTACGTGATTAAAGAGTGAGTGCATAATAGTTTTACTAATAGGTACACCTTGCCATGTGTCACCATCAAATTTAGAAGAATTTAATTTTCTATGAGCTGCTAAGAAGTGCCAGTTAACCTCATTGATTAAGGTTAAAGGTATTGGTGATTGCGTACTAAGGTGAACCTTCGTTTCCCCAAACACCTTCACGAGCTATCATGAGTGACAAATCTTCTATTTTTGGGTGTATCATTTCACAACCATTTACATCTTCAACTGAAACAGCATCTCGAGAAATTAATAGTTCATATTTAGTTTTATTACGGAAAATATGATTTATAATGGACAGTTTTATATCGGTATATCTTTCTTCATTATAATAAATCAATTCAGCAAACGGTCGAAACAAACAATTGCCATCACCTTTAACATTTACTAAGGCAAATGTGTTATTGAGTATACGATTAATTTCGGTGTTTTTGGTTGATAAACCTTCTGTTCTTAACTTGAATTGAGGATAATTCAAATTATCCGACCGATCACTTGATAGTGCGCTTAAGTTTTTTGCGACGTTATTGTGAATTTCAACAGAAAGTTCACATATGATTCTGTTATTTTGTTGCAAAATTACTTCCATTTCTTCCATAGACTTACTCCGTGCAATTTCAAATAAAATTTGTGGAATTGACGAGAAAACTGGTTCGTAAATTTTATCTTTCTTTTTTTCATGTGGCTCAAGTTTAATGATTTTACATTCATTTTTTTGGAGTTTACTCCTTAAGAATCGATTTTCATATAAGGCCCCCGGTATGGAAAAAATATGAGGTGTGAAATCTACTCAACGAATGACCTCGTTACGTTTTAGGTGCACAACTTTCACTTTTGAGTACATAGGGTATCCTACGGGGCAACGTACGAATGTATTGTGTGTATACAATATATTCGTACCTATATATATATATATATATATATATATATATATATATATATATATATTTATTTAGTGGTTAAGGGTAAAATTTAAATATAATAAATAAATTGTTTAAACCAACTAATAATGTTAAATAAATGTTTTATTTAACCACCGGAATTAACACAGTAAAAGAAAGTAAAGCATACGAAATATGAAAATGCTTGAACGCGTGTTCGCATCTCAGTGGTGTATCTTGTAATTGACTAGTGTCTCTACGAATGAGGTAGAGATGGAATATAGAAAAATCAATCTTCGGCGTAAATTGCCGAAAGTGATCGATCGTAATTATTGTAGCAACGCTACATATATATATATATTTATTAGGGTGGCCCAAAAAAACCGACTATTTTTTTTTTTCGATCTCGCATGAAAATTTGTTGGTTTAAGATGTTTGAAGAAGCCTCTCCAAAAACCAGCTCGATAAAAAATTTTTAAAAGGTCGCTCACGAATTTTGAAAATATCAAAAATGATTAAAATTCGGATTTTTTACTTCTAAATTTTTTCTTTCTCGTGGCAGCATAAGTTTACATTTGTAAAATTATGACAATCCTGAAAATTTCAGCCCAAAATTTAAATATTTAAACGGTGCTCAAGAATTTTGAATATTAACTGATAATATGTGATTAATACTTTTAATTAGTTTTTGTATTTTTTTATAACTCAATTATCGTCATTCAACTAAAATATAACTTTTGCATAACCAAAAATATACAGGACAGTCTTAAACAATAAAATTTAGTAAGTTTTAAATAAGCGAAAAAACCTGAAAATTGAATTAAAAAATAAAAAAGTGTATAAATAACTTATTATTTTCATTTCTCGGGTAATATTTTCATTCATTGTGATGCAAATTAATGGTGAAAAAATCGAGAAGCTTTATTATCAATATTCAAGGGTCGCTCGAAAACGTTCAAACGACAGCACTCGGAAACATTCAAAATTCTTGAGCGAGGTTTAAATATTTAAATTTTTGGGTAAAATTTTCAGCGTAGTCATGATTTTACGAATATAAACTAATCCTGCCACGAGAAAAAAAAAATTTTGAAAAAAAAATCCGAATTTCAATCATTTTTGAAATTTTCAAAATTCGTGAGCGACCTCTTAAAAATTTTTTATTGAGCTGATTTTTGGAGAGGCTTCTTAAAACATCGTAAACCAACAAATTTTTATACGAGATCGAAAAAAAAAAAATAGTCCGTTTTTTTGGGCCACCCTAATATTTATATATATATATACATATATATATATATACACAATGAATATACTCTATAGCGTCTGCAAATGATAAATATATATATATATATATATAGTACACTAACGCAAAAAATTAAAGGAACAGTAAAATTGCCTAAATTTTTTAGTAATTTTTGAAAGGCTGTAACTTTGTGAAAAATACTCGTATCGAGATTTGAAAAAAAAAATTTTACATCTTGAAATCTCTAGTTTTGATGCATTTTCATCAAAATTTGATAAAAAGTCTGGTTATTACGCAAAAATGAAAATTTATTTTTGACATTCTTTAAAAGTAAGTACAAGAAAATGACTTTCTTTTGTTTTTTAGTAAATTAACCGCTACTCTGCAAATATTGATAAAAAAAAATATTGTTGCCAGGGATTTTTTTAGCTTCATGTACCCCCAATAACCCTTCAAATTTTTAAATTGATCGATGGAGCCGTTTTTTGGAGGCGATCGTTCAAAGTTTTGCTAAACAACTAGAGGAACAAGTTTTGTTCCTTCAATTGTGTAATCATAAATAATCAAAATGAAAAAAAATAATTTTTTTTTCAATTTTCTTTCATTTTTGCATCAGTAACTCAGTGGATGTGAGGGGAAGAGAAAAAAAAAAACGAAAAATTTCCAAAAATCAAAAAAATTGAACCTTGTTTTTTGGGGTCGAAAATTTTTTTTTTCAACTTTTTTGAAAATTTTTCGATTTTTTTTCTCTTCCCCTTACATTCACTGAGTTACTAATGCAAAAATGAAAGAAAAGTAAAAAAAAATTATTTTTTCATTTTGATTATGATTACACAATTGAAGGAACAAAACTTGTTCTTTTAATTGTTTAGCAAAACTTTGATCGATCATCTCCAAAAAAAGGGTTCGATAGATAAATTTTGAAAATTTAAAGGGTTATTAGGGATACATTAAGCTATAAAAGTCTCTGGCAACATTAGTCTTTTCATCGATATTTACAGTGTTGCGGTTGATTTACTAAAAAACCAAAAAAAAAGTCATTTTTTTGTACTTACTTCTGAAGGATGTTAAAAATTAAAAAAATTGTTTTTTCCAAAAAATGATGACGGGTCTTGTAGAGAATTCATTCACGTTTTCAACGCCGGCCTCAAATTGACTGTGCAATCATTGGTACCTGAAATATCGATGATCAAAGCCAAAAGGATCATTTTTTGTTTGAAGGCTGATATCCCTGCGACAAATTGTCCTACGAAGTTAAAAAAAAAACCAAATTGAAGCTTAATAAATTTGCTGAATGACCTATGCATTGGTTTACTTAACAAAACTTTTCCACGGTCCGTAGGCTCTTTGGAAAAAAGAAAAAATTTAGAAACTTTTTGTTTCGCGGTATTTCTCATGTTAGCGTAATAACCAGACTTTTTAAAAAATTTGGATGAAAATGCACCGAAACTAGAGATTTTAAGCTATAAAATTTTTTTTTCAAAATCTCGATACGATTATTTTTCACAAAGTTACAGCCTTCCAATAACTACTAAGAAATTTATAAAATTTTTCTGTTCCTTTAATTTTTCGCGTTAGTGTAGTATCAATCTCTTTCTTAGATTAGTAAACCTTTTTTGTGCCTATTTTGACAGTCGATCTAAGGGAGTAAACTCCAATCGTGCGTCGGAGCTGACACACACACTTTTATTTTTTACAATTAGTTCTTTTTTACTTTTAGGAGATATATTGACTTTGTAATAATGTTTAATATTAGAACCATCAGTTTTATTAGTATTTTCATTTAATACATCTTCTATTTGAGCATTCACATAAATTGGTTTTGGAATAGATTTTTTCGATGTTTCCAAGTGATCAGTCAACGTTCTATCACGTACTTTATTTTTATTGTTGCAAAAATAAATTGGCTTATGGTCCGAAGTAATACTTTCATAAGTACCTGATACATAATTCTTTAAATTTCAAAATATCATATCGATTTGTGTATTGAAATTGGTTGTTGGAATCGCTGGAGATAATACTCTGTTCGAATTCCAACACCTATTCATATATTTCTCAAGCCATGAAACTTCATTGCTATAACAATCTTCATTAAAATCACCAATTGCCACTAAATCCTGTTTGACAAGAATTAATCATACTGTCCATGCATTTCATAAATAACTCTCGAGTAGTGTGAGGTGATTTATAACCTCCTATGACAAATAAGTCATTTAGAGATAAAGCTACTTAGTCAAAATGTTCAATTCTATTCTCTGATTGAGAATCATGAGTCACATTGTTGATAATAGAAACATGAAGATGATGCTTTTTATATACAAGCAATCCACGAAGAAATTTTTTGCCAATATTAATTAGGTCAGATCTATGGACTATATCGTACCCATCAATATGAATATCATCTGTCGGTAACGATGGTGTTTCGGCAAAAATCATAAGATCTGCTCCATGAAACCATTTATCATTTCGAATACAGCCTATGTTTTTATACAATGATAATGCATTATGAAATATCGCGTGCCAAATGCCAAAAGGGCGTATAAAAAAATTTTTTTTGCCATTCTTTTTAGAATCGCCCGAAACGTAAAGATCTACAGAAAAAAAAATTTTGCCGTACTTACGCCAAAAGGGCGTATTTTAAGATATACGCCATTTTGGCATTAGGAAATTGTCGGTCTAAAGCCCAAAGGGCGTATAAAAAAAAATCAGGATTTTACAAAATTTCGAAGAACAGTCTTCAAAATTGTCTGGAGAAGGTTTGTATGAGAAAAAAATTTTGAAAAAGTCAACATTTTCAATGGTAGTTACTTTAATTTTTCGTCATCTTGGACAGTCCAATGTAATTAAAATAATCATTAATTTTAATTTTTTATTAACTAGGAAATTTCCAAATAATTAATCATTATAAGCTAGAAATAATATAGTTTAATATTCGTTCCTATAATCAAAGCCACGCGGAGCGTATGGTGGAGAGCTATGTGTGTAAATGTAGCAAACACCAGACAAATCTTAAACTATGAATAATTAATAAAATAAAACTAAAAAAAAATGGGCATTTAAAAAATTTTAAAATTAATCAATGCAATTTTGTAAATATTATTTTTTTAATTATTTACTCAATATATTTACAATTTTAAATTAGTCTGATGTTTGCTACATTCACAATCATTAGAAAGCTAGTATTTATATATTTCTCAATTTTGCGCTTTATCTGTAGTGCCCCCTATAACCGAGAAAGTGCTCTGTTTTTGAATAGTTTTCCATCTCGCACCTCAGTTACTCTATATTATCGGCTAGGTCTGACTAAGTACCGCTGGCGCCTCCTATAATACAGAGTGCTCTGCTAGAGTATTGTGTTTAAAATTTTGAATTTATACTTTATTTTTGCTGCCATTTAACAGTGTTTTAAAAATTTGTAACAATGGAGAAGACTGTTTGGATTAGTGATAATAAAAATGAGCAACAAAGTCCAGACATATTTGAAGATTGTGAGGAGTTGAGTCGTCACGCATCGCGATTAAGTTTACGTGGACTTGGTGAGCAGGAAGAACCAACTTCAGTTACATCTAATCCTGAGCAGCGGGAGAATCGATTCGACCGCATAATCCCAGAAACTGATGAAGAGGTGTCAGATATAGAAGATATATCACTTCCTTCAACATCTAGATCGCGGAAGAATCGATTCAACCGCATACTCTCAGACAGTGAATCAGAAGACCTAGAGATCGAAGAGGTTAGTTCTTCTGCTATCTCTGCTGAAGTTCATGCACAACAAGATCTCGACGAAATAGAAGACAACGATTCTGAAGTCCCTGACCCCGAGCAGCCTGACAATCATTCATTGAGCTCTGATAACGGAGACATTGAGCCTTAACGCCGTACTTGAAACAAAAGGCCCAAACCCCATCAATGGGTGAAAAATAAGCGTAAGTGTAACCGTAACCTTGGACTCGATTACACCAAAGTAAAAGGCGAGATACAACCAGCAAAAAGAATGCGATCTTCCTGTCAGTGTCATATGAATTGCGAATTTAGTGTGCCTGAAGCTGACAGACAAGTCATTTTTGATGAGTTTTGGAGATTAGGGGACATAAATCAACAGAAAGAACTGATTGGGAAACTGGTCATTGTTAAAAGTGACGTTAATAATAATAGACGGTGGAAGTAAGTACATTTTATCTAATTGAATAAAACATCGTAAAAATGATTTCTTCCGTTGTAAATGTCAAAAAAGTTATTCTTTCAACATTTACAATGAAAGAAATTATTTTTATCATGTTTTATTTAATTAAAATTATTTTTACAACTAATTATTTATTTGTTCTGATAAAAAAGTTAAGTTTACTGGAGAGAAAAATTTTTAAAACAATAAAATAATTTAAAAGAAAAAGTTCATGAATGAAGAAAAATATTCTCGTCCACAAATTTTCTTTTCAAATCAACTTAACTTTTTTATCAATAACTGAGTAAAAAATTTAGGCTACTTTGAACTTAAAAAACTTTAACAACTTAGTGTAGACTTTTTTTATAATTATTGAACTTTTTAACACTTTTAAAGATTGAATTAGTCTCATTTTATTTAAAAATTATCTTATTTAAAAATAAATGTTTACCTTTTTTTTAGGAACAAAATAACCTACCGGCTTAAAGTAAATAATGTTTACGTCCAAGTCTGTCAACAATTTTTTTTTAAAGACTTTGAATATTTCTGAAAAAAAAGTCAGAATTATGATTTCTAGAGAAAAGAGAAGTATTTCTGGATCATTGTCTCCTGATCGGCGTGGACATCATGAACCAGTGAATAAACTGTCTGGGGAAGATGTTGATCGAATTCGACAGCATTTATCTCTGTTGCCAAAAGTTCCTGCTCATTGGTGCCGACGAGACAGCTTCAAAGTTTATATGGAAGGAATAAGGACAAAACAGGCAGTTTATAAATTATATGTCGCTTATGTAACTGAGAATAATTTTCGGCAAGTCAGTGACACTCGATATTTTCATGAACTGGAGCAATTTGTAACGGGGTAAAATGTATAAATTCAAATATATCGAATTTAAATTTTCATTGAATTTCCCGCGGTTGGTTAAGTATCAAAAGTCGATTATCCCCGAAAACCTAGATTATCGACTGGTCCCCGGAAACACCGGTTTTGGAGGCTCATCCTCCCTCCCTACGTATAAACTAATAAGAGTGGGAAAATTTACGGAAATTGCCGAGGGGTCGCGGACTTAAGTTTTATTAGGAGTGCTCGGGGTGATTCGGGACACAGTTGGACGGACCGGCACAGCGATCGGACGCACATCTGCAGACGGCTAAACACCAGGTAATTATAAGAGTTTTGGGAGAGGTTATGTGTGGAACCTTCCAGAAGCTTTGAGTATTACTAATTAATTAAATTATTGTATCCGGCGGTTAGCCGATGCAATTCTAATTATAAAACTAATTTGTACTGAACTCTTCACAGATACAAAAGAAAAGAAAGTAGTTTGGTTGGAAAGAAGGCGGGAGAGGAAGGAGAAAAGAAATTCGGAGACACCGGGAACTGGCGGAGAACCGGAAGGAAAATTTTAAGGGCACCACGGGAACAGCAGTAAACGAGGTAAATAAATCGTCGGCGGTTAGCCACAATTTATTAATAAATTGATTTAAGTAATTAATATTCGTGGGCAGTAGCCTTTTCCGGGTAGTTAGACATAAGGATTCTCGGCAGAAGCCAGAATTTTCTGATAGTTAATTTACGCGGTCCGTCGGATATAATTCTCGGCAGAGGGGCCAGAATTTTTGATCAATAATTATTATAAATTAAATTAAACAAAATTCTCGGCAGAGAGGCCAGAATTTTGAATTATATTCAATTAAAAATTTAAGAAGTAATTTCTCGGCGGGGAGCCAGAAATAAAACAGTATTAAATTAAAAGTATATTATAAAATTATAAGTATTAATCAATAAGAAATAATTATAATTAGTAAGACTGGAAATTTTTGTCGGTGATCCAGTGCTGTGAAAAGTGATCATAAAGTTTAATTAATTATTTAAGATTGAGTAAATTATAATGTCAGTAAAAGAAAATTGAATTTGTTAGAGAAAATTTAGAAAATTGTAATGAAAAGAACAGGAAACACGAAGTAGAGAGAGACAGCAATAGACGCGCGAAACAGAGAGAGATAGCGTCGGTCGCTGGTGTCCATATACTCAATCACTAGAAATATTTCATACTGGGAAAATTGAAAAACAAAGTCGAGTTTAGTCTAAATAGTAATTGAAAGAAATTTGGAAGTAAATTTTTGTGAATAATCAATTTAAAATTTTAGAAAACCAAATAAAACGAAATTGAAAATTGTGTGTGTGTGAGTAAGTCCAGTGGACACTAAGTTGAAAATTGTGTGTGTGTGTGTGTAAAGAACTAAATAATTCCAGGGGAATTTTTTTAATTTAATTGTTTCAGTCCAGGGGACAAAATTATTTAAAACTAATTAATGATCCAGGGGATCTGGCAAGTTGCTTATTGTTGTTAATAAAGTCCAGGGGACAAAATTAATTAAGGATCCAGAGGATCAGGCCGGTGGCCAGTAAAAATTCCAGGGGAATTTTTAATTAATAATTTAATTAGAATAGTCCAGGGGACTTAGATGGTAAAAAGAAGGATTAAGAAATTAATTATAAGTACGATAAAGCCCAGGGGGCAGAAAATTTTATTAATAATTAAATTTAATAAAAATAAATAATATTGATATTTGGTGATAAATAAAATTGATAATTACATGAGAATTTTATTAGTACCAATTTATTTAACTTCTCAATTCCTCACTCACGTAAAATTTCAACGACCCTGAATTTTTTTTACATCTCCGGATCTGGAAGACCGAGGTTTAGCTTCCAGTGGCGCCCTAATTAAAATCTATTAATTAAGGGGCCAAATTGAGCTAGGTTGCAAAATACCCTGTTACAAATTAAATATCGGTTTTCACCAACCTAGAAAAGATGTGTTGGTGTGCGCGTTTCTACGATTTTCCGGATGAAGAAAAAGCCGAGAAACAAGAAGAATATGATCTTCATGTCCGGAGAAAAAATGCTGCACGAGAACAAAAAAATCTCGACACTGGAGCATGTAAATCAAACACGATTATGACAGCTGTTTTTGATTTAGAGGCTACATTGTACTCTCCATTTTATTAATTCAAGGAGTTATTTTATCGCCGAAAATTAGCCACTCATAACTTTACTGTTTTTAATTTAGGAAAAAATGACGGTACGTTAACTAAGTTGTATTTTTATATTTTATTATTGATGCGTAATCAAAACTATATTTAAATTTAAATATAGTTTCACTTCCGACAAAAAGAGGCAGCACCTACTGGGGCCTCGTCCATAAATTTGAACTTGATCATGCGCAGCTCGGCGCATGCGCTTTTAATTTTTCCTGCCTCGTGTCGAGAAGACGGCCGCCATTATCTTTCGCATACGTACGTTCAACAAGTAACACGTGTTATAATTCATCGTTTTATTTTGCACTCATCTCGAGTAATTAATCAAAACTATTAATTAAAATCAATTAAGTGATCATTAAGCTCATCAAAAATATAATTATTTTTGTAATCGTGGGCACCAGAGCTCATCAATAAATTTATAAAAAACCCAAGCATTCAAGTGATCAACGACCGCGTTTTTCAAGAGGTTATTCCAACGGAAAACATTACAGGTGCTTATTTATTCCATCAATAATTATATCAAGTGTTCATAAATATAAAAGACTCAATTTACTATTAATGAATTATCAACATGCTCAATATTTTTAATAATATAAAAGTAAATTCTCGCTCGGTAGCCTCTGCAATCATGCTACCACGTGTTCATAAAATAAATGCAATGCAGTGCAATTTATTATAAACTCATTAATTAAATTAAATTCAGTGTTCAACAACATTATTAAACAATGAACTCAATTATTTATGTAATTTGTGCTATTAAAATTAGTAATTCTAGTGTTCAATAATTTAACTTTGCTCGGTAACCTCTGAATTTCATGTTACTTATTCTCATGACAATTTTGCGATCAACTCAGTGTTCAATTACACTCAAATCAATTATTTCAATTATTTACTCGAGATTAATTTTACTCTTTGCCTTCATTTAATTACGTAATCATGAGCTCAAAAAAAATTAAACAGTATTAATAAATTAAATCAACGATTTAATTTTGTATTTTTCAAACATCCCAACCACCAACCAGTCCTGGCATGTATTTATTTAATTATTATTACAACATTTTATGGTCCTTCGAGCCGGATGGTTGGTTGGTTGTGTCTGAAGCATCATCATTGGGCAGCTGCATTCATATGAACCCATTACAGGTCACGGAGCTCAATATGGGAGATAATGAGGAGAAGGAGGATCCTCCCAAGGACACTTAGCACTCATCGGGTCGGGAAGGCAACAACCCAGATCCAGATCTGCTACCAGCGATCATTGTCGACGACAAAACAGCACTCAGTGACTCCAGTATCACCGACACTGGAAACAATGGCAATACTGACCCTCCTAAGCTCAAAACCAAACGCACTCCAAAGAAATCGACGATTTCTCCAGCACTCGAGATGAAGGTGATCAGTCAGCACTCACGGCTCAGAGCCTTCTCAGACTGGGAAGCTCTGGCTGCCACACTTACCGTTGCCGACGGTTTGGCTCAACTCAAGTCTAGGCATGAACTACTCGAGGGTGAATGGCACCAGTTCAACCTCACTCATGACTCACTATGCGACAACTGCACCAAGGAGTTCTTGGAGAGCTCATACGTCAAGGACGGGGTATACGATTTGGTGTATCGCTCGTATACTGCCGCCAAGGGCAAGCTCATCGCACTCATCAACTCGATTCCAGCTCCAGCTGCTGCTCCAGCTGTAGTGCACTCAACTAGGGCTCCAACTCATCTGCCAGCGCTCGCAATTCCCAAGTTCGATGGGCGTTACGAGAACTGGCCTGAATTCAGGGATTCATTCACCTCGATGGTGATTAATGCTGAGGAACTCGCTCCAGTACAGCGTCTTCAGTATTTGAAGAGTTGTCTTCAGGGTCCAGCAGCACTCAGCCTCGCCAGTGTACAAATGTGCGACGACCAGTTTGTACCTGCCTGGAACCAGCTCAAGGAGAGATACAATAATCCTCGTCTACTCATCGGTGCTCAACTTGACAAGCTCCTGAATATGCACGCACTCACATCACGCTCATCTGAGCAGCTCAATTACCTGCTGAACACCGTTTCAGAGGCAGTTAACGCACTCAAGTCACTCGGTGTGAAATTGTACTCAGATATGAATCCATTGCTTACGCAATTGATCATATCAAAGCTGGATTCACATAACCGGGAGCTCTGGGAAAACAAAATGGGTGCTTCCACGGAATACCCAGCACTATCAACACTCAACGACTTCCTTATTAGTCGTGCTCGTGCTCAAGAACGTGTGGAACAGGCATCATTGCCGAAGCCACAACGCTCATCGGGAAAAACAGCTTCATACGCTGCTGCCGCTGTTTCGGACTCGCACTCATCTGGCACTCAACCTCCAGCCAAGCAATCGTCTGCTGCACTCGCTAAACCTCCTAAGAAGGTATTCCCTCCTGCACAATATCCTTGTGACTTGTGTAAGGGAGATCACTTCATTGTGCGCTGCACAAAATTCTTGGGACTCACTAATGCTCAACGCACTCAAGTCGTTGTGGAAAAGCGGCTCTGTGAGAATTGTTTGGGGCATCATATGCCTGATGCTTGCAATTCACCATTCCTTTGCAAGGTGTGTCAGCAGAAACATCACACCATGATACACCCAGGACTCAAAAGCACTCAAACCACATCTAACTCACCCTCTAAACGCACTCAATAAAATCGTCTGCTTCCACATGACAACTCGAGCGACGCTCAACTAAACTCAATCGCACTCAACACGTCTGGCACTCATACTACTTGCACTCATCGCCCAGCAATCTTACTCGCAACTTGCCTAGTGGACTTGATCACCAAGTTAAGTACTCATCCAGTACGTCTTTTGCTGGACCCAGGTTCTGAATTATTGTTTGTTTCAGATTCCTTGGTGAATTCACTCAAACTTAAACGCACTCATTCTTCTGTATAGATTATTGGTATTGGTGTATCCAATGCTGGTAGAACGAAAGGTCAAGTCGCACTCAAGCTTTCATCTAGGCATTCAAACGACTCAGTCATCGTCAGTGCTCATATATTCGGTGGTCTTACTACTCAATTACCATCTGTTGCACTCAATCAACTTAACTGGGACCAATATAAACAACTACAATTGGCAGATCCAGCATTCATGAGACCAGGACCAATTGATATTATCATTGGTGCCGATCATTATGGTCTTATCATCAAAGATACACTCATCAAAAGGTCTGAAGGCCTGCCAAAAGCTCAAGATACCATCTTCGGGTGGATATTACTCGGTCCAGTCACTCAACACACTCATCGACCATCTATGACTTATCATGCTGCTGTAGAGCAGTCTACTCAACAACTTCAAGACCTGCTATCACGTTTCTGGACTCAAGAAGAAATTCCAGTCAGCAAAGTCAAGGAACTCAACCCAGATGAAGAGGCGTGTGAAGCGCATTTCCAAAAAACTCATCGACGAGACAGTTCAGGACGGTACATAGTCCGACTGCCAGTCAAATCGTCACCTCAACAACTGGGAAATTCGTACTCAGCAGCATACCGCTGTCTTATTCATTTCAAACGTCGTCTAGACCATGACGATCGTTTGAAAGCACTCTATCTTGATTTTCTGAGGGAATATAAAGAACTCAACCACATGGTGGAATCAACTCAATCAACATCAGGTGAACCAGCCTACTATCTTCCTCATCATGGAGTACTACGGGAGAGCAGCACTACAACTAAGCTGCGAGTAGTCTTCAATGGTTCCAAAACCACCAGCTCAGGTCTTTCACTCAACGATGTGCTTCACACCGGTCCAAAGCTTCAACTAGACATCTTCGACGTACTCATAGGAGTTCGCACTGATCAGCTCATCTACGTAACAGATATCACGAAGATGTTTAGACAGATTTTGGTCGACGAACGTGATCAAAACCTTCAACAAATACTCTGGTTTAACGAATAAGGCCAAATTACTCCATACAAACTCACCACGGTCACCTACGGGACTAGACCAGCTCCATATTTGGCTGTTCGTGCTCTACTTCAACTGGTTGAAGACGAAGGACATCAATTTCCGCTAGCGATCATTCCACTCGTCCATGGAAGATATGTTGATGATATCTTTGGTGGAGCTGATGACTTGAACTCATTACAACAAGTTGCTGACCAACATGAAGCACTCTGCAAGGCGGGCGGGTTCCCTCTTGCTAAATGGGCAAGCAATCATCCAGAATTAAGACAACTCAATCATGTGGAAGCGATCAAGAATCACAAATTCGAGGATCCAGACTCCAGCACCAAGATTTTGGGCATGTACTGGTCCTCATACTCAGACCAGTTTTACTTCACATACTCACCACTATGCTCTACTCAAAAATTCACAAAAAGGATCATTTTATCAGAGATAGCTCAAATCTTTGATCCTCTTGGATTTCTAGTACCACTCATTATTCGAGCCAAGGTATTCATGCAGGAGCTTTGGCTCGAAAAGCTCAGCTGGGACACTCCATTGGCGGCCAATCATCGGCATAAATGGAGAAACTTCAAGAATGAACTCAAACAAATATCTGAAATCAAGATTTCAAGATGGATCCACTCATCCACGTGCTCAACTACCGAGATTCATGGATTCTTGGATGCCTCGCAATTGGCAATGGCAGCTGCCGTGTTCATCAAAGTCCACACACCTGCTCATGGAGTCAGAGTTACGCTGCTCTGCTCAAAAACCAAGGTAGCTCCGTTAAAGCAATTAACGATACCAAGGTTGGAACTCACTGCAGCTCACATGTTGGCTAAACTCATAAAACACTGCCAGAGCACTCTAAAACTCAATCAATCGCCAACATACCTGTGGACGGACTCAACAATCACTCTCACGTGGATCAAATCTCACCCGTCTCGCTGGAAGGAGTTTGTTCGGAATAGGGTGTCACAAATTCAAGATCTACTTCCAGATGGCCACTGGAATTTTATTCCGGGCACACAAAATCCAGCAGACTGCGCAACACGAGGGTTGACGCTTACTCAACTTCGTGATCATCAACTGTGGTGGACTGGTCCACCATGGTTGCTCGAGAGTTCATCGTCCTGGCCTAAATGTCCATCAATCGATGATACAGGAGCTCAAGCAGAAGAACGGCCTGGATTGGCCCTATTCTCATCGAATTCATCACAGAGATCAAGGTGGCCTATCATGGAACGGCTAATACCTCTACTTCGCATGTTACGAGCTACTGCAATCTGCTTTAGACTCCGTGACATGATCAAGAAATCACCAAACTCATCACTCAATACTCCCATTACTTCTGATGAAGTAATTTCCGCACTCAACTTCTGTATCAAAGAAACTCGACGCATTCATTTCTCAACTGAGATCAACATGTACTCCAAACACGCACCATGGCCTAATGGTCATCCATTTGCTCGATTGGTTGCATTCATTGACACCGACGGCATCATTCGAGTAGGTGGACGATTGGAGAATGCTCCAAATCAAGACCAAAGTAAGCATCCTGCTATTCTACCACGGAATGCGGCACTCACTACACTCATAATCTCTGATGCTCATCAGCGTACCATGCATGGTGGTACTCAACTTACTCTTGCATTCATCAGACAAAAGTACTGGATCATTGGTGGTAGACAACCAGTACGCTCAGTTATACTCAAGTGTGTAAAATGTGCACGACATCGTGCTGATAGAGCTCAACAACTCATGGGTCAGCTACCAGTTTCAAGAGTCACTCCATCATCTGCATTTACACATACCGGAGTTGACTACGCTGGTCCAATCACACTCAAAAATTGGAGATGCAGAGGAGCAAAAACATACAAAGGCTGGATTTGTGTTTTTGTCTGTCTCTCTACATCAGCAGTACATCTAGAGGTAGTCAGCGACTACAGCTCTAGTGGGTTCATCGCAGCACTCCGCAGATTTATCAGCCGACGAGGCATCTGCACAGCACTCTACAGCGACTGTGGAAAAACGTTCAAAGGCGCTGAAAACGATCTCAACCGTCTGTTCACTCAAGGAACTCAAGAATCAAGGGAAATACTGGATCACATCACTGTGAACAGTATTACTTGGCACTTTAATCCACCAGCAGCTCCACACATGGGTGGAAAGTGGGAAGCTGCCGTCAAATCACTCAAACATCATCTTACTCGCACAGTGGGAAAATCTTCATTCACGTGTCACGATCGGAGAGAGTGAAGGCGACGGGCGAAGGGTTTTTATTGATTAATTATTTAGTACAAAATTACCTAAAAATAATTATTCTATAACTCAACCAAGGAGCCTATTAGGACCGTCACGTGGCTAGTGTGAGAATGTTAATTACTCGGTAATTTCGTTAAATACTAAATAAGTCTATTTCGTACCGAGCGGAAGTACGATAGACTATCCCGATCGTTGACCTGCGTGGCTTTAGGATAGGTCCGGGATATTGAAGCGAAAGGAAAATGGGTAGGTGAATATGGGCCCTCGAGAAGTCCCCGTTCTTAACGTCTGTCTCTTTCTGTACCCGTTAACTTATGAATGTTGGAGTAAGAGGTATAAAATAAGAGAAAGATGTTTCTTAAAAAAAAATGAAGAATTTTATATTCTTGTAATATTGTTTTACAAAGGTGTGTTATAGTTTTACAATATATATATAGACTTACCACTCAGCTTGAGGTGGTTTACAATTTTCGCTGATCACACTCTCTCACAGTTCACCAATTTGAATTTATGATCACGAATTGTTCAATTACAGTCCTTATTTTTAATTACACTGGGACACGGCACTGTGGCTTCGTGATTTTATTCAGCGGAATCAAATATTTTGTTCAGACTCGGAGCTACTGGGGTGCCAAGCGGATGCACTCCCCTATCTATCGAGTATGAATGCGAGTATTCTTTTTTTTGTTAGGATGTCGGTCTAGGAGTCCGGATTCCTAGGCTATGGACCGTCACGAAACCGATAATCCTGGTTTGGGGGTGAGTCGAATCAACCGAGATTTTAACGAATTTAAAATTTAATTATTTGCCCAAGGAGCCCGATTGCCTAGGCGGTGGACCGTCACGTGGACAACGATGAAAATTCTAAATTCTGATTCGCGGTACTAATCGGCTTCAGCCGTTTAGAACTAATCTTATTTTAAACTAATAGAATTTTCAGACCGAAATCAGCAGAGATTTTGTGATTTACCCGGGATCCGGCAGAGATTAGTTCTGATTAGCGATTGACTGACTTCATTAGATTTTCGGCAGTTTATATACCCTAGATCTAGTTGGGGGAATGGTGTGGCTCCTATTGATTTCCTGGTTTGGATCATCGATGTGATGATCTAACAGGGCGTCAAAAACAAATGAGTAATCCATGGTGTAGCAATAGTTTCCGGGTTTAGGGAATCAAAATACGTCTCAAGATGGTCAAAAACAAGATGATGCGTAAGTGTTCCGGGTTTGGAGGTCATTCTACGTGAAAAACAAATGAGTAATCTATGTTGTAAGCTTAGAGTTAACAACAGGGGGTAGAAAAACATGATGCGTAAGTGTTCCGGGTTCGGGAGTCATCTTGCATGAAAAACAAATGAGTAATCTATGCTGTAGATCTAATATTGGTGAAAGGAGTCGTGATTTGTCCCGTGAGAAAAATATAATGCGCGTATATTTCGAATTTGGAGGTCATTCTATGTGACAAACAAGTAAGTAAACATATTACGCAATCCGTGTTACTAGTAAGTATTTCAGAGATTTCGAAATCAAAAAAAAAAAAAAATAACTCGAAATATTGAATTTGGATTATAAGTAAGGTAAATCATTTAACTCGTAAAATTTGTTTACCGCTGAATCGCTAGAGGCTCAGTGCTCACGTGCACGCGTCCCTGATAAATTAGACGGTGATTTCATCATTCATCTATTGGGTATTATGCTCACACACACACACTCTCTTGTACGTATATTGTCAAAAAGTACACAGGTAGGTGTGGATGCAAGATGAGTATACTCTTAGGTATCATAGTTGGTTTGAACAAGGATGGCAGAGAGGGAGAGAGAGAGATATATACAATATTGTCCCATCTGTCGATCTCTGCCTGTTCATGGTCATCGTGCATGCACTCACATAGATACCTGAGAAAGGTAAATTTATCACCGCGGGGTGGGACGTAGTCGAGTATTTCTTATTTACAAAAGAAAAATAAGAGTTTAATATAGAATGTTAACGTGATTGATTAAATCGCAATTGATATATATCGATTGTTACACCTCTACCCTTAAAGTCGTCATCGTCCTCGATGACTTTGATTTATGCAAGTTGCGTAAATAAAAGCAAATAGAACTGATTAATATGAATTGCGTTTTAATCTTTATTCTTTCGTATTGTATGGTTATATTAATTTTAAATTGTCCCCCTTTTGGATTGTCAACGTAGGTGGCTTGGTGTTTCAGTTCTTCTTGTCTATGCGCGTTTGTTGTTGCATTCTTGAATTCTTGTGACCTTCCCTCCTTTTATTTAGTGGATTGGCGGGTGTCTTGCTTCATAACTTAAGAAATGCCCTTTTTTTTTTTATTTTAAAAAAAAACATCTCTTTCTTAGTAGAATTTTATGGGTTATGGCGTCACATTATTTTGGTTTTATGGTCGTTTTCGTTACGGAATCGACCAGTTATTAATTTCTAAAATTTTATAGTTTTGTTAAGGTCGCTTTTTGATGAACTGGAAACGGGTTACCAGGGTCATCCTTTTCTCCCTTTGTGGAAATCTGTGGATTTCTTGCTCGATGATTGGCTGGTGATCCCACTTTTCTTGACCCTTTTGGTCATGGAGAGTTTTCTTCATAGAGTAAGAATCTTATATCGTCACTTATAATTTTTACTTCGAACCGGCTAAAGTAAAAAAAAAATAAAAACGAAAAAATGTACTGTATCAAGATAGAAGATATTGTTTCGGAAGATGGTGTTGTCGCGAGTGTGAACGTTATCGTGAGTGAGAGTGTTGAGGCTGCGCTTGGAGGACCCGACATAAAGGACGAGCCTTTGGATTTATCCTCAAAACCGATGGCCGCGGTGGAAGATGACGGTGGTTTAGGTCCGTCTACTTCGACATGGAGTCAGGACATGGTGCCTCAGGTTGGTCTTCAAAATCGTCATCCAGGTGTTCCTACTACCCCGGAGTTGCTGGAGTGGGCGAATAGTTCTCCTCCGAGAGAGGATGATTGGTTGGAGACAACGGTAAGCTGAATTTGTTTTTCTTGTAAAAATAATAATAAAAAAGATTAATATTGTTTTTCATGTTTCAGCATCAGTCGGCAGATCCAGTGGAGGATGATGGCTCCGGATCCCCGGTTAATGTAGAGGAGGAGAGTTCTCCCAGGAATATTTTGATCAACAGTCCAGTGGAGGTTGTCCGGGGCATACCTGCGCCCATAAATCCAAGGTGCCTGCGTCGTTCATGTGAGCTGCTTGAAGTAGGTCAGGGAAAGAGGAAACTTCCGGAGGTGTTAGAGGGACAGCCAGCTAGGAAGCGGACTGTTGAGGCTTTACCTCAACAACAAGTGCTATCTTCGGTGGTGTTACCTTTATCAGGGGTAACGATTTATCCTGGCAACAGAGCCTTAGTCCGGGTGTCATTCAGAGTCACCTTCGTCGAGGGACATAGTTTCATGATCCCATTCTCGGACCCTTTGATCACGGTGCTGTCTCCGATGACTACCCAGGAAGCCAGGTGGATCACCGAGCATACTCCTTGGAGACTCATGGAACAGTTCCGGCACGACACAGTGTTATCGGTGAGAATTCATTAAAGTTAATGATTTATACGTATATCCATATATATATATTTGTATGTTTAATATATGTGTTTTTTTTTTTCCTTTTCTAGTTAATGATAAATTTGTGCCCTGCACATTACCGGGAGCGGATGAGCAATGCTTCGCTCCGGATTGCATTGCTATTGGATGAGATGCGGGATGTAGCCTGCTTCCTGAGTCCGCCCTGTGTGTACTGCGGTGAAGCTCTGCAACCGTCTTGATGGGCATATATTATAAGTGTATAAAAATATACTCATATTTATTGTTGTTAATTTTCCTTTTTACTATGTATTGTTTATATTGAGTGTTTTCAAATAAATTTATATTTCTTTAAACTTGTTGTTTCTTCCTTTTTCAGTTGTTCTCATCTAATTATACTTCCTTCCTATAGATCGTAAGATATATATTAAGTAGATTAAGTCGTTTACAGTCGGGTAGTATACATGTACACGGATACATATATACACATGCATACACACACATATATATATATTTATGTACTTTTATATACATATAAAAAGGTTTCGTATGTTTCATGCATACGTCGATGTGTTTTCTTCGTTCAGGTATACGGACATAGCGTATACCTTTCGTGGTGTCGTAGTTTGTTACATCGTAGGTGTTGGTTCCAAGCCGTGTTATACTTTCCCTTTTCGTAGTGGAGATTTTTCCCTTTGTGGGAAGAGGAGGGACGTTAAAGTAAGCACGCTTACTTTAAGTGGCCCCTCTGATTCATTTCTAACGCTGGGCCTTATAGTAATGGCCGTCGTGACGTCATGCGCAGTGAGAGAATTGTATCGGTCACAGAACCCAAAGGTGCGCGAGTTCATCGTTGGTGTCTGCGTTGAAAGGTCTTCCACTTCTAGGAGGTTTCCGTCGTTGGGGAGTCCGGGGGGGAACCATGCCCTAGGTCGTGGATAGTTCTTTATCTCGATGTTGGTCGTTGGTGGTTCTCTGCACTTGCGTGTTTTTACTTATAACTAATTTACATTTTTGAGTTCATAATTGTATGCATTAAAATAAATGGATTTTAAAAAACTAAAAATAAAAATAAAAGAAGTAAAATTAATGCCTATCATGTAAAGATGCCTTTTCTAATTATTTTTGCTTATGTACGTTGAGCTTGCTTATTTAAATAAATATATGGACATTTTTTTTTTTTTTTCCTTTTTTCTTTTTATTGTTTTTTTTTATTTTTAAGATTTTAATATTTTTTTTTTTTTTTTTTTTTTTTTTTATACATATATCTAACTAATTTTATATACTGCATATATTTTTAAGACTACAACTTGAGAGCTTAATTCTAGATATTCCTATGGCCAAATAGGTAACTTAATAATAAGGTATATTCCGAACAATGCACTTATTTTCTAACTTAAACATTTACGCGCCTTACTGAACTAAATTAACTAATGATATTACGATACCTAGTCACTGTCTTGCTTAACATTTGATTATTTTACTCTTAAAATCGATAGATCGTCACATTGTTTACATTATTTCTCTTATAGCTTATCATTTACCTATGCGAGTGTGCTTCTTGTGTCATTCATTTATTAGATAGATTATTAACAATTTTCCTTACATGTCTACCCATCACCTTTATTATTTATGCGAGTGCGTTTAAAAATAAATTTTGTTTTTTTTTTGTTTTTCATTTTTATGTTTTTTTTTTTTTTTATTTATTTATTTTTCTCTTTTTTTTTTTTTTATAATTTTCTTCTGGTTTTCTCTTGTTTTTGTGATTTGTACGATATTTTACTTAAATTACCCTTCACCTTTCAATATATATATATGTTGTAATAATAGGAGGCGGTTTGAGCGATGATTAACGGGCCAAATTCATCTGCTTTTGCGGGAGATAATGTACCTATACATAGATTTATATTTTAAATCACTTATTCTAATTAATATAGTTAGTGCGTAATTACACATACTCATGAGCTTTGACTTCCTTGATTGATTCAAGGATATCTGAAGATCGGGTATCATGAGTATGAGTATTTATGCGTACTTGTTATTGTATTTTACAAAATTTTTTTTTTTTTTTTTTTTGTTACATACACACATATATACATATATATATTCGCATACACATACATGCACATATAAACAATTATTTTATTTTATTCCCTTTTTTTTTTTGTTTTTTCTTTTATAAAATTTTTTTTTGTTTGTATTTGACATACAATGTTTGTTTTTTATAAAAATTTTTTTTGTTTTTCTAGTATATATATATTTTTTTTTTTTTTTTTTTTTTTTTTTTTATTAAAAATTTTCTTTTTGTAAGGTTAATTAGTTATTTATAAGGTGGATAAGTTGTTACTTGCCTTACTTCTGCATGCGTAGGAGTTGGCAATATGTTAGTATTTATTTGTTTCGTTAGTGGTTATTTCCTTTTTAATTTCTTTCGCGAATTCTTTTTCCTTCTGATCTTCCTTTTGCAAAATCGTCTTTTAGCTGCTTTACGTCGGTGGGCTTGTTTTCTGCGTTTTTGCTTCATAAACGCAATTCTATCACTTACGGAGGTCATATCATCCATATGAGTTGATGGTCCTTGGGTTATGTCATATGGATTGTATAGACTTACGCAGGGTTGATGAGTACATGAGTATAGGCCGGACGGTGGGCTTGGCTCTTCATAGAATCTTGATATATCATCCATGAGGTCGAGGTAGCAGTAGGTTGAAGGCCGCTGATAAAAATGTCTGACTGCAATTAGGTTGGATAACCTAATCATGGTTTCTCTGAGGTAAAGACTAGTCCGAACGTCTGCCCAAGGTACTTCTCCAAATAACCGGAGCAAATCTACTCTGTAGACTAGATCTGGGAAGTGTTCTTGTTGGGCTTTCCGTATTCTACGTTGTACTCTAAGGCGATTCTTGCTGTTCCAATAATTCTTCATGACTTGTATTTGAAGGTTCTTATCTTGGGCAATAACCCAAGCGGCGTGCATTTCTAAGGGGCTTGTTTTGATATTCTTGTCAAGCTTTATAGGTTTAGGTGTTATGCATACGCCCTCTTCCAGGTCCAGTGGGTCTGTGTGTTGTTGGTCTGTTTTACTGCGGCGTAGTCGTCGCAATTTCCTTATGCATGTTCGCTTAAACCAGTGGTTTTGAATGATTATAGAGGAAACGATATAAGCGAACTGCATATCCAACCCGAGTGAGAGATTTCTCGGGAAGAATTTTGTTATCTTGTGTGACATTATAAAATTTTACAAAGGGAATGTTTTTCGTTGATCTTGTAGCCACTGCCTTAAGCAGATTGCGTTGGTCAGTGCGCAATGGTAGTTCTTCTTTTTCCCGTGTGTTGTGCAAGTGGTTGACGATGTCCGAATAGCGTCGAACTTGGGGCAATTATATTTTCTGTGTTCTAGATTTACTATATCTCGTTTCAATGTTTTCTGTAAATAAGTGGCTTTGATTTCTCCTCTGGTATAGACTACGCGAGCACTTTTACTGTATCTTCTTAGGATTTTCAGCACTTGGTGGAGTTGGGTGTCGCCTTCTGACCAGTGGATGCCATGATGCTTCGACGTGGCCCAGTCGTTCCTTTCGCGAATCTTTAATGGTAGTTTGTGATATGGAAATGGCTGCTCGACTATCCAGTGACCCAGAATGTCTTCGGTGGTTGCAACTAAAGCAATTTCTTTCGGAGTAAACTCTTCTTTGCTGTCCCAGAATCCTTGGAGGTCGATCACAATGTCCATAATACGTCAAAAAGTATTATTTTGTAGATAAAAGAAAAAGGTATTTCTTAAATTCTCGAACCGGTTGTTTAGTGAACTGATTCTGTAACTGCTTCGAAGGCAACGGTGTAGAGAATTCTCTATCCAATATTCTCGGAAAAAGATTTTCCTAAAGTGTCTGTAGTTGCTGGCGCGACAAGCTTGATCCAGATCGGTTATGTCTAATGTTGTTGGAAGGGTTATTTTAAAAGATCCTAAGATCTTTTGATAAGTTCGATGCTCTTTGATCGGGTCTATGTTGTATGCTTCCTCGTCGAGAAAATTGTCGCAGAGGAGGTTATTTCGGAATCGTAGTCTTGTCCGTAGTTTCCTTGTAGCCTGTGCCCTTTTCCAGTGGTTTCGATGAATCAGAAAAGATGTTAATTCACAAAAATCTTCGAAACTCTGGTTCCAATATCTGTGAGATTGGATCTCACTTATATTAGCGTCTCTCTCTTCATCAGTGGTAAGTCTATTTTCGGGGAGCCCTTTGCACATAACTTTTGTTCATCGGAGTTTAGTGGTTCCAGGTTCTCGTGAAGATCATAGCACTGCTGATAAGATACGCCAGATTCTATTGTTGAAAGTTTATTCCTAGTATAACAGAAAATTAAGTTGTAAGTTAGTTTCCTAGTTAAAAATATTAAGTATCCCGCTAAAACTAATGAAGTAATTAGCATTCCATGCAGGATGTGAGTTGGTATGCGTCTGTGTTCTTTGAGCAAATTAGTAGTTTGTGATTCTCTCTTTACTTGATCTAAAGTAAAATCGTAAGATAGAAATCCATATGAATCGATGAGAGATGACTTTGGAGGGTTGTTGTTTGTGTAGTTGGTCGAGTTAAGAGGTCCGTAGTTACTTATTTCTGGGAATAATAGTGTTACATTGAGTCCAATAGTGGGTTGCGGTTGAAGAAGAATCTCACGATCAGCATCGGCAGATCCAAATAAATTTATATAGCCAATTCTTATCGAGGCTTCTGGGCTCAGGCTTAAAGATCCTACACCAGATATGTTTACATATTCCGTAGATTTCCCCGGGTGTTGGACTTGAAGTAGGCTCAGATGCGGTATAGAATAAATCCAACCATTAATTTCTTCTAAGGACTTCCAGTATAAGTAATGGATCTTGTTTAATCTCATGTCACATCTCTGGAATGATTCTGGATCCGAGTTGGTAAGTAGGTCAGCTTCACATGCAGGATGAACGGCTGTTTCGTATATGACAAAATTCGGTTTGCAAATATAGGATTCTTCCAGTTTTAAACACCGTTTAAGTTCATTTCCTTGAATTAGTGAATAGCTTGCGTGGTTTGTTGACATCATCAAGTAGTCAGATCGGGGTTGAATATAAGCCGAACCCTTAGTGTTATTTCCGAAGACTTGTTGAACGGGATAAGCATGGAGTCTGTACAAGTTATATCTTGGTAGTTGTACTAGAGGTATTCGAAGTGTCAAAATGAACTTATCATTGAGCGACTCATATTCGAATTTCATTAACTGGGAAGCCTTTTCGTTGTAGAGGTCCTTGACTGTTACGGGAAATTGATGTCGTGGATTATTTTTAATGAACTTTTCCATGGCTTCTGAGATTCTCTTCGGGCTGAGAATTCTTGGAGGGAGCTTTCCGGTTAAAACGAGATTGACTGCTTCCAGAACGTCTTCCATATGAATACGGAAGTCTTCGAAACAACTTCGAGCTTGGACACTCCATGAACTCAGTCGCATAATGTAGTGTGAGTAAGTCACGTTCTCCTTGGCGATTAAACCTTTTGTTTCTTTCAGAGGGGGCGTGTATCTGTAGTAGTTACCACGGCGTAGTATTAATTGATTCAAATCGTCGTATAGGTCTGAATGAACTATCTGTCTGTTCTTCTCGAGTAACACCGAATCGTCAGGAGTAGAGGCTAGGACGATCTTATTAAAATTGTTGATGTAATGTTGAAGTATAGCTAACCTATTCTGTTCAATTAATGATGATTGATTGTTAATTTGCCCGGAGCCAATTAGTTGTCTTATTAGTTTCATTCGCTCGGTTGATTCTCGGATAATGCGCCTGTAATCATCAAGTTGTATGTAATGTCTACAGTCGGATTCTTCAATTGTTGATATGCAGCACTGGTCTATGAGGTTTATCTCCAGATCTGCTACGTTAGGTATTTGTTGCTCTAGAAAAGCTAGATCTATCATAGTGGTTAGTTTCCATTCGTCTCGAGTAAGATGAATATCGGCGAGATGTTCATAGTAGAGTCCTGAGCTAGGTTCTAATGGCTTCAGGTGGACAGCAGTTCCTTTCACATTACTTATGATGGTGATGAAGGTTAGGAATATCTTGTTCAGAGTTGCCATGTTGATGATGATGGCACTAAAATTATTTACTTAGTTTTTATTAGATTCTTGGGATTTCAGAAACTTGAGTTATTTTAAAGGTTAGATTGTAAAGTCGTAAGAAGCATGCATGCGGTTAGTTTGGAGTCTGTCGTGTATTCTCGTGTTCAGGTTTTGGTTCGCGAGGATCCAGATCTTGAGGAAAGTTATACTGAGTACCAATTGTTCTAGGAGCGGCGTAAATCACTTCAGTAGTGTGGTTAGGTGGTGCGTATGGCAAATATGGGTAAATATTTTGATTGGTGATGACGTTAGATTTTTCTTTTTCTGTTAGTTCTACGTTCTCGGGCGCAATATCTTTACCAATCTTGGGTAGATGTAGTAAGAGATTCGTGACCGAGTCCCAAAATGCTCCGATCAACCATATACTCCATCCGTATAGGGTATGTAATGCATAGCCATGAATTAATGTGTCGATTGCGAATTTAATTGCCTTGAATGTGAGATATACTCCAAAAAGTGTTACGCTGAAGGTACCCACCGTGTTAAAGAAGTTGTACACTCTTCCCCAAGCTTTAGCTAGAGATAGCCTTATGGCCTCTTCGTCAATAAAATTGTTAATTTTAATAGTGTTGTCGGCTACAGACTGTCCTGTTGCTCCTCTGGCGATGGTGTTCAATACAGCTGTTCTTTCCAAAGGGAACATCATGTAGTCTTTGAGTTTCACGATGTCGTTGTCTGAGTAGATTCCTCCTGTCGCTAAGCCTTGAGCTGGTATATACTTCCAGGAATGATTTGTGGAAGCCGTTAGTTGTTCTGGACTTGGTACTGAGGAGAGTTTAGGATTTAATTCATACCATGAGTTTTCCAGTCGATACATCGGTGCTAGTAAGGGGTTGCAATCTATCTGCGTTCCGGTTTTAATTAATATATGAGTTCGTGGCAACATATAGTATGTGTCATTACCTCTCATTACAGGTAACTCTTGGTAACATTCTTTTGTGTCTCGGCGTTTTACATCCACTGCTATACACTTGGCAAATCTTATTACTTCGCCTGAAACATGAGCAATATATCCTGGTTTCTTCATAAATTGAAATGCAAATTCATCTGGTGCTAGTGTAGCTATAATGAGTGCATTTTGTAGAACCTTCTTTTCTAGCTCACATTCTTGTCTGATCATATCGTTGTATAACATCATGATCTGGTTGTGAAGGTGGCGTTCTAGATATACAAATTTAGTGTTTACGTACGTGAAGAGATCCATTGATTGAGTATCTATTCTGTTGGCGTCGTGGAAAAATTCACTATTCTCGGAGTCAAGTATGAAGAGTCTAGGATGTTCAGTCTTAATTAGTTTGGTGGCGCAGTTTGCGATATGGCCCTTTGCTGTTAGTGCAAACGTTACGCCTCCGGTAGTCACTGAATATACTTCTTCTCCGAATTTCCTATTGGCGTGATCTTGTATCTTGCTAGCTGTTCCTTCATAAAGTATGGAGAACTTGCGTGAATTGCACTGATCCGGTGGTAATAAATCCCAGAAGGTGTTTCCTCCTTCGATGTCCATGCACTTCCCTTGTTGATATTTGCATCGAACTCCGGATCGTAATACTACTTCGTTTTGATCCAGATTAATAGGAGCGTAGTAGTCTTGTAGAGTGAAGGTGGCATACCCGGTTACTGTGACCGCTTCCCATTTACCGTAAGGATCGGCGTATGATGCCCTTTTGCAACCACCACCGGAGGTGAATGAACCTGCTAGGGTGATTGGGAATCTTGTCGTAGCGTTTTTCTGAACACCTGCAAGTGTGGTATCTCGATACATAAAGAGTCCGCTATCGTGGACGGATTTGCAAACTTCATGGCTTAACTCTTGCATAAACTCCATATTATTACTCGTTTCTCCGAATAGGTGGTCAAGTATACCACAATGGAAAATTGTACGTTGGATGGAGAGTTTGCACTGAATAATCTTTATGAATGAGAAACTACTAGATTGCAATAGTTGGACTTTTGTGTTTTTAATTATTGGTTTAGCAGATGGCAGATTGCAATCTTTGATATCTAATAGGGATAGGGAAGTAACGTTTATTGATGGGGTTCCACAGTCGTACGCCACGAATCCATACGTCATCTGGACAGCTGACGTTACCCAGAGGATGAATTTTATCCACCCCATGGTGTTTGGATTTTACTCGTTTTACCTGGAGTAATTTTATATGACTAGAACATAGTGATTAGTAGGGTATACAGGAAATAGTAATATGTTAATCGGATTGAGTGTCAGTGTTAGTGTTAGTAGAATCTCTAGTGTTACAGATTTTTAGCTTATCTATATGTTTAAGAGAGCGTTTGCCCTTTTCGTCCTCTATTATAGCTGTATTATTATCTAACAATTCAGCTATAATATACGGACCTTTGTAATGTGAATCGAATTTACCTTTTCGTGGTTCTTTTATGGCATAAACCCGATCTCCAACATTCAAAGTACTGGGATTCAGATGAGCGTCATAGTAACGTTTAGAGCGGTGTTTAGATTTAATTAAATTGGATGCCGCGAAATGTCGCATGTCATCCATACGGTTGACTAGGTCATATAAGTAAGTCCCATAAGTCTCAGTTTTATCCGGGGGTGGAAAGGAACTGGGTATACGAGCTCTTTTGCCGTATATAAGCTCGAAAGGAGTAAAATTAGTGGATTCATGTACAGCGATATTATATGAAAACATTGCAAAGGGAACAAGTTTGTCCCAGTCTTCATATTTATTCACGTAATGTTTGATAAATTCTGCCAATACTATGTGACTACGCTCCAGGGATCCATTAGTTTGTGGATGGTACCCTGAGGTAGTTACTTGTTTAATTTTAAAAATTTTGCTAGGTGATGAAATATTTTACCGACAAATGATCTACCTTGATCGCTTAGTATTACGCGGGGTGACCCAAATTGTATAATCACGTGACGAGCAAGTGCATCTGCAATAGTCTCAGCCTTAATGTTTGGTATTGGTACTGCTACACAATATTTCGTGAGATTATCTTGTACAGTAAGAATGTGCACATTACCCGATGGCGTTTGGGGTAATGGGCCCACGGTGTCGATTGAGATTTTGTCAAAGGGTTCTGCAGGAGTGTCTGTGATGATCATTGGTTCTTTAGTCTTGATTCGGACTAACTTTTGTTCTTGACAACTTCTGCACGTGCGTATAAATTCTGTGATGTCGTCTCTCATGTTTGGCCAGTAAAAACGTTCACGAATTCGTCGGTATGTTTTAGTGATACCTTTATGACCACCTGTTAGGCTTTCGTGATACTCAGCGATGATATCCTTGCGGACATCTTCGTCTGGTATGGTTACACTTCCATGGCAAATGGTGAGTGAACATTCGCAGTCATCTAAACATTCCTTAAGGACGTCAGTGACAAGTGATTGGTTCAAGCCTTCGAGCATATCTCCTGGTTTTGAGATTCGCAAAGTTTTTATGTTGTAGTGGTTCAATACATTTTTGACGGTTTTTAGTACATCTTTTAATTCTTGTATGGAAAATGAATCAAAGTGATTCCTTTTTAACACTGCACTGAGGATTTTATGTTTACCGTGTGGTGTTATTAGTACTTGATTAATTTTAGGCTTTTTTAATTTCAGGTCCTGGGAATCTATCTTGTCTGTTTCTATTAGTAGTCGCGATGTGATGGTTGTAAGTTCGCAATCAGCAGAGATAAAGTGCAAATAATTGTCTCTGAAATACGTCAAGTTTTCATTCGTTGTGTGTAAGGAGATTTTACTTTCATGGTTCTTCATACCAGGATAAAATAATTCGCAAGGAACAGTATCGACTATGGATTTTCTTTTTATCGGTTGTGGTTGTTGAACTTCTTCATCTGCATGAACTTCTTCATCTGTGTCTGTACTCGAATGGACTTCATTGATCGGTGGTAAATTAGCCCATCGTCTGCTTGCTGCTCCTCGTGGTATTACGTCTTCTACCTCTGATTCTGTAGTTGATCCTTCTGAACTAACTGCAGGGGTCGATCGCCCTACAGGATGTCGAAATGTTACGCCAGATGGTCTGTGGGATTGTTCCTCAGGTTTCCTAGCTAGAGGTTCTGTTCGTGGAGATTTGTAAGTTGGATCTTCAGCACGTCGATCCCAGTAATAAGTATCATTTCCTGAAGATGGTCCAGGTGATACTTCGATAACATTTTTAGGCGGTGGTACTGGTATTGGTTCAGTTAGTGAAGGAGTTTCTTCGCCTGATTGATTATTTACGTATGTAAGTTGGTAGTCAGTGGCTCGAGTTTTTGTGGACAATGGTCCTGGTTTTTCAGAAGCTTTGGAGAGTGGTACACGATTACTAGCGAGACTCGGAAAAGCACTGTTTCTAGCATGCGGTACTGGTGGTGTTGGATCACTTGGTGGTCCAGTATCTGGTTGTTTTCGAGGTCGACCAACTTTACGTTTTTCTGTTGAAGGCATTGGAATGTCGGCAATAGTCTTTGTACGCCTGATGGGAGGTGGTTGCGCTAGCGAGGGTTACTTGCTAATCTTCGCAATCTTACTCTCTCACCTATAGTACTGGCGTTTGCCTCTGCTGCTTTTACCGCGGATGATCGCAGCCGTTCTAGGTGTTTGGCAATCGAACTAGACTGCCTCGCAGCTGTTTCAGGTTTTCCTGTCGGGACTATTGGCAAAACAACAGGATTCCTTGATAATGCATCTGCATTTACGTTTAACCTTCCTGGTTTGTAGTAGAAAACATATTCATACTCTCTTAATCTCGTTCTCCATCGAACTAACCGTTGTACTGGCGGCTTGACGGAGTCGATCCATTTTAGTGGTTCGTGATCACAGACGAGAGTGAATCTTCGACCATATAAGTACGGTCTAAAATGTAAAATACCGTAAATAACTGCTAAACATTCCTTTTCAGTTGTTGTATAATTTCGTTCTGCATTTTTGAGAAGTCTTGATAAATAAGCAATTGGTCTGTCTTCGCCAATTTTTCCTTGGCTTAATACTGCACCAATAGCAAGGTCTGAAGCGTCAGTAGTAAGAATAAACGGTTGAGAAAAGTCAGGGTATTGCAAAACTGGAGATGTACATAATGCTTTGCGTAAGTCGTCGAAACTTTCTTGTTGAGCTGAGGTCCAGTTGAATGGATTATCCTTTTTCAATAGTTCTGTCAATGGTTTCGCACGGCCTGAGAAGTTTTCAATGAAGCGACGATAATAACCAGCTAGTCCAAGAAATTGTCTGATGTTCGTAACTGTTTTTGGTCTTGGAAATTTTTCGATAGCTTCAGTCTTCTTTGGGTCTGGACGTACACCGCCATTGCCAATGATGTGACCAAGATATGCAACTTCGAGATTTAGAAATTCACATTTGTCTGATTGTAAGACTAAATTGGCTTGTTCTAGTCGATTGAAGAGTCTTCGGACACGTATGCCGTGTTCTTCGAGTGATGATGCGAAAATAACGACGTCATCGAGATAGACAAATAGCTCAACGTCTTGTAGACCTAGAAGAACTCGGTCCATAAGTCGTTGAAAAGTAGCAGGAGCGTTTTTCAGTCCAAATGGCATTCTGTTATATTCATAGTGACCATTTGGTGTACTGAATGCAGTTTTCTGTTGGTCTTTTGGATTCATTTTGATTTGATGAAATCCACTAGCCAAGTCAAAAACTGAAAAATATTTTGCTCCTCCTAGTCTATCGAGAATCTCAACTATATTTGGAAGAGGATAAGCATCGCCTATGGTTTTCTCATTTAATTGTCTAAAGTCAATTACCATACGCCAGCGCTTATTACCTTTCGAATCTGGTTTCTTTGGGACTATCCAAAGAGGTGAATTATATGGAGAGACAGATTCAGATATTACACCGTCGTTCAGTAATTTATTTACCTGTCGAGCGATTTCTTCCTTATGTACGGGTGGGAAACGATACTGACGGACTGATATAGGAACTTCATCAACTGTTGGGATCGAGTGTGTCATCATTGTTGTAGCCGGAAGATCATCTCCGGGGAGATGGAAGAGCATTGGAAATTCTCTGATGAGTTCATGCACATGCTCTCTTTCCAACATGTTTAAATGATCAAGTCGGAGACTAGCACATATGCGCTCGAATCTATCTTGACCATCTTCCGGTATATCGCTATCCTCGGAATCGTCAAAGAAATCCTCTGAGCTGCCATCGCATTCAAAGGGAATAATTTCTTGTGGTGGTATGACTAGTTCGATATCGTCTTCATATGCATTAATCGCGAAGACATAACAAGTATTGTCATTATTCGTGACTAAAGCATTACCAATGAAAATATTTTCGCGAGTTTCAATGCGGGGTAAAAATCCCGTTTTTAGGTCTGTCTTGCGAAGATTAATTGGTATTACTGTTCGAGTTCTAGCTTTTAACAAAAATATTGAAGGTTCATCTTCACTTCGATACACAGTAACCAGGGGTGTATCAAATGGTTCACCCTTGGTATTTTCAAGCGGAATTGGGTTTACGGGTTCAGAATCTGCAACTATAGTATTATGATGAAAAGATATTTCAACCTTTTCCTTAGTTAAAAAGTCTATGCCGACAATTCCATCAGTTGGAATGGGTAATGGATTCTCGAGAACGTGAAATTTCTCGGGATTTGAGAAGAACGTAATTTCTGTGGTCCCCAAGGTGTCGAGTCGCTCAGTAGTGATTCCTTTTATGGATACTGAGTCCCAGGTATCAATTACTGTGCGAGGGGCCAGTGCGTCTTTTCTGATTACATTTATATCAGCGCCTGTGTCGACTAGGAAACGAGCTCTGCCGTTTCGCAATTCGGGAGCTGTTAGAGTAACGACCGGTCCTCTACCCTGGACTTCAGACCACATTACGAATTTCCGACGGTCAGGAATCTGATTGACGAGGGACGCGTTTCCGTGGGGTTCCTGCTGTTCGACGTCGCGTCGTCCCGTCGAACCGCGTTGGAGTTTAAAGGTTCCTTAGGTGGTGCAGGAGAGGTTGGTCTTGAATTATTTTGTTGGTTTTGTGGGTTACTATTATTACTGTAATTCCCATAATTATTTTTATTATAATTATTATAACCATTATTACCGTATCTTTGATTGTCATAATTGTTACGATTATTGTAATTATTGGGATTATTGTTGTTATAATTGTTATTAGAGCTGTTCTGATTGTTATCTTGGGGAGGATAACTTTGATAATATGGCGGGTTATATGGCGCTGGAGGTGGATATACTCCAGGAGGTGGGTATTGATATGGCATAGGAGGTATATAAGGAATTGGAGGGAAATAGCTCGGCGGAGGATAATATGGATAGTAACTTCCGGGTGATCGGCTTCGCGAACGATAAGGTGAATTACTACGCTCGAGATAGTTACGTTTATCACGTGGTGGTGTCGTATCCCGCACCGGAGATCTACTGTATGAATTAGATCTGCTATTATCTTCGCGAATAAATCTGAACGGTATTGTATTTCGACGTTCTTCGTCTTGAAAACTTACTGTTCGAGTCCTACGCGGTAAATCAAGAATTGCGGATTCGGATTGCGCGTAGGCTAAATAATTAGAGTTACGGTGAGAACTACCTTTCAGGTCTTCTTCGAGCCGTAATGCGATTTTATATGCATCGTCGAGAGTATCAGGATTTTGTACACTAACTCCGTATATTAGATCGTCTGGTAATCCGCGTTTGAATGACTCTAGTGCTAAACCGTCTAACATTTTCTTCATCGCATTTACTTCGGCTACATTATCAAAGCTTTCGTTTAATGCAGTTATTGCATTAGCGCGTATTTTCTTTATTCGGGTATAGTAACTCAGGATTGATTCATTTTGCTTAAGTCGAATGGCTTGAATATCCGCGCAATATTGTGGATAAGTTTTCTTAGTAGCGAAATATTCTTTAAGCGCGTCTCTAAGAGTATTCATTGTATTAATTGTCTTATCTGCGATCGCGTCTCTAGCCGTATCCTTGAGCTTAGACTTTACTCCGTTAAAATAAGTGTTCCTGAGATTATCTGGTACGATTGTAAGACCGTTTTCTACATCTAGTAGAAATGCTTGTAAAGGCATGTTTTTACCGTCAAAACTCGGGACTTGCATTAACGCCTGATGCAATGTCATACTTTCCCCGAGGGACGTGATCATTTGATCCGTAATGTTCGCATGTCGGGTGATATTATGGACTTGTTGGTCTAAGTCATTATCGTTATCCGGTGGATTCAATCTATTATTGATGCGCGGTGGGTTCAACCCGCCATCGCCGTTTCGGAGCGGATTCCCGTGTTCATCCATTTTGATTAATTGTATGGGAGAAAGTTATGGGGGTAATATAGAGATAGTAAGAATGAGAATTTTTGGTAAGTAGTACGAAGTTAGCAAGAAAACTCTATCTGCAATAGCCAGACACAAGTAAAAATTTTCGCTGGTCAAAACAAAATTTGTTTACTAATTAATTGTTGCAAATTTGAATAGCCTTGTATTAAATTTATAATTGTTTCTTGTAAAGTGAGTAGTGTTTAAACCGTGTGTAAAAATAAAAGTGAAATAAGTTTGTTTTATGGAACTTCAAATATTTATTTTCCTTTTCCTTCCGGTTCTGGGTGATTTATTTCCTGATTTTGTAAAATATTTGGCGGATTTTGTGAAATATTTGGTATTGTTACGGGAGTGTATGGTAACTCTCCTCTATGGTATATTGCAACTAGTTTTCGTAACTGGTACTTTCTTCCGGCGCGTTTTCTGGTTCTCATTGAACACTTCTAAGCTGTACGCACAAGTTACTCTTCACAATTGCTCCAATGATCAATTAAAGAGTAAGCGTACTACAATAACTGATCTTACGAAATATTACAAGTTTTTATGGTTTTTGAAAATGAATGGATGAGTGAATAATGAATGAATCGCCTGAAATCCGACAAAAAGTCTGCGGTCTCCCAATTGATTCGATGAAAGATTGAATAGAATCCGTCAATAAGTCTGCGGTCTTCTAAGCAACCGTAATTAATGAGATGAGTAATGGGTGAGTGGTAACTGATCCAAAGTTTACCAAAATAACTTGCAATTTCGGGTGCAAAAAGATAGCAAGTTGTCTGCACGTAAAACTCAGTAGTATTACGAAATAAAGAATCACCTTATCCTTAGAAAATCACAATTTATTTTCACTGAAATTGGCTCTAATTTTAATAATTGAATTTATCGATAATAAATTGAATTTTCGTCTAATACTTGCGTTCGGGGGTCTAGACTTGAAATTTTATAATTGAATTTTAAAAATCGTTTGGATATATTAACTGGAGTAAGTTTGTAATTAATAAAATCTTGTGATCTATTAGCGTGTAAATATTTTTGTATGAAAGGGCACGATGGTGCGTCTTCTATGATTGCAATCAATCTTTCAATGTGAAATTTAATTTTTGTCTGTTGAGTGCGTTTTAGTGTAGATGAGTTAGGCATAAACGTGTAGTGTGGCTAATAAAATTGTAGGCAACAATAAATTGTAAGAGCTTTTGAAGTATAGAAACTGAAAGTGTAAAACTTCCTTGAATGAAAATTTATCTTGAAATATGATAAAAGTTAGAGAAGATTTTCAAAATAAAAATTGCAAATAGTATTAAGAAAGGAAAATAATTAAAGTTTAATTGCAGAAAATTTAGAGAAAGGAAAAAGATCTTAGGAATAGTTTGGAATTTTATTCCAAGATTTTATTTTACTATGAGAAAAATGAGAATTAATACAGAAAAGGTCTCAGGTAGAAGTTAGAGGTTTTAAAGTTTGGTTATTTTAGAAGGTTTTGAACTAATTTTTGCGCGTTGAGTATTTCCAAATTTTCTAAAATGGCTGGAATTTAGCGAAATGATTTTAGAAATTGAAATAATAATTATGATATTGAGAAAAATAGTTTGAATGATCAAGTTAAAAATTTAAATCAATTTTATTTTAAAATTTCAAAAATAAAAATTTCGCTTTATAAGCTTTCCCTTTTAAATTTGTAAAGAAATTTATTAAAGAGATTTATTTTGAAGAATAGAAAATATATTTGATTTGATTTTAAAGTTTTCAGAATATAGAATTTCAAATTTAAGAATTTATTGAATGTATAAAAATTTTTGAAAATTGAATACTTAAAATTTACAAGTTGAAATTTGACTCGGAAATTTCAACAAGGCAGGACGTTTATTTTGTTAATAAAATTATAAAAATCGAGTAATATTTGAATATTTTAATAAAAGAACAGTTCACCAGCGTATCCCACCGCTGTCACCAAATTTTTCGACTGTCACGATCGGAGAGAGTGAAGGCGACGGGCGAAGGGTTTTTATTGATTAATTATTTAGTACAAAATTACCTAAAAATAATTATTCTATAACTCAACCAAGGAGCCTATTAGGACCGTCACGTGGCTAGTGTGAGAATGTTAATTACTCGGTAATTTCGTTAAATACTAAATAAGTCTATTTCGTACCGAGCGGAAGTACGATAGACTATCCCGATCGTTGACCTGCGTGGCTTTAGGATAGGTCCGGGATATTGAAGCGAAAGGAAAATGGGTAGGTGAATATGGGCCCTCGAGAAGTCCCCGTTCTTAACGTCTGTCTCTTTCTGTACCCGTTAACTTATGAATGTTGGAGTAAGAGGTATAAAATAAGAGAAAGATGTTTCTTAAAAAAAAATGAAGAATTTTATATTCTTGTAATATTGTTTTACAAAGGTGTGTTATAGTTTTACAATATATATATAGACTTACCACTCAGCTTGAGGTGGTTTACAATTTTCGCTGATCACACTCTCTCACAGTTCACCAATTTGAATTTATGATCACGAATTGTTCAATTACAGTCCTTATTTTTAATTACACTGGGACACGGCACTGTGGCTTCGTGATTTTATTCAGCGGAATCAAATATTTTGTTCAGACTCGGAGCTACTGGGGTGCCAAGCGGATGCACTCCCCTATCTATCGAGTATGAATGCGAGTATTCTTTTTTTTGTTAGGATGTCGGTCTAGGAGTCCGGATTCCTAGGCTATGGACCGTCACGAAACCGATAATCCTGGTTTGGGGGTGAGTCGAATCAACCGAGATTTTAACGAATTTAAAATTTAATTATTTGCCCAAGGAGCCCGATTGCCTAGGCGGTGGACCGTCACGTGGACAACGATGAAAATTCTAAATTCTGATTCGCGGTACTAATCGGCTTCAGCCGTTTAGAACTAATCTTATTTTAAACTAATAGAATTTTCAGACCGAAATCAGCAGAGATTTTGTGATTTACCCGGGATCCGGCAGAGATTAGTTCTGATTAGCGATTGACTGACTTCATTAGATTTTCGGCAGTTTATATACCCTAGATCTAGTTGGGGGAATGGTGTGGCTCCTATTGATTTCCTGGTTTGGATCATCGATGTGATGATCTAACAGGGCGTCAAAAACAAATGAGTAATCCATGGTGTAGCAATAGTTTCCGGGTTTAGGGAATCAAAATACGTCTCAAGATGGTCAAAAACAAGATGATGCGTAAGTGTTCCGGGTTTGGAGGTCATTCTACGTGAAAAACAAATGAGTAATCTATGTTGTAAGCTTAGAGTTAACAACAGGGGGTAGAAAAACATGATGCGTAAGTGTTCCGGGTTCGGGAGTCATCTTGCATGAAAAACAAATGAGTAATCTATGCTGTAGATCTAATATTGGTGAAAGGAGTCGTGATTTGTCCCGTGAGAAAAATATAATGCGCGTATATTTCGAATTTGGAGGTCATTCTATGTGACAAACAAGTAAGTAAACATATTACGCAATCCGTGTTACTAGTAAGTATTTCAGAGATTTCGAAATCAAAAAAAAAAAAAAATAACTCGAAATATTGAATTTGGATTATAAGTAAGGTAAATCATTTAACTCGTAAAATTTGTTTACCGCTGAATCGCTAGAGGCTCAGTGCTCACGTGCACGCGTCCCTGATAAATTAGACGGTGATTTCATCATTCATCTATTGGGTATTATGCTCACACACACACACTCTCTTGTACGTATATTGTCAAAAAGTACACAGGTAGGTGTGGATGCAAGATGAGTATACTCTTAGGTATCATAGTTGGTTTGAACAAGGATGGCAGAGAGGGAGAGAGAGAGATATATACAATATTGTCCCATCTGTCGATCTCTGCCTGTTCATGGTCATCGTGCATGCACTCACATAGATACCTGAGAAAGGTAAATTTATCACCGCGGGGTGGGACGTAGTCGAGTATTTCTTATTTACAAAAGAAAAATAAGAGTTTAATATAGAATGTTAACGTGATTGATTAAATCGCAATTGATATATATCGATTGTTACACACGTTTGAAGAATTTACGACTCTTCTTACGCAAATTGGAGCTATCTTGAACTCAAGACCATTGGAGCCTATCACAGAAGATCCAGATGATATTGACGCACTCACTCCTGGTCATTTTCTAATTGGACGAGCACTCAATATGATTCCTGAATCAGCACTCATCGATACAACCAGTACTCGATTGTCAAGATGGCAATTTATACAACAACGAGTTCAACAGTTCTGGAATCATTGGTCAAGAAGTTATCTACAAAGACAACTGGCAATCACCAAGTGGCAACGTCCAACTCATCAAATTCAAGTTGGGTCACTTGTATTACTCACCGACGAAAGGTTTCCACCAGCCAGGTGGCCTCTCGCTCGTGTAATTGCACTCCACCCTGGCAAGGATGGATTGACCAGGGTTGCTACACTCACAACAGTGAACTCTACACTCACTCGTCCAATCACGAAGCTTGCACTTTTACCAATTGAACCAGAACCTCAAGAAGATGACGACAACTAACTCACCTGGTTCATTGGCATGCTCAACGAAAGATCACGTACTCAAGAACTTATCAATCATCAACTCTGTTGCTGATGGCGGGCGGATTGTTGCGTAATCGAAGCTATATTTAAATTTAAATATAGTTTCACTTCCGACAAAAAGAGGCAGCACCTACTGGGGCCTCGTCCATAAATTTGAACTTGATCATGCGCAGCTCGGCGCATGCGCTTTTAATTTTTCCTGCCTCGTGTCGAGAAGACGGCCGCCATTATCTTTCGCATACGTACGTTCAACAAGTAACACGTGTTATAATTCATCGTTTTATTTTGCGCTCATCTCGAGTAATTAATCAAAACTATTAATTAAAAGCAATTAAGTGATCATTAAGCTCATCAAAAATATAATTATTTTTGTAATCGTGGGCACCAGAGCTCATCAATAAATTGATAAAAAACCCAAGCATTCAAGTGATCAACAACCACGTTTTTCAAGAGGTTATTCCAACGGAAAACATTACAGGTGCTTATTTATTCCATCAATAATTATATCAAGTGTTCATAAATATAAAAGACTCAATTTATTATTAATTAATTATCAACATGCTCAATATTTTTAATAATATAAAAGTTAATTCTCGCTCGGTAGCCTCTGCAATCATGCTACCACGTGTTCATAAAATAAATGCAATGCAGTGCAATTTATTATAAACTCATTAATTAAATTAAATTCAGTGTTCAACAACATTATTAAACAATGAACTCAATTATTTATGTAATTTGTGCTATTAAAATTAGTAATTCTAGTGTTCAATAATTTAACTTCGCTCGGTAACCTCTGAATTTCATGTTACTTATTCTCATGACAATTTTGCGATCAACTCAGTGTTCGATTACACTCAAATCAATTATTTCAATTACTTACCCGAGATTAATTTTACTCTTTGCCTTTATTTAATTACGTAATCATGAGCTCAAAAAAAATTAAACAGTATTAATAAATTAAATCAACGATTTAATTTTGTAACCCAGTGATATTATGTGCTGTGACAAATAAAAATATTGTTATATTTTTTAACATGCGTATTTTTCAAACATCCCAACCACCAACCAGTCCTGGCATGTATTTATTCAATTATTACTACAACAATTATTATTAATTTTTTTACTGAGCAAAAAGGAGCTCTTGAAATAATAAAAATGATTTTTAAAAATATTTGTGAGTAAAATCGTGAATCATAAAAATTTTCTTAAATAGAAAACTTTTTTTCTCTGTGTATATTTCAATAATGGAAAATTATTCATTGTATCTTCAAGGATATTGCTACATTTGGTCTGAATGTGACGGAAAAAAAGGGTCCCAAGAAATATCTACTTGTCTAGCCAAATTTATTAATGAAGAGGTTCCAAATGGAGTAGAGACTTTGAATTTCTTCGCTGACAACTGTGCAGGTAATTAAGTTAAAAAATTTCATTAGTGATTTAAATCAGCAAATACATGATCTTTTCATTAGTAGATTTTATAAAAATCTAACTATTGTATTTGTCCTTATGGCGTAACTTTTAAAAAATTTTTATCAAGTTATCACCACATGTTACCATTACGGGTCACTAATTACTTTTCATTTTTTATCATTTTTTAGGTCAAAATAAAAATTCAATAGTGGTAGCTATGTTAGGTGTTTCTATTCATGAGCATCCAAACCTTCAAGAAATTAATTTAAATTTCTTGAGTCTGGGCATACATATATGAAGTGCGATACAATGCACTCTGTAATAGAACGTGCAGCACGGAACGAATCCATATATGCGCCTTGTGATTGGGTGAGAATTATCAGGCAGGCCAGAAAAACCGGGAAACAATATTATGTTCATGAAATGCAATACGATAAATTCAATAATTATAAAGAAGTTAAAAACAAAGTGCAAAGACAAAGTTCCAGACAATTTTTTTGCCGTGTATTTCAATGCAATTTTTGTAATTCGATAATTTACTTTCAGTTTTTTCCTTCCAACCTACGGTGTACCGATGGTACTAAAATCACATGGAAATCTGCCAAATGGTTCAAAATTACTCGCAAAAATGACCGGTATCGTATTTTGTGTCTATTTCTAAATTTTTTGTTTTTAATTTTATCCTTATTTTAATTAATTTTATTTTAGATGTTTGTTGATTAAAAAAGAGTATTGGGATCCCTTTAAAACCGTTACTTTGTAATCGTCATTCAAAAAAAAAAATATTGTTTTGGATAATCTTTATGATACTAAAATACCGATTTCAAAAGCCAAATATGATGATTTGCATCATTTCTGTTCTTCAGGGACAATTCCAAGAAAATATCATCGATTCTATTAAAATTTAGCGTATGGTATTGAAAATTTAAAGATTCAAAAATCATTTAAATTAAAATTTTTTCGCGTACTAAAATGTTCATTTTTTTAAAAATTTCTTTTTTTTTTTCAGATGAAAATGTAGAAGATGTAGATAGAGAAGGTGCAGGAATTGTACCCCAATGAACTTTTTGTATTTTTATGTTAGTTTTTTCTTGTATTTCGTAACTCTGATTAAATAAAATAATTACTTGCCCGCTATAGCTTCAATAAAAAATATATTTTTATTTAATTACATGCCCTAAGCGCGAGCGTATGCTTTACTCTCGCCTGAAAATTCAAACCACCGATTCCGTTGCGTAAAATTGTAGTTAAAATCCATAATATGTACATATAAAGCGATTGGCACCAAAAAAAAAAAAAAAATTATACGCCCTTTTGGCATTGAGAAGCCAAAAGGGCGTATAAAAATTTTTTTTTATGCCATTCTTTTTAGAATCATTCGAAACGTAAAGATCTGTAAAAAAAAATTTTTTGACATACTAACGCCAAAAGGGCGTATCTTGAGATATACGCCCTTTTGGCATTGAAAAGCCAAAAGGGCGTATGGAAATTTTTTTTTATGCCATTCTTTTTAAAATCACTCGAAACGTAAAGATCTGTAGAAAAAAATTTTTTGAAATACTAACGCCAAAAAGGCGTATCTTAAGATATACGCCTTTTTGGCTTTGGGAATTTTTTTTTTCATTTTTAGACTTGAAACATGCTTACAAAACGATTGGCATCAAAAAAAAAAATTATACGCCCTTTTGGCTTTTCAGCGCCAAAAGGGCGTATAACTTTTATACGCCCTTTTGGCATTTGGCACGCGATATGATTTTAATTCCATTTAATGCATTTAAAGGTTGTTCAAAAGTAATTAAGCGTTTTTCGTTTTTCAATCGTTCCAATTCCACTTTAAGATCACTAGCATCATCTAAAGGAGCCGGTGGCACAAAATCTCCAATGATATAGAGGTTATTAGGCTCAGTAACATGTCTATATGCAACATATTGCATTATTCGTGTCATTCCTTTATTATGAATACAAGCAGATCGATCAGTTTGACCTTGACTTTTATGAGAAGTTATACTTTTTGCAGAAATTAAAGGAAATTGTTTCCACACCGCCATTTTTTTACCAACTGCGATGTCAGTAATTACTATCGGTAAAATTGGAATAAGATTCGTATTTTTCAAGATATCTTCTTTAAGATGTTGTAAATTAGTATTTCGAGTAGTTCACCCAATATCACTATCTTCAAAGTCTACCCAAAAAATTTTATGTCACTTTCCGTCATTGTTCCTATTGAAAGGTTATTTGAAGCATTAATAAAATCTTTATTATCTTGTCGCATAACTTAAGTTAATTCGTAATATTCGAAATCAATCCAATTATCTAATGCAAATAATGCACTATACGCATGATCAGCGATATTTGGCTGAAAAGGTTTACCACGGTTTTTTTTATTCCACTCTACTTTTTCATCTCTTAAATAATGTTGAGCTGTATAATATATTGGTTTATCCATGACAGGCGGAAGTTGTCTTAAGTCCCCAACAAAGATAACTGATAAACCACCGAAAAGAAAATTATTCCCTGTGATTTGTTGCAGACGAGTGTTGATTTGGTTCAAACGATTTCGACCAATCATTGAAACCTCATCTATAATAACTACTTTCACATGACGCATTTCAAATCTTAATGATGTAACGACGCTAGAACTTAATGCTGGAAGGTTCCCTTTATTATAATTATCCACAAGTAAATTAAAACAACTATGAATGGTAACACCTCGAATCAAGAATGCAGCCTTTCTAGAAGGAGCAGCTAAAATTACTTTAGCTGATTCAATATCTGAACATATTATTTGTTTGTTGCAATAGTCAGATATAGTTTGGTATAAAAGTTCAATCAGAAAAGATTTTCCAGTTCCCGCTTGACCACAAATAACTAAACGAACTGGTTTACCAAGTTTTTGAGCATGTAAACAATGCATCGTTATTTGAAGTTGTTGATCATTGGCTTTTAAAAGTAGCTCTAAAATATCTTATTTTTCCATAACTTTTGGAACACTTATCTTATAGTCTCTTTCTTTCAAATCAGAAGAATTATTGTTTTTCGCTTCAAGAAAAAGGTCAATCAATTCTTCTGGTTCATTTTTTTTTTTCAAAATTAAGAACATCTTTGTCATCTTCATCATCATCAACACCTACTTCAGCCTCTTTAAAAATATCCTCAAGAAAATTTTCATCCATATGTTATATCAATCCCCGGTTTTTTTCTATCAAAACTAAATTTTTAATATGAACTGTTTTTCTTTCGAGTGGAATTAGACCTTCAATTTCGTTTTTTTCGTCACGAAATGGTAAGAATAATAGTAGCCGCTCTCGATAATAATTATTTTCATCTTGATATTTATTATAATGACGTGATCGTAAAATTTTACGTTCCACACGTTCTTTTACATCGCTTTCTTCATTATAGATATCATTAACTTTATTACAACTGTTACTTTCATCATCTAAATAGTGATCAATTTTTGCTTTGAGTTTTTTGGGATCGCTATATCCAGTGGCGAAATCAGCTAAACACATTGATTCGTATTGCTTATCTCGCTTGCAATACTTTTCGATTTTATTATCTTGATAGATATCTGTTGACTCAGGTGCCATTTTTGATAGTTCTTTTTTCCGTTTAACTACTCGATTTGTTTCTTCTATCGGAAAAGTAGGAACAAATATTCCCTCTCGAGATGCTTTAAAGAATGGCAAATGAAGTACGAGTGCAGCAGCTTCTTGAGCTGCTAATACTCTTGTGTTGATAAACGCATTTGCGAATTTCTTGACTTTTTCAAGGTTAGTAAAGTCTTTGTGAGCAAATTGCTCAATCAAAGTTCTAAAAAGTTTTGCCATATCTTTTTCAACTTTTACTATATAATCAGTTAAATAACTGACACATGCATATGGATCACAAATAAATTGTATATCCATGTTCGACTTCAGTAAATTCAAAATATCTAGATTATACGCATTAACAAAAATTTCATTACTTCGACGTCTCAAAAATACACGTGTCGATTGCAAAGAATATCTAGCAGCATTAATGTATTCATTTTCTGACATCTGAAGCTCTGTTAAAATTTGTGAGAATGGAATTTCTCGTGGAATTTCTCGTGGAATTTCAGACAATTTCTCAAGATAATTCGTAAACTTTTCCAAATTAACTTTAACATTTTTATTTCGTTCTCCTAACGGTAGTTTAGTTAAAATCGTTGTTTCAGGCATTGGCCATAAAGGATAATAAAAACGGCACGTTTTTAAATTTTTCGCACCTTTGTAGCACGTGAATGTATGTTTATGCAACTGACATCCCATTACATATGGATTATCTTTATCTCATCGACATGTTATTGTAACGGGGTGGAATGCTTTGACATTCCGTTTAAATGTAATTTCGACTCGCGCCAAAAGATCCGGCCTCCTTCGTCAACAACTGCCACTACGGAAGTCAGTATAGCCACTTATGCGCCTGGGTCGCTGTGGTCGAGTTCCTCGACGTTTGGTTTTAGGGGTTGGCCAGCCTGAGTCGAGAGGGGTACGAGGCCCAGAGACGACGAGTGGTCGTTCTCTTGGCTCGCAGCAACCGCCGTGGACGGACGTGCCTACTACTACTACCACTACCATCCTGGTTGTCTACTAACACACGTGCTGATAGTCGTATTTAAATTGGGCCAAGAGCATATAAGCCCACCTCAGGTGGAAGCTTATTCTTTCTTAATTAAGTTGACCTTAATTACAACTTATCGGAAAATTGTTGGGATTGGACCTGAAGGATTGGGGTGTTGGAGGATATTGGAATTGGTTGGAGAGTTGGACTTGGTTGGAGGACGTAAGGATTGGATCGGAGATTGAAGGAGTGCGATTGAAGTGAGTGGAGGTTTGGCTTTGGTAAAATTTATAAAAATCTGGAAATTTATTTAATATTTAGTCTGTCGAGTCAGTTTTGTCAATTGTAAAATCCGTCGAGTCATTTTTAGTATTCAGTCTGTCGAGTCATTTTGTCAATTGTAAAACCTGTCGAGTCTTTTTATTGAAAGTTATTAAACTAAATACTAGAGTCAGTTTCATCAGTCATTTATAATTATTGTTCATCTTGTCATCTTTATTCTTGTGTAAAGCGACTTCGTTAATAAATGCCATAGTTCTCTTTATAGTTCAATTAAATACAGTAGTGCCTAGAAATTAATAACAACCTTCCTGATAAGTTTAATATAAGATCTCTCTCTAATTTTAATACTGCGTGGTCCAGTACGGGGTTACCCTCGTCCTGAGATTCTACTGAGCATAGCTGGACAGGTACGTAGAACACCTTAAGTTTTACATATGTGTGGGCCCTTGTTTTATTAAGACCACAATCAATTGATAAAATAAGTGGACCCATTACATTATGAATCCATCTATAGATTTGACGCATTTTTTTTTAGATTCGTTATCATCAGGATTATATCTCGTTGCATCTTTTAACCAGGCATCCATATGACGGTGCAAAACCCCTTTTTGTTGAACTTCATTTTTATAAGAATAATCTCCAACGTGATGCTCATTAAAAGGACCATCTGACTTTGTGAGACACTGAATAATTGTTGTAAAATACCGATGAATGTAACGTGCACAAGTTACCGGATTATTGCGTATTAATAAGTCTTTTTCGTTCGGATCAAGACATGTCGCATCACTTGAGCTGATTTTTTTGCTGTATTGTTCTTCATAAAGTTGTTGTAATATATGAACATTGTGATGTACATTGCATGAAAATGTAAAAAATCCATTTGGTGTCCCAATTTGTGCCATTGCTGCTATTAAAAACTTCTTTTTGTTTTCCATATAAGCAGGAGAACCAACAACTGGCGCTAAAAATTTATATGCTTCATCTTTGTTAACTAATTTACTAACTATATCTCCGTCCAGAACATCTTTGGCTTTTAGGGACTCATTTTTACAGCCTCTGCGTGTAACTAAATTCATCGAATCTCTTGTTCGTTTCTGTACGGTCATTTGACCAAGCAAAAGAACGAAAGTTGGGTCATGGCGACAACGAGGGTCCTTATGAGTGAGCCAAAGCTTATGTCTTTCATTAGCAGTTGAAACTTTCGCTTCATCAAAAGGTTTACCCCCCAAAATTTGTGGATGACAGACAATTTCATAGTATGGGATATTATACATCGGCGTTGGGATTTTGTTTTCTCCAGCTGCAATAATTTGCGTAATTTCTGCCATTTCACGATTTAGATCAATAACTAAAACGTTATCACTATCAAAGTTTCCGTTGCAATCATCGTCTTCATTTTCATTTCCATAAAACTTTTGAAATAATTCATTCTCACGATCTAAAAGGTACTTTTTATCGTTTTCATCAACAATGAAAGGAAATTTTTCCTGAGTATGTTGAGAAAAAAAATCTTCATTTTCTTTAATACCATATCGTACGTATAATGTAGATTTTTGGAAAAATCTCATAGACTCTTTAACATCAGCAACAACAATATTCTCAGCCATATAACTACTTTTATACTCTTTTCTACGTTTAATTTTAATTGAACTACTTGAGCGTCCTCAGGGCGTCGAGGCAAACATTTCATCATTTCTCCCACATCAACTTGAACATTCACAATATTACATTTAAGAGATAATTGTGGATGAGATGTATATTGTTGAAGAGGTACAATTTGCAAAAAAGGTAAACAAGGCGATATTAATCAAATTCCAAGTGGAGTTAAACGTTTCAGAAAATCAGGAATTTCTATAATAGAAAGGTTTTTCGTTGCAGCTCTAATTGGAATATTCCCCTTTTTCAAACTATTCCAGCTTAGTGTGCAAAGAAACTCAGATTCTTTGAAATTGTAAGCATGTTGCTCCATACCATTATCAATAAGAATTAACTTTTTGTAATCTGTCAACTTCGTAATACAATCATAAGGCTGACGCATACAGCACGTACAAATTTCAGGAGTTTGTCGATGCTTCGCTAAAACACTAAGATATAATTTTGCAGTCTTGTCTTTCTCATTTTTAGCTTTTCTTACAAAAATAGTTGATAAATTTTCATTATATTTCAATAATTCATTCATACGCTCTTTGCGTTTTGCTTCTTTTCGAATCTGGCGTAACTTAGGACCAGACACTGAATCAAGCCGAGCTTTTTTCAATGCGATATTATTTTCATCGCTATGTAATTTACGTTTTAATGGAACTTGATTATGTTTTTCATAATTCTTTCTTTCTTGTTCACGTTCTTTTTGTCTCAAACTGTCATTTTCACGCAGTTTAGATATTCTCAACCGATTCTTTTGTTTTTCTTTCATAACATAATCACTATTATTGCGATTAATTGAGTTAAACTTTCTACTTTTTACATTCGTTTTTAATCGGAAACTTTCATCGTTTTTTCGATACTCGGACATTTTTTGTTTAAATTTAACATTGTTCGTGAGATGGTGCTCCTCATTTGCTCGTAATGATTGTATTAGAGCAGCTTGTAACTGACGCCGGTTTTTAATAGATTGTTTTTTTTGTTTTAGGCATTTCAATTACAGCCCTCAAAAATATTAATTGTATGATCTAATGTAAGTCTTATTTTGCGAATAATTATAAAAAATACAGATCCAGTAAAATGTATAAAAATGATTAGTTATTTTAAAACTATACTACTGTAGGGACAAATTATAAATATAAATAAATAAATTTAAATGGACTAGCACAAACAAACTTGATACACAGATACTGTTATCAAGTCGCAGACAAGAGTTGCTAAAGGCAGACTAGAGTCGCAATCGGCAGACTAGAGTCGCAATAGGCAGACTAGAGTTGCAATAGGCAGACTAGAGTCGCAATAGGCAGACTAGAGTCGCAATAGGCAGACTAGAGTCGCAATAGGCAGACTAGAGTCGCAAAAGGCAGACTAGAGTAATTAAAAGTATCTCTAAATTTTATATGTTGAGTCACACTGAAAATACTCAGATTTTTATGTTAGCTGAAAATAAAAAAAATTGAAATAACGATAAAAAAAAAGTAATAATTTATTATAAAAATCGTACTATAGAATAAAAAAGAAAACAGAAAAAAAAGGTACCTTGAAAAGAATGAAGCAAAGAAGACTCACTTGAAAATTTTTCTAAAAAAGTAATTATTCAATTAAATTTCGAAAAGTAACGATAAAGTGATTAATATAAAGAAAAAGTCAATAAAAAAGCGAAAAACTACCTTAAAATTTACTAAGTAGAGTAGGCCTACGTGAAAAGTCTCTACGTAAATAATGAATGATTAAAGTTATGAAAATTTTTATAACGAAAACTGTAATAAATTTGTAGTCTAGTCAACAAGTGCCTTTTTGACAAAAACCTGTTTAACTTCATCGAAAATTATGATTTTGGTCTCATTCGATTCGAAATGGCATCTAGAAAAAATGTTCAAGTGGAAAATTGGGGCTCGCAAAAATTGTAAAAGTTATAAACAATATAGTAAAAAAAAAAAAGGGGTTTGGTTTTTTGCATATATTTCGAAAAGTATTTGAGGTATCCAAAATTTAAAAAAAGATCCTTAAAGAGGAGGAAATTTCCTAAAAAAAAGTTCTGCCTCCCCGAATTGTACCGACAATATTTATAATTTTAATTTAACGGTGAAAATGGGACTAAAAACGGGTAGCGGCGCGAGCACGCGTGTCGACCGAATCAATAGCATGATGAATAAAAATTATTTTAACCGATTAAATATAAATATTAAGAAATAAAAAAAATTTGGTACTTTCAAAACACATGAATAAATAATAATCCGCCGAAAAAAAATTTTTACACCGATTTTTCTATTAACTATGCTTTTGTTAATTAGTTAATTTTTACCTGTTGAAAGTTTACATAAAAACTATGATTATTTGTAAACTAAAAACCCAGAATTTTTTTTACTTCTTGGAGCTATTTTTGAAAAGGTTTAGAAAAGATCGCCGTTGGAAAAATTAAAAAATTTTGATTTTTCACTTTTTTATTAACAATCTAAGGCATTGAAAAATTAAAAACGTAAATAAAATAATTAAAAAAATTTTTTTTTTGACTATTTTTATCGATTTGAATTTTTAGCGCTAAAAGCTACATAACAATAATTTTTTAAAAATTTCTACTTGCATTGTTTAAATAATTGTTATAAACAAATGCATTGTTAATAAGATTTTTGAAAATTTTTTTTTGGAAATAAGATGCTTAATGAAAATAATGATTTTTAAGAACAAAATCGTTTCTTAAAAAAATTTATTTATTGCAGAAAAACGCCTTTGCTAATTAACAATTTTTTTTTGTTTCTTAATATTAATATTAAGGAACCATTTTTTTTCCTAAAATCATAATTTATCATGTTCTCTTATATTGTAGAAAAAAAAAATTTTTATTCATTTTTTATTTGTTTATTTAACAAACAATTTGTTATAAACAAATGAATTTTTACGCAATATTTTTTTTTAAATACTTAAAAAAATATTAAAAATAACCATGTGTATTTTTTATTGAGAAAACTTTTTTTTCTATTTTTTATAGAATTTTTAAAATTATTGTACACTTGGACTTGTCGCCACCTATCTGTTTTTCTTCATTGTTATTTAAATAACTTATAAACTATTGAAGATACGACTAGAACACTTCAAGCCTTATTTATTCTTTATTAAATAATAAACAAATTGAGCTTTTAATCGAAGCTCTAACTCAATTATACAATGAATTATGAATGGAAGTATTTTCGTAAAAAAAATTCTTTAACTTTTTTTTATTTGTCGTTCATAAAATGCTTAGACTAACAAAAAAATTAAAGAATTTTTTTTACGAAAATACTTCCATTCATAATTCATTGTATAATTGAGTTAGAGCTTCGATTAAAAGCTCAATTTGTTTATTATTTAATAAAGAATAAATAAGGCTTGAAGTGTTCTAGTCGTATCTTCAATAGTTTATAAGTTATTTAAATAACAATGAAGAAAAACAGAAAGGTGGCGACAAGTCCAAGTGTACAATAATTTTAAAAATTCTATAAAAAATAGAAAAAAAAGTTTTCTCAATAAAAAATACACATGGTTATTTTTAATATTTTTTAAAGTATTAAAAAAAAAATATTGCGTAAAAATTCATTTGTTTATAACAAATTGTTTGTTAAATAAACAAATAAAAAATGAATAAAAGATTTTTTTTTTTTTACAATATAAGAGAACATGATAAATTATGATTTTAGGAAAAAAAATGATTCCTTAATATTAATATTAAGAAACAAAAAAAAATTGTTAATTAGCAAAGGCGTTTTTCTGCAATAAATAAATTTTTTTAAGAAACGATTTTGTTCTTAAAAATCATTATTTTCATTAAGCATCTTATTTCCAAAAAAAAATTTTCAAAAATCTTATTAACAATGCATTTGTTTATAACAATTATTTAAACAATGCAAGTAGAAATTTTTAAAAAATTATTGTTATGTAGCTTTTAGCGCTAAAAATTCAAATCGATAAAAATAGTCAAAAAAAAAATTTTTTTAATTATTTTATTTACGTTTTTAATTTTTCAATGCCTTAGATTGTTAATAAAAAAGTGAAAAATCAAAATTTTTTAATTTTTCCAACGGCGATCTTTTCTAAACCTTTTCAAAAATAGCTCCAAGAAGTAAAAAAAATTCTGGGTTTTTAGTTTACAAATAATCATAGTTTTCATGTAAACTTTCAACAGGTAAAAATTAACTAATTAACAAAAGCATAGTTAATAGAAAAATCGGTGTAAAAATTTTTTTTCGGCGGATTATTATTTATTCATGTGTTTTGAAAGTACCAAATTTTTTTTATTTCTTAATATTTATATTTAATCGGTTAAAATAATTTTTATTCATCATGCTATTGATTCGGTCGACACGCGTGCTCGCGCCGCTACCCGTTTTTAGTCCCATTTTCACCGTTAAATTAAAATTATAAATATTGTCGGTACAATTCGGGGAGGCAGAACTTTTTTTTAGGAAATTTCCTCCTCTTTAAGGATCTTTTTTTAAATTTTGGATACCTCAAATACTTTTCGAAATATATGCAAAAAACCAAACCCCTTTTTTTTTTTTACTAAATTGTTTATAACTTTTACAATTTTCGCGAGCCCCAATTTTCCACTTGAACATTTTTTCTAGATGGCATTTCGAATCGAATGAGACCAAAATCATAATTTTCGATAAAGTTAAACAGGTTTTTGTCAAAAAGGCACTTGTTGACTAGACTATTGTGGCTTTACGTTAAGGTAAATATTAGACTGTGTCAGAAAAAAAAAAAATATTTTTTATTTTAATTTAATACATCCCAAAAGTTACTTTAATAAAAAAAAATTCTCCTAAAATTTCAGCTCGATATCTCAAAAATTGAGCTAGTACACGGGGAGGGGGTCCCTTTTTCCATTTAAAATAAATGTGTTTTTTATATTTTGTAAATAACTTCACTTCTCACAAAAATTAAGGAAGCAAGAAAATTTTATTATTTTTTTAGTAATTTTTGAAAAACTGTATTTTTGTAAAAAATAATCGTATCAAAAAAATAAAAAAAGAGAGTTGAAGCTTGAAATCTCTAGCTTTAAGATCTTCCAGTAAAAAATAATTTTGTGAGCCACGATTTTTGCGGAATCATAAGAAATAGCGCGAGGCAAAATTTTTCTAAATTTTATGGATTTTTTTTTTTCTCGTCTCCGGGGCCTGGAAAATTTTTTTTTAATAATCCAATTCATGACTCGTTTAGGAAATTTATTCAGTTACAATTCGCTTTTTTTATTTCTCTGTACGAGCTATTCCTTATGATTCCGGAAAAACCGTGGCTTGAAAAATTATTTTGCTAGATGATCTTCCAACTGGAGATCTCAAGCTTCAATTTGCTTTTTGTTTTCGATACGTTCATTTTTTACGAAAATACAGCCTTCCAAATATCACTAAAAAATTTATAAAATTTTCTAGCTCCCTGTATTTTTGTGAGAAGTGTGTGTCAAAATTTTTTTTCCGATTATTGAATTTAGCAGTCTGATAGGGAATTAAATTCTCTACAAGAAAGGTCTCTTGCGTCATACGCTAAAGTTAATAGAGAAAAAGTTATGGAAATCGAAACTAAAAGGGGGAAAAGTCTAATTTTGAGGATGAGAAAAGGAAAATTTTCTTCCATTTTTTCTTTAATTCTACAAAATCCTATTGTAATTGGATTTGATAATTAAGGTTTCTTGTATTTATGTTCTTTAGTTTTATAATCCTTCAAAATATGAGAATACAAAACTTTTTCTAAATAATTAAATTTATCTCAACTCTTGAGCTCAGCTCTGTAACTTTCTTTATATGAGCTCTGTTAAAACGACTCCGAAGACCATTTTCATAGATAATTTAATTCTCTATAAAAACTTGAATTGCAAAATAAAAAAAGAGCCGTCCGGCCTTACCCGGAATGGAAAGGTAAATTTCTTATATATGGAGATACAATAAAGCTACAATAGTGTAATTAATACTTTTTTTGTAAGCTTAAGCATGAGTATTGAGGAAATGGGTTATACCTTATTATTTAGAAGTTATTAGATGACTAAGCTGCAAAAATAAGCTTTTCGAATTTTTTGTGAAATTTTTTATATCATCAATTTGTTAGAGAAGATGTTTCAAAAAACCAAGTATTGCAGTGAATATTTAAGATAATCGTTCAAATTTCAAGATACTTTTTACAGAATTGATTTATCATTTTTGGTTCAAAAGTTAATTAAGGATAAAGCCAGAAAATTCATTTTTATGAAAATCAAAAAAAATTTCAAACACCCACAACTTCGAAACTAATCGACCGATTGGGCTCATCTTCGAACTTGATCAAGGTAATCGTCCAATAAATAAGTGTATAAAATTTCATTAAGATCCGTGAAGAATTGCGAGCGCTATCGTGATGACAAGGCGCGTTATATTATATATATATATATATATATATATATATATACATACATACATATATAAATTTTTAAGCAGGTGGTATTTTTTGACTCTACGAAGTAAAATAAGATATATGGTAGCAAAATTTTTTGATAATTCGATCATGAGGGTCTCTGCAATAGGCCGATTTCTGAAGAAATCTACCGAAAAAAGTCCTGCTAGTTTACGAATGAAAAACAAAAATTTTTTCATCCTAAAAATTCGACTTTTTCCCTTTAAGTTTCTGCTCCCATAACTTTTTTTTTATCAACTTTAAGCGTATGACAAAAGAGACCTTTTATGTAGAAAATTCAATGTCCTCTAAAATCTCAGAGTTTTTAAATCGGAAAATAAATCTTTCTAACATAGTTATTTACAAAATAGAAAAAACGACTCTTTTTCAATGTACTTTATACGGGAAAAGGGAATCCCCCCCCCCCTTCCCGCACCAGCTAAATTTTTGGGAAATAGTGGAGAAATTTTAGGAGAATTTTTTTTTTTATTAAAGTAACTTGTGAGATGTATTTAATAAGAATAAAGAATAAATTTTTAACTTCCCGCTAAGGAAATTGCAAATTTTCGAAAATTCGGGAAGTTATTGGTTTCAGCCCGATTTGTGAAAATCGAAATTCCAACAGATGTTGACGTTTTGAGGTCCTAGAAAGCTGTTCTGACTAATTTCACGATGAAGTCCGAGTGTATGTATGTACGTATGAAAATATCTATAACTTTTGAACGGATCAACCGATTTTGATCGTCAAGGTGTCATTCGACGGAGTTTTTTAATATCTTGAAGCTGAAGAAAAATTGAGCTTGATCGGTAGGGCTCGTTCGGAGATATTCCAAAAATAAACTTTTTTCAAAAATGTTTTTTTTGGATAACTTTTTACAGGCTCGATGGATTGATTCCAAAATGGACTGGGCTTCGGAGATTAATAAGCCGCGTCGAATGCCACCTTAAACATCACAATCGGTTAATTCTTTCAAGAGAAACCGTTGTCGAAAGCATTAAAAAAAAAAATTTTTTATAGTATTTTGAAAATTTCTCATAAATTACTTAATGAATCAATTTCAAAATTTAATCAATTATAGAACTCAATGAAACGCGTCGACTGCCACCTTAAACGTCTCAATCGGTTTATTTGTTCGAGAGATTCGTTCGACCTTCATAAAATTATAATTTAAAATTCTCACTTTTGAATTATTCGAAATTATAAAAATCCAATTTAAAATAATTTGAAAAAATAATTCAAACTCTTGAATCATTTTGAATTAAACTCAATTAGGAAAGAATATCGCTATTCCTGGTTCCTTGGACAATTCGATATCATTTGAAATGATTTGAAGTCTCAAATCGTTTGAAATTAAATCAAACTAGAAAATAATGTCGCAATTTCTCGTTCCACGGACAATTTAAAATTATTAGAAATGATTTTAATTCTCCGATCATTTCAAATTATTTTGTAACTCAAACTAATTTGAAATGATTCGAGAGTTTATATAATTCCAAATAATTCTAAATCGTTCGAGGACCTAAAAAGTGCGATGCAATTTTTTAATTTGATTCAATTTAAAATTATTAGAGAGTTCAAACATTTCAAATAATTTTGAATTTCCCGAGAAATCAGAAATTGTAATATTATTTTCTAAGTTGATTTAATTTCAAATGATTCGAGCGTTCAAATTATTTCAAATAAATATAATAACATTAAAAAAAAAAATTTAGGTTAAAACATATTTTTTCAATATTGAAAATATAAGTCATTAAAGTCACTTTAGCTAGTGCCTGTTCTCATTAATTTTAATCGTAGCACGTAGGCTTTTATTCTAAACTCTTGAATAAAAGAACAATAAAAAAAATTAATTTTGTGATAATCAAAATGAAAACAAAAAAATGAAATAATTGTAATAATGATTATAATAATAAAAATAATAATAATAATAATAATAATAATAATAATAATAATAATAATAATAATAATAATAATAATAATAATAATAATAATAATAATAATAATAATAATAATAATAATAACTATTACTAGTTATATATATAATATATATATTTTAATATATTTTTATATATTTTAATAATAATAATAATATATATATAATATAATATAATCAACTAATAACATAATAATAAAAAATAAGTATAACATCACGGTAAAAGAGGAGCACAAACACGAGATCAGGATCTCCTGTTTGAAATTGGCAAGCTTTACCCAGGCTACCGTGTCGAGCTTGTCGTACTCATTGTTGGCGTCCTAGGAGGGATGAAACAGACTTTTGTGTCTGTATTGGCTAAAATCCAAACTTGTTTATCGCAAGTTGAGTTTTTGGCATCGCGGATGCAAAAGGCTGTAATTCTCGGATCCCTCCGTCTACTTAGGCAACGAAACTTGGCCTGCTGCGCATGCTAATCATCTTGTTGATGAAGCATCGCAGCAGTAACGATTTGGCGCTCAGGTGAGGCCCTCGGTAGAGTCGGACTACCGGGGATAACCCCCTGAGCATTTAACAAAAAAAGAAATAATAATAATAATAATAATAATAATAATAATAATAATAATAATAATAATAATAATAATAATAATAATAATAATAATAATAATAATAATAATAATAATAATAATAATAATAATAATAATAATAATAATAATAATAATAATAATAATAATAATAATAATAATAAACATAATAATAATAATAATAATAATAATAATAATAATAATAATAATAATAATAATAATAATAATAATAATAATAATAATAATAATAATAATAATAATAATAATAATAATAATAATAATAATAATAATAATAATAATAATAATAATAATAATAATAATAATAATAATAATAATAATAATAATAATAATAATAATAATAATAATAATAATAATAATAATAATAATAATAATAATAATAATAATAATAATAATAATAATAATAATAATAATAATAATAATAATAATAATAATAATAATAATAATAATAATAATAATAATAATAATAATAATAATAATAATAATAATAATAATAATAATAATAATAATAATAATAATAATAATAATAATAATAATAATAATAATAATAATAATAATAATAATAATAATAATAATAATAATAATAATAATAATAATAATAATAATAATAATAATAATAATAATAATAATAATAATAATAATAATAATAATAATAATAATAATAATAATAATAATAATAATAATAATAATAATAATAATAATAATAATAATAATAATAATAATAATAATAATAATAATAATAATAATAATAATAATAATAATAATAATAATAATAATAATAATAATAATAATAATAATAATAATAATAATAATAATAATAATAATAATAATAATAATAATAATAATAATAATAATAATAATAATAATAATAATAATAATAATAATAATAATAATAATAATAATAATAATAATAATAATAATAATAATAATAATAATAATAATAATAATAATAATAATAATAATAATAATAATAATAATAATAATAATAATAATAATAATAATAATAATAATAATAATAATAATAATAATAATAATAATAATAATAATAATAATAATAATAATAATAATAATAATAATAATAATAATAATAATAATAATAATAATAATAATAATAATAATAATAATAATAATAATAATAATAATAATAATAATAATAATAATAATAATAATAATAATAATAATAATAATAATAATAATAATAATAATAATAATAATAATAATAATAATAATAATAATAATAATAATAATAATAATAATAATAATAATAATAATAATAATAATAATAATAATAATAATAATAATAATAATAATAATAATAATAATAATAATAATAATAATAATAATAATAATAATAATAATAATAATAATAATAATAATAATAATAATAATAATAATAATAATAATAATAATAATAATAATAATAATAATAATAATAATAATAATAATAATAATAATAATAATAATAATAATAATAATAATAATAATAATAATAATAATAATAATAATAATAATAATAATAATAATAATAATAATAATAATAATAATAATAATAATAATAATAATAATAATAATAATAATAATAATAATAATAATAATAATAATAATAATAATAATAATAATAATAATAATAATAATAATAATAATAATAATAATAATAATAATAATAATAATAATAATAATAATAATAATAATAATAATAATAATAATAATAATAATAATAATAATAATAATAATAATAATAATAATAATAATAATAATAATAATAATAATAATAATAATAATAATAATAATAATAATAATAATAATAATAATAATAATAATAATAATAATAATAATAATAATAATAATAATAATAATAATAATAATAATAATAATAATAATAATAATAATAATAATAATAATAATAATAATAATAATAATAATAATAATAATAATAATAATAATAATAATAATAATAATAATAATAATAATAATAATAATAATAATAATAATAATAATAATAATAATAATAATAATAATAATAATAATAATAATAATAATAATAATAATAATAATAATAATAATAATAATAATAATAATAATAATAACGAGGCAGTAAAAGAGGCCTGTCAGGTTGCAAAGAGAACCTGTGAGTGGATCGATGCGTTATTCAAGACGCGATCTCCTATCAGCGCAACCTGTCAATGGCCTGGATTGACTACCGCAAGGCATTCGACTCAACATCTCATGAGCTTGTTCTCTTTTTGCTCAAATGCCTTGAGGTGAATCGCAATACAGTGGGATGCATTCAGCGTACGATGCAGCTTTTGCGAACACGGTTCCACATTTCAGGTGGTAACGACAAACGTGAAACCAAAGTTGTACAGTACAAACGAGGAGTCTTTCGGGGAGATTCTCTGATCCCTCTGCTGATTTGCATCTCACTGCTGCCAATATCTGTTGCGCTACGCCGCACCCGTGGATACTCAGTGGGCCCACCATCTGATCGGAAGTATTCGATCACCCACTTACTCTACATGGATGATCTGAAAGTGTATGCTCCTGATGAGGAACACCTTCAGACAGCCTTGAATATCGAAGAGAGTATACACGGGATGTCGGCATGGCTTTTGGGTTGGACAAGTGCGTGGTCGTTAATCTGGTGAAGGGTAAGTGTTCCGATGTGCGTGAAGATATCGAGTTAGTAGATGGGAGCGTCATAGACCATCTTGACGCCGGAAAGTCGTACAAATATCTAGGGATTGACGGGAGTCCTATGCAGGACATCTCGAAAATCCAAACGACTCTCTGCAGCGAGTATGTACGGAGACTACGGAAAATCTGGTCTCCAGAACTTCCCGGAAAAAACAAAGTCTCTGCAACAAACATGCTTGCTGTCCCGGTACTTCTGTACTCTTTCGGTGTCCTGAAATGGGCCCGAAAAGAGCTCAGAGATCTCGATATCAAGACACGCAAAGTCATGAATATGCATCGGAGCATGCACCCTAAGTCCTCAGTCACCAGATTATACCTTTCCCGGCACATTGGAGGGAGAGGTCTACAGAGCTTGGACTGTCTGCACGATCGTTTGGTTCTGGGTATAACATACGAAGTTGTCAATTTCACAGCAGATGAAGACGACTTCCTCATGCAAATTGTTCATAGTCATGAGAATAGGCATAAGAATGCGTTTTTATATAAGGCAGCAATGTACGCGGCAAAATCCCTCGGTCTTGGAAGAGTAAACCCGCTTATTGAACTCCCTAAGGAGGAATTTAAGACGGTCGTCAGGAATGCTGAGCATCAAAAACTGCTCAGCACACATATGGACAAGTCCATGCACAGCGTGTTCTTCAAACACGTGCGTGATCATGGCTTGTCCACACAGCTGACGTTTTCTTTTCTTAAGTCAGCTGGCCTGATGTCCGAGACCGAAGGATATATTTTTGCCTGCCAAGATGGTGTTATTAACACTCTCAAATACCGTGCTAAAGTACTCCAGATGCAGCTACCCGACACATAGTGTAGGGTGTGTGAGCAACATCCTGAGACGCTTATGCATCTTTTGTCAGCATGTCCTGTGCTGGCGAGGAGTGCATACGTCCAGGGTCACAATGCTGCTCTGCGAGTACTTTATTACCATCTAAGACACACGCACGGCATCGACAAAACACCAGTGCTGCCTTATCTGCCAGGAGAGATTCCGCAAGTTGTTGAGAATGAGCGTTGCCGTATTTATTGGAACGGGCCATTCGCAACAACGCGGGAAATCGACCATAATAAACCTGATATTGTGCTCTTCGATAAAACCGCTCGTAACATTTATGTTATTGAGTTCTCAGCTCCGGCTGAGTATAACATCACGGTAAAAGAGGAGCACAAACACGAGATATATCAGGATCTCCTGTTTGAAATTGGCAAACTTTACCCAGGCTATCGTGTTAAGCTTGTCGTACTCATTGTTGGCGTCCTAGGAGGGATGAAACAGTCTTTTGTGTCTGCATTGGCTAAAATCCCAACTTGTTTATCGCAAGTTGAGTTTTTGGCATCGCGGATGCAAAAGGCTGTGATACTCGGATCCCTCCGTCTCCTAAGGCAACGAAACTTGGCCTGCTGCGCATGCTGATCATCTTGTTGATGAAGCATCGCAGCAGTAACGATTTGGCGCTCAGGTGAGGCCCTCGGTAGAGTCGGACTACCGGGGATAACCCCCTGAGCATTTTACCAAAAAAAAGAAATAATAATAATAATAATAATAATAATAATAATAATAATAATAATAATAATAATAATAATAATAATAATAATAATAATAATAATAATAATAATAATAATTATAATAACTCTTTTTGCTCAAATGCCTTGGGGTCAATCGCGATACAGTGGGATGCATTCAGCGTACGATGCAGCTTTGGCGAACACGGTTCCACATTTCATGTGGTAACGACAAACGTGTAACCGAAGTTGTACAGTACAAACGAGGAGTCTTTCAGGGAGATTCTCTGAGCCCTCTGCTGTTTTGCATCTCACTGCTGCCAATATCTGTTGCGCTACGCCGCACCCGTGGATACTCAGTGGGTCCACCAAATGATCGAAAATACTCGATCACCCACTTACTCTACATGGATGATCTGAAGGTGTATGCTCCTGATGAGGAACACCTTCAGACATCCTTGAATATCGTAGGAGAGTATACACGGGATGTCGGCATGGCTTTCGGGTTGGACAAGTGCGCGGTCGTTAATCTGGTGAAGGGTAAGTGTTCCGATGTGCGTGAAGATATCGAGTTAGTAGATGGGAGCGTCATAGACCATCTTGACGCCGGAGAGTCGTACAAATATCTAGGGATTGACGGGAGTCCTATGCAGGACGTCTCGAAAATCAAAACGACTCTCTGCAGCGAGTATGTGCGGAGACTCCGGAAAATCTGGTCATCGGAACTTTCCGGGAAAAACAAAGTCTCTGCAACAAACATGCTTGCTGTCCCGGTACTCCTGTACTCTTTCGGTGTTCTCAAATGGGCCCGAAAAGAGCTCAGAGATCTCGATATCAAGACACGCAAAGTCATGAACATGCATCGGAGCATGCACCCTAAATCCTCAATCACCAGATTATACCTTTCCCGGCACATCGGAGGGAGAGGTCTACAGAGCTTGGAGTGTCTACATGATCGTTTGGTTTTGGGTATAACATACGAGGTTGTCAATTTCACAGCAGATGAAGACGACTTCCTTATGCAAATTGTTCATAGTCATGAGAATAGGCGTAAGGGAGCGTTTTTATATAAGGCAGCAATTTACGCGGCAAAATCCCTCGGTCTCGGAAGAGTAAACCCGCTTATTGGACTCCCTAAGGAGGAATTTAAGACGGTCGTCAGGAACGCTGAGCAACAAAAACTGCTCAGCACACATATGGACAAGTCGATGCACAGCGTGTTCTTTAAACACGTGCGTGATCATGGCTTGTCCACACAGCTGACGTTTTCCTTCCTGAAGTCAGCTGGCCTGATGTCCGAGACCGAAGGATACATTTTTGCCTGCCAAGATGGTGTTATTAACACTCTCGAATACCGTGCTAAAGTACTCCAGATGCAGCTACCCGACACATTGTGTAGGGTGTGTAAGCAACATCCTGAGACGCTTATGCATCTTTTGTCAGCATGTCCTGTGCTGGCAAGAAATGCATACGTCCAGCGTCACAATGCTGCTCTGCGAGTACTTTATTACCATCTTCGACACACGCACGGTATCGATAAAACACCAGTGCTGCCTTACCTGCCAGGAGATATTCCGCAAGTTGTTGAGAATGACCGTTGCCGTATTTATTGGAACGTGCCATTCGCAACAACGCGGAATATCGATCATAATAAACCTGATATTGTGCTCTTCGATAAAACCGCTCGTAACATTTATGTTATTGAGTTCTCAGCTCCGGCTGAGTATAACATCACGGTAAAAGAGGAGCACAAACACGAGATATATCAGGATCTCCTGTTTGAAATTGGCAAACTTTACCCAGGCTACCGTGTCAAGCTTGTCGTACTCATTGTTGGCGTCCTAGGAGGGATGAAACAGTCTTTTGTGTCTGCATTGGCTAAAATCCCAACTTGTTTATCGCAAGTTGAGTTTTTGGCATCGCGGATGCAAAAGGCTGTGATACTCGGATCCCTCCGTCTTCTAAGGCAACGAAACTTGGCCTGCTGCGCGTGCTGATCATCTTGTTGATGAAGCATCGCAGCAGTAACGATTTGGCGCTCAGGTGAGGCCCTCGGTAGAGTCGGACTACCGGGGATAACCCCCTGAGCATTTAACTAAAAACAGAAATAATAATTATAATAATAATAATAATAATAATAATAATAATAATAATAATAATAATAATAATAATAATAATAATAATAATAATAATAATAATAATAATAATAATAATAATAATAATAATATTAATATTAATAATGATAATAATTATAATAATAATAATAAAGTTGCATATAAATTGTCGTGAAAAATGAAAAAGTCTGAAGTTGACGGATTTGACAAAAAATTCGACCAAACTTTCGAACAGTAAACTTTTGCTCAGGCGAACTGAACTATTAGGATAAAACAGTTAATTTAGTTTGACGTCAATTTTCAGGCAAATTTTGACATTAATTTGAATTGAAAAATTGTTAAGTATTTTTTTACCCTCAAGCTGTAAACATTTTTTTCTATAAATTTGCTTACCTTTTAAAAGTGTAAGAATGAACATTAGCGACTTTTTCAACTTCCCGCTCAGAAAATTGCAAATTTTCAAAAATTCGGGAAGTTATCGGTTGCAGTCCGATTTGTGAAAATCGAAATTCCAACAGATACCAACGTTTCGAGGTCCTAGAAAGCTATTCTTACTAATTTCACAATGATGTCCGGGTGTATGTATGTATGTATGTTTGTATGTATGTACGTACGTACGTCGTACGTATGTAAATATTCTGTAACTTTTGAACGGATGAACCGATTTTTAACTTCAAGGTATTATTCGACGCGGCTTTTCATTTACTATCATCACTGAAAATGTGAGATTAATCGGTTGGGTAAGTTCAGAGATATTAAGAAAATAAAATTTTTTCAAAAATGTTTTTTTTGAATAACTTAATTCACTGAATGGATTGATCCTAAAATCTATTCAGCTCATAAACTTTGTACGCCGCGTCGAATGCCGTCTCAAAAATCAAAATCGGTTTATTTGTTCGAGAGAAACCGTTAAGGAGAGAATTAAAGAAAAAATTTTTGCACACCTCAAGCGCGAATGCGCTGTGTGTGCCTTACTGTCGAAATTATTTTTTCGACTAATTTACTCATGTTGAATCAGCGCTATTTTTCTTTAATTACCTTCAAATGAGTTAAATCGTAGACAAGTACAAAGATAATTTAATACGAAATAATTTGGGACCGGTGTTAAGTTGATTTATTATTTGATTAATTTAAAAAAAATTATTTTAATGCAAGAATTCAGTGCTGTCAGTTGTTACGTGTGAATCTTCGGAAACACGATAACTCTCGATAGACACCATTAATCGGCTTAACTTTTTTTTTATTGTCTTTGTATTTTTTATCACAAAAACCCTTGTGAAAATCACTATCTGAATCCTTTTGGTTTGATCCTAATTCATTAAAGACGTAAAACTGATTATTCGTGAAAAATTTAGCTGCCATTTTCACTGTTATTATTTTTTTTTCATTGTTTCTCTCTATTAACTAATGGTGGCAGCACTAGCGTAACAATATGTTTGAAAAAAAGAGCGAAATCTAAGACAAAGGGCGGGATATTTAAGAAATATGTTAGTAAAAAAATATTAAACTGAAAATAAAAAATAAAAAAATCAAATTGATAATTTTTGAGTTGAATAGAACTTCATAATAAAGAAAAGTATATTAATATTATATAATAAAAGTAATGATTAAAAATAAAATAAGCGACTGAGGTGTGCACTTTTGGATTTTCCAACATTTTTTTTTAGTATTTTGAAAATTTCTAAAAAATGACTCAATACATTAATTTCAAAATTTTATCAGTTGTAGAACTCAATAATACGCGTCGATTGTCACCTTGAACGTCTTAGTCAGTTAATTCGTTCGAGAGATATCGTTGTAGAAAAAGTGGTAAAAAACGTTATTTTCCGAAAATCAACGCATACAAAAGTATTTTCGAGCTCGAAGAGCTCGAAAATGTATCCATAATGATTTTTCGAGCTCAAGGAGCTTGAAATGGGCCGCAAGTTCTGGGGCTGGCCCACAGGGCCAACCGACAGACCGATTTTTTTTCCTAGTACAAAGTTACCTCTAAATTGAGTGAAAATTAACCGCAAATTTTTCTTTCCAACTTTTGCTGTCAAATTGTCAGCAAGTTTCAGGTTGTTTCAACGTCAAGTTACTATCAATGTCAAACTAAAGTAGCTATTAGGGTAGTTTAGGACAGAATATATATATATATATATATATATATATATATATATATATATATATATATATATATATATATATATATATATATATATATATATTATAAAAGAAATAAAAAAAACATTGATTTTCAAAAAATCTGGAAATCAGTTGACGTTACGGGTCAGCCCCATAACCCGCTGTTTTCGAACTCAGAAAGCTTTTGTAGGCAGTTTAATCCTCTACAAGAAAGGTCTTTTCAGTCAAGTGGCTCAAGTTCTTCGTTCGCGCGATAAAAAGATTTCAATACTTTTTCAAATAAAATGTATTTTCTGAAATTCGTACAAATGCCTTTTAATTTTAAATCAGTAAACATAATTTTTTTTTATCCCTGAATAAAAGAAGTGATTTAATCCACGCTACGTGTATATCTATATATTAGTCGATTCAAATTGTTTTCAATTATTTCAAATTTTTTTCAATCATTTCAAATATTTTTCTTAGTTAGGAATTAATTCAACCCATTTATGAAAAAGAGGAGTAGTTGATCGGGAGGAGTTCACCCCCCCCCCCGATAAAACATATTGTGGGTTCTAGTCCGCGCTGAGTTACCGACCGAGGGTAACCTGTCAGCGGTTAGTAGATATACTGGCTGTCGGTAAAGCCTGATTTACTGGCTGTCCTAAGATTGGTGGTCAATAAATTCTGATTTGGCAGTCGGCAAGCTCGTATTAGCAGTCGGTAAGCTCTGTCTTACCCACTGTGAATCATTCTTGAGCTCATTTTTAGGAACTTTCGAGCTTCTGGAGGCCATTCTGAGCTCATAATATAGCTCTGCCGGTCGAACTGCGCTTATTTTCGACTAGATGTCGCTTGAAGTCTGTTCTGAGTGGGAAATTTTGAAACAAAAAAGCCTTCGTGATGGCGCTCAAGGCTGATGATTTCCAGTCTATCAGCCTTGAGCGTCATCACAAAGTACATCTACATCTCCATCAGGTTTTATATATCGAAACTGGGATGTGTAAGGGTACATGCGAGAAGCTTGCGATGAGCACGCCTTCTATTGGTTTAGTTCCTCCACTCTTTCTTGAATATTGCATCATCTTACAAGCCTGGACTTGTTTTCCTTTGTTCATTACGTCATCTAACAGGTTTGAACTGGTTTTCCTTTGTTTGTGACGTCATTTGACAAGTTCAAACTTATTGTATGGTTTGTGGTAGGGGATACTGGTCTGAGCGCTGAGCTCGAGAGCTCGCATCCAGTCAGTCTACGCTGAGAAGAGTTAAAGTGACCAGTTCGCGTGCCAGAGCTTGTATTTAAGGCTGAATTAACTGAATGTGACAAGATTTTTCTTCGCAATAATTACCCTTTGCCGAAAGTTTTGAAGATCTAATTGACGCGTTTTTTGGTGACGTGCATCCTTCTGAGTCTATCGGTAAATTTATTGATGATATAATAGCGTTCGCGAAAAACACGGAAATAATTCACAATGTTCGATTAGAAGCATCGTGTATAAGCTGCCACGACAGGAGGATTTTATCCAAAAGATTATTAAAAACTACGGAAAAGTTGGTGAAACTGGCAAAGCGTACAGCAAATAAATAATCAGGATGAGTCGTTGGTCAAGGTATGTAGTAATTATTTTTTTTTAATAACCTGCTTTATAGTCGTTGAGTTATAATAACTAATTAATTAAACTTCTTTTTCAGACCCCATGTGTGTACGGATGTATGCTTTTATGACGCGCAGATCGACTTCGAGGATGTAATGGACGGCGACAACGTTAATGACTTTGATCGTCATAACGAAGAACAAGAAAAATTAAAAAAATTGGTTAAACAAAAGAATGAAATTGATCTACAAGTGAAGCATTGGAAGAAATTATTACTTAGCTTCAAAGATCGCTGCGAATACGAACAGGCTTGCCATAAAACTACGTTTAGGCTAACCAAGCTATTGTTTTACGCTACCAAACAGCATGGACCTAATCGTTGATTTTGTGGATTTCGAGATGCCTGACGGCAAGTTTGTGGTGAAAGAACTTTGTGCTGCTGATATTTATGATAAAGTGGTTACATATGAACTTGCAGGATGTGAACATTGGTTGTTTGAACCACCTTTGGATTAAGTCGATGTTGCTGTAATGCAGAAAAGTGTTGATCACTGTGGACATCAACATTCAATATCATGGATAGCTGGTTTGCTACCATATGAATTATTGAAAGAAATTCTTCAAATTATGGTCAAGCATGCACAATACTCTTACGTAAAGGTGAATGGAAGAAAAAATGGCTTGAAGATCTAATTGACACTGCTGTTCCAATTATTGACTTGGAAAAAATGAAATTTTTCTTACTCTATCAAAAGAATGATTTCTTGAAACATCAATGTCCATATTATGCTTATCATTTTAAGAAATTGGTTACTTCATGCGCATTTCAAAATGTCCCAGAGTTCAAGAGATGATTCTGGCATTTTCATGGAATTCAACCAACCTACGAAAAATCAGTTCAGATCTTCAATTAATTGAGGAATCTACTTTGTATGGATGATCGAGACATCGCATGCTTTGATGATACATTTATTCTCGACAATGCAGCCCAGCAAATCGATTTCGCTTGGCACAAACTACCAGAAGAATTAAAAGAGAATGAAAAATTAATGGGCTATCAAAGGTGTCGGGATCATTATATACTTAACGATGATATCCCCGATAGCTTTGCATATCCATTTAAAAAAGATTGCTCTAACGGTAGTGCATTGTTTTAGGTTAAGAAAAATATTTATAATTTATTATGTATTTGAGGTTAAAAAAAAAAATAATATAGTTTATTATGTATTTGAGGTTATGTGCGACTACAATGTATAGTCTTAAGGTAAGGAAAAAAACTATAGTTTATGTAAGACTAAAATGTATATTTTAAGTTAAGAAAAATATCTATAGTATATTTAAGGTTATGTAAGACTTAAATGTATATGTTAGGTTATAAGTAATAAAAATCACTATATATCAATGTAAAAAAAAGTTTATTTATTTATAAATGTACGCTTATTAATTAATACAGGTTTAATAATTATATTTAATTTATTGATTCTTCGTTTAAATCGTTCTCGATCTCTTGCTGCTTGTTCCCATGTGCCTCTTCTTGCTTGCTCGTGTGCAAATCTCCATACATACATGTGATGTACAGCTGGTGTGGGATCAAATTTAACAGTCTTCATATTAGTTTTCGTACGATGCTGCTTATAGGATTATACTCGACTATGCGACCATGTATTATGAGGCAGTAAGCTGATGTCTGTGCAGGGAATTGATTTGCGGATTCAAATTCCAGACGAATGTCCACTGGTCCAGATTTCATCGATTCATTTTATTTCAAACAATCGATAACATACAGTGGTGTTTGTTCCAAAAATTTCTTCTTTGTCAACAGTGGCTCAGGTTCTTTATTGTAGTATGAAATTTGGAAATTTATATACATGTCATACAACAGAGCATATTGTTTGTTTCAATGTTGAGGTTCAAGTTCCCATTCGGATAACTCTGAGAGTTTAAAAATAATTTCATATCTCTGATGTTGCAATGATCAAATACGCTGGCATTCTTAGTAGCGTCATATTTTCTTGCTGTTTAGAATCCAAGTACCACAAAACGTGGTTTCTCGAGCTGCGTAGAAGTTTTTACTGCCCAAATGTGTTTCGAAGTAGTTGGCAATAGAGGATACTTGTACAGCTCCCAAGCACCGAAACTGATTGAGATAGCTGGATCACTTGTGATATAATCCAAAGCTTCAATTTTTTGTTTATTAGCCATAGTCACATATGGCACAATCCACTCGATTTATTGCAGCGTAATTTTAATAGCTTCAGCATGAGCTCCAGCAGCAGGTGTGGCCACAACGTAGACATTCAAATCAGCATTTGATCTTATTAATATTAATTCATGCTTTGCGTTGATGACAACTTTATGGTGATCTCCAGCAAATCCAAGCAGGAGACTCAGTGGTATAGATACATCAAACTAGCCATTGTCATTGTGTAATTTGTTTACAGCTTCATCCACAATCCAGCCTGAGTTCTCGAGTGTATTTTGTTGAGCAGGACTTAGTGACGTGTATCCTTTTATGAGACTTGTGATACCAACATTTTCATTACGATCAATCTCAACACCATTGAGCTCGTAGCATATTTTTTCAAACATATGACAGACTGTCATGTTGACTATGTGAGTAGTTGCACTTACTGCTGCATTGGTTGTGGTTGGCCGTAGCATTGGTTGTGGTTGCTGTCGCAAAGGCTATCATTTGTTGCCATGTAACCTCCTCATCTGTCCTCATCTTCCGTGATGATTCAAGTATGAAAATGTAAAATTCATACTTGAAGTGAGTAAATTTTCTAAAAATATTAATTTATTTAAAGCCGTAAGATGGACGGTGGTGTCACTAGGTCCACCCAGATGAGGTAAATAATCATAGATTAGGATCAGGAATCTATGGTTATCTGCCCGTTACATGTGCTATCATTTGATATCATTTGCTGTTGCATGAACAGCTGTACCATCAGACTTTGTGAATTTTTCGTCCACATGTAGTAGACTCTTACTTGGAAGTAAGCACAAATCTTGATGTTGAACAGCAATTCTTATTTCATTGCTGTTGTAGAATGTTGATGATGCGTACGGGAGATGAGCATGCGCTTCATAGTGCACAATTGACTCATGAAAAATAATTTGTCGTTGAATATTTAAGATTTCCGCTATGGTCGTGTACACGTCAAACAACAAAAATAAATTTTTATTTTCTTAATTTTCCACGTAATTTTAGTCCTAGGCTCTGTAGAAACTGAGCGTTCTGATGTGTTAACGCCTTTTGAGGTACTTGGCGACTGATGTTGCTCGACCATGCTGCTATCTTTTTATAGTCAGCACCACTTTTTGTCTCATACACGATACCCATTATTTTATAGACTTTATATGCAGTCTTATGGTTATCGTCTCACCTCTGAAATTAGCCAGTTTTCCGTCTTGAACCACAATTCTCAGTCTGAGATTTCGTATTGCTTGTACGGCGATCGGTAGATAAATGACGTGAGATGGCAATTCGACAATCTTATATCCTGGTGGTACACTCGGAAAAAATTCATGAATAGTGTGAACTTTGTGCACATTTATGTAAGCACCTGATGTAATGTTGCACTCAACTCTCAGAGCATTGAGTTTTAATATCTTCTCTGGTAAATCTGATGAGTGAGTTTTATGTGGTGTCAGCTTTCGGTTTGTAAATCCCAATAGCCGGCCAATCGAATTTTGGGGTGTAAAATTTACAAATTGATCACATTTAATTTCACTTCTTACTTCATTATTATTGGCTCTTATGATGATGCTGAGTCTTCGTAGTTTCTCTTGAATGTACTTTTCAATGTCAGTGATTTCGTAACTTCCTGTTGGTATTGTCAAGATTCTTTCTTCAACAGTTTTATATTTTCCAGCTTCTATATTTTGACTCATTGTATTATCTTCAGTTACTGATGAGGCATTGTCATCAAACTTTGTAATTATTGCTACATTTCTTTTAGCTCTTTTTTTCTTGACTATTTTTTTCTCAGCAACATTATTTTTATCATTTGTATCAATTTTTTCGATATCAATATTATCGACAGGATAAGAGACATAGAATTTATTAGCACCAACATCAATATTAGGTATTCAATTAAATGTTAATAACTCTACAAGTCCCAGGACGTAATTTTATTTGGTGATAATTCAATTGGAGGGAAGTAGCTGGCCTCCAATTCGGATGTAGATCCCGTTAACGTTAATGTGAATGACTCAGCCATGACTGATGTGCTCTACACAAAGTCACATCAATCTCTAGTTGTCCTGTGAGAAATTTGAGACATAAGTGTCCGCATATAATTGTATCAAAATCCTGATATCTTCTGTGATTATATTTTACGCTACCAACATTGAGATACTCCATAAGATCTTGTGGTGGTTGTAAATTACCAAAACTGTCAAAGTAAACAACTTTATCATTATTTTTCTTGTATGCAACCCAATGAGTACCAGGTCCAAATTTATCATCAAGATTTATAATAGCTGATTCGTTTTTTCTCGGACCAGTTTTAGGTAAATCATTTCTCATAAAAACACCGCGAAAGTTAGGAATTTTTAGAGCTTTAGCGTATTTCAGTATGTCGATGTTTGTAAGTGGTAGCTCTACTTGCTTTTTGACTTGTATCCTCGGCCTACTTGATATGGTCTCAAATATAAACCCATACCACGTCTGTAAGGCCTCAAGTATAAACCTTTACCCACAGATATTTGCTCCATTTTAAAATTATGACGTTTACTCTCTTCCAATCAATTTTTAGCAGCACTTGCATCATTTACAGCTTTCGCTATACCAGCAGCACCCCCAGCCAAAGCTCCTGTTGTACTCAGGCCGGCAAAAAGTGGCATTAAAATGGTAGAAAACCACCAACTTTGGATGGCACCGGTAGAATTCGTGGTAGCCGGATATTTTTTTTCCCACCAGATTTTTTAACAGCCTGACGAGCTCCTTTCAACGCTGTTTTAATTGAATCACCTCCAGGAGTCATGGAATTTTCGGCAGCTGTGACAACTTGTCTTAGTGCTACTTGTTTCTTTACACTAGTCTTTCTCTTGTTAGTGTTTCTCTTGCCAGTTTTTTTCTTAGTAGGCTTTCTCTTATTAGGCTTTTTCTTGCCAGCTGTTCTCTTCTTCAAACCCATTCCGAATCTCTTTTTCATCTTCATGATTTTATTTACACTTCACGTAGCAGCTTTTTCACCAATACCAGCGTCTTTTGCTTGATAACGTTGCCACGCCTCAGCAAGTATTTGATCAGCCTCGTGACGCGCCGCCAAATTTTCGCGATTATACGAGTATGCGATATCGTGTTCTATACACGCAACGTCCAGAGGATTAATTGCGGAATCACCACGAGCTAATCTTCTGAGTAGTTTTGTACCTGGTCTACAGTACTGGTACCCAGGTATGTGTAGTTCAACCGGTAGCTTATTAATTAGACTGTTTATAAAACCTTGACTACTGGTCTTTACACATGTGCTCTCCATAGTAGCAGCATCATGACTGACTTAAAATGATATAAAACCTGGTACTTATAGCTCGCTGAGTGAGTTGTTGTTGTGATCGCAAACTGACAACATGGAGTTTAAAAGTCAAGCAGTCAAGTTACCAGTAATAAATTTTGATCAAATTAATTAAGGAACGGGGGTGAAAAAAGTCAAGAGATACGGTGCTTTATTGCCAAATAGTGTACGTGCTATATTTTGTGGTCCATCAAACTGTGGAAAAACAAATGCTCTGCTCTTACTCATCATACACCCCAATGGCTTGAGATTTGATAATATTTATCTCTACTCAAAATCTCTGAACCAACCGAAATATAAATTTTTAGAATCACTACTTAAACCAATAGAAGGTATTGAATTTTTTTCATTCAACGAGCACAAAGAAGTACTGAAACCTGAAGATGCAAAACCAAACTCATTAATGATATTTGATGATGTCGCTTGTGAAAAACAAGATCATATCAGAGCATACTTTTGTATGGGTCGACATAAAGATGTTGACAGTTTTTATCTCTGTCAGACTTACACACGTATCCCTAAACATCTGATACGTGACAATGCAAATTTTATAGTTCTCTTTCGACAAGATGAAATGAGGTTGAGGCATGTGTATGATGATCATGTAAATACTGACATGTCATACAATTTATTCAAAGACTTGTGTTCAGCATGTTGGAATGATGGTAAATATGGTTTTGTCGTAATTGACAAAGACAGTAAGCTGAATAGTGGTAGATATAGAAAAGGATTTGACTGTTTTATTAGTATAAATTAAGTTGTACTTGATAAATAGTCATCAGAGATTAAGTGAACTTTAACCGATCAACATGAAGACCGAGGAGCTTTCAAAGCAGAGAGATGTCTTACATCAGATATCTCAGGCTAGTGATGCTATCCGACGGAAGCACAGAATGCTCAAGTTGGGTAAAGACACAGCTGAGAAGGCAATGGGTGAAATGTTTAAGCCTATTGTTACACCTCTGCAGAGTTTAGTTGAGTTGTCTAAGCATAAAGTCAAACAAGAAATCAAGGAAGAAGTCAAAGAAGAATTTAAAGATGATAATTCAACGGTGAATAATGATACAGAGTTTGATGAAGCCAGTAATTATGATAGTATTATCTCTGATGATAGAAGTGGGACTCTGAAAAGAACACAAGTATTTCCTGCTGCATCGAGTACCCCCGCTAAGCCAGTGAGTGGCGAAATAAAATCATATTTGGCTAAAGTGTATAGAAGAAGTAAAGATATTGATATGAGATATGGTATTCGGCGACGTTTTAATGATTTTTATGTTGGTGATTCTGAAATAACTTTTGACGATAATGAGATTAATATAAAAAATAAAAATTACTTTGTGACTCCTGGTTTATTGGAATTATTATTTAAAAAATCGCCGGATGATTCAAAAGTCACGCAGAATGATAAAAATAAATATCTTGAAATTATCAAAATGACAAATACTCATAGAAAAAATTATAAACCAGATAGTAGTTTTCATGAAGACTCGACAATCAAGTATAATAATTATATTGCCGATTTTCTCGATAAAAATGCAAACTTATCAAGAGGTAAAGGATAACCGAATTTTATGATTGCGAAAAAGAAAAAATCACGTATGGATTATGTCTACTGGAATGATCCAAATGAACTAGTTGACCGTCTGCGTTTACTTATGGCATCTCAAGCAGCTGGAAATCCAAGTCACACCAATGAAATCATATCAATTATTGAAGAACTACAATAAGCGGGGATTATTTATTAGCATCTGCTGTGTCAAATTTATGCCACTTATTTGCTGACTGCTGAAGTGAGAAGAGCAAAGAAAAAAATGAGTATCGATATATTTGGACGTTCACTACCAACTGGTGCTGTAATCAGTGGACCACCAGGACCACCTGGACGAGAATTTCAAGTAACTGTTGACGGACAGTATGATGTTGAGAGCAAGAGACTGTGTCATGTTGGCAAACCTGCTGAAGATAGCGATGCAGCAACTGTAAAATTTACACGTGATCTTGTATATCCCGAGCTGTCTCTAATGTATAATAGTATAAGGAATGATCAGTCTGAGATCATTTCGTATTTACACTCTCAAGTGGTAACACTCGACTCTGCTGTGAAGCTATTAAAAAAAAAAAATCAAGAATTAAAAGTTAAAATTAAACGTTTAAAGTTCCAAAAAGACTTAATCAGTAGAAATACCCAGCGAATAAAAAAAGTGGAAGCTAGAATTTTTGTCAACAATGGAGGAGGAGGACAAGAAATCAGTAATAGCGTATGAGCTGCACAGACCAGCACGCAGAAATTATCAACGTCGTCATGTTGACATACGAGCACTTGATGAAACTTGGCAAGCTGACTTAGTTGAAATGATTATTTATGCAACAGTGAACAAAGGAAACAAATATCTGCTAACTGTCATAGATATTTTTTCAAAGTATGCTTGGGCTGTACCGATTAAGAGCAAAAGCGGCAGTGATGTCACCAGTGCAATGAAATCTATATTTCAACTGGGACGTGTTCCGAAAAATCTGCACGTTGACCAAGGCAAAGAATTTTATAATAAAGAATTTCAAGAACTCATGCAACGTAAAAACATCAACATGTACTAGACATTCAGCAACTTGAAGGCATCCATATGTGAACGATTTAACAGGACACTTAAAAATAAAATGTGGCGTGAATTTTCTGCAGGTGGTACCTATAAATGGATTGATATACTAAAGACTTATTGGATACTTACAATAATACCAAACATCGGACAATTAAAATGAAATCTGCTGATGTAACTGCTGCTAATGAAAAAGAACTGCTGAAAAGAATATACAAACCTCTTTAAGCTCAGCAACAAGCACGAAAAAATAAATTCAAAGCCGGGGATAAAGTTCGAATCAGCAAGTACAAGCATATGTTTGAGAAAGGTTACACACCTAACTGGACGACTGAAATTTTTACAATTAAGACAGTGCAGAAAACCAATCCAACAACGTATAAGCTCGTAGACTATCAAGATAAGCCAATTGAAGGTGGATTTTATGCAGAAGAACTCAGCAAAGTCAAATATCCAGACGTATATCTAGTGGAGAAAATTATAAAAAAACGCGGAAATAAATTGTACGTAAAGTGCCTTGGCTTCGATAGCTCCCACAACAGCTGGATTGAAAAATCTGATCTGTAAATAAACTTATAAAAATACACTTATATCTATAAAATAAAAATCAATTTTTTTTCAATTGTATATGAATGTTTTATTTATTTACACACACATATCCTTAAGACTAATTTTTACAAACTTTTTTTCTTTACATACTTAAGAAACTAATTTTTTACGAAAAATTTTTTTTTTTTTACAAAAGTTTTTTTTTTTTAATAGCTATAAAATTTTCATCGCTATCATCATTTGATTTGAATCTCCATGGCAATGTGTCATCTGAGTTGTCCAAAAGTTGTCGTTCGTCATCTGTCCAGCTCAAGGCAAATTTGTACTGTGCTACTGTCGTCACGTCGTGTTTGGAACTTTTGATTTACTGTTTTTTCATCAAGTTAATGTGATCGTGAAGACATCTATCGAAATCATCAAACGTGATAGTTCGCAACGTCGGACCTTTGATTCCCTTTGCTCGTTTTTTCGTTTCATCATCATTTAAAATTTTGTATGCATATAGCTTGGCCCTAAGTCCGTTGAAATGAGTCATAATTTTCCTATTATTCTCATCTTTCATCAGACCTAGGACCTTTTTGTTGGTAAATGGCATATTGTACGAGTTTTTAGGCGGGTAGTCCGACGTATCAAATTTTGAAATATCACGTTTCATGATTTCGTAGATGTCTGGTACTGTAAAATGGTAAATTAAACTGTTCGTGTTCGTGTACATCAACTTAGATTGTTGATTTGTCAAGTTTTGTTTGACATAGTTATAGTAGAAATCATAGATAAATATTTTTGATAAATCTAAAATCGCGAACCCAGTGTAAATAGGTTTATCAAAATACACCTGGGTTATTTTCATTTCCACTATAACCATGGCTTTGTCTAAGATAGTAAGACTATGGAAGTTAGGTTTGCCAATGGAGTCTGATGCACCATATCGACCAGACCATCTAGTAACTAATTGAACATCTTTGTGTTTCCTAACATTTTCCATAGTCTTACCGAAGACTGCGTTATTCATGAGTTTGAAAAAATTTATCTCAAACTCATTTTGGCAGCCTTCCTACAGTCTGTATTCTAGTCGATGTATATCTTTAGCCATGGGGATTGCTCAAATTTGAGTGCACGATGAATTTTTTTTAGCTGCATTCCTAAATCTAAACATTGTTTTAAATTTTCACAATGGATTATATATTTATTTTTATGATGCAAAGTTGTACATAATTTAGTAGACTTGCTACCCGGCGGTAAAAAGTGCTCAGGGCACAATGGTAAATCTTTGTGTAGCTCATGTAGCTCTTGTGGATAGTGCAAGTCTATTTCTAAAATATATCCTACAGTGTCTTTGGCATTTACAAAATTATTCACATCATTTAAATCATTTTCATCTACCCACTCAAAAGAGCCTTTAGGTAGTGGCATACTCATTGCCGCGCCATACAAATTATTGACGTCAAAATACATCAAGTATGACTCGGGTTTTTTAACGTCAAATTCATCACCCATGTACCGATTGTTGGCCGTCGCATACCTATTAGTACACTGAGACACTCCACCTCGTATACCTTTCTCGATGAAAAGTACCGTTTCGGGGTCAGTCAATAGTTCTAGTTCCACAATTGTGTACTTCAGCATTGCATCGAAAGCTAATCCAGGCGCTGTATAATAGTGCAACAGGTCTAAGTTATAATTATTTAAACAACTTTGCCTGAAATTTTCAAATGCATCGGCCAAGAGTAGTACATCAGTCTTGGGATATAGATCAGAGTACTCGCCTAATGTACTGATGTTAAATTTATTCCAGACAAGTTGAGCAAATGCATAATTATCGTCAGTTATACCAGTATTGGATAATTTTGAAAAAAATGAGTTTTGATCGGGCAACTGTTTGTCATTAAGCTTATCAATGTTTGTAATGTATTCATATGGAAATACACCCTTGCGACTAACTAATTGAAATTTTTCCGGATCTGGGTAATGAAGTTTTGTGATTTGTTTATTGTCATCATCAAGATAAGATGTTAATTTTTCTAAACTTGATGCCATGAATCTCAATGAATCTATAAAGCGTAAAGATACGGATATATTATTAATAGACTTTGTAAACGAGATATATCGCTCCTTTTTAATTGGTAATAATGTAACTTTAGCTTCAAAAACTGTTGCTAACGATTTAATTAAAAAATGAGAATCATACCCAGATAAATTGTGAAACACAACCGGTATTACATGAGATTTCGGATAATGTAAATTGCATGAAATGTGTGCAGGTCCGCGATAGTTACCCGTAAAATGGCAATGATTATAGCACTTCTCTTTATCAGAGGCTATTGTTTTTTCGCAAATATGACAAACAGTTCACTGATCATGACTCTTTTGTTGCTGTTTGTCAAGTGGTTTCATGGGTACAGGATTTTTTAAATACTGCTCGACTTCAAATGCGAAATTTTCAAGTTTATTTACAAACCACTTTACGCACTCAGATAATCGATTAATTTCAAATTTTGACAAATTATGGTCATAATTACAGTGACGATAAAATGCAATGCTGTGTGGAACATGTTTTTGAATATCATCATCATCCCCCTGAGGCTCTAGTGTACACTCTAAGTCTGCGTAGACAAAAAATGGTACCGGGTCTTTATTACGATAATTTTAAAATTTTAATGTTTTGTTTTCATTAATAGGAAATTTCATACGGACTGTATTTAATTTGAAACAGTCATCATTGTGACTATTAAAAGATGTTTCTGTTTTAACGTGATTTAAACATCTATCACAGAAATACAATTTACAATAAGCCTTAGAAATTTGATTTTTAACTAATTGCGATAGATTTTTAACTAAGGCGAAATGATAAACAGGCTTATAATCTTTAAAATCATCCTCATTGGACATATTTGAATTTACGTTTGCCTGCACTATTAGAAGGTGAATTTTTCTTACATCAGACTTACAATTTTCACTTAAATATAATGGTATTAGAGTTCTTTTTTCATCCCTAAAACCGTTAAATTCTGACTTAATACCGTATACATTAATTGACAAATTATTTAAATTTTCAAATTTCGGAATATCTTTTGGGGTAATTCGAAAATCAATACCTTCATAGTTAAGTACGCTGCTGTAATGAGGGTACGATGTTGTCCTCTTCGGATGTCCGGTGTGAGCTTCGTGTGTTGCCGCCATAACACACCAGAGAAAGCAGTACTCGTCATGGTTCTCGATGTTCAAGACTGCGCGTTTAAGTTGAATGTCTCTGGGTAGCCTGACAAAAGTAGATACTCCAGCTTGTAGAGGTGTATACCTGGACATTGTGATAACCAAGCTATGAATCTCAAGTAATCTCCACCCCGAGTCCTTTTGATTGAACTCTTCAACCTTTTTTAATAAGTTCTCGTTGACATAGTCAGCATACCAATCAGTGAGAGATGTTGTGGGTATAATTTCACGGCTTGTGGTGTTGAAAGATTTAGTTTCATCAACGATGTCATTAATTTTCTCATTTCTAAATTTACACTCAAGTTCGACGTTGATTTTCACCCTTCAACATCACCCAACATTTCTTGGATTTTTTCAAAGACCAAGTCTCGAGAATCGCTCAAAAATTCTCTCAAATCTGTGTGAGCAAGATTTGTGACACATCCAGTTCGAATGTTGTTCGAAAAAGCGTTATCGAGATCTTGCCACTTGATGAGTCGATGACGCATTCTCAAATCACCACCTGTAGCCGAGCCGTTGAGTTGAGCGAATTGATCGCCATACCAGCACAAAAGCACTATACTTGCTTGAAGGCTTCTCTTAATTTGGACACTCGATTGTGGATCTGCCAAAATAGTCTTGAAATATTCAGTTGTCCCAACACACACCTGATAGCACCTCTGACAATGTTCTTCATTCACTGACTCTAAATGTAAATCATTGTATGATTGTGCAACAGAATTCACCAAACCGTGAAGTGCATCAACTAATCGCGCCATTTTTTAAACAATGTTTTTTTATCAATAGTTCACAAAAAAAAAATGTGTCTATCGCACTAAAAAAAAAAAATTAATGAGTGTCAGTTGCACAAAAAACTAAAAACTAATAAGTGTCAGTTGCACAAAATTTAAAAACTAATAAGTGTCAGTTGCACAAAAAATTAAAAACTAATAAGTGTCAGTTGCACAAAAAAATTAAAACTAATGAGTGTCAGTTACACGAAAAAATTAAAACTAATGAGTGTCAGTGGCACTAAAAAATAATGTCTATGCACTTCACTTAAACTAAAAAATTATTTATAACTTTTTTGTAAAAAATTATTTAAAAACCGTAGAGAACTTTACAGAGAACTTCAACACAGTAAACGTCAGAGAATATTTCAGCAGAGATTCGTACTTCATTCAGAGACTCGTACGTCTTTTTTGTTGAGAATGGTCTCACGCGCCTTTTTTATAGATAGGAAACGGCTCATCAACTGCGCAGTAGAAAGTTCCAAAATAACCTGTGACGTTATAAATGACGCCGTAAAAAAAAGATGTCACCCCAAAAGTACCAACATTACCAAACAAAAAGTAGTGAAATCCTCTAGGATAACGTGTCAACATAGCCTAAAACGCTAGATGGCGCGACAAATGGTATGACGTCACCTACTACGCAGTTTGAAAATCAAACGAAGAAAACAAGTTTTTTTCTGCAGATCGATGAGTCATCAGTCTAAAAATAGATCTTCTCGAACTTTCTACTGCGCAGTTATAAAATCAAACAAAGAAAACAAGTTTTTTCCTGCACATGGATGAGTCATCAGTCTAAAAATAGATCTTCTCGAACTTTCTACTGCGCAGTTTTAAAATTAACCAATGCAGTTAAAATCTAATTAATTTAAAAATTGTGTAGTGGGGGATAATAACAAATAGCTGTGCTGAATTTTTTAATTATTCAGTGATTCATTGTCTGTTGTCGAGATATGAGCTATCAAAATGGCAATAATAATAGATGTGCAAGGATTTAAAGGCTTACACAATCAGTTTATTATAAAAGAACTTGCTTCAATTACAGTCTAACATAAAATTGATGGTGTTGAAGAAATGTCATGTACGATATTCAAACCACCTTGTGATTGGACATTATTATCAAATCAGTGTCAACGCTTAAATACCGGGGTAACATATAATCATCATAGAATCGCCTGGGATGCTGGAAAAACGCAATATTTAAAGCTAAAAGAAACAATTGAACATGTCACTTATAATTACAAATATATTTATGTTAAAGGTTTTGAGAAGAAATTTTGGATCGAAGATTTGATTGGAAGCGAAAAAATTGTAATTGATTTAGATGATTTTAAAGTTCCTGCGTTGAAAAATATAAAATTATCGAACAATAATTTTTGTGAATATCACTGTAAATTGAACAACAATAATTACTTGTGTGCTCTGGAAAATGTAAACGATGAATTGAGGTATATTGAAAACCGATTGCATTACCTGATGGTAATTCCATTAAGAGTGTACCAAAAATACGAGGATGAATGTCTCCTAGCTGGTCTGGGTTCGATTTCCAGTTCGGGCTATCTATATTTTTCTCAATTTATCTATAAATTGTTTTATCGAAAAGGTTAGCATGTTTTAGGTTTCCACTATATTTAAATGGTGTAATGCCGTACGATGGACGGTGTGGCTCAATAAGTTATAGATCAAATTGAACGGAATATAGTATAGTGCCAGATAGCTCAAATGGTAGAGCACTCGGCGCGATATCGACATGGTCTGGGTTCGATTCCCAGTTCGGGCTATCTGTATTTTTCTCAACTTATCTATGAATTGTCTTATTGAGGTTTGCATGTTTGAGGTTTCCAATATATTTAAATGGTGGTGTTGAATATATCAACGGAATTGGTGGTTGATGATTCCCGGCAAGAATGAGTACTCAGAGTGCCAAATCCAAGCCAGGAGTTTTGAACAACAACAACAACAACAACAACAACAACAACAACAACAACAACAACAACAACAACAACAACAACAACAACAACAACAACAACAACAACAACAACAACAACAACAACAACAACAACAACAACAACAACAACAACAACAACAACAACAACAACAACAACAACAACAACAACAACAACAACAACAACAACAACAACAACAACAACAACAACAACAACAACAACAACAACAACAACAACAACAACAACAACAACAACAACAACAACAACAACAACAACAACAACAACAACAACAACAACAACAACAACAACAACAACAACAACAACAACAACAACAACAACAACAACAACAACAACAACAACAACAACAACAACAACAACAACAACAACAACAACAACAACAACAACAACAACAACAACAACAACAACAACAACAACAACAACAACAACAACAACAACAACAACAACAACAACAACAACAACAACAACAACAACAACAACAACAACAACAACAACAACAACAACAACAACAACAACAACAACAACAACAACAACAACAACAACAACAACAACAACAACAACAACAACAACAACAACAACAACAACAACAACAACAACAACAACAACAACAACAACAACAACAACAACAACAACAACAACAACAACAACAACAACAACAACAACAACAACAACAACAACAACAACAACAACAACAACAACAACAACAACAACAACAACAACAACAACAACAACAACAACAACAACAACAACAACAACAACAACAACAACAACAACAACAACAACAACAACAACAACAACAACAACAACAACAACAACAACAACAACAACAACAACAACAACAACAACAACAACAACAACAACAACAACAACAACAACAACAACAACAACAACAACAACAACAACAACAACAACAACAACAACAACAACAACAACAACAACAACAACAACAACAACAACAACAACAACAACAACAACAACAACAACAACAACAACAACAACAACAACAACAACAACAACAACAACAACAACAACAACAACAACAACAACAACAACAACAACAACAACAACAACAACAACAACAACAACAACAACAACAACAACAACAACAACAACAACAACAACAACAACAACAACAACAACAACAACAACAACAACAACAACAACAACAACAACAACAACAACAACAACAACAACAACAACAACAACAACAACAACAACAACAACAACAACAACAACAACAACAACAACAACAACAACAACAACAACAACAACAACAACAACAACAACAACAACAACAACAACAACAACAACAACAACAACAACAACAACAACAACAACAACAACAACAACAACAACAACAACAACAACAACAACAACAACAACAACAACAACAACAACAACAACAACAACAACAACAACAACAACAACAACAACAACAACAACAACAACAACAACAACAACAACAACAACAACAACAACAACAACAACAACAACAACAACAACAACAACAACAACAACAACAACAACAACAACAACAACAACAACAACAACAACAACAACAACAACAACAACAACAACAACAACAACAACAACAACAACAACAACAACAACAACAACAACAACAACAACAACAACAACAACAACAACAACAACAACAACAACAACAACAACAACAACAACAACAACAACAACAACAACAACAACAACAACAACAACAACAACAACAACAACAACAACAACAACAACAACAACAACAACAACAACAACAACAACAACAACAACAACAACAACAACAACAACAACAACAACAACAACAACAACAACAACAACAACAACAACAACAACAACAACAACAACAACAACAACAACAACAACAACAACAACAACAACAACAACAACAACAACAACAACAACAACAACAACAACAACAACAACAACAACAACAACAACAACAACAACATCGGAGAGGGGGAGGTTCACTAACACCATCGCTGGCCTCAACGGTATTATTAACGGACTCTGACAATGATGATTTATCACCACCATCACTACCATTGCCGCCTTCAACACCATCAGCACAACCGCCATCATCAGCTAGAATATTTTTTTATTCGGATGGTGGTGACTCGTCTACTTCTTTGGACGACAATTAGTAAGAATTATCATTCTTTTTTTTTATATATGTTATTCATTATCAATTACTGTTGTCATTTTTTATTATTATTTTTAAGAAATAAAATATTGTTTGTCACTAAACACACGTACACACACACACACACACACACACACACACACACACACACACACACACATACGCACATTATTCTTTTTATGTAGAAAAATTATTACAAATTAAAAAAAAATGATTGCATTAAAACAAAAATTCTTATTTTAAAAAGACCACAAATAAAAAAAAGCACGCAACGCATATCACGATGCATGTTGAGAAATCCTTATCCCTACTGTCCACCATACCCCTCACGCAGTTTTGAAGCGACCTTAAATGCCGCGCGCTGCAAAGAGCATGCGCAAACCAACTTCGTTTGTTTTGAATTTCCTTCACATACATACATATATATTTCTTAACCCATAACCAACCAACTTGAGTTCAGCGTTGATGTTTTTTATCCAACTTTCGGTTGCGCATGCTCAGTCGGATTTCATACTTTTGAATTTCTTGCATAAACTTTAATTTTTTGGACCGGATGATTGTGATTTTTTTAATATTATTATTTATATTATTATTATTAATATTTATATCATTATTATTATTATTATTATTATGATTATTAATATTAATATTTATATTAGTCTTATTATTATAAATAATTAAAATTTAACTGTGTAAATAGAAATATTAATGAGAAGGCCTATAAAATAATGGGTTAGAGGATAATAACATTCAAATTTTCTTATTTTTTTGTCCCTGATTCAGAAATCTAATTTGGAATGATTCAATCCATGCTACATTGTATATCTATATATAGCAAATTTTGCCAACTTTGAATTGTTTTGGATCGTGTTTGAATTATTCCAAATTAGATTTCTGAATCAGGAGTTACAATGTAAAATCGTACATTTATGTTGACCAGATTGCAAATTCAAATTGGCTATATTTACTGCCATTAAATCTTAAATAAAGATGCTGTTCGTCGACAGTGTTGACATGGTTTTTGAATGTGTCTTCGTCGGCAATTAATTGGTTGTTCGTCCGTGTTGGAAAGAAGACTGTAAATTGACCATCAAGAGCAGCAACAACTCTGGGCCCAAACTGCGTTGGAATTTTTTTTAATTCAGTGATTTTGTACATTTTGCCAACGTCTAATTCTTTAAATTTTCTGGTTGGCAAAATGTTTTCTAAAGTACTAATTTCATTAAGTTTCTTCACATCCATCCAAGAAAATGATATTCAATTAATTAGTTAATTAATGAGTTGATTAATTCATCAATAAAGCATCAAACATTTATCTAAATTTACAAGTAAAGTGACTTACGTGATTTATCAAAACGAACACAATAAATATTATAACAAACTTTAGAATAAACTTTTCACTGACTGTTCACTTAGATGTTTCGGCATAGAGTGAGTGCTGAGAGCTCAAGAGCTCAGAAATTACTCGTCTACCCCCACTACAACTCAGAAACAAGCTCAAACTTGTCGGATGACGCAATCGATGACGTTATCTAGCAATAAAAGAGGGGTGGGGGGTAAGCTGATAGACGGCATCCTCTCAGCATGCTTCTCACATGCACTTGTCCACACCTCAGTTTCAATATATAAGCCTTCAAATTAATACACTTGTAAGTACACACACTAACACAAACTGTAGATAGTAGGCAGCTAGTGCCAGCTCTAGGGGTGATGCGAATTTCTCAACAGCCTTTTATCTGGTAGGCTGCCCATGACCCAATCTAGTTAGTAAAAATACGTGTATGTTACTTTTTTACGCAATCACCATCGTACATAACCTCAAAAAACATACAAAAATAACCTCAAAAGCATATTTTAGTCGGTAAAATAGATCTTACTAACCGCTAACACAACGTAATAGACAGCCAAACCATGTTTACCGACAGGCAATATCAATACAGACGATAAAATAGTGCACCGTTGGTAAAAGAGGCCTTACCGACAGCCAGTATATCTACTGATCGCTGACAGGTTACCCTCGGTCGGTAACTCAGCAGGACTAGGTACCGCAATCTGTTTTATCGGGGGGGGGGAGGGGGGGAACTCCCCTGATCAACTACTAAGAGGGCTTTTTTTGTAAAGAATCAAATTTCCCCAAAAATTATTATCAGTAATTTTACTGTAAGTTTCGTTGTTTAGTCAAATCAACTAAAAATCTACATAATTATTGAAAAAGTTATTTTCAGAAGCAATGCGAAAAAAAAACTAGAGTTCGAGTAAAATTACTACGGAGACTTTTGGAGACCCGGGAAAAAATGTTTTCTTAAAATTTCAGAGCAAAATTTTATAAAAATTCAAACCATTTTATAAAATTTTATAGAATTTCATAAAATCTTATAAAATTTTATAAAATTCAATAAAATTTTATAAAGTCAGATCCGAGTAAAGAACGAATGAATAAATGTAATTTCATAAAATTGTATAACATTTTATGAAATCGTATAAAATATTATAAAATTTTATAAAGTTTTACACAATTTTATAGAAGTTTATATAAATTTATAAGACTGCACAGCGAAATTTTATAGAATTTTATATAATTTTATCGAACTTTATACTATTTTATCAAATTTTATAAAATTTTATATAGTAAGATCTTAAAAGGGAAGTAATAATTAGATAAAATTGTATGAGATTTTATAAAATTGTATAAACTTTTATAAATTGGACAAAGTTTTGTGCGATTTCATAAAATTATATAAAATTTCATACAATCTTATACAATTGTATCCAATTTTATAAAGTAATTCCTTAAAAGGAAAATAATATTTAGAAGAAATTTTATAATATTTTATAAAGTTTTATACTATTTCGCAAAAATTATATACAATCTTATACAGCCTTATACAATTTTATGAAGTATGATCTTAAAAGGGAAGTTATAATTAGATAAAATTACATATATTTGTATGAAATTTCATAAAATTTTATAACATTTCATAAAACTTTAGAGAATTTGATGTCACTATTGCATCTAGTGTAGGGTAGCATTTTGTAAAATTTGATAAAATTTCACACAATTTTATAAAGTTTATAAAAAATTATTATTAAAGTTGTTAGGAATTCAAAGTATATAGACAAAATTTTCAATGGCAACAAAAAAAAATTTCATTTTTGCGGGCAATATGTAGGGTACTGTTATGTCCGCCGCTCAATTTGAAATTAATTATCCGGGATTTCCCCCTTTGGTAGCGATAGAAAAATTTAGACGAGCGATTTGGAGGTTGCGGACAACATTAAAGAATACGTGGATGATTTATCTTCCTTTAATTTATTATTTATGGTGGATCTTTCGCAAAGTAAGAACCCTGAACGTCTCCGAAGAGACTGGTGCTCTTCTGTTGAACCCGTTATAATATAAAAGAATCAAATGTAAATCTTCCACCTACCTTTCGATGATTCTTTTTTTTAGTCACGGCAGGTTAGATCCCTCCAGAATCGCAGCTCACTCAGCTTCCTCCTGTAGGATTTTGTTGGATGTGCGCGGCTGGGGTAGTAGGATGTAAACTTATGTGCTACTCTCGAATGAAACTCGGAAGGCTGAATTTGTGATTTTGGTCTTTTATTTACTGATTTAGTAACAATTCACTTGTACACTGTATCTTCTCACAATTTTAAACAATAGATATTTTTAGATTATTTATTATTAACGAATATTTGTATAAGAATTTTATTTTTCATTTAATGCATCCTTTTTACACACTCGATAGTGGTTTTATGCGCATAATTACTCAGCTCGAGATGGAATCACAAATTCACGTGATTTATGTCACTATTTCGATCGGACCGGATGTTTCTATAAGCCTCAGAGAATTTTTAATAGATAGAAAAGTCGATTATTACTTTTTCAACGCCTAAGCTGATTTCGGCAATAATTGACTGCAAAAAGATGTTAAGTTTAGAATGCCTTATTGATTATTTCAACGCCGGAGCGGATTCCTGCAATAAGGTTTAGGTAGAAAATATTAAAGATCATCTTATTGGCCTTTCAACGCCTAGAGCGGAATCCTGCAATAAGAGTGCATGAAAACACGACGTTCGAATCTCCGCAGACCGTAAGTTTTAAGAACTGACTGGCCAAAAGCTAATTTTAGAGTGCCTTATTGCCTATTCAACGCCGAAGCGGATTCCTGCAATAAGGTGTAGCTAAATAGATTAAAGATCCTCTTATTGACCTTTCAACGCCTAGGGCGGAATCCTGCAATAAGAGTGCTCAAAAATACGACGTTCGAATCTTCGCGGAGCGTAAGTTTTAAGAACTGACTGGCCGTGAGCTATGGGTGCTCAGGCTTTTTGATTTGGCGATTGATGGGGAATTTTTAATTATTGCCATTGGTGGGAAGTGACGACACTTTATTAATTATTCGTTAAACTTATTGCAGTTATCCTCCCACTATTATTTGTCGCGTAGGGGTGGAAAAAGCTGACGCTGCGTTTTTGCGCGCTTTTGAAAAGAAGAGCTCTATAATAATTATTTTTGATAATTGTTAGAATAAAAAAAAAAAATTTATTTGGACACAACAGTACCCCCTGAAAAATGTAAAAAAAAAAATTCTGAATATTGAAAAAGTTTGATTTTATTAAAATTTTTTGTAAGTTACATTAAAGAAAATTATATCTTACACAATTATTGGATGCAAAGGATGATAAAAAAATTTTTAATAGTTTTTATCATAATACGAAAGTCATCAATATTATTCGACCGATACTCAATTTTTGGAGATGTTCAACGAAAAAAATTTAAAATAATGCTAAATTATATTTACAAAAGTAATTTTGGAAGGGTTAAAATACATTTAAGAAATAAAATTTTTTTTTTTATAAATTTTTGGGAGTACCTCGTTTTGCCTACCCCCACCTCCCTTTTCCCCGACACATTTATAAATATATATATTAGTAGATTTCATAGAAATCTAACTATTGTATTTGTCCTCAAGATAAAATTTTTGAAAAATTTCGCTATTTCTGAACTCAGCTCGATGAGTCAGAGAATACATTAGGTTCAAAAGTTTATGTATATATATATATATATATATATATATATATATATATATACACACGATATAACGCGCCGTTCTTCAGCGATAGCGTCCACAATTCTACACCGATCTTAATGAAACTTAGTATACTCATTCTATGGACGATTACCTTGGATAAGTTCGAAGATAAGCCAATTCGGCCAATAAGTTTAGAAGTTATGGTTCATCGAAATTTTGTAAAATTTTCAGAAAAAAATTTATTTGCCGCTTTAACGAGATGTAACTTTTAAACGGAAAGAGATAGTTTATTTTCGTTTGTCTTATCTGAAAGCTCGCTTGATTGCCTTCATTTTTCACTATGTCGCTCTTCGATTTGATTACTTTTTCGAATAGAAAAATGGTTTTCAAAATTTACAAAATATTATAAAAACTGATTTTATGCAGGTTGTGACTCTGATTATTACCACAGTTCAAAACCGATCGCTTTGGAACTTGGCAGACATATTCTGTGGGTGACTACCTTGATCGAGGTGGAAAATCAGTTCAATCGGTCGAATACTTTAAAAGTTATAGCATTCCAAAATTTGTTAAATGTCAAAAATTCATGTTTTTGCTTATTCTTTCTTCAATATTTTTTGAATGTTATAACTTATCGACTTACTATGAATTTTATCTGAAAGCTCTTCAAATAAGCCTATATTTTCATGCCTATAAATGTGTCTAGACCATGAAATTTCGCATCTTACGACTCATTAAATGAAATTTTGCTATTGCATTGGTCCTCCTACTTTTAATAGATTTCATAGAATCCTAACTACTGTATTTATCAGTAAATTCATAAAATTGATTGAATTCATATTATTGCTGTGTAAAACTCATAAAATCTGAATATCTCAATTCAAGTGTGCAAATTCAATTTTTTTTTTATGGACAGTGTTTATAACTGATTTCAGGTATGACATTTAGATCTATCATAATTGAAATTTGGAGTCAAATCATTTTATTTTATTTTGAATTAAATATTAATCTTATAGTAATAATCACAGAATACTTATTTGTAGATAAATAGATTCTCTTTAACTTCAATTTTGGTTATTCCGATAATTTCCTTAATTTTCTAATATTAATTCTTGAATTTTTTGCTTTTAATTTTAAACTATTTGACATTTTTTTTAAATTTATAACCTTTAGAATCTGAGAATGTCGAAAAAAAATTTTATTTTGTTATTAACGTTCATTTGAGAGGTTGAAATAATCAAATGAGAAATCTACTTCCATTTCGGCTGCTGAATGGGCTTTTTTACATAATGTGACAATTTTAATTTTAATGTTAATAAACTTTCATTTTATCAACCATCAATTAAAATTAAATCCTCATTAATCACGAAAAAATTCAAAAGTTTCACCATAAATTCAAAAACAGAAATCATTAAAATTTAACCTGATCGTGTTTGAGAAACAAGTTATATCTGCAATAATGTGCGAATTTTTATATTACTATAAATTAATACTATGAAATGTGGCGGATAAGAATTCATGGGTAATCATAAATACAGACACGAATTACTCATAACTAGATGTGGCCAATGGACTAGCGAAGCAGACTACAATTCATCCGCATAAGTTGAACAGCATCGAAAAGGTCATGAATTGGATGGGTGACCCATTCCGGAGAAAAAAATGATTTTATAAAACTTGGTAAAATTTCACAAAATTTTATAAAATTTTATACTGAAAATGGCCTGGTAAAATATTATAAAATTTTACAAAACTTTATAAATTTTTATAAAACTTTATAAAATTATATAAATTTTTATATTATTTTACCGGGCCATTTTTAGTATAAAATGTTATAAACTTTGATAAATGTTAGTACTAAAATTTTGTAAAATTTTATAAAATTTTCTGAAAACATTTTTTCCCGGGGAGGATAGTATTACCTACAAAAATCCACAAACGACGACCCGATAACTTGAAATGTGGCTAAGCTGATTATCCATATATATATAAATATATGTATATTGTCTTGATTATTATTATTATTATTATTATTATTATTATTATTATTATTATTATTATTATTATTATTATTATTATTATTATTATTATTATTATTATTATTATTATTATTATTATTATTATTATTATTATTATTATTATTATTATTATTATTATTATTATTATTATTATTATTTTTTTTTTTTTTAGTTAAATGCTCAGGGGTTATCCCCGGTAGTCCGACTCTACCGAGGGCCTCACCTGAGCGCCAAATCGTTACTGCTGCGATGCTTCATCAACAAGATGATCAGCATGCGCAGCAGGCCAAGTTTCGTTGCCTTAGGAGACGGAGGGATCCGAGTATCACAGCCTTTTGCATCCGCGATGCCAAAAACTCAACTTGCGATAAACAAGTTGGGATTTTAGCCAATGCAGACACAAAAGACTGTTTCATCCCTCCTAGGACGCCAACAATGAGTACGACAAGCTTGACACGGTAGCCTGGGTAAAGTTTGCCAATTTCAAACAGGAGATCCTGATATATTTCGTGTTTGTGCTCCTCTTTTACCGTGATGTTATACTCAGCCGGAGCTGAGAACTCAATAACATAAATGTTACGAGCGGTTTTATCGAAGAGCACAATATCAGGTTTATTATGATCGATTTTCCGCGTTGTTGCGAATGGCACGTTCCAATAAATACGGCAACGGTCATTCTCAACAACTTGCGGAATATCTCCTGGCAGGTAAGGCAGCACTGGTGTTTTATCGATACCGTGCGTGTGTCGAAGATGGTAATAAAGTACTCGCAGAGCAGCATTGTGACGCTGGACGTATGCATTTCTTGCCAGCACAGGACATGCTGACAAAAGATGCATAAGCGTCTCAGGATGTTGCTTACACACCCTACACAATGTGTCGGGTAGCTGCATCTTGAGTACTTTAGCACGGTATTCGAGAGTGTTAATAACACCATCTTGGCAGGCAAAAATGTATCCTTCGGTCTCGGACATCAGGCCAGCTGACTTCAGGAAGGAAAACGTCAGCTGTGTGGACAAGCCATGATCACGCACGTGTTTAAAGAACACGCTGTGCATCGACTTGTCCATATGTGTGCTGAGCAGTTTTTGTTGCTCAGCGTTCCTGACGACCGTCTTAAATTCCTCCTTAGGGAGTCCAATAAGCGGGTTTACTCTTCCGAGACCGAGGGATTTTGCCGCGTAAATTGCTGCCTTATATAAAAACGCTCCCTTACGCCTATTCTCATGACTATGAACAATTTGCATAAGGAAGTCGTCTTCATCTGCTGTGAAATTGACAACCTCGTATGTTATACCCAAAACCAAACGATCATGTAGACACTCCAAGCTCTGTAGACCTCTCCCTCCGATGTGCCGGGAAAGGTATAATCTGGTGATTGAGGATTTAGGGTGCATGCTCCGATGCATGTTCATGACTTTGCGTGTCTTGATATCGAGATCTCTGAGCTCTTTTCGGGCCCATTTGAGAACACCGAAAGAGTACAGGAGTACCGGGACAGCAAGCATGTTTGTTGCAGAGACTTTGTTTTTCCCGGAAAGTCCCGATGACCAGATTTTCCGGAGTCTCCGCACATACTCGCTGCAGAGAGTCGTTTTGATTTTCGAGACGTCCTGCATATTATTATTATTATTATTATTATTATTATTATTATTATTATTATTATTATTATTATTATTATTATTATTATTATTATTATTATTATTATTATTATTATTATTATTATTATTATTATTATTATTATTATTATTATTATTATTATTATTATTATTATTATTATTATTATTATTATTATTATTATTATTATTATTATTATTATTATTATTATTATTATTATTATTATTATTATTATTATTATTATTATTATTATTATTATTATTATTATTATTATTATTATTATTATTATTATTATTATTATTATTATTATTATTATTATTATTATTATTATTATTATTATTATTATTATTATTATTATTATTATTATTATTATTATTATTATTATTATTATTATTATTATTATTATTATTATTATTATTATTATTATTATTATTATTATTATTATTATTATTATTATTATTATTATTATTATTATTATTATTATTATTATTATTATTATTATTATTATTATTATTATTATTATTATTATTATTATTATTATTATTATTATTATTATTATTATTATTATTATTATTATTATTATTATTATTATTATTATTATTATTATTATTATTATTATTATTATTATTATTATTATTATTATTATTATTATTATTATTATTATTATTATTATTATTATTATTATTATTATTATTATTATTATTATTATTATTATTATTATTATTATTATTATTATTATTATTATTATTATTATTATTATTATTATTATTATTATTATTATTATTATTATTATTATTATTATTATTATTATTATTATTATTATTATTATTATTATTATTATTATTATTATTATTATTATTATTATTATTATTATTATTATTATTATTATTATTATTATTATTATTATTATTATTATTATTATTATTATTATTATTATTATTATTATTATTATTATTATTATTATTATTATTATTATTATTATTATTATTATTATTATTATTATTATTATTATTATTATTATTATTATTATTATTATTATTGTTTTTTTAGTTAAATGCTCAGGGGGTTATCCCCGGTAGTCCGACTCTACCGAGGGCCTCACCTGAGCGCCAAATCGTTACTGCTGCGATGCTTCATCAACAAGATGATCAGCATGCGCAGCAGGCCAAGTTCCGTTGCCTTAGGAGACGGAGGGATCCGAGTATCACAGCCTTTTGCATCCGCGATGCCAAAAACTCAACTTGCGATAAACAAGTTGGGATTTTAGCCAATGCAGAAACAAAAGACTGTTTCATCCCTCCTAGGACGCCAACAATGAGTACGACAAGCTTGACACGGTAGCCTGGGTAAAGTTTGCCAATTTCAAACAGGAGATCCTGATATATCTCGTGTTTGTGCTCTTCTTTAACTGTGATGTTATACTCAGCCGGAGCTGAGAACTCAATAACATAAATATTACGAGCGGTTTTATCGAAGAGCACAATATCAGGTTTATTATGATCGATTTTTCGCGTTGTTGCGAATGGCACGTTCCAATAAATACGGCAACGCTCATTCTCAACAACTTGCGGAATATCTCCTGGCAGATAAGGCAGCACTGGTGTTTTGTCGATACCGTGCGTGTGTCTAAGATGGTAATAAAGTACTCGCAGAGCAGCATTATGGCGCTGGATGTATGCATTTCTTGCCAGCACAGGACATGCTGACAAAAGATGCATAAGCGTCTCTGGATGCTGTTTACAAACCCTACACAAAGTGTCGGGTAGCTGCGTCTGGAGCACTTTAGCACGGTATTTGAGAGTGTTAATAACACCATCTTGGCAGGCAAAAATATATCCTTCGGTCTCGGACATCAGGCCAGCTGACTTAAGGAAGGAAAACGTCAGCTGTGTGGACAAGCCATGATCACGCACGTGTTTAAAGAACACGCTGTGCATGGACTTGTCCATGTGCGTACTAAGCAGTTTTTGTTGCTCAGCATTCCTGATGACCGTCTTAAATTCCTCCTTAGGGAGTTAAATAAGCGGGTTTACTCTTCCAAGACCGAGGGATTTTGCCGCGTACATTGCTGCCTTATATAAAAACGCTCCCTTATGCCTATTTTCATGACTATGAACAATTTGCATAAGGAAGTCGTCTTCATCTGCTGTGAAATTGACAACCTCGTATGTTATACCCAAAACCAAACGATCGTGCAGACACTCTAAGCTCTGTAAACCTCTCCCTCCGATGTGCCGGGAAAGGTATAATCTGGTGACTGAAGACTTAGGGTGCATGCTCCGATGCATATTCATTACTTTGCGTGTTTTGATATCGAGATCTCTGAGCTCTCTTCGGGCCCATTTCAGGACACCGAAAGAGTACAGAAGTACCGGGACAGCAAGCATGTTCGTTGCAGAGACTTTGCTTTTCCCGGAAAGTTCTGATGACCAGATTTTCCGGAGTCTCCGCACATACTCGCTGCAGAGAGTCGTTTTGATTTTTGAGACGTCCTGCATAGGACTCCCGTCAATCCCTAGATATTTGTACGACTCTCCGGCGTCAAGATGGTCTATGACGCTCCCATCTACTAACTCGATATCTTCACGCACATCGGAACACTTACCCTTCACCAGATTAACGACCGCGCACTTGTCCAACCCGAAAGCCATGCCGACATCCCGTGTATACTCTCCTACGATATTCAAGGATGTCTGAAGGTGTTCCTCATCAGGAGCATACACCTTCAGATCATCCATGTAGAGTAAGTGGGTGATCGAGTATTTTCGATCATTTGGTGGACCCACTGAGTATCCACGGGTGCGGCGTAGCGCAACAGATATTGGCAGCAGTGAGATGCAAAACAGCAGAGGGCTCAGAGAATCTCCCTGAAAGACTCCTCGTTTGTACTGTACAACTTCGGTTACACGTTTGTCGTTACCACATGAAATGTGGAACCGTGTTCGCCAAAGCTGCATCGTACGCTGAATGCATCCCACTATATCGCGATTGACCCCAAGGCATTTGAGCAAAAAGAGAACAAGCTCATGAGATGTTGAGTCGAATGCCTTGCGGTAGTCAATCCAGGCCATTGACAGGTTGCGCTGATAGTAGATCGCGTCTTGAATAACGCATCGATCCACTAACAGGTTCTCTTTGCAACCTGACAGGCCTCTTTTACTGCCACGTTGTTCGTATATCTGCTGCCATACAGGGTCTATCTCCTGCAGAATGCGATTATTCAAGATTTTGGTGAAAATCTTATAAACCGCATTCAAACAGGTGATAGGCCTGTAGTTTTTCGGGTCAGACAAGTCTCCTTTCTTCGGGATGAGCACGGTTCGCCCTTCTACAAGCCAGCATGGAATGGGTTCATTACCTCTGATGAACGCTGTAAAAATCCGGGCCAGATGACTATGGGTAGAAGTTAGTTTCTTCCACCAAAACAGGTTAATGCCATCTGGACCCGGAGCAGCCCAGTTCTTACCATTATCCAGAGCTGAACGAACTTCTTCCACGCTGACTTCAGGGCTCTCTTCATCAGCATTGTCGTTACGATGTTGTCGACAAAATGCCTCGAAGTCGTTGAGAGCTGGAGTGTCACGATTCACGTTCGGTTGGTCACCGTACAACTCGGACCAGAAAGCTTCTACTCGCTCGATGGATGGGGGATCGCCAGAAACAGATGTCTTAGGTGTCAGAAAGCGTGAAGGACTTAACCGAAACAAAGAGTTATCGGTAAGCCGCTTCAGCTTTTTCTCTAGTGACTTTTTGGCAGTCACTAGAGCCCGCAACCTGTTAAGGGAACCTTCTTTGATGTTTAGAAGATTCGCCTTATTCAGTGTGTGATGCTGGTATCGTAGTTGAGCCGCAATACTGCGGACTGTTTGTGTAAACGCTTTACGAGCATTTACAAAGTCAATCACACACTGAATGCGGGAGACATGTTCCCGGAGATCATCAATCTTCAGTGAAAGCTGTCCAATGCGCCCTCTCATTTTAGCCTCAGGAGAAGAAATATTTCTCCTCACTGATGACTTAGTATTTACCATAGACATTTAACTCGCACATTTGCTTCTTAGGTAAGATGTCTTTCGAAGTAGTGTTCTATTAAGTTTTGTAAAATCCATTTTATTGACTATAACAATTAAAGAAAAGAAAATTCAAATATTATAGTTATTTGATTTAGACAAAATAAGGAGAGAATAAATCATACTTACAATTAAGATTTTCTTCAAACTGTCTCAAATAACACATGAACACTTGAAAAATACAAATGTTTTGACAAGTACATTAATCAAATGTAAACTTAACTTGACACTTTTATTGAAAAAAAGAGCTAGCGACGAACTGTTGAGAATTGGAACTTAAAACTGCATTTATATCGTGAACCCCCACTACAATTTTGATAAAAAAATGGGGGAAAAATTGTAAAAGATTAGATAAAAAATATATAATTTTAAGAAAAATGACTCATTTGTAATAAAAGTGAAAGTTGATAAAGATAAAATGAAATATTAATTAACTTGAGAAAGTTTCTGAATGATAAGATAAGATAAAGTATAAATATTTACAACAGAAATACGTCATTTGTTATTAAAAAAAAAAAAACACCCTCCCCTCCATATATATCTTAAAATTTAATCTACGATAACGATTAAACAACATAATAGAACCATAGATCACTTTTTCTAGGTAAAATTTTAACAGATATCCTCCACTCCATGCAAGGTCCTCAATATCCATAGAAAAATAAATACAAGCGCCCTCTATATTTATGAAAACATACCGCAAGCACCCTCTATATCTCCAAAAATACAACGAGCGCCCTCTATATTCAAAAATGCATCAAGCGCCCTCTATATTGAAAAAATGCATAAAGCGCCCTCCATATGCCTAAATATTACATCGAGCGCCCTCTACATCCAGGATAAATGCAACAAGCGCCCTCTCTCGTCACCCAACTGTCGGTACCTCTAGAAAATAAAACTAGCGGCCTCTCTCGGCTGTCGGTAAGGAAGATTACCAGCGCCTTACTTATCCACAAAATACAGCTAACGCCCCCCTCTCTACTGTCGATACAGAAGATTACCGACCCCTCCACTTATCCACAATGATATTGCAGATCCCTACAGCTGCAGTGGAACCACCCGTGTATATCTACTTTAATTATTAAATGTAATGACTTTCAATTGTCATATAACAAATATAAATCTTACTTCTTTGACTCAAATATTATCATATACACGAGAAAAATAAAAACGAAAAAAAAATTACGATTTTTCTTTTATTATGCTGACGACCAAACTTGAAACAGGAAATCGGATCAAAAAAAAAAAAAAAATGATTATGCTCTATAATAATTAATATTGTGATCCTGTAAAAATTTTTAATAATCTACTTAAATTTCTATTTCAGACAAATGATCTCGATTGGAATTCATCAATAAGTTTCAAGTGTATATTTTGGTGGCACAACGTTATGTTTCAGTTTAGTTGACATCATAATAAAAAAAAATTTGTAAATTTTTTAAGTCCATTTTTCTTCGTGTATGAAAAAAAAAAAATCCTAAAACTTTTACTTTTTGACAAATAATTCAAAACAAAAACTTTTATATTAAACGATAAATAATCAGACGTCTGTATTAAAACATAGCAAAATCACCTGAGTGAAATAATAAATAGGAACCATACTTATTTGACTCGAATATCATCTTGTACACGGAGAAAAAGGAAAACAAAAAATGTGCGATTTTTTTTTTATTACGCTGATAACCAAACTTGAAACAGGAAATCGGAGTCAAAAAAAAAATCGGTCTGTCGGTTGACCCTGCGGGCCAGCCCGAAAACTTCCCGCTGTTCTCGAGCTCCAGGAGCTCGAAAATATTAATTTGACTAAATTTTCGAGCTCTTCGAGCTCGAAAATCATATTGCATACGATTGTTTTTTTATGAGCTTTTCAAATTCTAGCTAATTACGCTTTATGCTAAAGTTTAAAAGTTTAAGAATCAAAAATCATTAATGAACAAGCTGTTTTTAAATTTTAATTCCCGATTATGTTGAATAAACTAAATATATTGATGCAGAAATCAATGTCAGTTATCAAAATCAAGATTTAAATGAGTTTTGGCTTAGGTCAGAGCAATAGGATATAAAATATCCGAGAGAATGATTAACAACTGTGTTTTTCCAATTTTTTCATTCATAATATGGTTTAAACTAAAGAACAAGTTTGATGGCATTATATGATAATCAAAAAAGACCATAAAGAGAAAAAGTTTGTAAGATTTTTGACACATTTTAGTACAGTGCATTTTGATTTATCTGGAAAAAATAACATAGAATGTTATTTTTCTAACGTTTCAACGCTGATATCTTTTGAACAAATCAACCGATTTGGACATTTGAGATGGCAATAGGCGCGTTTTATCGTATTCTAGAGCTGACTCGAATTTAAAAGCGATCGATTAAGCCGTCTTGAAGATATTTGAAAAAAAAAAACGTTTTTTACCATTTCTTTCTCCAACGATATCTCTCGAACAAATTAACCGATTGAGATGGTTAAGGCGGCATTCGACGTGTTTTCTTGAGTTCTAGAGCTGATTAGATTTTGAAGTCGATCGTTCAATTCGTTTCTGAGAAATCAATAAAAAACTAAAAAAAAAAATTTTTTTTTTCGTAATTCGGCAATATGTTCGAGTCTATTTGATCAAATGATCTGAAATTTTCAGGAAAGTTAACGGCCAACAAGCTCTTCCAATCGCCGCCTTAAACATCCACATCGATTCATTAATTAAAAAGTTATTGGCCATTCACACACATACACACACACACACACACACACACATACATACAGACACTCGGACATCATTCTGAAAATAGTCAGAATAGCTTCCTAGGACCTTACAACGTCGACAACTGATGAAAACTCGATTTTCGAAAATCGGGGTGAAAACAATAACTTCCCGAAATTTTTGAAAATCATCGATTTTCTAAGCGGGAAGTTAAAAAAAATGATTATGCTTTATATTAATTAATATTGTGAGCCTCTAAAAATTTTTAATAATCTACTTAAATTTCTATTTTAGACAAATGATCTCGATTGGAATTTATCAATAAGTTTTAAGTGTATAATATTTCTTGTGGTGCAGTATAATAATTTTTGGTGGCCCAACGTTATGTTTCAGTTTGGTTGACAGCATAATAAAAAAAAATTCGTAAATTTTTCAAGTCCATTTTTCTCCGTGTATAAAAAAAAAAAAAATCTTAAAACTTTTACTTTTTGACAAATAATTCAAACCAAAACTTTCATATTTAACGATAAATAATCAGACGTTTGTGTTAGAATATTATTATAAAATCACCTGAGTGATATACTAAAAAATATAAATTATACTTATTTGACTTAAATGTTATCTTGTACACAGAAAAAATTGAAATAAAAAAATGTACGATTTTTCATGTATTATGCTGACGACCAAACTTGAAACAGGATATCGAAGCCACTGAAGAAAAATTATTGTACTTTATATTAATTATTATTGTGTGCTTCTGAAAATGTTTTTTTAATTATCTACTATAATTTCTATTTTGACAAATAATTGTAATGGCAATTTATCAATAAGTTTCAAAAGCATAATATTATTTGTAGTGCAGTATGATAATTTTTGATGGCACAACATTCTGTTTTAGTTCGGTCGACAGCATAATAATAAAAATTCGTAGATTTTTTAAGTCCAATTTTCTCTGTATACAAAAAAAACAACTGAGCTAACAATAATAATACTATGTTTCTTAATTATTAACACAATTTGAAAAACTTTTTTTTTATTTAAAAAAAAAAAGTTAAAAAAAGACTTGTAATTGATTAACGATTATTATAAATGAAAATATTGCCTCCACTCTCACGATAGCTAGAATCTCGGCCTCGACCAGCACGGTTATTCTTCTTGTTCTGCCCTCCCCAGTTTCTAATGTATTCTAATCAATTTCAAGAGCTTGGCATTGAAATTAAAGAAAAATAATAGTATTAAGGACATCTTTCAACAGGCATCTTATTTTACCTGCCTGCAACTATTTGATAGGGACTTTCGAAAAAAAAAATAGTCAATTTTTCAAATCAGTCTAATAAACATGCATAAATATAAAAATATATATATATATATATATATATATATATATATATATATATATATGGGTTTTTTCATGTAGTTTAAATATAATTCAATCATTAAATTTTATTCACATACCATCATTACCGAAATTACGGTCACGTTGTTGATAACCTGGTCGAACAGGCTGTGCTGGCAGAATAACAGGTTGCATTGGCGGAATCTCAGGTTGTGCTGGCGGAATAACAGGTTGGACTGGTAGTATCTCAAATTGTACTGGTGGAATCTCTGGTTGTGCTGGTAGAATAGCAGGCTGTACTGGCGGTATCTCAAATTGTACTGGTGGAATCTCTGGTTGTGCTGGTAGAATAGCGGGCTGTACTGGTGGAATCTCAGGGTGTACTGGTGGAATCTCAGGTTGTGCTGGCAGAATAACAGGCTGAACCGGCGGAATAACAGGTGGTACTGGTAGAATAGCCGGCTGTACTTGTGGAATTTCAGGTTGTGCTTGCAGAATAACAGGTTGTTCTGGCAGAATAGCAGGTTGTTCTGCCAGAATAGCAGGATGTACTGGTTGAATCTCAGGTTGTGCTTGCGGAATAACAAGATGTACTGGCGGAATAGTAGGTTGTGGTTGCCAAATCCTCTCCATCGCTTGATTGTGAGATTCAATTAAATCTCTCTCACGCTGTGTCCACCGGGCTTCGTTGCGAGCATTCTGGGTCTCCAGTCGCGCAATATAACACCTTAAATGATTAATTTGCGAATTTACGTCTGAAATAAATAGTTGTAGGATAGATTAAAAACCACCGAAAAACCAAAAAACATTAAAGATATTCTTAGAAAATGCTTCTCCCCCCGCCCCTCTCACCGACTTTTAAAAATATGCAATAACCTTAAATTATCGCTACCGTAATTAAATTTAATTAAAATAATTAATGCTTTAAATATTTTCAACCTAATTTATAAAATTTGAATACAGTTCTGACAATTAAAAATTGTTAAATAACTGATAAAAGTGAGGAAGCACTGTTTATAAATACCCTTAAAGATTAGTAAAAATAAAAAGAAAATTTTACTTTGCCCAGACATATTAGATTCAGTTTGGTTTTCAATTCTAATAAAAACCTGCAAAAAAAACGCACATTATTTTTTATTAGATTTATTTTTTTTATAATATATATATATATATATATATATATATATATATATATATCGATTGACTTATTTTTATTAACTTATTTATCTTCACTCGTTTATTGAATTATCGCAAAAGACTAATTTGTCAATGAGTAAGTAGTTGAAAGAAAATAACAAAGATATTTAAAGAAAAAGAACGCGAACTTTTTTTTCCACAATTTAAATAATGATACTGAATTTGGCCGATGTCTACTAATTTTTAAATTCTTAAAAAAAAATTAATTATAAAAAAAAAAATACATTCCAAATAATTGCACTTATAGATTTTCAATTTTCTATATTTGCATATTTTTACATTTTGTCTTTTCTTTTGTAATTAAGTAGTACAACAAAATTTTAAAATTGTTATCTGTCTGCCAACTTCAGGATCATGTAAGGATATATATTTTTTTATTTTTTATTTAGATATCTATTTATTGATTGATTTATGGGTAAATAGTTGAATAAAACTAAAATAGAAAAAAAAAAATTCAAAAATTGTTAATTGTCTGTGAACTTCAGGATCATATAAGGATGTATATTTTTTCAGTTATTTTTATATTTTTATCTGGATGTTTATATTTATATACTTATTCATTTATTTATTTATGATTAAATGTCCCGTGAAAAAATTTTCTGATCAAGCCTTATATGACCTGATATGGCCATATCAAAAAATTTGATATATTCATATCTGACCTGATATGATCTGATATGCCCATATATAATTTTTAATGTATTCTTATATAGTCTGATATAAAAATTGGCCATATCAAGCCATATCAACTTGATATGTCCATATCAACTTGATATGTCGATATCAGATTTGATATGTCTTGATCTGACTTTATATGCTTGTATATAATTTTTTTTATATGTCTTGATATGACCTGATATAACTTGATAAGGGTATATAGATTTTAATATGCTTGTCAAAAAAATCTTGATCAGGTTTGATATGGCTTGATATGCCCTGATATGGGCACGTATACTAGTTTTTTCGAGTTTTCCGTATACATACGTTTGGTAAAATAATTTAGAAATGACCAAATAACGTAACATTGTTCGGTACAACCGATTTTATAATGGTTCATAAAATCTTATGAAGTCTGTTAAATATTTTAATTTACCGCATTTATAAATTGTATAAAGTGCACAAACTTTGTTGAAAAATTTTTCCAATAAGCTAACGAGATCAATTTTCAAATCTCTGAGAGAATTTCAAATTTTCGTAATGAATTTAAGTATAAAAAATTGAGATTTTAAATTGAAAATAGTTTAATTATTATTAAATTTTTATGTATACTTTTTTAAAACTTATAAGTTAAAAAATCTTGAACTTTTTTTTTTTCTTTTACCAAAAGAAGTAGTTCTTGCCCCGTTACTGATGGGTATACCGTTAATGGTCCCGTTACTCTATAAACAATAACAATTGAATATAATACAAGTAACCAAATCAATCATTTATTTAACGTCTTTAATTTTCTTAGTTTCAATTTTATCCAAATAGATATAATCAACCTTACATTTCAAGTTCATGATTTGGCAGAGTGGGTAATAGATCAGACTTTGAAACAGAAGTATTCGGGTTCGAACCCATGACCTGGCTGGATTTTTTTTCTTTTTTTTTTTTTTCTTTTCATGACAATTATTGCATATACAACTTTACAAAGTTATACACAATTTTATAAAATTATCTATAAATTTAGTTCCCGAGATAAAAATGTTAATCTCACTATATATAGTCTGATATGTCCATATCAGAACATATCAAATCTTATCTGTACATATATTTTCTGATATGGCCAATTTCCATATCAGGCCTGATATGAACCGCCGAAATCAAGCCATATCAGGCCATATCAGAAAATTTTTTCACGGGGTGTGAATGAAAAAACAAAAAATTCAAAAATTGTTGATTGGCAGCCAAATTCAGGATCATATAAACATATAGATTTTTTCATCTATATTTATATTTTTGTCAATAACGTTATATTTATATATTTATTCATTTATTTATTTATGGGTAAATGGTTGAACAAAATAAAAAAAAAATCGAAGAATTGTTGATAATTTGCTAATTTCAGAATCATATATGGATATATTTTTTATATATATATATTTATAAAATATATATATATATTTTTTATTTAGTTATATATTTGTATTTTTTTATTTATTTCTATTTATATTGTAACGGGGTAAAATTTAATTTATCATCAATGAAAATCGTGATTTTCCGCGGCTGGTCAGTTACCCGAGCCGTAAACCTTAATGAGTATCCGTTAGAGTTTTTCGACTTGTCGCCGGGTGCGCTGATTGAAGAAGCTCGGACTTCTGTCCCAAAATTTAAGTAAGTGGGGAGGCCATTTTCTGGAAGTTGCCGAAAATGGCCGAGCTGAAAGTATATATTGTGGTCCCAGTAAGAGAATAGACCACGGAAATTGCCCCCACTACCGGAAGTTGTTGAACTGCGCATGCGCGCAGAAAAGTGGGAGAACATTTAAGACATAAAACATCCAGAGTGGGAGTAAAAACCGACGACACCCGAGGTCCTTTCTCTCGTTGGGATGACAATAACCACAGGACAGTCACAAAATCGAGGAGAGTCGGTCGAGCCGACAAGCTGAATGGACATCCATCTGCCGTGAGCCCCATCCATGAGGCCGGAAGCCCAGTGAAGACCAAGGAACCACATAGACGCCAAAGGTAATATTCGGTGAACAAGTGCAAAGTTAGTGTTAACATCGTAGTGCTGTGCGTAAATAAATTCTCGGCGGGTAAGCCAGGATTGTTAAATTAATTAACATCGAGAATAAAGTTATCAGAAGTATCGATAACTCAGCGTCTTCAATAGCATAAATTCTCGGCGGGTAGCCAGAATTTATTGTAAAGAAATTGAGTAAAATTTACCACGTGTTAGGTCGAATAATTCTCGGCAGCGAGGCCAGAATTTACTAATTATTAATTGTAAATTTAGTTGTCAAATTTCTCGGCAGGAGGCCAGAAATTATAATAGTTATTAAGTCATTGTTATATAAAATAAATTAATCAGTATTAATTAATAAGATAAAATTCACAAAAACTAAAAATCAAGTGTTATGAAAATCAGAGTAAAAGATTGAGATTTCAATAAATTAAAATTGAGTAATAAGTTGATGTCCGTAAATGGTTAAAAGAAATCTAAATTGAATGTAAAGAAGGAAGACACGAAAAAAAGACGTGAAATGGAGAGAGATAGCGTCGGTCGCTTGAGTCAGTAAAATCTATCACTTGATGACAAAATTATTAATTACTGAGAATTTTTGTGAATCAAAATAAAGTGATTAAATAAAATGTGTATGGGTGTGAGATATGAAATAATTCCAGGGGAATTAAAATTTTAATTAAGATCCAGGGGATCTGGCAAGTTGCCATTTTTATTTAAAATAATTGTAATAGTCCAAGGGACTAAATTTAATTATGATCCAGGGGATCAGGTCAGGGGTCAGTAAAATAATAGAGTCCAGGGGACTAAAATTAATTATGATCCAGGGAATCAAGCCAGGGGCCAATTTCTTTATTAAGTCCAGGGGACAATTTCATTGAAGGATCCAGGGGATCAGTCCGGCAGCCAGAGTTATTGTAAGTCCAGGGGACTAAATAGTTTTTCTTTTAAATAAGTTTTATAAGTAATTCCAGGGGAATTCGTGGTTATATCAGTGTAAAAGCCCGGTGGGTGAAATTGTGTTGTGATAAATAAAATTGTTGACTATTTTGAATAAATATTGTATAATAAATTTTATTCCTCATCCTTCCTCACTCTTGTAGAATTCAACGACCCTGATTTCTCTAAATTTAACATCTCCGGTTCTGAAAGGCTGAGTCTTATCTTCCAGTGGCACCCTAATTAAGGCCAATTAATTAAGGGGCCAAATTTAGCAAGGTTGAAAAAATACCCTGTTACAATATACTTTAATCTATATATTATGGTGATATATTTACTTATTTATTTATTAACATTTACATATTTTTATCAATATGTTTATATTTATATATTCAATCATTTATTTATTTATGGGTAAAATGGTTGAATGAAAAAAAAAAAAAAAATTGTTGATTGTCTGCCAAATTCAGGATCATATACCGATGTATGTTTTTTTATTTATTTATATATTTATATATATTTTTTATTTATTTATATATTTATTTATAGGTAAATGATGGTTAAATGAATAAAAAACAAATTTGAAAAAAAAAATGAGGTTAACTACTAGCGTTGATATGCGGAATATTAGTTTTTCTAATTGCACGACTCAAGATGCGAAGCATCAGAGAGTGCTTTACGATTGAAAATTTTTTTTCGCCTCACTCTGGCAAGTATTTCAATTATTATACCCTCGTTGGCTCACGGAATTAAGATATGTTGCATACTATTTTGAAGATAATTTAATGGAGATTAGTTCCATACTTTTCAAAAATTTATTCAGTTCAATAAAAACGGAAAAAACATCAAAATATTAAAATAAATCTGGGCATCGGTTGACCCTGCGGGCCAGCCCCAAAACTTCCCGCTGTTTTCGAGCTCAAGGAGCTCAAAAACATCGTTGTAAATACATTTTCGAGCTCTACGAGCTCGAAAATATTTTTGCATGCCATTATTTTCGAAAAAAATAGTTTTTAGCATTTCTTTCTCCCGCGATAACTCTCAAACGAATTATCCGATTTTGATGTTTGAGGTGGCAATCGACGCGTATTAATAAATTCTAAAGCTGATTTAATTTTTGGATTGTTTGGTTGAGTTGTTTCAAAGATATTCGCAAAAAACTGTTTTTTCCTATTTCTTTCTCCAACGATAACTCTCGAACGAATTATTCGATTTAGATGTTTGAGGTGGCAATCGACGCGTTTTATTGAGTTCTAGAGCTGATTAGATTTTGAAGTCGATCGTATAAGTCGTTTTCGAGAAATCAATAAAAAACTGAAAAAAAAAAATTTTTTTTTTCGTAATTGGCCAATATCTTCGAGTCTACTTGGTCAAATGATCTGAAATTTTCAGAAAAGTTGATGGCCAAAAAACTCTTTCGATTGCCGCCTTAACCATCCAAATCGGTTTATTAGTTAAAAAGTTATAAAGAGTTTACATACATACATACACACACACACACACACACATACATACAGACACTCGGACATCATTCTAAAAATAGTCAGAATAGCTTCCTAGGACCTCAAAATGTCGACATCTGATGAAAACTCGATTTTTGAAAATCGGGGTGAAAACAATAACTTCCCGAAATTTTTGAAAATCATCGATTTTCTAAGCGGGAAGTTAAAAAAATTCCTGTCCGTCAAGTATGAAACCTGTAGACACGATAACTTGCGAAAAAATCCAGTAATTAAATCAAATTTTTCTTAAAAAATTCTTTGAACGATTTGTAGAACCCCCATTGAAAATGGCTAGATAACTCAGTGTCGTTTAATTACAATTAATAGAAGAATAAAAAAGGCTGTACAACTATATCTATATATATTGTAACGGGGTAAAATTGACAAATTCTAATAAATCGAATTTAAATTCTTTTCCCGCGGTTGGTTAGTTACCAAAAGTCGATTATCCCCGAAAACCTAGATTATCGACTGGTCCCCGGAAACACCAATTTTGGAGGCTCATCCTTCCTCCCTACTGATAAACTAACAAGAGGGGGAAAATTTACGAAAATTGCCGAAGGGTCGCGAACTTAAGTTTTATTAGTGAGTGCACGAGAAAAGAATACACACAGTCGGACGGACCGACACAGCGATCAGACGTACCACTGCAGACGGCTAATAACCAGGTAATTATAAAAGCTTGGGGAGAGGTTATGTGTGGAACCTTCCAGAAGCTTTAAGAAATTTTAATTGAATTAATTATTGTATCCGGCGGTTAGCCGATACAATTCTAATTATCAAAACTAATTTGTACTGAACTCTTCACAGATACTATAAGAAAGAAAGGAAATTTGGTTGCAGAGAACGCGGAAAGAAAAGAAGGAAAAGAATCTGGAGACACTGGGAAATTGGCGGAGAACCGGAAACCAAAATTTTTAAGGACACCACGGAAAATTTAAAAAGAAGGTAAATAAATTGTTGGCCACAATTTATTAATGAATTAATATTCGTGGGCAGTCGCCATTTCCGGGTTGTTATATAAGAATTCTCGGCAGAAGCCAGAATTTTCTAATAATTGATTTACGCGGTCCATCGGATAAAATTCTCGGCAAAGAGGCCAGAATTTTGAATTATATTCAATTAAGATTGAAGACTAATTTCTCGGCGGGGAACCAGAAATTAAAACAGTATTGAATTAAAATTATATTATAAAATTATAAGTTATAACGTTCTTCTCTATTTTACGCGTCCCACGGCGGAATGTGGTCAACGCTCAATAGTCGTTACGATTCTCCGTTGGATGAAAACCCTGAAAATAAAATGATAAACACGAAATGTCCCACCTGGACATGTCCCGAATCTCCCTAGACCCGCAGCTCGGCTCAGGCTGGGTTAGGAAAACCTAGTTGGGCGCCAGTCCGTGTGTCCCGCGAACAAAATTAAAATAAACAAAAATAACCAACGGAGAAAATGAAATGAAAAATGAAAATGATTACAGGATAGCAATTTTCAGAAATAGGAATAGGATAGCAAGAAAAAGATAGCAAATAATTAAAATAATAAAATAAATACTACCGAGTTGCTGATCATTTGCATTTAATTATAATTTATATAATAACTTGTTCTCTCCAATTGTATCGCACAAAACAATAACCGTACTAAATATATATATTAAAAAATATGAATCACTTACAACAATAAACAAAAACAATGATAGTTGTGTGCGTATACAGATTATAAAATTATACGGTTGTAACAAAATAATACCTGATAAACAATAGGTATTTGTCGTCAAAAGAAAATACTTATCGCAGGTAAACTAACAAATAAATCACTCGCCTGTGATTCTCAAAATTAAATTATAAATATGAATATATTGAATATAAATAATAATTTCACTCGCTGGTGATTTATATCAAATCTCAATATATAAATAATAATTGATAACTTTACTCGCATGTGAAATCCAATAATAAAAATATATATAATTAATATCACTTCTCAAAATTAATAACTCAAAATATTAATTCAATAATTATAAATTACTGTATTACTCAGTCTCGGAATAGATATCGCTATTTCACTGGTGAAGATTTACGCAGTTTCGCCACAAATAAAATGAATAATAATTTAATAATTATTTTAATAACTACGCAAACTCAATAATAATTTAAGTACAAAAATATAAGTCCTGATATCACTTATGCGTGATATCTTATTTACTTAAATGCTAATTGCGCAGAAATTTTCAGTTAATAATTAATTTTTTTTGTTTTCTAAAATTATAATTTGATTACTCACGAAAATTTACTTTTAATTTCTTTTCAAATACGATTTAGACGAAAACTCGACTTTGTTTTATAAATTTCCCAGTGTGAACTATTTCTAGTGATTGAGTATACTGACACCAGCGACCGACGCTATCTTTCTCTGTTTCACGCGTTTATTGCTGACTCTCTCTACTTCGTGTTTTCTGTTCTTTTCATTACAAATTTTCTAAATTTTCTCTAACGATTTTAATTTTCTTTTACTGACATTATAATTTACTCAATCTTGAATAATCAATAAAAAATTTTATTATCACTTTTCACAGCACTAGATCACCGGGTACAATTTCCAGTCTCATTAATTATAATTGTAGTTCTTATTGATTAATGCTTTGTCACGATATTTAAATATCGCGGCGGTCTCACATCCGGTCGGTGAGCAACAGATGGCAGCACACGCTGCTCACACGTCTCTATATACATTATCATTATTAATATTATTATTATTATTATTATGTTTACATGTATAATTTTGTTTCAATTATTATATTGTTTGTACTTAATTTAATTCTTAGAGGTAAATTGGATAGTAATCAGGAAAATTCACTGATTACAACCGGTATACAATCATATTTTTAGGATGCTGGGAAATTAATCATATATTTAATTCATGTGTTTGTAATTATTGTGGTTGCTCGACGCATGCGCGACGACGGAACAGTTGTCATCGACAAAGTTATTATATTTTAAATTGATTTGGATTTGTTATGCACAAATCATCGATCGATTTTGCATTTCATGTCAATTTAATTAGTAATACGAGAATCAAGTGGGCACTTAGCGTGGGAAGCAAGTAATTTGCACAGTTGACATCAGGTACTGGGTCATTGGTATTGGTCGATTGTGGAGATTTTTTTTTAAAAATCCAGTTCTGCGAAAATAAAAATTGTTTTTTTATTTTTCTCATCAACTGAATGACAGTCCGTCGACTGCCACGAGTGACTAGGACAGCGGAGATTTCTAAATATCCAGACCTGCAAAAATAAAAATTGTCTTTTTATTTTTCTTATCAACTGAATGACAGTCCGTTGACTGCCACCAGTGACTAGGACAGCGGAGATTTTTTTTTTAAAATCCAGTTCTGCAAAAATAAAAATTGTCTTTTTATTTTTTTTATCAACTGAATGACAGTCCGTCGACTGCCACTAGTTACAGCAGAGATTTTTTTTTAAAAATCCAGTTCTGCGAAAATAAAAATTGACTCTTCATTGTTCTTATCAACTGAATGACAGTCCGTCGACTGCCACCAGTGACTAGGACAGCGGAGATTTTTTTTTGAAAATCCAGTTCTGCAAAAATAAAAATTGTCTTTTTATTTTTCTTATCAACTGAATGACAGTCCGTCGACTGCCACCAGTGACTAGGACAGCGGAGATTTTTTTTTTAAAATCCAGTTCTGCAAAAATAAAAATTGTCTTTTTATTTTTTTTATCAACTGAATGACAGTCCGTCGACTGCCACTAGTTACAGCAGAGATTTTTTTTTAAAAATCCAGTTCTGCGAAAATAAAAATTGACTCTTCATTGTTCTTATCAACTGAATGACAGTCCGTCGACTGCCACCAGTGACTAGGACAGCGGAGATTTTTTTTTAAAAATCCAGTTCTGCGAAAATAAAAATTGACTTTTTATTTTTTTTATCAACTGAATGACAGTCCGTCGACTGCCACTAGTTACAGCAGAGATTTTTTTTTTGAAATCGAATTAAAAAAAAATAAAATGAACTTTGAATTTTTTTTCATCAACTTATTAGCAACCAGTCATCTGACGACGGTCAGAAGGACAGTGGAGATTTTATTTTATCGAATAGAGTCCATAAAACTATTAAAATAAATTTCTTATTTTTCTTATCGACTGACTATCTGTCAGTCGACCGCCATCAGTTGGGTGGAAAGAAGAGGATTTTTTTCTATAAAATCTGTCCTGCAAAAATTATCAAAATATCATTTTGACGTTTTAAATCTCCATTTATTTTCATCTTTAACAAATTTCACGACAGATTATTTTTTTTTCATGCTATTATTAACTTACTAACAGCATTGTGCTGACAGCCATTTCTCCAAAGGCCGATCGTCGATTTTCTCCATCATTATAAATAATTTAGCCAGACTTTTTTTAAATGCTATTGATTATTTACTCTTCTCTCTTACTCCTCAGTGTTTTATGCATTCTCCAATATACTTTTATTTTATTTTTTTTTCTGGGAAATTTGTCGATTTGTCCAAGGCATTCGCTATCTTTTTCTCATGCCACTAGATGTTTGTCTTCTCTTTTCATCGTTTTCAATTGTTTTTAAAATTTATTTATGCAAACTATGAGTATATTATTAGTCTTTATTGAACCTTCAGTAACGATACAATACGTTTCACTATGCCTCGTGAAAATCAGTGTTCTGCTTCGGATTATGCGGACATGATTACGGTGTACGGTGAGTGTGGTTATAACGCTAGGGATGCCTGTCGACTGTATGCTGAGCGTTTCCCGAATCGTGCTCATCATCCAGATCATCACGTGATTCTCCGTGCTGTTCAGCGTCTCCGGGATACTGGGAATATTTTACCAGGCAGCGTTGAGCATGTAGGTCGTCCTCGAGACGTACGTACGGTTCGTAACGAAGATCGTGTGGTTGAGGCAGTGCTAGAAGATCCTAACACTAGTGTCCGAAAACTTGAGCGTCGATTGGCGATTTCTCGCACGTCGATTAATCGGATAACTCGAGCAAGAGAGTTGCATCCGTTTCATGCAACTCAACTTCAGAAATTAGAAGCCGGTGATTTCGAAAACCGGGTAGCATTCTGCAATCGTATTTTGGAAATGGATGCGAATGATCCTGATTTTTTGAAGCGTGTATTGTGGACTGACGAATCACTTTTCACTCGTGAAGGGTGTTTTAATCAGCACAATACGCATGAATACGCTGTTGAAAATCCTCACTTTACACGGGACCGAAATTTCCAAAATAAGTGGAAAATTAATATGTGGGGTGGCATTGTCGGCAACACCGTAATCCTCCATCCTCTACCAGACGCTATAAACGTAAGTAGGGTAATTTCTGATTTATAATTCTAGTGATAGATTATTTATTGACCAACTTATTAATTAGGGTGACACTTATCTGACGTTTCTGCGTGAAGTACTACCAGAAGCTCTAGAACAACTACCACCTGATGAGCGTCCTCAGTGGTTCCAGCATGATGGTGCACCGACGCATACAGCCAGACAGGTGACAGAGTACTTGAATGCAGCATTTCCCAATTCTTGGATCGGGAGAAAGGGTCCCTTTCCATGGCCTCCAAGATCACCAGACTTAACACCTCTGGATTTTTTCTTGTGGGGTTACATGAAAGGAATCGTTTACGAAACAGAACCAGAGGATCAGTTCGAGACGATGGCGAGAATTCAGGTAGCGTACCTGAACATTACTCCTGACATGATAGAAAAAGTCAGGACAGATTTGTTACAATGCTGTCGCCTTTGCATTCAGGTTGGAGGCAGAACGTTTGAGCAGCTGCTCAAGTGATAGCCAACGTTCAAAATAGACCAAACGGCCCTTTTCAGGTCCACCAAATATTCTAAACGTAGGAAAAAAGAAGGGTTTACCATTTCGCGTACAAGATTTTCAGAAAATCGAAGGTTTTTGTTTTAAATTATTTTTGCAGAACTGAATTTTTAAAAAAAAATCTCTGCTGTAACTGGTAGCAGTCGACGGACTGTCATTCAGTTGATAAGAAAAATAAAAAGTCAATTTTTATTTTTGCAGGTTTGGTTTTTAAAAAAAAATCTCCGCTGTCCTAGTCACTGGTGGCAGTCGACGGACTGTCATTCAGTTGATAAGAAAAATAAAAAGACAATTTTTATTTTTGCAGGTCTGGATTTTGAAAAAAAAATCTCCGCTGTCCTAGTCACTGGTTAGTCCTAGTCACAAAAATTAAGGGATACTAAAAAAATTCCAAATTTTTTAGCAATTTTTAATAGTTTGTAACTCGAAGAAAAATGGTTTTACAACAAAAACGAAAAGGCAAACGGTAGGTTCAAGTGTTTAGTTTTCTGATCTGGTTTTAAAATTTTTTTATTATGCACGGTTACGGAGCAATCAAAAAACAATTATAATTATCGAAAAAAATGTATTGAAGCTCGAAGACCGTTTGGAAAACGTGCAAAAATTTGGTAAATTTCTTTTTTGACAGTTTTCTTAGGATTACTCCAAAACCGCACATAATAAAAAATTTTCAAGACCAGATCAGAAAACTTGAAGCTACATTATGCCTTTTTTGTTTTTGTCCTACAACCATTTTATTTCGAATTACAACGTGTTGAGAATCACTCAAAAATTTGAAATTTTTTGAATATCCCTCAATTTTCATAACTAGTGTATTACTGAAAACATTTTTAATTTTGAACTGTCGCAATTCAATTCCAGGATACTTTTCGAAATTCCCTGACATTTCCATGATATTTCCCGGTTGCTTTAAATTTCCTGATAATTTCCGATATTCCCGGTTTTCCCGGCTTGTGGCCACCCCGATCTCTGCTGTCTTCGTCACTGGTGGCAGTCAATTGACTGCTAGTCAGTTGATAAAAAAATATGAAATTTATTTTTATTTTTTTTTTGGACTCTATTTAAAAAATAAAAAATCTCCGCTATCATTCTGACTCACGTCAGTTAACTGATTGTTAATCAGTTGATAAGAAAAAATTTAAAGTTTATTTTATTTTTTTTTGGAGTCGATTTTTTGAAAAAAAAAAAAAAATCTCTGCAGTCCTTTTAACTGTCGGCAGTCGATTGACTGCTAGTCAGTTGATAAGAAAGGTAAAATTTTGTTCCGCACGACTGCATTGTTATGAAAATTAAAATAAAAAATAAATACAATTGTCATTCACGTGCACTACGCGTTGTGAGTGCCGCTGAACGACAGCCGAGCGCTTACGCTGTTGATGCTTTCCCCCGATCTCCTCACTCTTTACCCCACTCTACTCTTTTGCGCTCATGCTTTTTTCTGATTGGCTACTTTGTTTAATTAATAACAATTTACCTGTTCGTCAGGTGAAAAAATCGTAAAGGACTTTTTGTCTCAGAATTTTGTCCTCTATCGAGTTTTAAAATTTGGGGCGCGACTTTTGGGACGCCCTGCATCTCATAATATGTCTGTAAATTTTTGTATATGAGAAAAGTAATATATATATATATATATATATATATATATATATATATATATGGTAGAGGGCAGCTGTCAGGACGATTTCGTATTTCAGCGGCAGGTTTCAGGACAAATGTTGGGTTTCAGGACAGTCCTGACAAGCATCGAAATTTTGTGGTAGTTTACAGGACGACCTGAAAACTGCCTTTTGGCATATATCAGGACTAATGCGTACATACAACGTACATTTATCTTTTATATGTACATACAATATACGTATAAAAGTAAATGGCATATTTCAGGACAATTCAGTCTTCAACGAAAAAATAGTTTTCGCCAAAGTAGTATCAATAAAAAATGACTCACAGATGTAGTTTATGAGAAGTGAAACAAAATTCGTCAAATAAATTTTAAAAGATAAAATTGAAAAATTCTATTTAGAAAATTGACAAAAAAATATTACTGAAATTTATTAAACAAATTTCTTCTAACTCTCAATTGATAACGGCTGTAAGTAATTTTTTTTCTAATTTTATATCGGTGAAATTACTACTACGTTGTCATTTTTTCAATTAAATTTCTAATGTTTTTGAAGTAATTAATTAAATTCTAAAACGATTATGACAGTTGAAAGACAGTTGTGACACAATGACAGTTATGACACTGTGTCACGTTTCAATGTTTAGAATAGTCAACACTTTTTTAACCTTTTTTCAACACTTTTTTAGGGTCCGTCCTTTCCCAAATTAGATATTTGCACTTTGCCATGATATAAATCATTCATTAGTGATCTAAAAATAATAAAAAAAGAATCTGTATCGGTTGACCCTGCGAGCCAGCCTCACAACTTCCCGCTGTTTTCGAGCGGAAAGAGCTTGAAAACATTGTTGTGAATATATTTTCGAGCTCTTCGCGTTCGAAGAGACTATTACGTGCAATTATTTTTTAATGAGATTTTCAAGCTTTAACAAGTCACGTTTGATGCTAAAGTTTGCAATTTAAAGAAATAAAAATCATTAATAAAAAAGTGGTTTTTAAATTTTTATTCCCAATAATGTTCAATGAAATGATTGTATTCAGGCAGAAATCAACGAGAGTGATCGAAATCAAGATGCGGATGACGTTTGACTTAGGTAAGAGCAATAATATATGAAATATCCGAGAAAAATATTAAAACTTTTATTTTTTCAGTTTTCAATGATAATATGATTCAAACTAATGAACAAGTTAGATGACATTATATGATGATCAAAAAAGACTATAATGGGGAAGAGTTGGTATGATTTCACACATATTTTAGTACATTATATTTTATTTATCCGGAAAAAATAACAAAAAATGTAATTTTTTAAGTTTTCAACGCTGATATCTTTTGAACTAATTGAAAGATTTTGGCGCTTGGGGTAGAAATCAGCGCGTTTCATTCATTTCTAGAGCTGCTTGAAATTTGAAATCGATCGGTTCAGCCGTTTCGAAGATATTTGGAAAAATCCGTTTTGTACCATTTCTTTCTCCAACGATATCTCTCAAACGCATAAACCGATTGCGATGGTTGAGGCGGTGATCAACGCGTTTTATAAAGTTCTAGAGCTGATTCGATTTTGAATTCGATTAATCGAGCCGTTTCTGAGAAATCAAAAAAAAAAAACTAAAAAAAAAAAATTATTTTTTTTCATAATTCGTAAATATTTCCGAGTCTACTTCATCAAATGATCTAAAATTTTCAGGGAAGTTGATGGCTATCAGGCTCTTTCGATCGCCACCTCAACCATTCAAATCGACTCATTAGTTAAAAAGTTACAAATAATTTACACACACACACACACACACACACACACACACACACACACACACACACACACACACACACACACACGCTCAGACATCATTCTGAGGATAGTCAAAATAGCTTCCTAGGACCTCAGAACGTCGACATCTGATGAAAACTCGATTTTTGAAAATCGGGGTAAAAACAATAACTTTCTGAATTTTCGAAAATTTACAATTTTTTTACTGGGAAGTTAAAGATGATAGAGTTTATTGCAGTGCCGTTAAACACTGCCTAAGTAATGATACTATTTTATTTTAGTACAATGAGAAAAATTTTATTACTTGTTTAACCCTTTAGCACTCTCGGGAAATGCGCTACTATTATTGCTCTCGTGATGAGAAAAATTCTCACACATTCTGCGCAAGCGCGCGCATGCGTGGATCGACTTTATTTTAAATATTTTCAAATCTAAAAGATTTTAATTGTCAAACAAATTAACTTTTTTTTGGACTGAATTATGGGTGATCAAGTTTCTTAATAATTAAAAATATCAAATTAGTTCTGATAATTATAAATTTATGTTTAAACTTTGAAATCTAAATGACTAATACATCACATGTTTTAAATTTAAAAACAACAAATAATCTTGGAGTATGACCGATTACTGATATAAATAATTATTGATTTACACTAAAATATTAATTTTTAAACTCTGTAATTTATTATTACACGCTGATAGATTAGAAATTGAGGTTAGAATGGCAGTCCTTTGTGAACGCCTCGTCCATAAATAGACTATTCACGAAAACATCCGAATCGAGCCAACAATACTCGATTCCGAAATTTTTACACCTTAAACTTTTACACTTTAAATCTCACAGAGCAACAATTAATAAATATTTTTTATACGACTCATAATGTGAAGCATTAGAGATAAGTGCTTTACGATTGAAAATTCTTTTTCGCCCCCTTTTTACAACTATTTTTTAAATATTATACAAGAATAATTAAATAATAGTGTTGTAATCCAATAGAGCATTGAATTTTAGAGAGATAGAAAAAATATCGAGCATTCATTCCATTTCAAATTTTAAAGAAAATTTATATAACATATGAGCGTGAAAAAAAATCTCATAGCGAGAGTTCTGAAGGGTTAAATATAAGTGTTTAGCTATAACTAATACATATTTTTGTTGTGAATTTACCTCTCGACAAAGAAGGTCTCTTATGTTTTTTTTCGTGAATCTAACTGTTTGAGAGATGTAGAGGTTCAAAGATTGATTTTTTTGAAAAAATTAGCGTTTTTGTTTGAAATTTTAATACTACCCGGGAAAAAAAGATCAGACCTGATCATGCCTATTCATTAGGGTGTTTTATATTTAGGCGATATTTTTTTTTTTCTGGCCTACCTGAAAAACGAACAATTTATAGAATAAAAAAATATTCCCGCTTGAAAAAAAAATTCTAAGTCAACTAGGGGCTTCGCGCATCGAAAAATTCGATTTCCCATTTAAATAACATGGGAAAAAAAATTTTTTTTAGTTTGGAATTTTTTACCTCAGCAATGGCTCATTGTACGAATACGCCCAGCATACATTTTTGTAGGAAATTTAACGCTCTACAAAAAAAGTCTCTTATCATTTTTTGATAAATCCATCTGTTCAAAAGTTATTGGAGCTCGAAGTCAAGTTAGAGTAAATTTCGAGATCTTTTTACTTTTCCAGCGAAACTATCGGACTTATCATAAAATGCCATAAGATCTTTTTTGTAGAAAATTTTATCTAACACATAGACATCCAACTAAGCATTATTGAGTTTTTGTCGGAAATTCATCACTCGTCATAAAAGGCGACTTACACTTTTTTCGTAAATCCAACCATTTAGATGATATCGAAACTAAATTTTGCTATATTTGAAAATATTTTTTTTCGTTTAACATTCTGTCGTTAAACAGTTTTTTGTTGGAACTTTACTGCTTTACAAAGAAAGTTTCATTTTTTTTCGATGAACCTAACCATTATAGAGATACTTGCGCCTGGAAAATGAAGAATTCTTATGGCATTAGAGCGAATTTTCAAGTTTTTTTGTAAAAATTTTCTATCATCTAAAAGCTTAAATATCTTTTAAATGATCAGGTTTATCAAAAAAACATAGGAGATCTTTTTGATAGAGCGGTGAATTTCCAACAAATAATGTTAAGTGCCTGAGTATATATGTCTTTGCTGAAGAGATATGTAATTTCAAATGAAAAACATTATCTTTAATAAAATATCAATTGTAATTTTTTTTTTATATTTTTCAAATTATTAAAATGACTATAACTCGGAAACTATGGACTTTGGTGGCTTGACTCATAGGACTTTTTTTGAAGGGAATAAAATTTCCTATAAAATTTCTATTAGTATTTTTAGTGTATTTTCATTGGTTTACGTTCTGCAAGCCAATAAAGCTCAATTTCATAGGAAAAATGAGTTCCGCAACGGACACAAGTGAAACAGCTGGAATAATAGCTAAGTAACTATAGGCACTTTTGAAGAACACCAAATGCCCTACAATTTGCGACCAAAACCGCGTTGATATCATGGAACACAGCTGAGTATTAGAAAGTTAAAAAAAAAAGTAATTTAATATACGTGTATTTTAAATGGAAAATCTTTGAAATCAAATGGAAAGTACTTAGCATTGGAATTGAGAGTCCATAGTTGGTGAAAATTTATTTTTTTCGATGTAGATTGAGATTTTGCTTGAGCACTTAAAAAAAAAACTTTTGCGGAAATGAATCACCCTTATATATATATTAGACTGTTTCAAATTAGGGGACCATTTTTTTTTCTTTATGAACATTGAAAAATCGAAAGGGTTTCTTTAAATATGGTGACAATTAAAATTTGAGCTCTTAATATTAATATTTAGAGGTGGCTATTGATAATTTTCGGTTTTTCATTTAGTAAAATGGTAAAAAATACATAGCTTCTGAAAAAATCAAGATACAGAAAATCTCTCCTTGAAAATTTTTTAGCAAATTTACTGATTTAGTCTCTTATAAATTTTGCATAAATTCAATCATTCAGAAGATATCCGACCTCAAAGTTTGATACAATTCGAAGAACTTGTTTTTGTTCGTTCTGAATTTTATACCATGGCAACTAATGAGATTCAGAAATTCTCAATACAGTTTTCTGTAGAAAATTGAATGCTCTACAAAAAAAGTTTCTTATCATTTTTTGATAAATCCATCTGTTCAAAAGTTATTGGAGTTTGAAGTCAAGTTAGAGTAAATTTCAAGATCTTTTTACTTTTCCGGCGAAACTATCGGACTAATCATAAAATGTCATGTTGTCTTTTTTGTAGACAATTTTATTTTCTACAAATTATGTCTGATAAATTTTTTTAAAATTCTGTATTCTATTCTAGTTATTTCCATTTTAATGCTAAGCTCCTAAAAACATAGTGTTCTAATCGATTTTAAGAGCTTGATATTAAAAGGAAAATAACTAGAATAGAATGCAGAATTTGAAAAAAATTTATTTGACATAATTTGTAGAAAATGAAATTGTCTACAAAAAAGACTCTATGACATTTTATGATTACTACGATAGTTTCGCCGGAAAAGTAAAAAGATCTCGAAATTTACTCTAACTTGACTTCAACCTCTAATAACTTGAACAGATAGATTTATCAAAAAATGATAAGAGACTTTTTTTTGTAGAGCATTTAATTTCCTACAATAGACTATATTGAGAATTCAAGAATTCTCATTAGTTGACATGGTATAAAATTCAGAACGAACAAAACAAGTTCTTCGAATTTTATCAAACTTTGACGTCGGATATCTTGTGAATGGTTTAATTTATGCAAAATTTATAAAAGACTTTTTTTTAGATCAGTAAATTTGCTACAAAATGTTTGAGAAGAGATTTTTTGTATCTTGATTTTTTCAGAAGTTATGTATCTTTTACCATGTTACTAAATGAAAAAGAGAAAATTATCAATAGCTACCTCTAAATATCAATGATAAGAGCTCAAATTTTAACTGTGGCCATATCTTAAGATACCCTTTTGATTTTTCAATGTTCATGAAGAAAAAAAAATGGTACCCTAATTTGAAACAGACTAATATATATATTAGACTAGGCCAAAAAAAAAAGACTATTTTTTATTTTTTTCGATATTGTGAAAATATTATTCCTGATGACCAAAGAAAAACTATTGTGCAAGGTTGAGCCCTTAATAATGATATTAAGAGATGTATCGTTACGACCATTAGTTTATCAACAGAATTTCCAGTTTTTACCCAAAACTTATAAATCACCTATCTAAAAAATTTGAGCAATATATATTCTTGATGAAAATTGAATTCCCTACAAAAAATTTTACCTAGTAAATTGACGTAAAACGAGCCGTTTCCTTGTAACCGTGCCTTAAACATTGGTTTGCTTTTTAAATTCTTTGTTTCTATTTTGCATTTTTGTAACTACTAGAAATATTGAATTTTTTTTAGTCGAAATATATTTCCTCATAGGAAATTTAATGCTCTACAAAAAAGGTCCCTAAACATTTTTTACTAAATTCACTCCTTCGAAAGTTATTCATGTTATTGAAGTCGTTTTGACTCAACTTCAACCTTGAATAACTCTCGAAGGAGTGAATTTAGCAAAAAATGTTTAGAGACCTTTTTTGTAGAGCATTAAATTTCCTATGAGGAAATATATTTCGACTAAAAAAAATTTAATATTTCTAGTAGTTACGAAAATGCAAAATAGAAACAAAGAATTTAAAAAGCAAACCAATGTTTAAGGCACGGTTACAAGGAAACGGCTCGTTTTACGTCAATTTTCTGGGAGAGATTTTTTGTAGGCAATTCAATTTCCTTTAAGAATATACATTGCTCAAATTGATCAGATAGATGATTTACGAGTTTCGGGTAAAAAATGAAATTTCTGTTGAAAAACTAATAGTCGTAACGATACACCTCGTAATATCATTATTAAGGGCTCACAATAGTTTTTTTTTTTTTTTGGTTATCAGGAATAATATTTTCACAGTATTGAAGAAAATAAAAAATAGTCGATTTTTTTGGCCCAGTCCAATATATATATACTAAGTTTCAAATCTTGGAGTTGGAAAATTCTTTTGAAATTAAATTCACTCGAACCTCCTTAGACGTCAAAATTGATTTATTAGCTCAAAAGATGTCTGTAAAGAAAAGTTAAAACAATAAAATTTGATGCAATCTTGCCCAAGTAGATCATAATATAATGTACGAAAATTTATTCAAAATCATACTAACTCTTAGTCTTTATAGTTTCTTTTGATCGCTATGTAATGTAATGCAACTTATTCTTTAATTTTAATAGTATTATCAACAAAAAAAATATAAGAAAATCAGCGTTGTCAGAACTCATTTCAATTCTTATTTCAATCACTTACATTGATTTTTTCCTAATTATACTTTTTTATTATTGAATATAATTGTGAATAAATACTTAAGAAACGCTCATTCATTCATTATTTTCGATTCTTGAATTTCAAACTTTCAGATAAAACATAACGCTTTTGAGCTTGAAAAGCTCATAAAAAATAGGGCAGCAAAGATATTTTTCTGTGTGCATATTGAATTTTTCAATTTGTTAGAGCGTGGAAATGTATTAAATTTCTATACAAGATCGAAAAAAACTTGATGTTTTTTGGTTATCAATCTTTGTATTGTTTTAAAACTACACATAGGAAAATTATAACCTTACAAATTTCCCATCAATTTTCACATAAACCATAAGATAATAATATGAACATTTATTACAGTATTTCTATGCTTAACTATTAATCTACAACTACTTTAACGTTAAAATGCTGAGAATTTTCCGCCTTTAATAAAAGCTGACTAATGGTTAATGTGGCAATGGAACAGCTTGCCAAAATATTTTTCCGTAGCTTACCAACTACACTACAAGAAACGATCAAAATATTTATATTCAAATTTTTTTTTCAAAAATATCTCGTGTTAATTAAGAGCAATAGATTGATTAATAATAATAAATATTTCTAAAATTCGATACCTAATTATCCGATGCATGAGTATTTACTATTAATATGGCAGTTTTCAGGACACGATCATCAAATTAAAACAATTATATTTCAATCTACTTAAACTTACAATCTCTAACAGAACATAAATATTAACGCAATTATTTTCGACGTATTATATTGAATATTTGATGATGTTTTTATCAATAATGAGTTTTTATTTAAATGACACACACAATATTAGGTGAAACAATCTAACCTCGAAAACAGTATGTTCTAGCTTTAAATTCAATTAAATTTGTGTGATTTATCAACATTCCTAAGGAATGATTTAGTTCTATAAACATGAAAAATAAAGAAAAATCAATTATAATTTATTAATTAACTTATTGAATGACCATTTTTTTGTCGATAATTTTATCATCAATTGGCAGATTTCAGGACATCAGAAATAACAAACGATTCTAAATAATTGATTTTATCTAATTAAATATAAACGTATTGACAATCAGTTTAGTGTTCTAAAATCATTAATGTTAATAGATTAAAGGTGTTAAAACGCGTATCATCTTCAAAGAAGTATACAACATAATGTGATGTCGGGTTAACATACGTCATTATACATATTTTAAATCTAACTATTATCATATAATTATTTTATATCACTGCAACATTATTAAAAAATTGGTAATGAAGATTTATATCTTGAAGTTTTACTTCAACTTCGATTTGCATGAGCATAATTTAAATAAAAGTAAAGATTTAACAATCGATAAATGTCTGATTAGATTGATGTACCGCGCATATTATATGTTAGTCAATTTCCGGACATTAATAACTGTCCTAAGCTAAATCATAAATTATTAATTTATAAAATATTGCATATAAAATACTGCTAGCCTTGTCTTGTAATAATGTACTAAATTTAACAATTTTAAGGCTATTGATAGTTTTATGCTTTACTAAAATAACCCAAATTCTTTTTTCAATCAACTATCACTTCAGGAATGAATCCACGTCATATTGAGAGTTATTCTTATTAATCAAAGATAATCAATAGTTGAAAAATTATATTCATGCACAATTTTATAAGTGATGGCTGTTATTAATAGATAATAATAAATTAATTAAAGATTGGTAAAATTCAACAACAGATGTGTGAATATTTTAATCTAAAATGGCATCTTTCAGGACATTAGCGTCAAATTTTAAAAAACTGTCTCCAATCCTTTCTAATTGAAAATCATTTACAAAATATGAATACTATAGCTATTATATAAGATGTCTGAAATTGGGGTTTTTTTAAATATTTTATACACTGATTATAATATAATCACACATTCTAAATGACGCACAAAATTATGTGGAATTATTGTTTAACCTCAAATTCTATGATCCAGTTTTAACTGAGTTTAATGCTCGTGATTTCGAAATTATCATGAAAAGTGATTTTAGTACTATAATTACAGTAAACGGATTGACATTTTTTTTAATTTATTAATCAATCTGTCAAAAACATATTTCTTTATCTATTATTACTATGGCAGGTTTCAGGACATCAAAATCATCAAAAGTTAAAACAATGAACCATAAAATTCAATACCGAGCTACTGATAATTAGTTTTGTGATTTTAACGTGATTAAGTTAACGGATTCGATAGCATTAAATGCTGTTTTATATTAAATATACCACAAAATGTGATGATAACTTAACCTAGGACTATACGTGTTATGAAAAACGTATACTTATTTACGTTTAGAACACGCAAATTAAGATTATTTATTAAATTTTTATTTAGGTAAGTATATTTCAAACGTAAATAAAAATTAAGCAATCAACTATTATTCAATCATACCCCTAGACCATATGCATTTTATTACGGTATGTTTCAGGACATTGATAATTAGCTTACAGAGGATTATGCATTGTTAATATATAGCATTAGACTCATAAATTATATAATAAATCTATTTCATTGTAATGTAATTAATTTTTATGTCTTAAAACGATCAGGTATTGTGTAGTGTACTTAAATTATTAACACACAAAAATAAAATAGTTGTAGGTTAACATATTCAAGTATATGTATATATAAGTATCGTAAATATCTTATAATTTTTAAATATCATTATTAAACGATTTTTAATCAGATCCAATTAGCTGATAAATGCATAACGAGGTAACTCTAAATTCAGTTGTCAAAATTTTTCGGCAAAATGTTCAAAGATTAAAACTGGTGAATCACTAAAAAATTTTATCACTATCATTTAATAAAATCATTTTTGAATTCTTATTAGTCATACGAGTACATCATGTTTTATTTTCAGATTTCTCGAGAACGATACAGTTCTACCTGAATTATAATACTTGCTGTTGATTAAAAAAATTAATACATTTAGATAACCTATAAAATCATGAAAATGGCATGTTTCAGGACCGAATGTATATATGTGTAGCGTAGTCTTAGGATCGATTTACAAAGTCACAGGACATATCTTAATAACCACTTTAGCTTGAAATTGTCGGTAATTTGATAATGAAATTACTTGAAATTTGTTGCCCGAATTTTCCGACAATTTGACAGCAAAAGTTAAAAATAAAATTTGCGGTTAATTTTTCTTTAATTTGGATGTAACTTTTTATGAAAAAAAAAGTCTGTAATTTTCAGTCTTACCATTTCAGAAGGTAAGCAAATTTATCCATAAAATTGTCTACAACTTGACGGTAAAAATTTTTATGTTTACGTACTTAACAATTTTTCAAGTCCAATTAACAATAAATTGACATAAAATTTGCCTAAAAATTGACAACTTTTTTCCAGTCAACTTTTGAAGTGAATTTGCATTCTAATTGGGGACAGTAAATTTACATCAAATTCAATAGCAAGTTGCATACAAATTGTTGTAAAAAATGGAAAAGTCCAAATTTGACGAAAAATTCAACGAAACTTTTCTGAGTAAACTTTTGCTAAAGCAAATTGTGTTATTAGGGTTGCATTGAAAACGTGACATGATTTACTGTTTATCAAATTTTGATCGTCTAGTTTTGAACAGATTAAATTTCTGTAGCTCAATTAAAATATTCCATCAATAAGACATAATGCTCTTTCGAAAAATTTCAAAAAATCTGTTGTAAAAATACATTTTTATTGAACTTTTAACTAGAAGTTAAGAAAAAATTGTAGTCAAAAATTGACGTCAAGCAAACGGCAATGCGTTGATGGTCAACTATTTGACGTTAAATTTTTCCCAACTTCCTTTTGGATTCAAATTAACTATTGCCCTTCTGCAAGTTGATATTGTACTCATTCAGTAGTCGAAACTTCGAATATTTTGAAAGATAAATTTGCTGAGCAAACGTTTGCTCAGCTAATCTGGCTATTTGGATGTTTACAAATGATTTCAATGAATATGTGTTTTTGTTTATTCTCTTTTCTGCCTAATAATTTTCATCATCAGCAAGCATTAGTATAGAAAATATTCCAGATAACTATTTTTTCAGATTTATGAATGGCAAGTTAATGAAAATTTACTCGTGCAACCTGAAATCACGATGACCGCAGAAGTTTTATGTGGTAGTTAAATAATGCCATCTTGTCGTCAATTTGAAAGCAACTTTTTCTCTCGAATTTTTCTGTAAGCACCTTGATGACAAATGTTTATGTCAACTTACCTTCACAATCTGGAAGTAGATTTATATTGACCTGCACTCAAAGTTAAGGTCATATTGTACTTAAAAGTTTGTCAGCCTAAAGTTGATGTAAACTTAACGGCAGATCAACGGAAACTTCTGCTCAACCAATCTGCCTATTAGCGCAAGTAGAAGTTTACTTCCATTTTATGACAAATTAACGCCAACTTCAGGCGTTTCAAATTTTGACTACAATGTGAATTCAACTTGTACTACAGGTTGACATCAATCTACTGTCACAATCTGCAAGCAAGTTGCCATAGAACGTTGTCATTAAGTTTTTTTCATAAAATTGGAGAAGAAAAAAATTACTTTCAAGTCGACTGCAAGTTGACTTTATTTAACTTGTGTGTCAAATTTTTGCAGTTATTTTTACGCCTGGTTGCGACAGTAAATTTATGTTGATTTTGAAATTAAGGAAATTTTGGCTGATAATCATATCGAGATATCCAAGGTTGATCAGCGAAAATTTGCTTTCATTTCGTTGTAAAATATTGGTCATAATTTTCGAGTAAACTGAATTCCGAGTTTTCCAAGTCGATCCTCCTTTAAATTGACGACAAATATGCATCAACTTTTGTTGTTCAATTTTCTGACAACAATATTACTGCAACATACAGTGAAAATAAATAAATCAGAATCACCGGAAACTTTATTTTTCAACATTTGCTGACGATTTGCCGTCCAATCTCAACCACCGAATTTGGTCAAGTTGAATTTTCAAGTTGACGTTAACTTGCAAACAACGTGGCTATTGACGTAATCGACCTAATAACATAGTTTGCTTTACAAAAATTTCCCTGAATTTTTCGTGAAATTGCGTCAACTTAGGACTTTCCCGTTTTTGACAACAATTCATAGACAACTTGATATACAATTTGACGTAAATTTACTAGCCGAATTAGAATGCAGATTAACTTCAAAAATTGACTGGATAAAATTTGTTGCCAATGTTCAGGCAAATTTTTATATCCATTTATTATTAATTTCACTTGAAAAATTTCTAAGTATTTTTCGTCGTCAAAGTGTTGACATTTTTATGTACAAATTTGCTTACTTTCTGAAATGGTAAGAATGAACATTACCGACATTTTTTTTTCTCTAGTAAAAAGTGAGCTCTAAATTAGGCAAAAATGAACAGTAAATTTTTCTTTACAACTTTTGCTGTCCAATTCTCAGCGAGTCTGGGCGGCAAATTTCAGGCTATTTTAGTGGCATAATACTGTCAATTTTAAGCTAAAGTATAGCTATTATGGCAAGTCTTCTAGCATAAGATCACCATACTCATGATAAATGACTCCGACGATTTTTCGCTATAAGGTGTGACCATGAATACCAGCCTTAAATTGTGTGCTGTCTGCTCATTGACAATGAGTAGTGTACGAAGTAAACTACTGTTATGAGATGGACGCACAAATTCCCGCTTCCGGTTATGTTATACAGCCCACGACTGAGTAACTTCGAGGGGATAGCGTCTAATCAGCCATTTTAATTGATCGTCTATCTAACGCACAATCAAAAAAAAATCAGGTCTGGATAATTGAAGTTTTCAGTGATCACAATGACGAAATTATTTGCTTTAGTACGTGATAAATCAAAGCACTATTGTGTGCATAAAAATCGGCATATATCCGAAAATAAACGAAGAGATAATATTTGTAAAAAAAAAATTAAATTTATTTGCCAGTATGGTAGGTATCAATCAATCTTTCGGCTCTATATCTCCTAATTATTAAAAATTGTGATTATTAACCTTCTTTTCGTAAAAAATCATTTGCTAGGTAATAAGTCACTATTAAACGAAGTACGTAATAACCTTAACCAAAACAATCCCCGATTGATCCTTCAAAGACAAAAAACCTGCATGCCAAATCCAGAACCCATTCCTCTTATATTCCAAACAAACTGTCATGGTAAGTGTCTTATTAATTATTATGTATTTTCTGAGGTTACTTAGGAAAATAACCTTATGAAATATTTAAGAAAGGAAAAATTAGAGTAATATCTGCTGCTGTAAAAATCGAAAAAAAAGAGACAGAAAAAACTGAACTCAGTGATCTTTTTCATAACTTTTTTTTTAATATTAGACTTCGCAATTAAGAAAAATAATTCTTCCATCGATTATTTTATGTCTATTTCTTATTAGTTATATTATTCTAATTTGAAGCAAATATACTAAGTTTTATGAAAATTTATCTACAACTGACAATTAATTGCTTTTAAAAGCGTTCAAATAATTACTTTTATTATGGAATATTACTGTATTGTTTACAACTATAAGATAATCATTCACAATTTTTTTTACTAACAGAGAAAACAGTGACATTTTTGGATAATAATAATGTCGAGAATATTAAAAAAATTCGTGTGACGTCAAATATAAAAATATCACCGATTGATTTAAAGATGTTTAAAGTCTCGCAATCAAGTACACCTAAAATAAGTAAGTATAATTTAAGTGAGGTGAAAGTTCTTATTATTATTTATAATGACCGAGGTATTTATTAAAAGTAAAAAAAAGTAACATTTGAGTGTAAATTCAAATTTAATATCAAACTAAATGCTAAAACGTATGAATGGGTCATTAAATTCTCTTAATGAAAAAATTGGAACTGTCATAATAAGACCTCAAGATTGTTCCTGAAACTGAAATTGAACATTTTTGCTCTGATATCAAAAATAAGCAAATAATAATATTGATGGAAAAGTGGTTTTATACAAAACTATGAAGTTTGAGCATTCAAACTTAAGATATTGAGCATTTAGGTATTTTTAATTTTAGTTGTGGTTACATGAATAAAAATTCCTATCACAATAACCGGCGATTAATCTTAAAGATACGATTATTCTGTTAAAATTGAAAAAAAAAAATTGAACTAAAGATAAAACAAAAATTTTGTTATGTGTATGGATATAGATTTTTAACGTGTGTAGAATTGTCTTACCACTGGAAACCTCAATCAAAAATAATTAAGCTATCGGTATGATAGAACTTCTATTGCATAGTAAATATCATTACATTCTAAACAACACATTTTTAAAGAGTAAGAAAAAAAACAATATTTTATAGTCTGAGATTTTGAGTCATCATGAACTACTAAGATTATAAATAACTAATGTATTTGTTTTAGAAACAAAATTTTTGAAGTAGTTAATGAAATTTGATCTAAACTTAATTCGTGTGCTAAAGTATGTCTAACGATTTGTCGGTGAATTTATTAGAAAAGAAAAATTTTCATATCGTTCAGTAGTATTAAGAATTTATCAGGGCAAATCCCCCGTTGAAACCTGACCAAGCTTTCAAAAGTTTTTCCATACATCATATTCTAAATTTTTTAACAACTTTTATTAATGATTTGAAATTTCATCAAGAAATTGAAAACATCTTATTTTCTTGAACCTCAAGATAAATTACGGTTTAACATTAATTTACATGTATTTTTTGTAACTTAAGAGCAAGAAATGTATCAGGAAAAAGTATCGAGTGCACATTACGTCAGTCAGTCTAGTTGTGATTATACAATGGCAGATGACATTTCCACTGTAATTCCAAGTATTAACCAAAATGACGAAAGAATTATGACTAAAATCCGTTCGTGTAAGAATAATAAAAAAGTATCTGCAGATGAAACCAGTGAGTTACTTACTTGAATTAATATATTTATTAATTAAACAAATTTTTTACAATGGAATTTATTGAGTTCAGAATAAATTGTTATTATTTTGTTTTTTAAAACTTAATCATCCTGGTTCAAAATACTGATTGAAAAGAATTGAGAAGCGGTCACTCCATGCAAACTGTATATCTATATATACAAACAAAAGAATTGAAATTATTGAAAAGAATTCGAATTTCATCATTCTTAATTCTTTTCAATCAATATTTTTAAACAGAGCATTTTGGTACTGCATCATTTTAATTTTTCACGTATAAAAATGAGTGGTCAAATTTAATGCAGTAAAGTACTTAACAATTTAATATAAATATGCTAACGGGCATAAAATATTTACTATTGATAATGCCTTATATTATAGCAATTCAGTATACAAAAAACTTTATAGTAGTAATCTTTATATACAGAAAAAAAAATTTTTGAACGCAAGAAGTATTTTGCATTATGAAATGAAGGAAAAAATTCTTAGTGAGAAAAATTTTTTCCTCGTCCCAAATTTTTTTTTTGTTTCATTTATAATGTGAAAAATTTCTCCCAGCAAGTAAATACTTCTTGTGCCAAAAAATCTTTTTCTTTTGTGCATCACATTTTTTTCAAATTATCCTATATATTTCAAATCTCTAGAAGATATATTCTCAATTATAGTGAATTCAGCTCAATATTTTTTTACGTGCATAGTTAAAATCACCTAATTTATATTGGGTTAATTTCAACGATAGTTACTTAAAAAAATTTTATACAGGTCTTACAGAAAATGAAATAGAGGAATCAGGAGACGATTCGGATGAATCTTACAAAGCTACAGAATCTGACAATGAATCCATCGAGAATGAAAGCGAGCTATGCGAGGATCAGTCTGAGGATGAAAATGGAAACAATGAATTAGACAATAGTAATTTACCTCGTAGAGTTAGTCAGGGATCTCAAAATACATCATCGTCACTTATAAACTCATTCAACATGCCCGGAAATTCTGGGTGGGATGACGATGACGTGATCGCTGAATTGACTTGTAACAAAGGGAATTCAAAAAAAGACTTTTGTATTTTTTGTAAACAAGAAATCTTGAAAATTGCACGTCATTTCGAGATTAAGCATCGTGATGAACCCGAAGTTCAAAGTTTTTTAGATCTGAAAAAAAAATCAGCTGAACGTAGGCGAGCAATTGGAATGTTACGAAAAAAAGGAAATTTTGAATTTAATAAGAAACAAACGTACAATCATAAAGATAATAAACCTGGTGTGATTAAAGTTGTAAGATGTCCCAATCAAGAAAGCAAACAATCTGGTGGGAATTATGCACCATGTTCAAATTGTAAAGGATGGTATACAAAAAATAATCTTCGTCACCACTATCCCGCTTGTAAGGGTAATGCTACCAATAGTAAAGGTATTCTCGCTAAAGCACGTAAGCTACAAGGGCAAATACATCAACGTGCTTCCAAAGATATGCGTTATAAAATTCTACCCGCAATGAAGTTGAAAAATCACGTTCGTCTCATCAGATATGATTTATTGATTATTTTATTTGGTAACGAAGAGTGTATGAAGTATAAAAAGCGTAATCTCGCTCAAATGATTCGAGGAAAATTAAGCCTAATCGCACGATTTTTAACGGTAGTGAAACGGAAAGAGCCTACTGTTAGTGACTTTGCTTCTATATTTGATCCGATAAAATTTCATACAGTTATTGATGCGATCAACGAGTTTGCTGGCTTGGATGAAGAATCTGGGTATTATCGAGTCCCATCTAGAGCGTCCGAAATTACTACCAATATTAACAAAATAGGACAAATATATATTACTGAATGCATTATTAACAACGAAGATGAAAAAAAACGAAAGGTTGAAAACTTTTTACTTCTATGCAAACAAGGATTTGCCAACATCATTAATAGAACTGTGATGGAAACCAGAATAATGCAACAACGTCAAAAAGTTATCGAACTACCTCGAACAGACGATATACAGCGATTATCTGAGTATTTAGATAAAAAAATCAGCAAAAATCGTAAAAAATTGAAGACCAACTTTAGTAAACTCGTATGGCGTGATCTAGCTGAAGCATTATTAGCGCAACTGCAGTTATTTAATCGAAAACGTGCGGGGGAGTTAGAAAGATTTGAAATTCAGGATTACGAAAAAATGACATTTATCACAGAAAAAGACGAAGGCTATGAATTACTGTCTGAGTCAGATAAAAAAGCAGCCAAAGAATATGGTCGTGCTACAATATGTGGTAAACTACATAAAAATGTGCCATTGCTGCTTAATTCAAAAGTTCGAAAAGGTCTTATTGAGTTGTTGAAATTTCGTACTGAAGCAGGAGTCAGTTCTAGAAACCCATTTGTTTTCGGGATAGCAGGTTATTACAAAGATTCTCATCTCTGTGCTAGTACTGTTTTAAGAAAATTTTCGGAAGAATGTGGAGCTGAAAGACCAGATTTACTCCGTGGCACTGGACTCCGTAAACAACTTGCTACAAAGTGTACTGAGCTACAGCTCAACCCTGGAGAAGTTTCAAAAGTAGCTGACTATTTAGGTCATGATATAAATATTCATAAGAATATTTATCAACAACGTGCTAAATCTGATATACTTAATATGTCTAAAATTCTACATATAGCCCAAAAACCAGACCGTTCAGCTGATAATTCAACCATATCTATGAATTCTACAAATAACTTAGAGACTGAAAATTCAACAAATGCAAGTTTTCCAGGTATACATGAAATTATTTTTACACATTTTAGTTATGATTTTTCTTCTATTTAATATTTTACTTAAATGGAGAAAAATAATGATTTATTCATCTAAAGTTCTTAAAATTTTCAAAGCAACCATTGTCGTGACTATACTTTTTCTTGCATACGTAAGAGTGTTGAAGATTCTACGAATATATTTTTTAAATAATTGCTTGAGAAATTTCTGCTTTCAAAGTAGATCGTACAAACATAATATATTTTTAATTTTGCAGACTGCTATTTTTGAATAAACTTTGCGACCAAATATGACACTTCGAGTGTTTATCATTTAGATAAATTCAATAAATTTGAACTTATTTTTTTTTATTTTAACAAATTAGTCATCATAATTTAATGTCACTTTATTTCTAATTGATTTTTCTACAAATTTATACTGTTTTATATAATTTGATTAAAGCAATTTATAAAAATAAGATTCAGTAAAGGCTTAACTTTAAATAGTCGCACTGGGTTTACTAGTGAAGTTGATTTAATTAATATCGATTTTTACTTGTATTCATTTATACACTAAGGTGTGTCACTTTAGGGCAATTTTTCGCTCTGAATATAAATATTAACAACTGTCTCATCGCGATTTTGTATTTCTCATTTAAACGATATGGGAAAAACTTTTTAAGCTTGCAATTTTATCCCTTGGTAATTGCTCATTGTTCAAATAAGTTCAGGATATATTTTTCTAGCGAATAGAATGCTCTACAAAACAAGTTTCTTTTCATTTTTTAATAAATCCATCTTATTAAAGCTTTCAATTAAATTTATACTAAATTTCGAGATCTTTTTATTTTGCCGGTGAAACCATCAGATTTAGCACAAAGTTTTATGAAATATTTTTTGTAGATAATTTCATTCCCTATAAATTATTTCTGGCAAAGTCCTTTTGAATTTCGCATTACTTTTTAGTTATTCTCATTTTAATGCCAAGCCCTTATAAAAAAAAGTTTTATGATCTATTTCAAGATCCTAGCATTAAAATTAAAATTACTAGGAAAAAATCCGGAATTTGAAAAAACTCCATCAGAATTAATTTGTCGGGAATAAAATTGTCTATAAAAAAGATTCCATAATATTTTGTGATAAGTTTGACAGTTTCGCCGGAAAAGTCAAAAGAATTCGAAATTTAGTATAAATTTGACTTTGAGCTCTAATAACTTTTGAACAGATAGATTTATCAAGGAATCATACGAAACTTTTTCGTAAAGCGTTCCATTTCCCACGTAAATATATCCTGAACTTATTTATACAATGAGCCATTGCCAAGGTATAAAATTCCAAACTCAAATTTTTATTTCCCATATTATTATTTATATAGAAAATAGAAAATCGCGATAAGACACCTGTTAATATTAATATTAAAAGCTTTAATTTCGACTAGTATCTTGTCTTACCTTCCTACAAGTACAGGAGCTGTTACTGTGTTGATAAAAAAAGTTGCCCTGAAATGACACGACCTAGTATACACTAGGGTGGCCCAAAAAAACCACTATTTTTTTTTTTCGATCTTGCATGGAGATTTGTTGGCTTACGATGTTTTAAGAAATCTCTCCAAAAATAGGCTCGATAAAAAATTTTTAAGAGCTCGCTCACAAATTTTAAAAATATCAATAATAATTGAAATTCGGATTTTTTGTTTCAAAATTTTTTCTTTCTCGTCGCAGCAATAGTTTATATTTGTAAAATCATGACTATGCTGAAAATTTCAGCCCAAAATTAAACCGTGTAATATTTAAACGGTGCTCAAGAATTTTGAATATTAACTGATAATATGTAAGAAATAGTTTGAATCAGTTTTTGTATTTTTTATAACTCAATTATTGTCATTTCAATAAAATATAACTTTTCCACAACCAAAAATATAATAGACAGTCTTAAACAATAAAATTTGGTAAGTTTTGAATAAGCGAAAAAACCTAAAAATTGAATTAAAAAATAAAAAGTACGTAAAAATTTTATTATTTCTATTTCTCGGGTTATATTTTCATTCATTGTCATACAAATTTATGGTGAAAAAATCAAGAAGCATTATTATTAATATTCGAGGATCGCTCGAAAACGTCCAAAAGACAGCAGGGCTGCCCAATTTCAAAACACAGTAAGTGACAAAAATAAAATTTTTAAAATATGTATAGAATCATGTTCACAAAACTCCACTGGAACTAGAAATACTAAAAAATCCATTTTGAAAAATTTGTCACTTACTGTGTTTTGAAATTGGGCAGCCGAGCACTCGGAAACATTCAAAATTCTTAAGCGCCGTTTAAATATTAAAATTTTGGGCTGAAATTTTCAGCATAGTCATGATTTTACAAATATAAACTATTGCTGCCACGAGAATGAATAAATTTTGAAATAAAAAATCCGAATTTTAATCATTTTTGATATTTTAAAAATTCGTGAGCGACCTCTTAAAAACTTTTTATCGAGCTGCTTTTTGGAGAGACTTCTTAAAACATCGTAAACCAACAAATTTTCATGCGAGATCGAAAAAAAAAAAAATAGTCGGTTTTTTCGGGCCACCCTAGTATACACACATAAATATTTTACTTTTAATTAACTTTTCAGTACTTTTATTAATATGTATGCTATTATATTGCAGATACATCGAGTAATAACCTGTCTCATATTGACAATCATCAAGATAAGAGTGATACTGTTAATTCATCAAGTGACTCGAATTCCAAAATTACATCTAAAGCTAAAGTAGTTACTTTTAAAACACAAGTAACGAAAAATTCAGCTGAATCTAAAAAAATTACTCGAGCTCGCTGGAGTGAAGATGAAAAAAGAACAATTCAGCGTTATTTTGCTGAGTATTTAAGAACGAAAAGCCTTCCTTCGTTTCAACTCATAAAAAAATTTAAAGCTCAGCATAATATTCTACCAGGTCGCAGTCCACAAATAATTAAAACCTATATAAGTAATTTTCATCGTACGGCGCCAAAAGTAAATCAAAGTAATAAGAGTGAAAAAAACAAAAGTCTGACTAAAAATCATAACATTAATGACAGAAAAAAAGTTGACTATCATATATGCTATATTTTTGATGAATACATTGCAAAAGGCCGTATTCCTTCTATCAAAACGTGTGAAGAAGCCCAAAAACATGATAAACTACTGAAATCAATTACTGTGAAGTATATGCAGCAAGTGATTCAAGAAAAACTCGATTAAATCAATATTTATTGCAGGTCTCAGCAATTTTATATGCAAAACCATACTACGATTTTTTTTTTTTTCTCAAATTATTTTGTTTTGTGCTCATATTTAAGCTGATCACATACTTTTTTCTAACTATTTCTAAGTTTTTACGATTCTGTTACTACAACTTTATCACTTTCCTTTACTACTATTGCGACAGTAAGTCCATTTCATTCAAATGATTAAAAAAAAAATACTTTTAATCACTTTAAATTCTTATTTTTATTTTCTTTTGCTTTGAAAATTATGCAATGACTTAAAATCAAGCAAACATAATTCCTGTCTGATTTTGATTTTCCATATGTATTGCATATATTTTCAAGATATGTAAGTTTTTATAACATTAATAAAATTTATTCCATTAGTAAAATTAGTTTCCAATAATTTTGAATTTTAATGTGACGAATGAAATAAAATAACCATAACTTTTATAAGTAAATTACAAAGTTGGCTATACTTAATTATTTCTAAAACTTTTTGTAGCTTGGCACTAACAAAAAGTCATACTCGTAATTGAAAGCATGACCACCATAATAATAATAATACTAATAATAATAATAATAATAATAATTATCTGCCAGGAGATATTCCGTAAGTTGTAAAAAATGACTGTCGCCGTATTTATTAGAACGTGCCATTCGCAACAACGCGGAAGATCGACCACAATAAACCTGATATTGTGCTCTTCAATGAAACCGCTCGTAACATTTATGTTATTGAATTCTCATCTCCAGCTGAATATAACATCACGGTTGAAGAAGAGCACAAATACCAGATATATCAGGATCTCCTATTCGAAACTGGCAAACTTCACCCGGGCCATCGTGTAAAACTTATCGTCCTTATTGTCGGCGTCCTAGGAGGAATGAAACAGACTTTTGTGTCTGCATTGGCTAAAATCCCAACTTGTTCATCGCAAGTTGAGTTTCTGGCGTCGCGGATGCAAAAAGCTGTAATTCTGAGATCCCTCCGTCTCTTAAGGCAACGAAACTTGGCCTGCTGCGCATGCTGATCATCTTGTTGATGATGCATCGCAGCAGTAACGATTTGGCGCTCAGGTGAGGCCCTCGGTAGGGTCAGGCTACCGGGGATAACCCCCGGAGCATTTAACTTAAAAAGAAATAATAATAATAATAACAATAATAATAATAGTTTTTATTCAACGCATGCCTGATTATCGCGACTTCTCATATCTGCAAAGCAAACCCTAAAAGACCGTTTACCGATCGGTGGTTAATAATTCGTCAAAAAGCAAATGGCGTCCCATGTTCCTCAACAGCGTGTATTTATGGAGTAGTATAATCAATCTAACATCTTTGATGTCAGCGTCTACGTATAATTACGTTGGTTATTTTTTATGAATTAAAATAAATGAGAAATGAGTTCTAAGAGAAGTCAAAAACTAGTATCATTCAGATTCCAACCTGATTTAGGGTTTACTCTGCTGATATAATAATTCGCAAAAATCAGACAATGGTTGAATAAAGTATAGTGCATAGCACGTGGGTTAGGTCTTTATCCGCCAAACACAATGTTCTTAGTACTCGTCTCCGGTGCACACTAAGCACTCGCTGGCACTTGTCTTGTGCACCTACGATTCGTGTTAAAAACATTGTACTTCCCATTTAAAGACTCACCTAACCCACTCGCTGTGCAATGTACTATTAAAGACTAATAATAATATTTCTTACAGAATACTTAAAGTTCTTTAAAAATCAGTTTCTCATGAAACGTTCATTATAACAATACAAAAAATTTCTTCTGAGGAATCATGTTTTTAAAAGTTTCTTTAGGATTGGGAATAAATCAAAGGATGTGACTCAATTTTCAACAAAAACTTTCATGTATTCACCAAATATATCTGTGCAAAAATAAATTAAATTAATTCAAAAGTTTACCAAAGTGGTATAGATGGTATTCCACCTTTAAAAATATGATTATTTTTTTTTTTTGTGAGCAGTCCCGAAACTTTAAAGGAGGTTACTGAAATAAGTGTCCTGTTCAGAGTTGATTACTTAATATTAATATAAAGTGGTCTTTAAGCGTAGTTTTTTATTTCCGATTTATACCACATGAAAATACTATTCATTTTAATTAGGAATTTTGTAATTTGTCAACGGATCATTATTTAACACTGTGAAACTGTCAAACTCATAACAAAATGACTCGGAATCTTTTTTGTAAATCATTTTATCTCCAACAAATTATTCCATACAAAATTTTTTGAACTCCTAAAGACTTTATTTATTCGCATTTGAATGTCTTCTTTCAGAAGTCGTACTCTCACCGTTTATGATTGATTGAAAAATTAACAAAATTAGATGATTGGAACAAAAGTTATAAATCCATAAATATCAAATCCCAAAAAAAGTCATCTACTTATTTGAACAAAAACTACCAATAAATATTAGTATTTATTTGGCTCAAAAATAACTGCTTAATGACTTAAGAAAAATTCTTATTGGAATAAGAATTTTTTTTTTATTTAAGTAAGTTAAAGTCAGAAACTGATTGCATGTTTCTAAATGATCTGTTTTTCGGATTTTTCTTAACATTAATGAAACGAGAGATGAACTTTCTTCAAAAATAATAAGACTATTAGTATAGGTACTGTAGAAAAGTGAAGAATCAATTTGGTGGTACCAAGAGCTTAATCTGGAGCCTCTCCACTGTGACACTCAGCACTCTACGACGTAAGCTGTCAAGTTTTTATATGTTTGAGGACTTATTTGCTTATGAAAATATGGATTAACGACATTCGAAATATATAATTTAAAAAAAAAAAAATAAAAGCTATCACAGTGTGACCGCGTAAACAAACGGCTCTAAAAAGAAAACTATTGGATATAGTCGTAGTAATTTTTATTTTAGAGGGACGAATCATAGAAACTGTGGAGCGAATTTCAACCCAAAATATTTAAAACATTTAAAGTTATTAGTTTTTAAAGTAAAAAACGCAAATGTACAATAATTAGCTATAACTTGTAATATATGAAAGTAATCGACGCCAACCCGTGGATAAATATTATCTAAAAATAATTAAGAAATACCCAGTGAGCAAATTTTGGTGATATCTATGATCAAAATGTGATTACTGAGCAAACAATTGATCCAACGCATGGATTATGAGGGAGATTCATATTAGACGTCGAGCGTAATGGCCACGTTTTTTTGTTTTAAACAATTTCGATTTCTGATCAAAAAGAACAATTAAATCGTGATTAATTATGACGTGTGAACAACAATCCGAGTTTTATTCAACAATTGAACAAGCCGAAACTTCGGCAAGAGAATAATCAACGTGTTTTAATAATATTGGAGTAAGATCTTTTATTTACTTTTTTTTTTTTTGGATTGAACAAGCGGAGTAAGTTGTTATGCGTTGTGATAAATGTTATTTAATTAATTATGGATGAAAATTAAATGCTATAATTTGAATGATTGAGGGAAATGAAATTGATTATATATTATCTTATTTTATTCAGAAAATTCCTACGAGTTATCCATGTCTTATTCTTACATTAATCGAGCCTTGCCGTGTAAATACTGTGAAGTCACTAGTCAATTATTTCGGTATGACGTACTTTGTATGAGTGTGTTGGAAAAATATAATATTTTCTTTTATTTCGTCAACGAAACTGTACTGAGTATACACTAATGTTGTGAATTAGATCAAGTGCAATTATTATTATCTATCAGGTAATTAGACTAATAATTACAGATACCGATAATTACTGATTTGAGTAATAAGCTTATGGGCTATGTTGAATGAGATATAGACCGTATAATCGACTCTGTATTATATTTTGATTGTTTCGTTTATATTGAGTTTTGAGCCAAGTTCCGTCAATCGCATTTCTGTTCTTTTTTTTTGCAAACGTTTTTTATATTTATGAATTATCAATCAATTTCTTTTGTTTTGTTCAATATACGATGATATTTTTTTCGTTTTCATTCTGAACAATCATTTCAGTGTAATCTTAAGTGGCTGACCTTTTCCCAATACGCCAGTCTAAGCCGCACTATGGAAAATTTGTTAATGGTGTCATATTGCGTTTCGACTTGAAAATCAAGCGCGAAAGTCTAATTGGCCCTACGGCCATCTATTTTTCTTTCCAGCCGCGTTTCAGGTCAGTGATAAATTCATACTTTCACATATAATAAATTAATTAATATTTAAATAAAATTGATGATTCAATAAAATAACATAACTAAACTAAATTAATGATTAATTAGTGACGAGGATCCGTGATTGGTTGACACGAGCCAGTCAAGGACTCCCGTTATAATGGGTGATTATTAAATCACCTGGCGCCCAACTTAGTAAATTGACCAAGGTTGTCAAATTGTGTATTCGGACATCACTTTGGTAGATCCCCGGTAATGAAATACCCATTGCAAGGTATAACAGTTATTAATAATTTCGCACTTAAATATATTCTGTTAGAGAATAGAAAGGCGATTCTTTTAAGCTCTAGTTGAGCTTAATAACTCCATTCGCAAAAAAACTGTTGTTATTTTTCGAGTTTTTCACTCATCAGAGGAAAATCGTATCGTAAAAAAAAAAAAATTGAAAATACTTGGAAGAGATAAAATTTCAATGCTAAAAACTTAGAAATATTATTATTTCGTTAATAACTAATTATTTTTAAATTAAAATAACTTATTATTTTTGACTAAAAAATAATTACATAGAAAAAAAGTATTTCTTGGCGGCAGAAATATTTTGCACTATGAATTGAAAACAAAAATTTTCTTAGGACTGGAAAAATTTTTTGGTTCAAGAATTATCGTCTCGCTTCAAAAATTTTACATGGTAGAGATTTTACTGGATTTAACCGGCTCCAGGTTCAATTCTAGCATACGCAAAACTAGTTTTTTATTTTACTACAGTGTCTCAATAGTGAGTTTTATTGTTTCTGAAAATCAATCATTCTTCGTTCGATTAGCTCTTAGAATGATTTTCAATCATTATTCTAGAAGAACCTGAATATATAATAATTTTTGAACTTTGAATTAATAGAAAAATTTCGTTTTATTGATTAATTCTTTTTGAGAATTATTTAGAGAAAGTAAAGTTTTCAGACTATGTCATCCGTATTGGTGAGAATTTGTCTGAATTTCTGAAAAAAAAAAATATGTCGACTAGACTAAAAGTCCAAAATACAAAATTCTTTGATTCTACCTCTGAAAAGTATTTTGTTTTTCTTAAGTCTGAAATAATCATGGACATTCAAATTTGTAATGAATTTCCAAGAAGCATACAAAAAATGTCTTGAAAACTGCCAAGTACTGAAAACTGCCAATGGATATATACGTCCTGAGTCCTGGAACTGTCCCGAAATCAGTCTATCTTAGAATGACCTGAAAACTGCCCTTACTCATAAAACTCTTCATATTTTTGGAAATGTTCAAAATTTGAAAGAAATTTTTGCGTACATAGTTTTTTAGCACTATTAAAGTTGTATTTTTTACAAATTCAAAAGTGGTCCTGAAATATGCCACAATTAATATATATATATATAGGCTGCGTAACATTTGACCCGACGACAAAACACCCGCGACAAAATACCCGCGACAAAATACCCGCAAACTAAAATACCCGCGACAAAATACCCGCAAACTAAAATACCCGCGACAAAATACCCACCAGCTAAAATACCCGCGACAAAATACCCACAAGCTAAAATATCAGTGAAAAAATGCTCGCAAGTTAAAATACCTGTAAGAAAGTATGTACTCAAATCATGGTGCTTCATAAAAATTCTAATCATAAATAAAACGGTTCATCATCCAATATATTTTAGTTAAGTCCACGTATTTTATTAATCTATATTTAATATAATAATATGTTACATTGATAATACATCAATTTATAATCATAATAACAACTTATCAATTCATCGTTTGCACTGTTATACTTATTATTCATTTTAAACATAAAGTTATCATAATAATTTTATAATCTACAGAATATTATCGTCTAATTACTATTTTTATCACGTGAAAATATTTAAATAAATTTTAATGAAATGTAAATAATCAAAATATTATCATAATATGCGAATACTGGACTCTAAAGCCGTAATACGCCCGCAACATTTTTCAGGTATTGCAACTTCATATTAGGATCGTATGCGGTAACAATTGTTTTTAGGCGAGCATCATGATTGCGGTACTGACAGCGTCTTTTAGGCAGAGGTACACCAGTATTTAGTTGTACTAGCTTTAATTCAAGAATCGTCTGCTCAGATTTCAGTGCACTTACAAATTTAATAAAACTAGCATGATGAACTCGAACTAAAGCATTAAAAGAACGATGCCAACCTTCAATACCGTTGTTAGATCGAGTTTCATCATTTAATACGCTATTATAACAATTCCATAATTTAATTTCAAATAATGGCTCATTTCGATCAACTTTATTTCGTTTTAATGTTCCGATCCATGTTGATTCGAAATAATCTAATATCTCACTTAATTCGTTTTCATATTGAATATAACCTTCAGATTTTATGAGTTCATTGTAAGCAGCGATCACATCATTAGTCGGCACAAATGCAATTGCCATCAGCATTCTTATGTTTTCAGCAATACGAATGTTTTTATTATACAATTCTTGTAAGCCCTTGGCCTGAACATTTCGCCATATACACTGAGTATAATGGAAAAAACATCCGCTTACATGGACATCAATAAATACATTCTTAAATGCATTAACAAATGATAATTCATAATCAGTCAACATTCTACGTAACTTGATATTATCAGGCAGTAATTCTTTAATTTTTTCCAAAATTTGTTGATATACAGTTTTAGATTTTCGTGATGACAAAATATAAACGAGCGGTAGTGTGTGCTCATCAATGACACCGTGCAATGAATACAATTGTTTAAATAAAACAGGTACGGATCGGAATGTGCCATCACCAGCCCAAATTTCACACTGAGATAATTTCATTAGATTAGCATTTGTAGTGAAAATCATAAAACGATTGTTATTTTGTCCACTGTCATACTGTAAAAAAGTTTCGTTCTTTTCTGTTATTTTTAATTCATCTGGCAATGTCAAATCGTGAAGAGTTTTTCCTTCAACTTTAGGTAGTTTCTCACTACGAACGCGTTGAATCATACGCTGCATACTTGAAATTTTACCCAATCGAGACATAACTGGTGATTTAACATCTTTAACGACATCAGCAATAATTCCTAACGGATTACTATCGTTATTCACAGCACGGCGTTTTAAATTACAACGAACAACTTTAGTTTTAATATCAGATACATCACCAGCATGATGATGAATTGGAGCATCACCAATAATTTCACCTATCAAACAAGTTTTATCGATTAAATAAACGTAAATTAAAAAGTAATAACTTAAATTTTCTAAAAACTTGAAGAATTACCATTTTTTTTATCAGATGTCGTATGTATAATAACAGAGCATTTCATTTGACGGTTATGTTCGATACATCTCCACGTAACACTATTTTTATTATGAGATTTACAAGTGTATAAATATCCATTATGATTTAATAAATTTTTCCCTTTTTGGGACTTTACATATTTTAATGGCATTACTAAGAATCAAGGAAATTAATAATATTCCAAATTCACATAAAAAATAATGAACACGTTATAATTGTGACTTTCATAGAATATAATCTAGAGTATAACTGCATGAAAATTTACTTGACAACTAAATACTCATTGTAACCGTAAGATGGCGGGTTATAAAAATTCAATTGATATAATTAATTGTTAAGTTACCGGCAGGTATTAGAAACAAATATTTTATCTATCGGTGATTTGTCAATGGGTATTTTAGTTTGCGGGTATTTTGTCGACGGGTATTCTATCACCGGATATTTTGTCGACGGGTATTTTATCACCGGGTATTTTGTCGTCGGGTATTTCGGCATCGGGTATTTTGTCGTCGGGTATTTTGTCGCGGGTATTTTGTCGCGGGTATTTTGTCGCCGGGTCAAATGTCGTGTCACCATATATATATATATATATATATATATATATATATATATATATATATATATATATATATATATATATATTGAGACAAATCGCTTTTTAACTTCGCGATTTTTACCAGCAGCCACCAGAATTCGCGGGTTGAACCCTGGCTTAGGCTGGCCTCTGACAAATTTTTATTTACTTGGACAGAGCAATGGGCGAGGGTTCTTGCAAAGCAAGGACCCGCACTTATTCAAACTCGGCAACGTTATGAAAAGATCATCAACTTACCTCACGGCTTATTAATTAACAATAGGTTTCTTATAATAAAATAAACTTATCAGTTCTTAAGTAATAATACTATTCTTAATAGGCGATTTAATAATTCTTACCAGTAGAATAGGAAAATAGAGAGTGTGAGTGAAAAATAGAATGATAAGAATTAACTAGAAAATGCAAGTTTTATTGCCAATTATAATAATGTTCAGCTACTTACAATAAATACTGCGCAATTTATTATAAACGTAGTGTCCTCGTGGTTGCCGAATATACCATGGTTCCTCACGTGGAATAGCGCAGTTTTACCCAATATTTAATATTTACTAGATTATAATAATTAATACCGCGAATAATTCGTCGGTAACGCACAATATGATTTGCTTCATTAAATCTTTATTATAACAATTCATAAAAAGTAATGAATAATATTGCAAGTAAATTTGCCAGAGTAATTATAGAAAATATAGCAATATACTAAGTATAAAATAGTTATCGCAAACTGACAATAAAAGAAAATATGTCTGAACGCTAATTGATCCAGGATCGAAGTGATTGACCGATAATTGAGGGTCTGGGACTCGCCTCTGAACCATCCCCACTTCACCCTTACGGACATGCGTTGACGTGAAAATTAAGTCATGTGACCATGGCACTATGACGTACTGAATTTAGGCGGTAACGAGACGGAAAAAATTGGGAACCGCAAGGCTGAGGACGACGAAGACAATTCACATTGTCTCAATATATATATATATACACGCAAGTGCAAATGGCCACCAACGCGGGAAAGCACGATTACACGCCAATGAATTAATCAAAGGTACTTACAGTCGTCATCAATATGCAAAACTCGGACGGGTTCCATTGGTGAAATACGAATTAATACTGATAACGCAGTTCACAACAATTAATTGCACGATCAAATGACAATGATCAATTTAATTAGGTTATAACCAACCAAATGGCGTCTCAATAATTATTTCATGTTAACAGCAACAGCACACACTACTCTTACAGTTGTTTATCCACGTTTGACCATGGCAGCACGTGATTCTCATGCCGGCACCTAGGCCGGCCATCTTGTATATCCGTATCTCACTTCAACCAATGGAGAACTATTGCTGTCGCATGTTAATTTTTTGACCAATACCAATGACCCAGTACCTGATGTCAACTGTGCAAATTACGTGCTTCCTACGCTAAGTGCCCACTTTATTCTCGTATTACTGATCAAATTGACATGAAATGCAAAATCAATCGATGATTTGTGCATAACAAATCCAAATCAATTTAAAATATAATAACTTTGTCGATGACAACTGTTCCGTCGACGCGCATGCGTCGAGCAACCACAATAATTACAAACACATGAATTAAATATATGATTAATTTCCCAGCATCCTAAAAATATGATTGTATACCGGTTGTAATCAGTGAATTTTCCTGATTACTATCCAATTTACCTCTAAGAATTAAATTAAGTACAAACAATATAATAATTGAAACAAAATTATACATGTAAACATAATAATAATAATAATAATAATAATGATAATGTATATAGAGACGTGTGAGCAGCGTGTGCTACCATCTGTTGCTCACCGACCGGATGTGAGACCGCCGCGATATTTAAATATCGTGACAAAGCATTAATCAATAAGAACTACAATTATAATTAATGAGACTGGAAATTGTACCCGGTGATCTAGTGCTGTGAAAAGTGATAATAAAATTTTTTATTGATTATTCAAGATTGAGTAAATTATAATGTCAGTAAAAGAAAATTAAAATCGTTAGAGAAAATTTAGAAAATTTGTAATGAAAAGAACAGAAAACACGAAGTAGAGAGAGACAGCAATAAACGCGTGAAACAGAGAGAGATAGCGTCGGTCGCTGGTGTCAGTATACTCAATCACTAGAAATAGTTTACACTGGGAAATTTATAAAACAAAGTTGAGTTTTCGTCTAAATAGTATTTGAAAGCAAATTGAAAGTAAATTTTCGTGAGTAATTAAATTATAATTTTAGAAAACAAAATAAATTAATTATTAACTGAAAATTGTGTGTGTGTGTGAGTAAGTCCAGTGGACACTAAATTGAAAATTGTGTGTGTGCGATATAAAATAATTCCAGGGGAATTAAAATTTTTTTTAATTGAGATCCAGGGGATCTGGCAAGTTGCCATTTTTATTTTAAAATTGAATTGCAAAGTCCAGAGGACACATTTATTTAGATCCAGGGGATCAGGTCGGTGACCAGTTTTATTAATCAGTCCAGGGGACTCAGCTATTAATGATTCAGGGGATCAGGCCAGTGGCCAGTTTTAATTAAGAATTCCAGGGGAATTTTTTTTGTGAATAATTTAATTAAAATAGTCCAAGGGACTCAAATTGCAATCAAAAGAATTAAGAAATTAATTATAAGTAAGATAAAGCCCAGGGGGCGGTGCTGTGAATTAATAATTAAATTTAATAATAATAAATAATATTGATATTTTGTGATAAATAAAATTGATAATTATATGAGAATTTTATTAGTACCAATTTATTTAACTCCTCAATTTCTCACTCACGTAACTTTTCAACGACCCTGAATTATTATAACATCTCCGGTTCTGGAAGACCGAGGTTTAGCTTCCAGTGGCGCCCTAATTAAGATCAATTAATTAAGGGGCCAAAATTAGCAAGGTTGAAAAACACCCTGTTACAATATCTATGTAAAATTAACATGGATGGTGATATATTCATACGTTATACGTACATTTATTCCACCAGAGGCGCTCGCGGATGACCGTCTTAGTTCAGCTGTTTTTTTTTTGTGTTATTGCTAATTAGTAAGCCTGAATTTTTTTTTCAATTCAATTCTTTTTTTTATTCACATAAATTTTTTTTGTTATTAATCGAGATATTTTTTTAATTAGTTTTCTTATAATTATAATATAAATACGAATATAATTAATTAATTAAAAACAAAAAAAAAAAAAAACAAGAAATTTTAATGAAAGAAAATTGTATATATTTTAAATTTACTCGTGCCTTCCGCCATTTCATTATTATTATTTTTCATGTTTTAATTTTATTATTTCATAATAAATGAGGGTTATGAGTCATGCACTATTGGATTTTCCAAATTTTTTTTACATTTTTTTAAAAAACAAACTTACTTCTATTATTCTTAATTAAAATAATTAATTTTAATTGAGTCTGATAAATAAATAAAAATATTAAAAAAAGATTTTTTTTAACTATCCGTAAATTTTTTTCAATCAAATTGCTTTCAGCGTTATGGGCTACTGTGTACGGCGTCTTTAATTTTACTTAAAATGGCTACCGGAAAGATACTTGGTCTAGGTGATCTGGAGATGCCAGAACGTGGGATTTTTTTACCCTTCCCCGTAGTGAAATAGCATGGAGTGTAATGGCAGGAGGGGGTAAAAAATCTCACGTTCTGGCATTACTGATCTGGATGAATATTGAGCAGCATGACCAACTCAATTAGTTAGTTAGTTCTTCGATACAGCATTGGGATAATCCATCCAGCCGTAATTACCAACTTGATAACCTTTACTATTAAACATACTTGAAAACGATGTGACGTTTTTTTTTTAAATACAAAATTTCCGGTTTTCCGTTAAGGGCAAATTTTTTAAACCGGGTTTATTTTTACTCTTGGCTTAAATTATTACTGGTCTGGCTTTATATTATTAATACATAGAAATACTAGCAAAATTAATTTAAACCTGGATAAAAGTAAACCTGGTTTGAAATGCTGGCTTTAAGACTTCAGAAACACGCTAAGAACTTTTTTGTTAATGTTTCCAATATTGGTCGAGAATGTTTTTCATGATATTTTTTGTTGAAATAAATTAAGCTAAAAATCATTTACCCTTACTTTTTAATGCATAACATTTGGGAATCCCAGACGGAGTAATGGCAAATTTTCATCAAACAACGTTGAAACGATTTTATATGAATTTTTGCAGATATGTTATGGGAAAATTCTACTATATCGACTGCTCGTATACTCAAGACCTACTACTTTTTTATCTCAGTTTAAGCCAGAGTAGTTTTTTTTTGTCTACGATTAATGGATTACAATTATTGAGCTAATCAATTGTGAAATTATCTTAAAAAATTTAATCTCAACTAAATGAGTAAAAATTTAAATTCTAATAAATAAATAACAGCAATTTATGAAGCATTATGCATATACAAATATATAGATATACATGTAGTCACGCTGATTGAAAGAAACGATTTAGAATTTTAAACGTCTATAAAAATAAATGGTCTTTTAATAAGGGCAAGAAAGAAATTTATCTAAAATAAATTGCTGTGTAAATAAATTAGAGAGAAAAAAACTAAGGACAGAGTGGTATATTAATGTAAAATGCTTATTGTACAAGAGAAATACAAAAAAATACCTGTGCTTACCTTAATAAAAACTATATTTTTATTTATATATTCTTTAATTCACTATCTTCAATTTCGTTCAAATGTTCACTGTATAAATATATTAACATACATATATTTTCACTACACATTGTTGACTAAGGATTAGTTAAAAAATCACTTGTGTATCTGAGAAAAAAGTTTCTTTGATTAGAATCGAATGTGTTTTGTTTAAACAATTTTTGAATGTTTAACATTTAATTATAGTTATCCATAGCGGTAGTAAGTAAAAAAAAAAAAGTTCATAAAATAAATAAAAAAATATATTTATATATTTATGTAAAATTAACATGGATGGTGTTATATCTATACATTACACGTATATTTATTCCACCAGGAGCGCTTGCACATTACCGTCCTAGTACAGCTGTTTTTTTTTTTACTAATTGTTAAGCTCGCAGGCTTAAATATTCATGAACATTTTCAATTCAATTTAAAAAAATTTTTTTTTTTTATTTACAAGTATTTTTTTTTTTTTTGTAGATTTTATAAAAATCTAACTGTTGTATTTGTCCTCATGACGCAACTTTTCAAAAATTTTAACATTTTCTATCTATTTGAGTCAAGTAGGTTCCAAAAATACTATTGGTGAAAAAGTTTATATATATATATATATATATATATATATATATATATATATAAATATATATATATATATATACGATATAACGCGCGGTTCTCCCACGATAGCGCCCGCAATTCTGTACCGATCTTAATGAAATTTGTTTTTGCATATTCCTTAGCTAAAAATCTCGGTTCAGTTCGAAGATGCGCTCAATCAGCCAAAAAGTTTAAAAGTTAGAGTCGTTTAAAGATTTTTTAATTTTTCAAAAAATTTAACTTTTCTTGATTTATCTGTAAATAACTTTTGATCCTAAAGAGATAATCTATTTTCGGTGATTTAATCTTTATGTTCATTCGATTTCCCTCAATTTAGGCTATGTTGCTTACTCTTTTGATAATTTTTTCTAGTACTTTGATGAATTTCAAAATTTTCAGAAAAATAGAAAAAACAATTTTTTTTTAATTTCTCATTTAATAACTTTCAAGTAATTCATAATAGTTGAATTTTGTTAATATTTTTAAGTAGCTTATCTAATGAGCTTTATATTTCAGTACTATTTTTTTATATTCAACAAAAATTACCTATTTATTTATTGAAATTTAGCTGTTGCATTCGTTCTTTCACTTTTCAATAAATTTATGAAACTGTTCCAATTCTAATTACTGTCGTGTAACGCTTTTAAAATCTCAACATTAAAGTATGCATAAATTATTTTCTGAAAATTGACAAGCATAAATATAACTGATCTTATAAGCTTCAGATGAACCTTTAAACGCTACCGTCTACCTTATAGATTTAAATATATAAATAAATAATGAAAAATCTACTCCCATTTCGGCTGCCGAATGGCCTTTTTTATTAATCGAGATGTTTTGAGTAGGTTCTTTTATAATTAAAAAGAAATACTAATATAACTAATAAAAAAAAAAAAAAAAAAAATTTTAATGAAAGAAAATTGTATATATTTTAAATTTATTCGTGCTTCCCGCCATTTTTTTATTATTTTATATTAAATGAGAGTTATGAATCGTGCACTTTTGGATTTTCTAATTTATTTTTTTTTTATTATGAATTTTTATTCAACTTTTAAATTATTAATTTACTTTTTTTTATTTCTTAATTCCAGTTTATTTTTTTTTTTTTTTATTTAAATTTTTTTCTAAATATCCCGCATTTTTGTTGTAGATGTCGCTCTTTTTCTATTCAATCCTACTGTTTTACGTTAGTGCTGCTGCCAGTAGTTGAGAAGGAGAAAAAAAGAAAAAAAAAAATCATTTACTTTTGTAATAATAACAATAGTAAAAATAAAAATGGCAGCTAAATTTTTCGTAAAAATCAGTTTTATTGTTTTATTTAATTACAATTCAACTAGACGGATTTAGATATTGATTTTCAATAGGGTTCTTGTGATCGATAATACAAAGAAAATAAAAAAAAAGTTAGGCCGATTAATTGTGCCTATCGAAAAGTATTTGGTTTACTAAGTTCCAAACAGGACAATTGACGACTCGTGTCACTGGGATTAAAATAATTTATATTTAATTAATAAAATAATCAATCGACTTAAGATTGGGTCGAAATTATTCTTTAATAAATCGTCGTCGTACACTGATAGAAATTTAATCTTAGCTTAAGAAATATTTTCTTGAGCCAAGAATTTATTTCTGAAGAAAAGCAATTGTCTTGCTTCAAGAAATTCTTGTCTTGATTTAGATTTTCTTGGCTCCAGAGATTTTGTATCTTTGATGGATAACTCTCGTGTCTTGACCCGAAACTAAATTATCTTCAATCGATACTATTGAATTCTTTAAGCAAGACCACTTGTCTCTTCAGCTAAAAATGTCGTATTGTTATTATAAGAACTTTCAATTTTTGGTTCAAGTAATAATTTCTTGATGGAAGATGTTTTCAAAGTAATGAAAAAAAAAATTTTTTTTGAAATAAATTTCTATTTTAACATATCTGAAGTAAATGAATGGAGTCCTAAAAAATCACTTTGAAATTTTTTATTTTTAAAATAAAAAAAAAAGGTTTTTTTCAAGCTGAGTAAATTAAGATCTTGATTTAAAAATTGCGCCATTCTCGAAACAAGTCGGTAATGTCTTAAACCTACATTTTGCCTATCTCAATCCAAGAGCAATAAATTCTTAAGCCAAATATGTCAGATTTTGTTTCAAAACAATAAAGGCTTCGTCGAAGAATAAAATTCTCAAACGAAGAATTTTTTTTCTCTATTCGAGAAATTCAATTTTTTGGTTTAAAAACTTATTTCTTAAATTAAAACAATTAAAAATTTTAAAACAAGAACCACATTTTGAAGAAAAAATTTTTCTTGAATCGAGATATTTTTTCTATCAGTGTATTGGTATACAATTTGACCCATTTCATTGTAATCAAAAGAGTATAGAGAAAGTTTAATGTGAGTGAGTGAGTCAAAAATTTTAGAGCGATCATAAAGCACCCTCAGCGCTTTCGCGCTTGAGGTGTGCAATAATAATAATTAATAAATAACAATGAAATGAAAGTATAAAATATGAAAAGAATATTACTATAAAAGGTATGAAATAGAATTTTTAATAATAAAAATATTTGTTATAAAAATATGTGAGAATTAATTATTAATAACAAGTTTATTAATAATAAAATAAAAAAATAAATGAATATGAAATAAAATATGAAAATGTTTAATGAAATAAATGGAATTAAAATGAAATAAATAATAAATTGTTTGAAAGAGTTTATTGCAAAAGTAGTTGAATAAGAGGGTTTTGGCCCCGAAATCAAAACAGTGGCCTACCTTACCGACCCACGATAAGTGCCATTGTTGGTAATGTAGATTTAATTTTACCGATATTTTGTGCTGTTGTAGGTAATGTAGATCTATTTTATCGATATCTGGGGGACTTTTTTCACGGATATGGTAATGTAGATTTGTTTTGATGATATTTTGGGGCTGTTGTAGGTAATGTAGAGTTATTTTATCGATATTTGGGACCTGTTTTCATATATGTGGTAATGTAGATTTGTTCTTATCGATATTAGGGGCTGTTATCGGTAATGCAGATTTATTTTATCGATATTTTGGGCCTTATCTCATTGATGATAATGTAGATTTGTTCGGACTTGCTCATGATAATGCAGGCTTGGTTGAAACCTGATCATGGTAACGCAGATTTAATCGGAACCTGATAATGGTAATGAAGATTTCGTTGGGATCTGTTTCCGCCGATCGATAAAAGCAGATTTTTGGGACTTAATGGATATTCAAGAACTTTTCAGTATATATATTTTTTAACTGTTTTACGTAGAATTGGAGGGGGTCGAACATTCGAGATATATCTCGAATTTTCTACGCATAAATTGGTGGGGATATTTTTTTCATTCTGGGCCGTTCTAGACCTTTGAACAGCTGTAAGGGGAGGTTTATGATCAAAAATTCGAAAGTTTTTCTGAGAATATTATTTATTTCATTAGAAGTAGGGGTTTAACGGTTGATTGAACCGGTTTGGAGCCAATCATTTTTTACTCTGTGCTCCTAAAAAGAATATTTTCTGGAGGGGGTTGCCATTATAAAACTCATGCTTTTTTGTTAAGTCCTCCTAGTTATAGCTGTGCTAAATGGAGGAGCTAAGTGATAGTGAAAAACATTTTTTACGTATTAGTCATCCGGGTACGATAGACACTGATGAAATAGTTGAAAATTATTTTGGTGACATATGTCCAGAGTTTATTGGTCCTTTTCTTAGTGATCTATTTTCTTATTATAAAAATTTGGATATAATCAGAAGCAAACGAGATTCGTCGTGCCCAAGTTGCATTGCTCTGAAAGATTCGATAAAGAATTTATATAAAATCATTCAAAATCTGGAAAAATTAGAGCGTCGCATAGTTGATAAATAGATATATAACAATGGAGTATATAGTGGATTTCGTTGGTTATATAGTTTCCAATGGAAAATTCATCGTCAAGGAACTATGTGTAGTTGATATTTATAACCTAAACAATGCAAATGGTGTTTATCAGTGTAAAATTTGTGTATTCAAACCACCTATTCAGTACACTAACACTGTGATTGTGCAACAAAGTGAAGATCAAGATGGGAATCGTCATGGTATTCACTGGGATACTGGTGATCATCCTTATGAATCATTGCAACCTATGGTAAAACAACTAGTTCACAATGCACGATATTTTTATGTACAAGGGCCAACAATGCAAAAACGACTCGAAGAAATGATTGATTATGCAGTCCCAGTTATTGATTTAGAACAAATGAGATTTTTTTCGATTGATAATCTCGAAAATATGAACAGACCTCGATGTGAATTCAGATTCAACCACACCAAACTTGGACATTATGCTTGTTCATATGGAACTGTTCAGCAGCTAAAACAATGGTTTTTGAAATATTGGGGCTGTAATCCATCATATGAGAAATCAGTACAGTTATTCTATCAACTATCAGATTTGAGAAAAATGGATGCAGCTGACATCGCTTGTCTTGATGATGTGTTCATTCTACAATTCGCTCGATCTCAAATACGATTTGTCTGGGATAAACTACCAATTAATTTAAAACAGAACTTTAAAATTATGGACTATAAGTTTTGCATTGAACATAATTCAATTACAAGTCCTGATTATGATGTCCCAGGAATTTATCTTTATCCTTACAAAAAAGATTGTACCAAGTGTAAAAAACTAAAAGATGCATTAAAATAATTATAAATTCATACTTAACATTTATTTCAAACTTATATAATTATATATATCATGCTATATTAATTAATTAATTAATTAATTATGTGTATTGGGTATAAGCAAAATAAAATTTATTAAAGCATATTTTTTAATTGTGAAAATTTATTTATTTCTCTCAACCTTGTTATCTAATACAATAATTATTAAGTTAATTTTCTTACAGTACTACTTAATGGATTATATTCAATAATACGATCATGCAGAATTAAGCAGTATGCTGATGTCTGATCAGGAAACTGATCATTTGATTCAAATTCAACACGAATGTCAACTGGTCCAGATTTGATTGATTCATTTTGTTTTGAACAATCAATAATGTAGAGTGGTGCTTCTTCCAAAAATCCTGCTTTAGTCAACAATGGTTCCGGATCTTTATTATAGTATGACGTTTGAAAATTAGTATACATATCATACAATAAAGCATACTGATTGCGATTAATGTTTAGATTTAAATTTCCATATGGATAACTTTGAGAATTGAGGAAAACTTTTACATCTCGGATATTACAATGATCAAAGTGACTGGAATTTTTCGTCACAATATTTTTTCTTGCAGTTTGAAATCCTAGAACCAAATAACGTGGTTTCTCTAATTGCGTTGAAGTTTTGATAGGCCAAACATGTTTCGTTGTTTTCGGAAGTTGTGGATATTCATATAATTGCCATGTACGATAGCTTAATGGAATAGCTGGATCATTTGCGATAAAACTGAGTGCTTGAATCTTCTGTTTGTCCGACATTGTAATGTATGGTACATTCCATTCCACTTTATTAAGAACTATTTTAACTTTTTCAGCAGCTTCTCGAGCAGCAGGTGTATGTAGATATGCGTTCATATCAGTGTTTGATCTTATGAGAATTAATTCATGTTTAGCATTCATAATAATCCGATTATAATCTTCAGCGAATCCAAGTAATAAATTCAGCGGTATAGAAATATCAAAATATCCATCACCATTAGTCAATTTATCATCAGTTTGCAACCACCCGGCATTTTCCATTAAATTAGCCTGTCCGGGGTTAAAGATATATAATTCTTCATAAGGCTTGTAATTCCAACATTCTTGCATCTATCAATTTCAATGGCATTCAATTCGTAGCGTATTTCTTCAAACATGTGACAAATGGCCATGTTAACCAACTCCATAGTTTCACTAACAGCAGTGCCATCTTCTTTCGTAAATCTTCCACAAATGTGTAAAGTACTCTTACTCGGTAGAATGCATAAATCTTGATGCTGAATACTGATTCTTATTTCATCACTATTATTAAATGTTGTTGAAGCATAAGGTTGATGTGAATGAACCTCATAGTGAGAAATCGATTCGTCGAAGATTATTGGTTTTTGGATGTTTAAGATTTCCGCCATGGTAGTATAATGCAGCACAAATTGATTTTTCTTATTTTACCGATCTTCCACGTAATTTTAATCCCAGACTTTTGAGAAATTGGGCGTTCTGAGATGTTAGCACCCTGACAGGGGCACGACGACTGATGGGCTTTAGGCATGATGCTTGACTTTTATAACTGCCACCAATTTTTTTATCAAATACAATCCCCATTATTTCACTGATTTTATATGCAATCTTATTGTAATCGTTTCACCACGAAAATTCACCGAATTCTCATCTTGATCAACAATTCGCAGCTGAAGATTGTGTATTGACTGTACTGCGACTGGTAAGTAAATGATGTGGGATGGTACTTCAATGATCTTATATCCTGGTGCAGCACTTGGGAAAAACTCATGAACTGTGTGAACTTTACGGTTATTCATATATGCGCCAGTAGTAATATTGCACTCAACTCGCAGTGCATTGATTTTAAGGATTTTTATTGGTAAATCAGATTTGTGTAGAAGGTTTGGCACAAGTCGACGATTTCCAAATCCCAATAATGATGCGATAGAATCTTTCGGCTCAAAATTTACAATTTGATTGCATTTAATTTCACTATGTAATTCATTGTTATTTGCTTTGATACTCAATTCTACTCCCTCAGGTAATTCATTTATTAAATACTTTTCAATGTCACGTAGTTCATAACTTCCGGTTGGTATTGTTATAATTTTATCTGCTTCCTTCCCATTTATGCTGGATAAATAGAACTTATTACAACCTTCATCGATATTAGGTATAGAATTGAATGTTAACAACTCTACAAGTCCCAAGACATAACTTTTCCCAGGCGATAATTCAATGGGTGGAAAATATTGAGCTTCCAATGTGGAGGTTGCTCCAGATAGTGTTAACGTCAACGAATCATCCATGACTAACCATATTTTATTCTCGTTTCATATATTTATAATTGATTATTTAGAAATTTAAGACACAAGTGTCCACATATAACGGTATCATAATCTTGATATTTCTGATGATTATATTTCACGCTACCAACATCAAGATATTTCATGAGTTCATTTGGTGGTTGAAGGTTACCAAAACTGTCAAAATAAATGACGTCATCACCATTCTTCTTGTATGCGACCCAATGAGTTCCACCACCATTTTTATCATCTAGATTTATGATCGCTGATTCCTTCTTCCATGGACCAGATTTTGGTAAATTATTTCTCATGAAAACACCTCGGAAATTTGGAATTTTCAAATTCTTTACATATTTAATTAAATCAAAATTGGTCAGAGCTCGATGAGGTAGCGTTACATGTTTTTTGAGGGAGGACTTAAATATAATCCCATCCCAGTTTTATGTGGTGACAAGTATAACCCTTTTCCCAAGGCTATAGCTTCCATTGTTGAATTATGTCGTTTAGCCTCCTCTAATTCACGTTTAGCAGTCTTAGCAGCAATTACAGCTTTAGCGATACCAGCAGCGCCCCCAGCTAATGCGCCAGTAGCGCTTAAACCAGCAAGAATTGGTATTAAAAATGGTAGCAATCCACCTACTTTTAGTGGTGGTATTGGTAATACACGCGATGATCGTATATTTTTTTTCCCACCAACCATTTTTACAGCTTCACGAGCACCCTGTAATGCAGACTTGAACGGTGAAATGAGTACTCCTTCGTTCATCGATTTTTTAGCTGATTTTATAATTTGTTGGATGGGGACAACTCGTTTTTTTTTCTTCACTGTCTTTTTCCTCTTTTTACTATTTCTTTTAGACTTCCCCCTCTTTATTTTTAACTTCTTTTTAACTGCAGCCCTCTTTTCCATGCCCATACCCAAACTTCTCTTTACTCTCATGGTTTTATTGACTCCCCAAGCTACAGCTTTTTCACCAAGGCTAGCATCTTTTGCATGAAGACGTTGTAAAGCTTTTTCAGCAAGCTCTTTATCAGCCGCATGACGTGCTGCCATATTGTCAGGATTATTAGAATAAGCAATGTCATGAGCTTTACATGCTCTGTCCAGAGGATTTATACCTGGATCACCTCGAGCTAATCTTTTTGTTAATTTTGTACCAGGTCCACAGTACTGATATCCTGGGACATGTAATTCTATCGGTAGTTCATTTATAACGCTGTTGATAAAACCTTTGCCGCGTTTAGTTGCAACTTTACTAATACGTCTGCTCTTAGCCATTGCAGATCTATGACTAATCTCAATCGTATAAATACTTGGTACTTATAAGCATATTGTTGAGTCAGAATTAAGTCATCAGCGGATTAACATAGTATTCAGTGTCATCTAAAATAATTCAAAATGAAGTTTGAAAAACAGACAGCTAAATTACCTGTGATCAATTTTGATCAAATAATTCAAGGTGATGAGAAAAAAATTCAAAAACGTCATGGTTCACTGCTACCAAATACTGTTCGAGCAGTCCTTTGTGGGCCATCAAACTGTGGGAAAACGAATGCACTCCTTGCACTAATTACTCATCCTAATGGTTTGAGATTTGAGAACATTTATGTATACTCTAAATCATTGAATCAGCCTAAATATAAATTCTTAGAGTCAGCACTACAGCCTATAGAAGGAGTTGGGTACTTCCCATTTAATGATCATGAATCAGTTGTTAATCCAGATGATGCACAACCGAATTCGCTTATGATATTCGATGACGTAGCTTGTGAGAAACAAGATCATGTCAGAGCATATTTTTGTATGGGGCGGCACAAAAATGTTGATAGCTTTTATCTCTGTCAAACCTATACACGTATACCAAAACATCTGATACGTGACAATGCCAATTTTCTTGTACTTTTTCGTCAAGATGAAATGAATTTGAAGCACATATATGATGATCATGTGAATACAGATATGCCCTACAGTGAATTCAAAGATTTATGTTCAGCATGCTGGAATGATAAGGAAAATGATAGTAAACACGAATTTGTTGTTATTGATAAGGATAGCGAATTAAATAATGGACGTTATAGAAAAGGTTTTGATTGTTTTATAAGTATAAATTAATCATACTCTATACAAATTGACCCAGTCATAAATGACATTCAAGTGTGCAAACATGGCGTGTAGAAATATTTCTCAGCAGAAAGATATGCTGCTTCAGATATCTAAAGTTAGTGATGCAATAAGACAGAAGCATAAAATATTAAAGGTTGATAAAGATACTTCTGAACAAGCTGCAAATGAAATTTTTAAACCTATAGTGACGCCGTTAAGGACATTAGTTGAGAATTCTAAAGTTTTGAAACATGAAATTAAAGAAGAAGCTGTAGAAAACTTTCCGTTAAAGAAACGCGAATATAGTGACTATCCAAGTAACTATCAAACTGTTTATACTAATGACAGTGAAATATATGATGATCAAAATACTTTTGATGACTTGAACGGCGGTAGTACTAGTGCCACCAACTTGGACGCAACCATTATATCAGGTCCCCCAACCTCTGCAAGTACTCCGTTGCGATATCATAGCTCCATCACCAAATTTATTGAGATGTTAAATAAAAAAATCCTAAAGGCTTAGATACAAGATTTGGGATTCGTAAAAAAAATAATCAATTATTTTTTGGCAATTCACCGGTCCAATTTGGTGATAATACAATTTCAGTGAATCATCAAAATTATGTCTTATCACCGGGACTTATAGAATTATTATTTAAAAGTGATCCAAATGAAAAATCTATTACAAAAAATGATTTAGATGTATACCATAAACTGATCATTTCCACAAACACACACAGGAAAAATTATGAATCTGAAAGAAGTCTTTATGTTGAAAGGAGTTCTAAATATATTAAATATATTGCTGACTATGTTCAGTCACCAATAAAAAAGGGTAAAGGACTACCAGACTTAATGACCGTTTCAAAGAAGCGAAAATATGTGGATTATATTTATTGGGATGATCCTAATGAACTCGTAGATCGCCTTCGTTTATTGATGGCATCTCATACAGCTGGCAACTCTAGTCATTCGAATGAGATAATTTCAATTATTGAAGAGCTGCGTGAAGCTGAAATTATTTATTAACAGAGACATTGACAATAATTCATCATTTATAAAATAACATTAGAGAAGAGAAGATCATCAAAAATGGGTATCGATATATTTGGACGTGTATCTTCCCAATCGAATCAGACACAATTGAAAGGTTGCAGTAGTGGTGGTGGACCACCTGGAAAAGGTTTCAAGTTAACAAATGATGGGCAGTTCGACTTAGACCAAAAGAGGTTATGTAATGTTGCTGAACCTAAGAATGAAAGTGATGCAGTCACATATAATAGTATGAAAGCTGCAATAAGCCATATTGACGATAAATACAAAACTGTAACCCAACAAGTTGATAACCTCATGAAGACATCTAATGTCGAGTCAATGAACCAACTAAAAATTGCAATTAAACAGGAATTAGACAATGTGAAAACAATTAGCGAATATAATAAATATCGTATAACTGATCTTGAAGATAAAGTAACAGTTGAAATAGTTAAGTTAGAGGATAAAATGACGAGTAAAAATCCAGACTTCATTATTGAATTGACAACCAAAGTGAATGCATTAGAAAAACTTGTTAGTGAACAGATTCAACATATCGAACAGCTATCAACTCGTGCAACAACGATTGTGAGATCTATAGTACGCGATACTCAAACTATAGCAGATATTGATCGTAGGCTATCTAAACTTGAAAAACATGGAAAATAAGAAGAAAGTCATAGCTCAAGAGCTTCACAAGCCGGCACGAAAAAATTATACTCGCCGTCATGTTGACATTCGAGGATTCGATGAAACTTGGCAAGCTGATTTGGTAGAAATGATACCATATAGTTCTGTAAATAGTGGATTTAAGTATCTACTGACAATTATAGATGTATTTTCAAAATATGCTTGGGCGGTTCCTATTAAAAGCAAAAGTGCTGGTGATGTCAGAAATGCTATGAAGTCTGTATTACAACAAGGGAGGCATCCTAAAAATCTACACGTTGACCAAGGCAAGGAGTTTTACAATAAAGAATTCAAAGATCTCATGAAAAGTCATAAAATTCATTTGTACTCAACATTTAGCAACCTAAAAGCATCTATATGTGAACGTTTTAATCGAACTCTAAAAAATAAAATGTGGCAAGAATTCACAGCTCAAGGTAGTTATCGATGGATCGATATGCTTAAAAACTTAGTTGATGCATACAACAATACCAAACATCGCACAATCAAAATGAAGCCCATTGATGTAACGGCTGAGAACGAAAAACAGCTATTCAAGAAGATTTACAAACCCCTTCAAATCCATCAGCCGTTGAATAAAAAGAAAAGCAAGTTTAAAGTTGGCGATAAAGTTCGAATAAACAAATACAAACACGTTTTTGAAAAAGGCTATACACCAAATTGGACAACTGAAATATTCACAATAAAAAGCGTGCAAAATACTAATCCAACAACGTACAAGCTTATTGATTATCAAAACCAATCAATCGAAGGTGGATTTTACAATGAAGAGCTTAGTAAAGTCAAATATCCTGATGTGTACCTTGTAGAAAAAATAGTGAAAAAGCGTGGAAATAAATATTTTGTAAAGTGGTTAGGATTTGATAGCTCACATAATAGCTGGATAGACGAATCAGATTTATGAAAATTTTTTTGTATTAAAGATCATTTTTTAGATGTAATGTATTTTAATGAATAAATAAACAATTTTTCTATATAAATGTTTTCTTCATTTTTTATTACTATTTTTTTTTTACAAATTTCAATTTACAAGTTTTAAAAATTAATAATTATACATTATTTTTCTACTTCCATATATCCCCATGGTAGTGTATCTGTTGAATTTTCAAGCAAACGTCTTTTATCATCGTTCCAACTTAATGCTAATTTTTGTTGTAAAACTGTCCTAACAATATGTTTATCACTTTTGATTAACCATTCCTTTTCTACAACGTTGCAATGTTCTAAAAGACATTTTTTAAAATCATCAAACTCAATCCTTCTTAAAGTTGAACCTTTAACCCCTTTAGCTCTTTTTTCAACTTTATTATCTTTATATTTTCTATATGTATAAAGCTTGGCTCTTAAACCTATGAATTCCTCCATAATTTTACCATTATTTTCATCTTTCATAAGACCTAATACTTTTTTATTTTTTAATGGGATATTATATACATTATTCGGTGAATAATCTGATGTTTCAAATTTATGAATGTCACGTTTAATAATTTCGTAGATATTTGGCACTGTAAAATGATAAATGAGACTATCAGTATCTGTATACATTAATTTTGAGGTATCATTATGAAATTTTTTTTTTACATAGTTATAATGAAAATCATAGATGAATGTCTTAGCTAAGTCAAGTATACTAAATCCAATATATATGGGCTTTGTAAAATGTACATGAACGTTTTTTAATTCAATTATTACAATGTCTTCGCCAAAAACAGTTAAACTATGAAAGTTAGGTTTAGAAATTAGTGATTTTGCACCAAAACGTCCTGTCCATTCTGTAACTATTCTAATTTCTTTATGTTTTCTAACATTTTCCATTGTTTTCCCAAATACAGCATTATTCATGAGCTTAAAAAAGTTTTTTCAAATTCATTCTTCGCATTTTTACGGCAATCAGTATTTTTATCAATGTATGGTTGTAACCAAGCTGATTGTTCGAATCCTAGAACACGATGAACTCTTACGAGTCTCATACCTAACTGAAGACACTGTTGTAAATTCTTATAATGAATTACATATCTTTCTTTTGAATATAAAGTAGTAATTAATTTAGATTGCTTACGGTTTGGTGGTACAAAATGCTCAGGACATAATGGTAGATCTTTATGCAGATCATGAAGCTCTATCGGATATTCTAAATCTACCTCTAGTATAAAACCTTTTGATTCGTTTGAATTAAAAATAATATCTATATTATCTACAGTTATATTTTCAACCCATTTAAATGACTTACACGGTAAGGGCATGCTCATTGCAGCTCCATATAAGTTATTCACATCAAAATACATTAAATAAGATTCAGGTTTATTTGGATCAAAGTTATCAGCCATAAATCGATTATTAGCTACAGCATGACGATTTGTACACTGTGACACACCTCCTCTTATACCTTTTTCTATAAATAATACCATTTCAGCATCATCTAGCAGTTCTAATTGAATACCACTGAGCTTTAACATAGCATCAAAGGCTAATCCTGGTGCTGTATAATAATGGAGGGGATCTAAATTATAAGTATTATAACAACTACGTCGGAAATTTTCAAAAATATCAGCTAATAATAAGACATCAGTTTTTAAATACAAATCAGAATATTCACCGAGTGTTTTAATATTAAATTTCCTCCAAACTAATTTTGCATGATCATAATCTTCATCAGATATATTATTATCATTCAGTTTAGAATAAAAATATGATTTTTTAGGTAATTTATCTTCATTCAACTTTACTATAGAATCTATGTACTCATACGGAAATACTCCTTTACGAGTAGCTAAACTAAACTGTTCATGATCAGAGTAATACATTCGTGTAATTTGTTTATCATTATCTGTAAGATATGATGCTAGTTTCTCTAGACCCGATGCCATAAATCGAAATGAGTCAATAAAACGCAATTCAACTAATGTATTGTTAATAGACTTTGTAAATGATATATAACGTTCTTTATTAATAGGTAAAACAGTAACTGCACCTTTAAATCCAGTCACTAATGATTTAATAATAAAATGCGAATCGTAACCTGATAAGTTATGAAAAATAATAGGTATTTTATGAGATTGTTTGTAATTCAAATTGCATGAATTATGCGCAGGCCCACGATATTTGCCTGTGAAATGACAATGATCACGACATTTATTATCATTAGAATCGATTATTTTCCCGCAAATATGACAATCTTTTGTTTCGTTATGATATCTTTTCTCATCATTATTGAGCGGCTTCATAGGTATAGGGTTTTTAAGTTTAAAATCAACTTTTCTTCCCAAAATTTCCAACTCCTTAATAAACCAATCAATACAATCAGAAGAGCGTTTAAGCTCAAACTTTGATAACGATGAATCATAATTACATAAGACATAATAAGCTATACTATAAGGAACGTGTTTTTCAGTACCATTATCAGATTCAAGAGTACATTCTAAATCGGCGTAGACAACAAATGGAACAGGATCTTTATATTTAAAATTTTTAAATTTCAATATTTTATTTTCTTTGTCAGGCAAGCTCATTCTAATTTTATTATATTTAATACAGTCTAATTTATGCTTTTCTAAAGAATTTTCAAATCTAAAATGACACAAGCATCTCTCACAAAACCATAATTTATTTTTACTTTTTGATATTTGGCTTTTTACTAAACGTGATAAATTTTTTATTAAAGTAAAATGGAAAATTGGTCTATAGTTCTTAAGATTTTCATTATTAAGATTATTATTATTATTAATATTATTATTATTAGCTTCAATCATTAATAAATAAATTATAGGTTTCTTACATTGACAATTGGTACTTAAGTATAATGGCGCTATTACACTAGATGCTGCATCTTCTTCATTCTTGGTGAACTGCGATTCAAGTCCGTAAACATTTATCTTCAAGTTGTTCAACTTTTCAAATTTCGGAATGTCTTTAAGAGTTATAGGAAACTGAATATCCTTATAATTAAAAAGCGTACTTAAATGTGGATATGATGATGTCCTTTCTGGGTGAGTAGTTTCAGCACCATATACTGCAGCAGTTACACACCAAAGAAAACAAAATTCATCGTTATTTTGGATGTTGATAACAGCTTTTTTATATTGTATATCTTTAGGCAAGGTTGTAAACGTTGATAACCCAGCTCTTAATGGGGCATATCTAGCGATGTTAATTGTTAAATTTATCACTTCCACTAAACTCCACCCTGAGTCTTTTTGATTAAACTCTTCGACTTTCTTCAATAAAACATCATACACACTACTAGCAAACCAGTTGCCAAGATCTGTCGTTACCAATATCTCATCACTTGGAGTTTGAAATGTCTTTGTTTCCTCAACAGTTAATTCACTTTTAACATTTTCAAATTTACACATTAAAGTTGTACTGACTTTAAGATTTCCAATCCGCTGCATATTTTCTCGAATTTTATTAATTGTTAAACTTTTTGCATCATTCAGAAATGTTCTTAAATCAATATGTCCAATATTTACAATGCAGCCGGTTGTTATGCGATTCTGAAATGCGTTTTCCATATCTCGCCACTTAATTAAATTTCTAGAATTCAGATCACCACCAACCACTTGACCACTTAATCGTAAAAACTTCTCATAATATGAATGTAATAGTGTAATGTTTGCTTGTATACACCGTCTCTCTTGAACACTAACTCGAGGATTTAATAGGATACTATTAAATGATATGATAGTTTCACTACAAACATTACAAGCTCTAATGCTCATATCTCTACTGATAGGGTTGTGAGTTAAAAGATCTTCATATGTTTGAGCAATCGTATTCACAACGTTGGAATATAATTGTATCGCCATAGTTAAAGGATAAAGATTTTTTCGTAAAGCACAAAGTTATAGCTAACTCGTTTTATGATGAGCGGAAATGAACTGATGCATCATCTCTAAAAACGTCTCTTTTTATATAAGATCTATCAAAGAAAAACCGACAATGAAAAAGATAAAAATTTTTCTTGAATTTTTAAGATTTACAATCATTTTTTTTTTCCGAGAAAAAATTTTTCTAAAATCGTGTAAATGTATAAATTATGTTAATTAAAATATAAATTTGAAAAAAATTTTAGTTTTTTTCAGCTGAGTAAATATAAAAATTATGAAAACTTTTAAAATAACAAATATATATTTAGGTTTGTTATTGAATAATGTATTTTGCAGATTGCATAACTGGATAGCGGTGGTTTTCAAAAGTATCTTAATCCTTTATGGTAGTAATAAATAAGATTAGAATAAAATGTAAAAATTTTTTCGAAGATAAAGTTTTGAGCAAATACGTATATTTTAATAAAATTTAAATGAGATCCTTTAAAATAATAAATAAATATATAAAGGACTGCTATTGCATAATGTATTTTACTCCTTGTATAAACAAGCAGCAGGTTTTTCGAAAATATCGTAATTCTTTTGAGTTGACGATAAACAAAATTAAAATAAAATATATAAAATTTTCTAAGATAAAGTTTTTGAGTAAATATCTATAAATTTTTCAAAAGGGTGTTCGATGAGTAAGATTAAAGCGGTCGAATAAATGGAAATTTTTGTTTACTATAATGTAAGTTTACAAAATTTTTCTGTAAAATATTTAAAACTTCTAAGCAGCTGAAAGAATCTATTAATGGGTAAACGAATGCAAATTACGGCTAAGCAGTTTAGGGAAAACATTTTTGGAGCAGGTAAATATTCGTATTAGGATAAATCGATCGCAAATAAATGTAAATTTTTCTAGAGATAAAATTTTGTTGTGCAACTGAAAATTTTTTCAATTTGTAAATAAATGAAGATTACGGGGTCGGCTTTACAGAAAAAAACGTATAAATATATGTATTAGTATAAGTTCCCAGCTGTTGTGGATAAATATTTAATTTTTCTTAAATATAGTTTTAGTGTAACAATAAAATAATTTATTTTTTTGAATGCGTTAAAGGTTTAAAAGAGAAACTTCTCATAAGATTTCAAGTACAGAATAATTTTAACTATTCTATAAAGTAATGATTTTCGTTAAACATTTTTTAAATTATTTATAGAAGATAGATTTTATATATCAATGAATATTTAATATAAAAAATTTCAAATTAAGAAAAATATTAAGAATGTATTTCATTTAATATGTAATTTATTTGTTATTTGTTATTGAAGCTAAATGTATTTTTAAAACTCCATAAATATTTTTTTTTATAATAATTTGATTTTACATCCACGAACAAATTATTTTTATCAATCAATCAATCAATGAAAGATTTACTCATATTAAAATAGTTATAGAAATTTAAAAATTTTTAAGTGTATATGGTGGGGGGTTCAAAAATATGCATTGAAAAACATAAGGCATACCTCCTAGAAATAGTACTTATTAATACATGGTAGGGGTTGAAAACATGCATACTAAAATGTATACGACAAACCTTCTTACAGGTATGTAATGTACAAGTGTATACGACAAACCTTCTTACAGGTACGTAATGTACAAGTGTATAGCGTGGGTAGGTCAGAACCCCTACTTAGATATGGATAAGAAAACTTGCTCCACCCGTTTTCATGGTCAAAATTTAAGCAATAAGGTATTGCTCTGATGAGATGGGATGGTCAAAATTTTGCTACCTTCTTAAAGATATCCAATGGATAAGTTTATGGTGAAGGCGGATTAGGGGGTCCTACTTAGATATGGATAAGAAACGGTTGCTCCACCCGTTTTCATGGCCGAAATTTAAGCAATAGGGTATCGTCCTAATGAGATGGGATGGTCAAAATTTTGCTACCTTCTTAAAGATTTCCAATGTACAAGTTTATGGTGAGGGCGGATTAGGGGTCCTACTTAGAAAATAGATAAGAAAACTGTTGCTCCACCCCGTTTTGTGGCCAAAATTTAAGTAATAGGCTATTGTCCTAACGAGGTGGGTCGGTTAAATTTTGTTACTCACCACTGACTATATAAATATTGGCTACAAACACTGCAGAGCTCAGTACAAAGCATCTTGCAGAATTACTTGCTTCATTTTTTGACGTTGTGTGTGTGTTCTCGTGGAAACATTTGATCATATTCTATATATTATCAACTCAAAGTAAATTTTTGGTTCGTGATTCTAGAAAATTTTCAGGAACGACAATTTTCTCGAATAAAGTAAAAATCTTAACTTGTTCGTGCGCAGTTCGTGTAATTTTAGTAAACAGTTAATAAAAAATCTGGATTTAAACATGAATATTAACAATGTAAGTGTATTATAACTACTTTTCATTCGTTTCCATTGATAATTTTAAATTAAAATTGTTTTAAAATTATACATTTTGATCCTTTTTTTATTTTTGTATTAGTTGAAAAACTTTCTCCATTAAAATTTGCTTTTTTAATATTGTACAGTAAATAATTTTTTTCTCCCTATTGTAGATTACAGAAGAGGCGTGCTACTTCCCATTAAAATGGGTCGAGAAGTTTGGACTTGCCATATTGTGGCAAACTTTAATCGGGCATATTTGGTGTCAATTGGGTGTTGGTGAAGATCCCACCGATATCATCTTTCAAATAGACCAGCAGCGTGTAAAGCTGGTTAATCTTGGATCTCGCATTTGGTGTTTTTTCATGGTGCATGATGATGATGATGATGATGATGACTTGAGATATGCAACGTTAAGAAATGTTTCATATGACGGAAATTATTTTTTCGTTGATATGATAACAGCTCGTTGTCTCAAATCTGGCCTCATTGGACAAGGATGGCCTGAAAACGTTGTAAGTTTTATCAGACCGAATGAAGAAGAACCAATAGCTGATGCTGAAAATAATATTGGTTTTTTCATCCCGGAAGAAAACCCGGAAGAACGTATGGATGATGAGGAAAGCATCATTAGCGGTGATGAATTTGAAGACCTCATAAATTTATCATCATCATCATCATCATCATCACCAATGCCACAAGATGGAATGAGATGGGATTCGCCACCACCAGAATATTCACCCCCACCACCATACTCATCAATGAGCGTATCATCATCAACTGTGTATGGGCCATCAACATCAACATCAACATATCTACAACCTCGAGTACAAACAGCACCACATGCAATGGGGATAATCAATCATGATCCAGTACGCAGTTATTCACCATTGTCGTCATCATCATCATCACCAAAATTAAGTTCAGGACAACCAGAAATGGTGAACGATGAGGAGGAATATAATCATGATCAGTTGATGCAGCGTGCGGCTCAGGCAACTCAAACGAATTATCAACACCATCACCACCAACAACAACAACAACAACAACAAGGAAATGACTATTATTATTATTATAATTATGACCAGCAGCAGCGAGAAAATTACTATAATCAACAACGAACCTGGGATGAATATTCGAATCATCATTATCAACAACAATTTATTGGTCATGATATTAAAGTCAATAATATACAGAATAATTACATCAACATCCCTTCTGATGATGAAGAGAATATGAATTATTTTTATTAAAAATAATAAAGAGTTGATTAACCTTAAATAAAAAAATTAATTTCCATTTTTTTTTTAGTTTTATTATTTCTTAATGATAATTGTATACAGTTGTAACGTAAATTCAAGAAATGATACTCATTATGTAGATATTAATTATTGACAATAAAGTTTGCAACCTCTCAATAAAAATAATAATAATAATAATAAATTATACAAAATTGATCATCAAAATGTTGCCTTTCATTTTAGTTGTAAGATGATTACTGCTAAGGAATTAATTATTTTTAAGATATTAATTAAGTTTAGAAATAACTATTGATTCTTAAATTATACGAAACGAAGTCATAAAATTAATTTACTAATCTCGATAAGACATTTCAAAATCGTTGTATTCACCACCAAAGTAAGTAAGGTAAAGCTTATGATATGGTACGGGGTTCAGCAACTCTTCGAAATAAGTAGGATTCTTCGTTATCAACGTGGCCGTCCTCCTTGGTAAAAATACATTGAATTCGCTATTGATTGATGCAACAACTCTCAATCCAAATTTTGTATTGACATTTTTGAAAGCAGTTATTTGATAATTCCCATCTTGTTCCAATTCGCTCAGCTTTTTGGTTGGTAAAAATACGGGTAATTTTATGGCCTCGTTCACTTTTGAAAGATCCATTACTGCTAAGTAATTTAAATATTAATTTTGAGTCATCAAATTTCGAATAGTTTTAATAATTTTTGACTATTAAAAGGCTTACCTGTTGAAAAACGATACGATAGTGCACTACTCACAGAACAAATCGCTAAATAACTGTGAGGATAATGGTAAAACTTGAGTTTTTATACTGGTAATCCCCCCTCTAAAAAATATTCTTTGTGGGTATGTTTCACAGAAAAACCATTTGGGGATACAGAGTAAAAAAATGATTGGCTCAAAACCGGTTCAATCAACCGTTAAACCCCCCTACTTCTAATGAAATAAATAATATTCTCAGAAAAACTTTCGAATTTTTGATCATAAACCTCCCCTTACAGCTGTTCAAAGGTCTAGAACGGCCCAGAATGAAAAAAATATCCCCACCAATTTATGCGTAGAAAATTCGAGATATATCTCGAATGTTCGACCCCCTCCAATTCTACGTAAAACAGTTAAAAAATATATATACTGAAAAGTTCTTGAATATCCATTAAGTCCCAAAAATCTGCTTTTATCGATCGGCGGAAACAGATCCCAACGAAATCTTCATTACCATTATCAGGTTCCGATTAAATCTGCGTTACCATGATCAGGTTTCAACCAAGCCTGCATTATCATGAGCAAGTCCGAACAAATCTACATTATCATCAATGAGAAAAAGGCCCAAAATATCGATAAAATAAATCTGCATTACCGATAACAGCCCCTAATATCGATAAGAACAAATCTACATTACCACATATATGAAAACAGGTCCCAAATATCGATAAAATAACTCTACATTACCTACAACAGCCCCAAAATATCATCAAAACAAATCTACATTACCATATCATATATTGAATTATTAAAAGTAATAATTCATTTCAATAAAAATAATTTTGATAAATATTCCATCAATTATCAAGTTCAAGTTGAATTATTTAAATATAATTCATTCAATAAATAAAATTCAATATTGATAAAATTTCATCAATTATCAAGGGTTAAGAAGGAAGAATAATAAATAAAAATCAAATAAATAATTATTGATAACAATAATAATCATCAAATAAATCAAGGTAACAATTTAATTAAATAAATAATTAATTATCAAATTTTTAAATAATAATTGATTGATTTTAATAAATTAAATAACAAGTGAAATCGAGAGTTAAACCATTTTATAAAAGTGTGAAATTGTAAATTGCATTTGATTATCTAACGCAAACTAAATTTTGTTTTGTAATAATTTTTAAATAATTGTTTTGATTTAAATAAATTTGGAAGTTGTCTTAATTTTGCTTTTTTTATTATTCTTAATTAATTAAATTTTATTTTACTTTATTTTTATTATTTTAATTTATCTCTTAGACAACGAAACACATTTTTAATTTTTATTTTCTTTTAATTTTAAATCAACAGTCATCCTTACAGCTCCGTCCCAGTTATTTCGCTAGGCGAAGGCTAAACAGGAGCGCTACTCTTAATACGTGTTATTTTGACGTGTCTGATTAAAAGAAACAATTCGCATCGATTCAAAACAATTCAAAAAAAATTTTTTTTAATCGTTTGAAATACTTTTGAAACGACTTCATCGGCATTGTTTCTTAAGTGTCAATGAAAATGGATTGTTTTGAATCGACGTACACAAAAAGATTAGAAAAGATTTAAAACAATTTAGTTTTTCAAATATTTCCAAATACTTTTGAATCGACAAAAAATAGTTGAATTTCTGGTTTGTCGAGGCGATTTAAGAAGATTCAATCTGATTTAATTTTTTAAATCGTTTTGAATACATTTTAATCGACAAATAGTAAACTAATTTCCGATTCGTAGGCAGATTCGAAACAATTCATAACGATTTGATATTTCGAATAGTTTCAAATACTTTTGAATCAACATGTAATAGTTTAATTTCTGATTCATAAGGAGATTTAGAACAATTAAAAACGATTCAGCATTTCGAATTGTTTTGAATACTTTTGAACCAACAAATAATATTGTATTTCCGTTTTGTATGGAGATTCGAAATGATTAAAAACGACTTGTTTTTTTTTTTAAATTATTTTAAATACTTTTCAATCGACATATAATAGTTGAATTTCTGATCAATAAGGAGATTTAAAACAATTGAAAACGATTCAATTTTTCATTGTTACGAATACTTTTAAAAAAATATACTTGTTAACTATTCGCAAAATCAAAAATTTTTTACACTAAGTAAATAATTATCTTGTATCAAAATGTTTGTCCTCAAGTCAATGTGTATTTTGATACTTAGTAGAAAAATTTTTAATTGTTTTAAGAATAAAGATGTGTTAGTTTTTTGTGGTAATATTGCATTTTCTTATTTAAAGAAATTAAAATTTCTCGGAACTAGCACTATTCGCCCCATGAAAAAAATTCATTAAAAAAATATAAAAAATATATCTTGCATATGTATAAAAGTATATTTTTAATAGCTAGCTTTCCGCCGATTTTGGTATATATTTCATATATTTTAAGTGTAATTTAAATATACTTATGCGAAAATTAAAGGGACAGAAAAATTATAGATTTTCTTAAGTGACTTGTGCAAAGCTATAACATTGTTGTTATGTCCGCCGCTGTAATTTAAATTAATTATCCGGGATTTCTCCCTTTGGTAGCGATAGAAAAATTTAACAAGCGATATGGAGGTTGCGGACAACAGTAAAGAATACGAGGAAGATTGTCACTTCCTATATTTATTATTTATAGTGGGTTTTTCGAAGAGTGTGAACCCAAACGCCTTCGAGCTTGGTTACGTTGCATTTAGTAGTCGATCAAAAGAGAGAAAAGGTATTTAAAGTTATCTCTCACTTACCTTGAATTGAGTCTGTTCTTCTAGCAAGGCAGGCAGTATCCCTCCAGAACTTTGCAGCTCACTCGGCCTCCTCCTGAAGGACTTGGTTGAATGGGCGCTGCTGGGGTAGTAGGATAGAGTCTTATATGCTATTTTCGAATGAACTCACTCAGTTAAGATTATGATCTTTTGTCTTTTTATTCAACTAATCAATTACAGCACTTATACACTATAATTGTTATAATGGATTTCACTTTTGAAGATGCAAAACCATTTAATTGATGATTATTATTTTTAATATACTTTTAGAATATATTATGCGCCCTTGTTTAGCCTTATGGCTTCTTATGCGCAGATTATCTCGACCCGAGATCGGAAAATAATTACACTTGCTTTTTGTGTCACTATTCGATCGAGCCGGACGGAATTTTATAATAATTGTAAATAACAAAATAATACCGCTACACGATATGAAAATATCGGCCTAGTACCTTTATCAATTTACAACTTAACTGAGTCTAAATTTAAGATAAACCGCTGTTAATAAAATAATACCGCTACACGATATGATTATCGGCCTAGTATCTTTTATTAAGGACGGTTACTTATTGCTTTCTCTAGGACAGATTTTTGCAATAAGATTACGGGCTATCGACGCCGTTTACGCGGACCGTAGGACTCGAAATTTAAAGATCTGATCAACAACCACGAAACCGTACTAGCGGATCGTAGGACTCGAGATCTGAAAATTTGATCAACAACTAAGGCCCTGAGCCATGGTGCTCAGGCTATTTAAAAACTTTTGATTGATGTTTGATGGGAGTAATTAAATTATCGTTATTGGTGGAAAATGACGACAAGTTTTTATTTATTCGTCAATCGTTATTGCAAGAATCGTCGCTCTACTTTTATGCGCATAAATGGTGGTAAAACTGACGCTGCGTTTTCGCGTGCTTTTGTAAAGAGAAGTTTCATAAATTTATTTATGAAATAAAATAATTTAATAAAAAAATTAATTGGACATAACATTGTGAAAAAAACTCTCATTGCGATATGAAAAAAAGCATTTAAAAGTCTGAAATCTCTTGTTTCAATATATTTATATCAAAATTAATTTAGAGCTACGACTATCGCGCAAACATGAGAAATGCCGCGAGACAAGAATCCATTTTTTTTTTTTTTTTTTTCTTTAAAGAGTTTACAGGCCGTGAAAATTTTTTTTAGCTAAACTGATCGAAATTAGAGATTTTAAGCTTTTAGATGCTTTTTCAAAATCTTTATAGGATTTATTTTCACAGTTACAGCCTTGCAATCATCGCTAAAAAAAAAATTCTGAAAATTTGTTTTTCCTTCAATTTTTTGCATGAGTGAACATTCAAAATATTATATCTCAGAATATAAAAAATATATGTATGAAAATATAATTTAAATATATCAAATATGTGTTAAAAATTATAAAAAAAAATATCGATATGATGATATAAAAAAAATATATTGCTATAAAAATTTCAAACATACAAAAAATATAATTATGGAATTCTAAAGATTAATTTTCAATTTACTCAACAACATAAGAAAAAAAATTATATCTTCTTCATATAATTTCTTTTTATATTATTTAAATAATTTTTTTTTTTTTTCTATGTCGTTGATCAAATTAAAACTATGTTTTTTAATATTATCATAAGTGTATTTTTTATACCGAAAAAAATGATTTCTTGGCGCAAGAATTTCATTCTCGACTCAAAAAATATTTTCTTGATCCAAGAAAATTTTTTCTTCTAATTTATGGTGCAAAAAATTTCTTAGGCTAAGTAAAAGTATTTTTGATGAGACTAAAAATTTTTTTGCACCAACAAATCTTTTTTTTGTGTACAATTATATACTATTATATACTATTAAGGCCATTCTTCGAGGGTGCCTCCCACTTTTTTCCAAAAAATGTGGCGCCGCCTAGTGGCCGGCAGCCGCACTAAAAAAAGTACTAGAGCTGAAAAACTTTAAAATGAAATTAAAATTATTTAAAATCATGAAACGCAAGAAATGTTAATTTTTATATAGATAAAAAAATTTATACTTTTTTTTAAAATCAGTAGCTAATGCTAGAAAAATCAAAAACCCAAGATTGGAAAATAATATTTTTATTGACCTTTTATTTTCCGTAAGTAATTAAAAAAAATTTATCGCATTTATCGAAAAAAAGGGCTTCGTACAGATAATTTCGTAAACACGTAGAATATTAAAAAAATTACTTACAGTAATTATAAATACCCAGTTGAACGTAGTTTCTTCAATAAATTTCGACATAATATTGGCCATTTAGTAACTTTTTATTTTGACAGATGTAAACATCAGGCCTGTACAAATTTTCGGGTGCACGTGAAGGTGCTTGAATATAGTAGCGGGAAAATTTGAATTTAATGAATTTATTCCTTTCAATCATAGCAATAATAAAGTTCTAATCTTCTAACGGAAATCTTTTCAAATCTTCCCGCGATGCAAAAAATCAATCATTATTTGTCAATTCGAAAAGATTCAATACGATTAGATTTTTCAAATCGTTTTGAATGTTTTTGAGTCGACAAATAATAATTTTATATCTGCATCACGAGAAGATTTGAAACGATTCAATACAATTAGATTTTTCAAATCTTTTTTAATGCAATCTAATTGTTGATGTAGATTCAATGTAGATTTAAAAATATTCGATTTTTTATTTTCGAATCGTTTTGAATGCTTTTTAATTGATTATTAAAATTTCCGTTTTCTGAATCGATTTGAATTGTTTCCTTTAATCAGGGACGTAACACATGGTTAGATTGGCCAGTTTTTTTTACTATAATAATGCAATATATTTACTGTATTTAAACTATAATAGATTAATATAACTAACATCATCCTTCAGGTAAGTGATTTGTGCACAGTGGTTAACAGATCAGACTTTAAATATTTAGGAGTCGGGATCGATCCCACGAGACAGAAGATTTCTTTTTTTTTACACTACAGATATTGTATTTATAACTTTATAAAGTTATATATAATTATATAAAATTATATATAACTAAATAAAATTTTATATAATATTGCACACAAATTTTTTTTCCCGGTAGAACGGCTTAATACAGCGAAAATGCCGAAAATACATTATAAATATGCTGTATAATTACGGTTTTAATGCTGTTAAAATACCGTATTTTTTCTGTTTTATTAGCGTAAATGTTCTGAATTTATTTCGTAAATTTTTGGTAATAATTTGACACGAAAACTGGCCAAAATAACTGAAGTAATTCCGTATTTATGCAGTATTTATACCGTATAATTCCAGGATTATTTCGATATTTCCGACAACGTGAGGGCTAGTGGCAATAATATACACTAGAGTGAGTAGATCAGCTTTAAGCTCCGTATTTATGAATAAATATAACGACTATAGCCAAATTGTGACCATCAACTTTTTATGAGTGTTATGTCCGAATTTAATTAATTAATAATAATTAATTATTGGAAATGGTCGCGTGGGCCTCAAGTGGAAGGCGCCGGGAAAAATAGGGTGATTTTCCTAGAGGATTAGCTCTAGGTTTTATTTTTGTTGTGAGAACTCCAACGATAAACCCGGCAGGGGCCTCTCTGTGTATTCGATGCAGAATTTGGATTTTATACGTTAGAGAAATTGATAATTTTACCTACCTTTCGTTGTTCACTGCTTACTTGCAAGTTAGTCTTTAAACTGCAACTCCCGTGGACGACTTCTGTTGTTCTCTGGTCGAAAGATGATTTGGTCCAGGAAGAAGAGATGTGGTTCTTAATATTAGAAATAATCTAATATGCCGGTTTTCCAAATGATAGATGTTTATTGAGATACATGTATTTCCCTATGGGCTCGCCGTACTCAGTTCACAAGATGTTAAATTGTTCTTAACACTAAGGTTCTTTCTTTAACTTAAATCTCTTGGATTTACACTTAACTATTAAACTTATGGTTTTACACTTTGGATTTATTAAGTCTTTAGCTCATATGAGTTCGGTCTGAATCTCCGACTCCAGCAATTCACTCGGACGAGAATCGCTATTTTCACACTTAACAATTATTATTAAAAATCACGTCCCGTGAGGTGATTTTTGGAATAGGAAAATATAATTTTGAAAAGACAATTTTGAATAGAAATTTTACGGTAACAAGCAACTTGTCACGCCTCCTCGAGTGCAATACCGAGACGATCTTCTCGTGGGATTTTATAGTAACTTGACTGTTTAGATTTTATTTATGAAAATGAACTAATCGGTTTAAGAGAAATAGAAGATAGAAAAAGGGTTGCCTAAACGTAACACGGTTTAGAACTCACGCAGGCCAGCAAGGAAGATACATTAACTTCTCAAGCGTCATAGGCTGCCGCACCTTGGTGTTCGTTGTTTTTATCACCTCGGTTCGTGGTTCTGGAGGGAATAATTTAGAATACATAATTGGATGAATTTAGAATACAGTCAAGTGTAATTACCTGCTTGGAGGAAACGTTGACGACGTGCAACGAGGTGTTGGTCGAAGTTGCTATCCCTAAAATTGTTAACGCTGCACTTCACAGCGAGCGCGGCAAAGAGGCCCCTCTAATATATACGGCAAGCCGGAAATAACATGAGAATACTTTTTCTTTTTTTTGTATTATTTGGGAACAAAATGAAATTTTCATTACAAGAAATTTGTAAATTTGCTTGCATAAAGCCAAGCAATAAAAACTTTGTCGGTGGTAAAAGTTTTTTAAATGCTGGTCATGTTATAAAATGTGGACAAGTACCAAACAGTGATTCTAATGTTATAAGTGTTTTGGCTTATTGCTTACAAACTTCTCATATCAAAGATACCCCACATGGAATTACTGGTGAAATAAAGAACGAAGGTCGAATAATTGGTATGAGTTGTTCTTATAAAGCATGCCTCAGTAGTATTTGTAAACAGGGGGACTCGACTCTAATGGACAAAATAAGATCTATTGAGTAAGCATGTAGGTATCTAAGGTTGGTGGCGCCTCGATCGAATAAAGTGCTGCCTCTGATGGAATAATGTCATATGCTATAGTTAAATTGAAAAAAGTTCCAATTTTTTAAAATAATTAAAAAAAATAAAATAAATGATCAATTATCAATTTTAATTCATTTATAAATAATTTTGTCTTATAAATAATTATTAAAATCGATAATTTTTAATAAAAATTATTACTAATTAATAAATGTTATTCTCAAATTCGTAGTTTTTATAATTAAAAATTTCATTATTACGCACGGTTCGAATTGGCTCGTGGCTATTGTTAGTCGCGTTTCATTTTGGCACTCAGGGTTCGAAACTGATGCTGAGCAACTTTTTTTTTTAAACTTCGAAAATAAGTAATGATACTTAATTCAATTACAGGAATGAAACACAAAATTTTTTTTTGTTTATTAGGCTTAAGAAATATTATAAAAACATTCACTTTTTAATAATGATAATAAAGTAAACAATAAAGTTAAACAAAGATAAATATTTTCATAAATATTTGTATGCATATATATTAGACTGTTTCAAATTAGGGGACTATTTTTTTTTTTTTGATGAACATTGAAAAATCGAAAGGGTATTTTAAAATATGGTGACAGTTAAAATTTGAGCTCTTAATATTGATATTTAGAGGTGGCTATTTGTAATTTTCGATTTTTCATTTAGAAACATGGTAAAAAATACATAACTTCCGAAAAAATCAAAATACAAAAAATCTCTTCTTAACTATTTTGTAGGAAATTTACTGGTCTACAAAAAAGGTCCTCTATGATTTTTTCATGAGTTCAACCATTCACAAGATATCCGACGTCAAAGTTTGATAAAATTCAAAGAACTTGTTTATGCTCGCTCCGAATTTTATACCATGCCAACCAATGAGAATTCAGAAATTTTCAATACAATTTTTTGTAGGAAATTGAACGCTCTACAAAAAAAGTCTCTTATCGTTTTTTGATAAATCCATCTGTTCAAAAGTTATTAGAGCTTGAAGTCAAGTTATAGTAAAATTCGAGATCTTTTTACTTTTTCGGTGAAACTATCGGACAAATCATAAAATGTCATTAAATCTTTTTTGTAGACAATTTTATTTCCTAAAAATTATCTCTGATAAATTTTTTCCGAATTCTGCATTCTATTCTAGTTAATTCCATTTTAATGTCGAGCTCTTAAAATCGATCAGAACACTTTTTTTAGGAGCTTAGCATTAAAATGGAAATAACTAGAAGAGAATGCAGAATTTAAAAAAATTTATCAGAGGTAATTTGTGAGAAATAAAATTGCCCACAAAAAAGATTCTATGACATTTTATGATTAGTCCGATAGTTTCACCGGAAAAGTAAAAAGATCTCCAACTTTACTTCGAGCTCTAATAACTTTTGAACAAATGGATTTATCAAAAAACGATAAGAGACTTTTTTTGTAGAGCGTTCAATTTCCTACAAAAAAATGTATTGAAAATTTCTGAATTCTCATTGGTTGGCATGGTATAAAATTCGGAGCGAGCAAAAACAAGTTCTTTGAATTTTATTAAATTTTGACGTCGGATATCTTGTGAATGGTTGAAGTTATGCAAAAATCATAGAAGACCTTTTTTGTAGATCAGTAAATTTCCTACAAAATAGTTGAGAAGAGATTTTTTGTATCTTGATTTTTTCGGAAGTTATGTATTTTTTACCATGTTTCTAAATGAAAAATCGAAAATTACAAATAGCCACCTCTAAATATTAATATTAAGAGCTCAAATTTTAACTGTCACCATATTTTAAGATACCCTTTCGATTTTTCAATGTTCATCAAAAAAAAAAAAATAGTCCCCTAATTTGAAACAGTCTAATATATATATATATATATAAAAGATAATCATAATTATACTATTGCCATTGTTTTTTTAAAACTTTTTACTTTATAATAAAAGTTTTATTAACATACATTTATTTTAATCCGATTCATCACGGTTACATTTTTTTAAAGTTTTTTGATATTTTTTCCATGCTTTTAAAAACATGAAATTCGAATTCTTCAACGCATCAGTTTTTCCACTCAAATGATCATTGATTTCTGAACGCCAATCAATAATAAATTTATTAACGATTAAAGTAATCGTTCCACCATACAAATCTTCAGTATGTTCAACACATTGAGACCATTGATGATCGATAATGTTAGCTTTTACTGCTTCCTTGAGGCATTCACAAATTCTGAATCGATAGCAATTAGTCACCATAGTCTGATTTAAAATGATGAGCACCTTATCATACATGTCATCAAATAAAGAATCTTCACCCACACGACTGAATGAAGCTCTACAATTTGCGCAGCCCTGACATTTTTTTAACATCTGCTCCATCACTTCATTTTTGCGAGAAAAATTACCAGTTGAGTTTATGGAATTATGTGACTGAGAAGTAGGTATTATAATCTCTCTTTCTTTGAATGTCTCCGAAAAATTGTCTTCACCAGTATCATCATTATCTTTGTCGCAATCTGTTTGAATATGAGTGACAAAGCTTTCAAAAGTACTAATAATTCCTTCTGCTCTATCTTCTTCATTAGTAGGCTCAACATTCCTATGTCTGATGGATAAAGATCCCATCTTCTCCAATAAATATATCTTCAAGGCACTAAGTACTTGCCAACAAGTTAATTTCCTGTTAGGGCTTCGTTGTCTTATACACCCAAAAAGGTTTTCAATGAAGTCTTGATTTATAAGTCTAGGTGAATATTCAGTAAACCCGTAGCTTTTTAAAATTGTCCATAGTTTCTCATACCCTCGAATATTAAAATAGCAACTCTCAAGTGATGGAACACTTTTTTGTTTCTCGTGACTCGATCTACGTAACGTATTTGTCCTAAGAACTTCCTAGCATACTGCCAGAAGGCATGGTGAGGACTATTCTCCGAAAAATTAACTCTGTAAACAGCATCACCTTCTTGGGTAGCAGATGAGCCATTAGAAGAGTCAAATAAATTATTGAAAAACTCAATAACTTCGCGAGTAATAGCAGCATCTCTCCGTAATTCAACAGGTCCATGAATTGTATTAATAGGCGCTTAAATAAAAACATGAACGTAAACATTAGTTTTAAGTCTCTTCATTTAATATAAATATTAATAAAATATTATGTAATCATCCTTACATGGTAACTCCAGTAAATACTTAATATAATTAGCCATCGTTCTGCTAATAACTTGAGCGGCATGTTTAACACGCATTTTTTTCATTTTTTTTAAATAAATATGCTCATCATTAAGCTTTGGGAGCTTGTTTCTTCCATTATCCCGAAATTTATTTATTTCATAGGCTGTTTGAATGTCGGACCATGAAGCGTATCCAACAATTTTCTTCGAGTGACTATCTAAGAAGAGCTCGATGTCTTTGGTTAATAAATTATTTCTTATTCCTTTTAAAACATGAGGTCCATCAAACAGAGGCACAATTTCTTGGTTCTTAATAATAAAAGTATTATCTAAAAAATTTTAAGTAAGTAAATAAGCAAATAAATAAAAAATAAAATTAACGATATATATATATATATATATATATGTATATGTATATATGTACATATGTACAGTACTCTTTTAATGTTGTTGTCAGTAGTATAGTCAAGTGAAAAGTTTGTAGTTTTGTCATCCATCAGGACTTGCTCGTTAAAAAATAAAGGAATGACAGTGAAAATGAGAGAGAGAGAGAGAGAGAGGGGGAAATCAAATGGCTCATTTTGATAAATATAGAGTAACTAATACATAAACTGAAGTTAAAATTATTGTATGTTAACTGTGTAGTTATCGTAACAATTAAAATTTCTCTCAATGCGCTCCGTAATAGTTTTGAAGGTCACGCAATGATATTAATAAGTATCAAAAGGGCATACCATTATGTTCTCCACGCTTAAATCGTAACTTGTTTGCTTCCAGAAGTAACTCTTCTATTGCTCGTACGTTATTAGTACCTTGGTCGCAAACAGTATTTACTGGGAAGAATCCATAATCAATAATTTCACCAATAACTTTTTTTATAATGCGTTTTAAATCAATAACACTCGTCTGACTCTCAGAATAACCACAATAAACTGGAAGACTCCAGCCACTGACGATAAAACGAATCGAAAAAACCAAAACATGATCAGCAAAGTTGGCCGTTCGCTTGTCTCTGAAGTCTTCAAACCTAACAATTTTATCGTTTCGCGAATCATAATAAAGATGTGGCGTGGTTGAAGCTTTATCCCAAGCCACTATGCAAACTTTTTTTTTTTTTGTTAACTTTTGACTTTCCAGTTTCAAATAATGCCTCACAAACGGGGGAATACCCGTGTCAAAAGCAATTTTTGACGATACTTGATTGAGAGAGCTAGCTCCTGGCATAATAAATATTTTACTTAAAAATTTATAATCAGCCGGATATCGTTGGTGTATCAATAAGGACAATAATTTTTGTGGTAAAGTAAAACGCCTACCCTAAACAATTAGAACAGTACAATAATGTTATAGATGCTTAAAAAAACGTGAAATTAATTAGTAAAAGCAGCTAGGTAATAATTTTTGACAAACCTTTGATTTTTTATTGGTTTGGTCAAATTGCATTTCAATAAAGATTTGTTGAAAGGTAGAAAGAGATGGCAATTTTTTATAATCTATTTTCTGATTCCGACGATATTTTTTATATTTATATAGTAATTTATTGTAATTTTTTTTCATTAATTTCAATTTAGCATTTAATCTTACAACTTCTTCTTTAGCTCTTCGATTAGAATAAGTAATATTTTTTGGTGATGAATCATTTTTTTTTTGTCAACTTCTTGCACATTTGACCCGATATCAATCTATAATAAATAATGTACATTTTGGAAGCTTTTGAATTTTGACAAGAATAAAAATAATAGTGAAAAAATGTTGAGATTCTTACTGTATCATCTTTACTAATCTTCACAATGTCGTTAGAAAGATTTAGATGAGGACAAGCATCTGGAAGTAAGTGAGGTCAAACACTTGTCACCTTATACATTTCTTCAGAAAAGTGCTTATGACAAACCAATGCATTTAGAGAATGAAGTTTAGCAGGTGGAATATTGATTAATTCGGTATGGTTTATTTCAGTTTGCCATATTAATGATTTTTTTTCATGTTTTGGGAATTTGTCTGCTAGCGTGCCAGTTCCTGAGGCACAGCCAGGTATTTTACACATAAAACCCACTTACAATCGAACAATCCAATGAATAAATAGAGAAATTAAATATTTATCAGAACGCACATAAATAATCGTGTTGCGAGAATTTCTTTCTATTGATACTTTTAAAACAAAAGACAAACAACTTGGCGAATTGGAGCGCCATCAGAATGTATTAATCACTCCCGGCGATATTTCAAATTTTTTTTAAACTCATTAATGTGAACTTTAAAAATATTTATCATATATAATGGAATATAATTATTATGCTATTAGTAACTACTTTTATACGGAAAATTATATACGATCATTTAGACTTAGAAATTATACATGCAAATAAAAAGTATTTTATAATATTAAAGTAAAACTTATTTTAAAAAAGAGTAAGTGAAATTATACGTTTCTTTAAAAAAAAAGCTTTATTGTAATTAAAGTTTTTTACATTATTTTACATGTTGTATATGTATAGATATATGCATACAAATATTTATCTTTGTTTAACTTTATTGTTTACTTTATTATCATTATTAAAAAGTGAATGTTTTTATAATATTTCTTAAGCCTAATAAACAAAAAAAAATTTTGTGTTTCATTCCTGTAATTGAATTAAGTATCATTACTTATTTTAGAAGTTTAAAAAAAAAAAGTTGCTCAGCATCAGTCTCGAACCCTGAGTGCCAAAATGAAACGCGACTAACAATAGCCACGAGCCAATTTGAACCGTGCGTAGTAATGAAATTTTTAATTATAAAAACTACGAATTTGAGAATAACATTCATTAATTAGTAATAATTTTTATTAAAAATTATCGATTTTAATAATTATTTATAAGACAAAATTATTTATTAATGAATTAAAATTAATAATTGATCATTTATTTTATTTTTTTTAATTATTTTAAAAAATTGGAACTTTTTTCAATTTAACTATAGCATATGACATTATTCCATCAGAGGTAGCACTTTCTTCGATCGAGGCACCACCAACCTTAGATACCTACATGCTTACTAAATAGATCTTATTTTGTCCATTAGAGTCGAGTCCCCCTGTTTGTAAGCACGTCGTTGCAGTATTATTTCATTGTAACCGGTAATATATTTTATTACATTTATAACCTATACTATTCTAGTTCTTTTATTTTTTAAAAAATTAACTTCTTACAACAATTTTTTATTTTCACAGCAATAGGGGTACGGGCTAAATCGTGAAAAAACAGCTTTTTTATGAATTTTTTTTAGGCGGATGGATTGAGCCACTTTATTAAAACCTTTTGAACATTATCAAGTTTATATTCAACAACATTAGGTAATTTTTTTAGGTAATAGTATCCGCAAACAAGCCGGTAAAGGAGCTTTTCCCGGAACGTCTTTAAAAAAATATGATTTGCGGTGAGCAGTGTATCTCAGCTGGAAATTATCTCAAAAAAAACCATATAAATTTAATCAAAGCATCATTAAAACCTCCCCCCAACATTCCCTGATAATTTTTTTTTCATTTCCTGTGGTCATTTTGAATAAATACTACCATTTTTTTTATGAAAATTTGCGTCGTTTAGAGGGTGGGAAACCCCCTTCATGTAAAAAAAAATTCTAAAACTCAACGTTGGGGGGAAGTTTTTTATTTGTAGAAAGTGTGTACCAAGTTTGAAATGAATCGGTATTATAGCAGTTTTTAAATAGCAGTGCTCACGAACTTTGAAAAAGTAGTTTCGAGAAGAATGCGTTTAAAATTTTAGATGCTAAAAAAGTAAAAAAGAATAAAACTTTTTTTTTTTTTAACTAACACTGAATCATCGATTCCAGCTCCATAAAATAGAGTTCCTGCAGCAGCTTCAATGTCTTCAGCCTCTAGTTTCTGAGAAGAGCGATTAGTTAATAACTTCGAGAGTTTTGCTCTGATCGACTTCAAATTTGAAGACAATATTCTTAAAATGTGTAGCTATAAGAAAATGAAAAAAAAAATTCGATTTTTAGCCCTCCCCCCCTTAAAGCAAATGTATTTAAATAACAGGATTCACATAATTTGTAAATAAGAGAATAAACAGACACAATATTAAAAAATATATAATTTTAAGAATTGGTTCATTTTATAACAGGGCTATGCTGTTACTCTGGTCGTCCTTAATTTACCTTTTATTAAGGGCGCCACTGGAAGTGATAACGGCCTCCCAGAGCCGGATCTTAGATCGTCAGGGTCGGTGTAATTTGTTTAATTGTAAGAGAAGGATGAGGAAGGATAATTTATAAATAATTTTATTATTTCCAATTAACAAATTAAACCTTTTATTTATTTAATCAACCTTTTTACCTTTTGACCTTATAAACCTTATACTTTATATACCTTTTATAAACCTTATAACCTTTATTATAAACCTTATATTTTATACCTTATAACTTTTATAAACCTTTATATAAACCTTATATTTCTATTAACCCGCGATAATTCACTTAAACCTAATTCAATTAATAACCCGCAATAATTTTCCTTATTAAAATTAGCCAAGTACCTTTGGCAATATTACACACACTCACACACACAATTGTTTGCCAACTACCTTTGGACTTTTATCACACACGCACACACTCTATTTGCCAACTACCTTTGGACTTTGATCACACACTCCCACACACTCTGTTAAAAATCGCTTCACCCTCACGATACCTAATAACTACAATTTTTCTTTAAAACCTAACTCACTAAATTTAACATAATATTTAACCCGAAATTTTAATAAATTAATTAATTTGAAGAGTGTAAATAATTATTAATTAATTTATTATTTAACCTAAATTTTCCTTTATCAATTTATTCCCTTCACTTTTATCCCCGATTAATTTTTCCCGGTTCACACAACGATCATTTGCCGCTAAGACCCGCCATCTTTTCTTTCCGCGCGGTCACTTTACTTTTACTCTAAACTCAGTTTTACCCGATACACTTTCTATGTTTCCTATACCCTTAATTCAGGTACTTTTGTTATCACAATAATTATTCTTAATTTAATCAATTATTTTCTTTAACTATTTCCTTTAACTAATTATTCCTTTAATTAATTTATCTTATTATCAATAACCTTGACCGTGAACTTTTTTCTTTTACCAAGACAATTTATTATTCATTATATTTATAATTGAATTGATTTATTTTATTACTAAATTTACTTATACTTAATTAATTTTCATGACTAGCAATGATGACTAGATTTTACGGTTTCCGGTGCGTGAGTTACACGACCTACCTGGAAACTTCTAGAATATTTCCGGCGTCCTGCCTGGAAATATTTAACTACGTAAAAGCTCCGGCTACCTGCCTGGAGTTTATTAATTAATTATTTTTATATAATTTAGTTCCGGTTTAGTTTATTAATTTTACTTTGTGAATTTAATTAAGTTACGAACGCTAAGACGCGACGCTACCAGACTTATGACTAAGTATTAAATAAAATTTTCCGGCTTCCTGCCTGGAATAATTTTAAAGAAATACCTTTACAACAATTAACTTTTCGGGTTCCTTTCTCGTCGTTGTGTTCGTCTTAGTCTCGTCCTGGTCTGGTCTGGTAATCGTGAATTTTCCGTCTCGTTCCAGTAATTCTGTCCTGGTCTCAATTTACTCCTAGCCCTTTCAATCTCCTCCTGAACCTCGATCTCTTTCACCTGTTTAATCAGACGCAATCAGTAATATTCGTATGAGATACCGGCTACCCGCCTGGTATCTGATAAAAGATTTTAACAATTTAATTATCGCTTGGTTCCACAATAAAACACAAGCTCTCGATTAATTAATTTTACCTGATATAATATTCAGCGTCTAAATTGTCGGCGTCTGGTATGGCGTCTTATGGTGGCGTCCCTTCAGCTGTTGAACTTCTACTCTAGACTCGACTAGGTCCGTTCAGTCCGGTCGTTCCGGTCACGAATGTCGTTTCACGTCCCGGTCCCAGTTTATAATTACTCTCTCCCCACTCGGCTGCGGCGTCTTTGGACTACTACTTAGTTCAAATTGGGGATGACGTCCAAGCAGTGGGAATTTTCACTTCCGGACGACAAGTCGTATTATAGGTTTTATTTTGACTAAACTTGAACGCGGTAAATTCAAATTTACCCCGTTACAATTTAATATATAATTTATGAAAGTTCAAAAGCTTGTAAATACTTTTATACAAGTACTCAAATGTAATAAAATATATAAAAGAGGCCATTCGGCAGCCGAAACGGAAGTAGATTTTTTATTATTTATTTAATTATTTAAATCTGTGGGGTAGACGCTGGCGTTTAAAGGTTCATCTGAAGCTTATAAGATCAATTTTAGGTATGTTTGTCAATTTTGAAAAAATACATTATGTATACTTTAATGTTGAGATTTTAAAAATTTTACGCGGCAGTAATCAAAATTGGAACAGTAACATGAATTTATTAAAAAGTGGAAGAACGAATGCAACAGCGAAATTTCAATAAATAAATTGGTAATTTTTGTTGAATATAAAACAATAGTACTGAAATATAAAGCTCATTAGATAAGCTACATAAAAATATTAACAAGATTAAACTATTATGTATTACTTGAAAGTTATTAAATGAGAAACTAAAAAAAAAAAATGTTTTTTTCTATTTTTCTGAAAATTTTAAAATTCATTAAAGTATTAAAAAAAATTATCTAAAGATTAAGTGGCCGAGCTTAACTTAAGGCAAATCGAATGAACATAAAAATCCAATCACCAAAAATAGATTGTCATTTTAGGATCAAAAGTTATTTAAAGATAAATCAAGAAAAGTTGCATTTTTTGAAAAATTAAAAAATCATCAAATGACTATAACTTTTAAAGTTTTCGGCCGATTTAGCTCATCTTCGAACTAAACTGAGCTCTTTAGCTAAAGAATATGTAAAAAAAATTTCACCAAGATCGGTACAGAATTGTGGACGCTATTGTGGGAGAACTGCACGTTATGTCGTATACATATATTTTTATTTATATATATTTATACGCATTTTTATATATATTTATATATACGTATTTATATATATATATATATATATATATATATATATATATATATATATATATATATATATTAGACTGTTTCAAATTAGGGGACTATTTTTTTTTTTTGATGAACATTGAAAAATCGAAAGGGTATTTTAAAATATGGTGACAGTTAAAATTTGAGCTCTTAATATTGATATTTAGAGGTGGCTATTTGTAATTTTCGATTTTTCATTTAGAAACATGGTAAAAAATACATAACTTCCGAAAAAATCAAGATACAAAAAATCTCTTCTTAACTATTTTGTAGGAAATTTACTGGTCTACAAAAAAGGTCCTCTATGATTTTTTCATGAGTTCAACCATTCACAAGATATCCGACGTCAAAGTTTGATAAAATTCAAAGAACTTGTTTATGCTCGCTCCGAATTTTATACCATGCCAACCAATGAGAATTCAGAAATTTTCAATACAATTTTTTGTAGGAAATTGAACGCTCTACAAAAAAAGTCTCTTATCGTTTTTTGATAAATCCATCTGTTCAAAAGTTATTAGAGCTTGAAGTCAAGTTATAGTAAAATTCGAGATCTTTTTACTTTTTCGGTGAAACTATCGGACAAATCATAAAATGTCATTAAATCTTTTTTGTAGACAATTTTATTTCCTAAAAATTATCTCTGATAAATTTTTTCCGAATTCTGCATTCTATTCTAGTTAATTCCATTTTAATGTCGAGCTCTTAAAATCGATCAGAACACTTTTTTTAGGAGCTTAGCATTAAAATGGAAATAACTAGAAGAGAATGCAGAATTTAAAAAAAATTTATCAGAGGTAATTTATGAGAAATAAAATTGCCCACAAAAAAGATTCTATGACATTTTATGATTAGTCCGATAGTTTCACCGGAAAAGTAAAAAGATCTCCAACTTTACTTCGAGCTCTAATAACTTTTGAACAAATGGATTTATCAAAAAACGATAAGAGACTTTTTTTGTAGAGCGTTCAATTTCCTACAAAAAAATGTATTGAAAATTTCTGAATTCTCATTGGTTGGCATGGTATAAAATTCGGAGCGAGCAAAAACAAGTTCTTTGAATTTTATTAAATTTTGACGTCGGATATCTTGTGAATGGTTGAAGTTATGCAAAAATCATAGAAGACCTTTTTTGTAGATCAGTAAATTTCCTACAAAATAGTTGAGAAGAGATTTTTTGTATCTTGATTTTTTCGGAAGTTATGTATTTTTTACCATGCTTCTAAATGAAAAATCGAAAATTTCAAATAGCCACCTCTAAATACCAATATTAAGAGCTCAAATTTTAACTGTCACCATATTTTAAGATACCCTTTCGATTTTTTAATGTTCATCAAAAAAAAAAAAATAGTCCCCTAATTTGAAACAGTCTAATATATATATATATATATATATATATATATATATTGTGAAGCGTGAAAAATTCGACGTCGACCCGTTGGTTAAAAATTATTTTAACGAATAACTGGTTATCCGTTGAGCAATAGAGTGGGTAACATCTATGACGGGAGTTTGAACTTTGATCGAGGAATCGATTGAAGAGGGGAGATTCGGGAGAGACGCCGAACTGAACGGCCACGTTTTTTTGGGATAAATGAGATTGACGACGAAAAAGTACAATTTTGGGTTACGAGAAACATTATTATTTTGTGAACGAAAAATCCGAGTTGTGCGAGAAGTGAACAAGCCGAAACCTCGGCATGAGACCTGAATAGAGTTTACGACCGACTGATTGTGTTGTAATGAACAAGTGAAACACGTTGTGTGTAATTAATAATTAATTACGTATAATAATTAGATGATAGTGAAATTTCACGTTGCCAAAATAATAAAGTTATTTTCTATTAATTTATTTCATCGAGTTTCGGGGAATAGCGGATTATCTCTTCTCAGTCTTCGCGGCAGCCGAGTCTTGCCATGTAAAATACTCTGACGTCACCGGTCGAGTATTTCGTTAAGAACTACGTCGTATGTGTGTTCGTGAAATAAAAGAAGTGTATTTTAGTTCCACCAACCGACTGTTATTTTTTGTGAGCAACGAACTGACTTTGTTTATATTGAGTCAAGCCGACCACGGCATTTATATTTTGTTTTGATACCAATCAATTACTTCTTCCGTTAATATACGATTATTTTTTCTTTATTCTGATTAATCATTTATTGTAATCGTTAGTGCCTGACCTTTCCCCGATCCACTACTCTGAGTTGTATTATATAAAAATTGTTTATTGGTGGTGATTAAATCACCTGGCGCCCAACTTTAACTAATTTGAACAAGGTTGCCAACTGGTAAGTGTATTCGGACCTCACTCCGGTAGATCCGCGGTAGTGGAATTCCGTTACAACATATACATATATAAACTTTTTCACCGACATTATTTTTGGAACCTACTTGACTCAAATAGATAGAAAATGCTAAAATTTTTATAAAGTTGCGTCATGAGGACAAATACAATAGTTAGATTTTTATAAAATCTACTAGTAAAGCATGTATTCTTAAAAGTAAATTTTTCTGTACTTTCTGAATGAAATTCATCATTGTTTAAAATTGGTGAACTTAGATTTACTAGACCACAGACAATATTGAAAATTTCTTTAACTTTAATGAGAAGATATATTGGCATTGTGTTACTTAAAAAATTCAAGCATTTGAGTCTTTGACTACTGCGTTCGATGTGGACGCGAGCTTTAGCAACACTGTAATTTAAAAATGCTTTGGTTTTGGAGAACTGAGTTTTGTCCTCAAGAAATAATAATGAAATGAAATCTACGTTATATTCTTTACAAAGATTACTGAGAGTAAATCCTCTGTCTCCAATATTGTGTTCTGATCGATTTCAAGAACTTAGCATTAAAATCGAAATAATTAAAAAACAATGCAGAATTTTGAAAAAATTTATCAATGATAATTTGCAGGAAATAAAATTGTCTACAAAAAAGAATCTATAACATTTTACGATAAGTCCAATAGTTTCACCGAAGAAGTAAAACGATCTCGAAATTTACTCTAATTTGACTTCGAGCTCGAATAACTTTTGAACAGACGTACTCATCGAAAAATGATAGGAGAGTTTTTTTGTAGAGCGTTAACTTCTCCACGAAAATATATGCTGAGCTTATTCGTACAATGAGCCATTGCCGAGTTAAAAAATTCCAAACTAAAAAATTATTTTTTTCCATGTTATTTAAACGGGAAATCAAAAAACCTGATGAGCGTCCTCTTAATATTAATATTAAGAGCTCAAACTTTACCACAATTTTTTTTTTTTTTTCATCATTTTTAACGATATTTTCACGGTAACTAAAGAAAAAAAAATTAGTTATTTTTTTTGGCCCACCCTAATAAATATAGATATAGTTATGCAGCCTTTTTTATTTTTTATTAATTGTAATTAAACGACACTGAGTTACCTAGCCATTCGCAATAGGAGACCTACAAATTTTTCAAAGAATTAAAAAAAAAAAAATTTGATTCAATTATTGGATTTTATCGCGAGTTATTATGTATACGGGATTCGTACATGACGGACAGGAAATTTTTTCAAACTATTTTGATGTTTTTTTCGTTTTTACTGAACTAAGTAAATTTTTGAAAAGTATGGAATTAATCTCCATTGAATTATTTTCAAAATAGTATGCAACATATCATAATTCCGTCAACTAACAAAGGTATAATAATTGTGACAGTTGCCGAAGTGAGGTGAAAAAAATTTTTCGATCGTAAAGCATACTCGGATGCTTCGCATCATGAGTCGTGCAAAATGATGTCTTCACAGGTATCATTGAAAGATGTGAAAATAATTGCTTACACAGCGTAGGACGAATTTTGTTGCAGCTTCATGAAAGTCATCAGATTTCGCATGTCACATTTTAAAGATACTTTTTTTGTTGGTCGCACAGTTGTTACTAATTCTTCAAGCAAATTGAGCAGTTCAAACATAGGGATGCCAGTCAGTGTACTCAACTCTTGATGTCATATAATTAAATTATAGAATTTTGGAATCATTAAGTCACTTTCAACTTGTATCCCTACATCTTTAAAAACTTTGAAGCAAGCTGTGTTTTTTTTCGCTACAATTAACGAAGTATTGAATTCATTAGTCCTTGCTAAAACCCAAGTCTCTGCCATCTTCGTTTTTCGGGTCCCACGTGTCTCTTCTCTCTTTCTGTTTCTAAACTCTCCACTACCCGTTCTCTCCTTCAACCTGATATAAATTATAGCGTCTTATGGTGGCGTCCCATCAGCTGTTGAACTTCTACTCTAGATTCGACTAGGTCCGTTCAGTCCGGTCGTTCCGGCCACTAATGTTGATTTACGTTCCGGTCCCAGTTTATAATTACTCGCTCCCCACTCAACTTCAGACTACTACTAAGTTCAAATTGGGGAATGAGATCCGAGCAGTGGGAATTTTCACTTCCAGACGACAAGTCGTATCATAGGTTTTATTTTGACTTCCCGTGAAAAATGAATCATACATGGCCATATATGAATGCTCCATGCATGGCCATGTATGAAAATTGGCCAGACATGACCATATATGACCATACATGGCCATATATGGCTATACATGGCTTGATACGGCCATACATGACTATGTATAGAAATTTTAACTAAATTAAAAAAAAATTTTTAATTTTTTTTTTTATTATTTTGGCGACGCAGAGATTATCAGATATGCGAATAATTAAATTCCTAACCGGAATGGAAATTTTTAATTCAGAGAAAAAACGCTAGACTTAATTATGACCACACCCGCTTTAGTAGAATTCGAACCCGGGACCTTCCGTACGAGAGACTGACGCTTTGACGACTAGGCTATGCGACTGACAGTTAAAACAAAGTTGAGCTGTGCTACGTAAGGTTCAAAGAGTATAATCACTTTCGAAAAAACAAAATATAATCATCAATATGCTGTTAGTGATATCAAAAAAATTTCCTATTTTTTTAATAATGTAACATCCTGATTATAAGTAATTGTAATAGTCGAATAATCAATCATACATGGCCATGCACAACCATACATGGAGCATATATGGCCATGCATGACCATACATGGAGCATATATGGCCATGTATGGACAGACCAACTTTTTAAATACAGTCATACATGGCCATATATGAACCATACAAGGCCATGTATGGCCATACATGATTTTGTATGACTGCATATGGCCATGCATGACTGTATAGAAAAGGTTTGTATGTCCACGTATGACCATATATGAACCATATACAGCTATGCATGGTCAAGTATGATTCATTTATTACAGGACGAGCGTTCATGGCGTGCATTCCGGTGAAAAATAAATTATACATGGCCATACATGGCGCATATATGGTCATACATGGCCATACATGGAGCATATATGGTCACAGATGGAGCATATATGACCATACATGGACATACCAGCTTTGTTAATAGTCATACATGGCCATATATGAATCATACAAGGCCTTGTATGGCCATACATGGTTTTGTATGACTGCATATGGCCATGAATGACTGTATTAAAAAAGTTTGTGTGGCCATACATGCTTCATACATGACCATATACGGCCATGCATGGCCATGTATGATTCATTTTTCACGGGTTAACTTGAACGCGGTAAATTCAAATTTACCCCATTACACTATACGCCTATCAATCTTTTCCATCTTACCAAATTTTTTAATTCTATCAACAAAATTTTTATTGGGATTTGGAAAATCAAAAAACTTGATTTTTTCACCACGACAAGCTTTACTTGGACAACCGAACATACAGCAATAAACTTTGCTTTCATTTTTTCTCGCAGGAAATTTCATAATAAAAAAAAAAAAATGATTTATATCGACGTTCTAATTAGCAAAGTGTCTAACTGATTATTTTTCGTAGGTGATTGTGTGCAATTTTCAAATACTAATAGTCAGAGAAAAATCATTTGAGTAACCTTGACAAAAATAGTATACATATACTAGATATAGAATTGATTTTTGGATGAAAAAAAATTTTTAACTTCCTTTTTTTCGCATAAATAGGGGATTTTCTGAAATGGAGTTAGACCATTTGCTAATTAGAACGTCGATATTAACTATTTAATTTTTAAATGGTAATTATGTATCGTAATAATAAATAAATGATAACAATAATAATTTAAATTCACCGATATCAATTTTTGCGCATAAACAAACATGTAATTTAAGTCAGCTGTCAGAAATTAGTAGTTCGAATCGACCCCTTCTAATTTGGACAAATTTTTGTCAAAACTTTTTGTTGGCCGTAAAACAGAGATTTGCCGAAAGGAAAAAAATTGGAAAATTTTTTGCAAAAGTTAATCAAAATACAAAATTTTACTATTTTTATAATTTTTCAACTTTATTATTTCAATATCTTGAAAACTATAATAGATACAGAAATGGTCTTGGTTTCGATTTGAAGAGGACAGTTGGGGCTATTAAAAAAAAAATGTTGGAAAATCCAAAATTGCACACCTCAATCGCTCATTTTATTTTATTTTGAATGATTACTTATATTTTTTTTTATTATGAATATTTATTCAACTTTTAAACTATTGATTTGATTTTTTTATTTCTTAATTCCAGTGTGATTTTTTTCTTTTTTTATTTAAATTTTTGTTAACTATCCCGCATTTTGTTGTAGATGTCACTCTTTTCTTTCAATTCTACTGTTTCACGCTAGTGCTGCTGCTAGTAATTGATGGGGAGAAATTAAGAAAAAAAAAATTTACTTCTGTAATAATAACAATAGTAAAAATAAAAATGGCCGCTCAACTTTTCGTGAATAATCAGTTTTACGTTTTTAATTATTTAAAATTCAACTAAAAGGATTTACACAGTGATTTTCAATAGGGTTCTTGTGATCAAGAATACAAAGACAATAAAAAAAAAGTTAGGCCGATTGATTGTGTCTATCGAGAGTTAGTTGGTTTACTAAGTTTCATATAGGACAATTGACGACTCGTGTCACTGGGATTAAAATAATTTATATTTAATTAATGGAATAATTAATCGACTTAATGTTGGGTCGAAATTATTCTTTAATAGATTGTTTTTGTGTTGGTTTCCAATTTGACCCAATTTAGTATAATCGAAAAAGTCTAGAGATGATTTAATGTGAGTGAATGAGTCAAAAAATTTAGAGCGATCATAAAGCATCCTCAGCGCGTTCGCGCTTAAGGTGTGCAATATTTTGGAAAAAAATTATAAAATGAGAAAGCTTTCGAATTTAAAATTTTCAAAAACCGTCAAAATCGAATGGCGACACGAAATTTTAGGCTCAAATTTTTGACTGCAATACCTTTAAACAATCTTAAGAGATCCTGAAAATTTCAGGGAGGTATTTTTTTCTGTTTCAAAATTATGAATTTTCTAATTTTGGAAAAAAAAAAAAAATTTTTTTTTTCCATCCCTGAAGCTAGCATAGTTAAGAGAAAAAAATCTGGGCATCGGTTGGCCCTGTGGGCCAGCCCCGTAACTTCCCGCTGTTTTCGAGCTCTAAGATTTCGAAAACATTAGTATAAATACATTTTCGAGCTAGAAAATACCTTTGTTTCACTTTTTTATGAGCTTTCCAAGCTCAAAAGGATTACGTATTACATCAAAATTGAAAAATTTAGACTCCGAAATAATTAATAAATAAGCGTTTTCACATATTCATTTACAATTATGTTCAATAATTAGCTCAAAAATAAGTTTACGTGATACGTTGTATCTATATGATGTAAGTATATCGTGAAAAGAGCGAACATTATGATTTTTAAGAAGCCACTTGCAATGACTTACATAAACAAGAACATATTAGTTTTGAGTTATGTTGTTCAGTAATTATGATGTTATTCAATGAAAAAACTGATACAGATTTTACATTGATTATTCCGTCAATGATATTTCTCGAACGAATTAACTGATTGAGACATTCTTGGCAGCAATCGAATGCTTTTATTGAGTTCTAGACCCGATTAGATTTTGGAATTGATCGACTCAATAGTTTCCAAAATATTCACAAAAAACGAAAAAAAACGATTTTTTTTCATTCTTCCGTCGACGATATCTCTCGAAGGAATTATCCGATTGAGACGTTTAAGGTGGCAATCGGCGCGTTTTATTGAGGTCTAGAGCTGACAAAATTCTGTGTATGATTAGTTCGGTCATTACGATGATATTTGCAAAAAACAGTTTTTTATTATTTCTTTCGTCGACGATATCTTTCAAACAGATTATCCGATTGAGACGTTTTTGGCGTCAATCGAAAGCTTTTATCGAGTTCTAGAGCTGATTCGATTTTGGAATTGATCGATCCAATAGTTTTCAAAGTATCAAAAAAAAAACGGAAAAAAAAAGTTTTTTTTTTTCGTATTTATTAAATATCTCAGAGACTAGTTGACTAAATGATCTAAAATATTCTGAAAATCTATGCTGAGAAGAAATCTTTCGAATGCAACAAAATCATATTGAGAATTTATTTTTTATATAAACTTTTCATATTTTTTTTACCCAGGTTGTTGGTTGAATTAAAAATATATTTTTTATATAATTTTTTTATACTTTCATAATTATATTTTTCATAGATTTAAAATATATTACTAATATAATTTTCATAAATTACCATACCCATATCTTTTTATGTTTTTAAATATAAAAAAAAATGTATTTTTGTATATTTTTATACATATACTTTTTATAGATTCTACGATACATTTTTAATATATTTAAAATATATGAAATATATACCAAAATCAGCCGAAAGTTAGCTATTTGGAATATATTTTTTATGCATATTTTATGTCTACTTATATATTTTTTATGTATTTTAAATAAATTTTTTTTATGTGGGATATATATTTTTTTTTATATTTTAACATATATTTTTTTTATAAATGTTTTTCATTGGGGCAATTTTTAAAAGTAGCATCAGATCAGATTGTGCATAATGCTCATTTGTCTTCAGAGCTATTGCACTTCTGTCTGCGACCCACTCAACCGAAACAATCACATATCAAGTGTTTATTAATTTTTTACTGCTTAAAAGTGGTTGGGAAGAATAGGTTTCGCGATTATGCGTCTTGTAACCAATCTGATTGTAAGTTACGATTCAAATTCATCGGAGAAATGAATAATCTAGAAAGCATGATTAATATCTATTCGACTATGGATACACCAGCTCATATTAAAGCTTTTTCCTACCAATTACGAAGGATACATCGAAAAAAAATACAACATCGCTTACGAGATGTATTTCCAAATGTAATCCACGAAGAACTGGTACATGAGATGGACGAATACCTGGCAACTGAGGAAGGAAATTTCCAATTTTGTCATTTGGATGAAATCTTACAGAATTCTAAATCAGAATATTTGTGTGAGAATTACCTTTATCCCAATGACCTACAAGACATTATCTTACGAGTATCAGAAGCTCAGTACAACCATCTATACGTAAAAAATATTTTTAGCCCGTTTACAATTCATTTGGGAATAACTCAACAGTTCCAACAGTTGAAAAACTTCAACTAACTAATTATTAATTTCGATGCTACCGGATCTATCATTAGAAAACGTTATTGCAACTGAAAAAAAATATATTATTACGCTGGAATTGTTAACATCAATCATAAAATTTATCCAGTTCTAGAAATGATCACAAATGATCACACATTTCTGTCAATCGCTAATTTTCTATATGATTTTTAATTTTCATGTATAACAAATGACCTCCTGTTATGGCTGTTGTTACTGATTGGTCTTGGGCTAGTATAAATGGTACAATCAGATCTTGGAACGATTGTAATCTTTGATTATTTAAAAATGTCTTACAGCAATATGACTTATCCAAGCTCTTCGTTTCCTCAGTTGCCTCTTTTTACTTACTATCCTCACTTTATGAAAATGATTTCACAATGTCTAAAACTATAAAAAGTTTAAAAATCTAGAGCTAGAATTATTTTAGAATATGCTGCTGTTTTAGTCCATTGTGATGTAACGGGGTAAAATTAATAAATTCAAATTACTGAATTTAAATTTTCATTGAATTTCCCGCGGTTGGTTAAGTACCAAAAGTCGATTATCCCTGAAAACCTAGATTATCGACTGGTCCCCGGAAACGCCAATTTTGGAGGCTCATCCTCCCTCCCTACGTATAAACTAATAAGAGTGGGAAAATTTACGAAAATTGCCGAGAGGTCGCGAACTTAGGTTTTATTAGTGAGTGCTCGGGGTGATTCGGGACACACAGTCGGACGGACCGGCATCGTGAACGGACACAAAACCGCAGACGGCTAAAGTAACAGGTAATTATAAAATGCTTGGGAAAGGTTATAAGTGGAACCTTCCAGAAGCTTTGATTGTTGTTAATAAAATTAATATTGTATCCGGCGGGGAGCCGATACAAAGTTAATTAAAACTAATTTGTACTGAATTGTCCACAGACTTATTAAATAAAGAATTGGTGATTTTGGGAGAAGTAAGGAGAATTGGAACGCGCGAAAACCGGAGATCGGCGGGAAAGAAGATTGGAGAAAGAGACGCCACAACATCTTGGGGTAGCGAGATTTTAGTAGAGGTAATCAAAAGTGTCGGCAGTAGCCACAATTTATTCGTAATTAATCCTAATAAAAATAGTCGCCATTTCCGGTAAAATTTTAAAATTTATAAGAATTTCTCGGCAAAAGCCAGAATTTTCTAATAATTAAACCACACGGTCCGTCGGACAAAATTCTCGGCAGAGAGGCCAGAATTTTGAATTAGTATTAACTAAAATTAAGAGATTATTTCTCGGCGTGGAGCCAGAAATTAGAACAGTATTAAATTAAAAGTATATTATAAAATTATAAGTATTAATCAATAAGAATTAATTATAATTTTTGTCGGTGATCCAGTGCTGTGAAAAGTGCTCATAATTTTTATTTAATTATTTAAGATTGAGTAAATTATAATGTCAGTATTGTAACACGAAGTAGAGAGAGACAGCAATAGACGCGCGAAACAGAGAGAGATAGCGTCGGTCGCTGGTGTCCATATACTCAATCACTAGAAATATTTCATACTGGGAAAATTATAAAACAAAGTTGGGTTTAGTGTAAATAGTAATTGAAAGAAATTTGAAAGTAAATTTTTGTGAATAATTAATTTAAAATTTTAGAAAACAAAATAAAACTAAGTTGAAAATTGTGTGTGTGTGTGTGTAAAGAACTAAGTAATTCCAGGGGAATTTTTTAATTTAATTGCATCAGTCCAGGGGACAAAATTATTTAAAATTAATTAATGATCCAGGGGATCAGGCCGGTGGCCAGTGATAATTCCAGGGGAATTTTTTAATTAATAATTTAATTAGAATAGTCCAGGGGACTTAGATGGTAAAAAGAAGGATTAAGAAATTAATTATAAGTACGATAAAGCCCAGGGGGCAGAAAATTTTATTAATAATTAAATTTAATAAAAATAAATAATATTGATATTTGGTGATAAATAAAATTGATAATTACATGAGAATTTTATTAGTACCAATTTATTTAAATCCTCAATTCCTCACTCACGTAAAATTTCAACGACCCTGAATTTTTTTCATCTCCGGTTCTGGAAGACCGAGGTTTAGCTTCCAGTGGCGCCCTAATTAAAATCTATTAATTAAGGGGCCAAATCGAGCAAGGTTGAAAAATACCCTGTTACAGTGAAGACATTGAAAGTCTAACACAAATGATAGAATCATTGTTTAAAATATTACTATGCCCAAGCCAATTTATTGCAGCTGTCAAAGCTTTAAGAAATCTGGTGAATAAAAAAATATACCCAATAGATATCGCTACTGATAATGACTCGAGCGATACGGATGATTCAATTGACACTGAAGAAGAAAGTACCATTTACAAATCAAGTCTTTTCTATCGTGATTTTTTATTGTTAAAAAAAAAGTTAAGGTCATGGTAAATTCATCAACTGAAACTGCAACAGACAATGATTTGAAGCTTGCGGATTACTATATAGTAAAAATATTTTCTGTTACTCCATTTACTAAAATGAATACCATTGACTACAATAAATATGACACTAGAAAAGAAATATCTCACAAATAGTCCTGTTGGAAATGATTTTAAAGAAAGGAAGGGTAATATAGAAATAAAAAGGCCATTCGGTAGCCGAAATGGAAGGTAGATTTTCCAATTGATCTATATAAAAAGTTTTATATATACATATCTTGTGATACATGTTAGTGTATAGTCATGATATAAAATTAGGCTCGTTTTTCTAAGAGTCAGGGTGAAAAAAGACAACGACCCCGGAAAAAAACTTCATGACTGACCATATATTATCATATATGAGCAATTATGCATAATCATATATGAAAATTGGCCGTGTCTGATCATGTATGATTATATATGATCATATATGATTAGATATGATCATATATGATATGCGTATAGGTTTGCCAACAATTATTTAAACTAAAAAAATAATGTTTTAATTTTATTGTTCATTAACATTCATTGGAATTTATTTATAAATAGCGATTGTTCACTCATTATTAATTTTTCTATCGATGAAAAATACTCGGTATTTCTCTGGGATTCGAACCTGGATCCTTCTGCGAATCAGTTGAAGATTGTACTACTCTGCCAAACCATGGACTTGATAGTCGGGACTATTCAATAGGCTTATATATTGATCTTAGAAATCTCAACAATCATTACATGTATATTAATATTTTACATGGTATTTGAAAAGTTTAAAATTTCGAATGCGGAATAAAAATAAAATTTAAACTTAAGGTTTCATTTCTTTACTTTCCGCTAAGAAAACTGAAAATTTTCAAAATTAAAGAAAGTTATCGGTTTCGGACCGATTTTCGAAAATCGAGCTTTCAACATATTTCGACGTTTTGTGGTCCTAAGAAACTATTCTATCTAATTTCAGGACGATGGATATATGTACATATGTACGTACGTATGGAAACATTCTATAACTTTTGAATGGATCAACCGATTTAGACTTAGTTTTTCTACTATTGTAGATACGTTGTATTGCTAACTATACTTACAGCAGCGTTGCGTTATCACTCGGGACATGTTTATATATGATGCTTAGATGAATCGAGCACAAAAATTGAAATTACATTTATATGATCTTATATGATGATATATTCACACATGAATTTCATTTCCGCGTACAAGTAAAAAAATTTGTATGTCTTTTCATATATGTTCATACCTGACCATATCTGATCTTACATGAGTTAAACGTCGTGTAAAGAATTTTTATGTCTCTTCATACCTGACTATCTGATTTTACAAAAATTAAACAACTTGTAAGATTTTATATATTATTATATATATTCATTCCTGACCATATCTGATCTTACACGAATTGAACATCATGTAAAATTTTTTTATGTTCGTTCATATATGATCATATATGACCATAAAGAATCTTATATGGATTGTATATCGGTAAAAAACTTTTTACGTATCTTCATATATGTTCATATAAGTCCATATATATTCATGTATGATCTTATATGGACTGAATACCGAGTAAAAATACTTTATGTTATATCATATGTGATCATACATGACCATATATGATCTTATACGATTTGTGTATAAATTAGAATGAATTTATTTGCCTTTATATATGGTCACATATGAACATGTATGACTCATATATGAACATGTATGAATCATATATGATCTTATATGGACTGGATACCGAGTGAAAAACTTTAAGATTGTATCTGTTCAACGAATAGTCTGCCGGTTATATAGCTTTATACTGAAGAGAATTCTTTACGTTGAAATGAATTGGTGGCCTTGAAAAAGGCCGTTGTGGTCTTGAGAAAGACCGTTTGAGAGTGACGTTTGAGCTAGAGACGACGATGAGTAAGTTCGAAGCTGGCCCTTAGAAGAACCGTTTGTTGTACTCGAGTAGTCTAGCTGGAGATCCGGAGATCTCTTTAATTTGAAAGTTTCTTACGAGACTAGCCCTGAAAAGAGCTAGTCAACACTCGACGAGAGAGTTCTAAAAAGAACTGATGCTTTTGAGAAGTAGCTGGATAATATTCAAGCTTTGCACGCTTGAATATTAACTGTTTATCGCTGATAGCCTTGCTCGCTATCTGGAGAGAGTTCTTCACAGTAGGACTGATCAGAATCGAATATGCTAACGCTCTCAGATCACCTTCTTTTATACCCGAGAGTCCGGCTACTAGAAGGTTCTCGGCGGAGTGGGAGAAGTCGGTATCTGCGCTCCAATGAGATGGCTTAGTTAAGGACAAGCTAAGAGCGGGCGAATGAGAAGTCTTTGTTAAGAGTGGAGGGGGTCGAGTCAACTCTTATTGGTCGGTCGTGTACGGAGAGCGAGCAGTCTCTCTCACGGTCCGTGCGAAGTTGATGAGCCATGGTATCTCTCCATATTCCGCGCAAAGTTGATGACTTACTTTCGAACAGTATCATATATGATCATACATGACCAAATATGATCTTATATGAACATGTATGACTCATATATAAGCATACATGAATCATATATGAACATGTATGACTCATATATAAGCATATATGAATCATATATGAACATGTATGACTCATATATAAGCATACATGAATCATATATGATTATTTATGATGCACATATGATCTTATATTATCATATCTAACTATATGTGCCCAGATATTAATATTTTTTGCCGGGACTATTTTCGATAGAGAACTTCAGATACTTGACTTGACAAAACACTATATAGGTAATGTACCAAACTATCCATCATGTGAACAAAGTTGAGATAATTTAATTAGTATGAGATCATATTTATAATTACTATTACGATAGCAAGACCAATTATAATTATAGGACGTACAGGTACGATTGAAACGTAATAAATAACAAAAGAAATACTTTTAAAATATCAAATAGCTGTGAAATTTACAGGTTATTTTGTTCACAATAAAATACAGCTGACAAAATTGGATTATAATGAGAAATGCATAAGTTATATGGAATAAACACCATATTTTCAACATTTTTTGATACCATTAGAATTTTCAAGGTTATCGACTAATTAGAAAAAATGGTCAAAACATGAAGTTTAGGGACGAATATTTAAGCTTACTGAACGAGCTTTAAAATACTTATAACTGAAATTGTCTATTAGTTTTAGTTTTAATGTTATATGAACTTCAACTGTGAATAAAAACTGATTTTTTCGAAAAATCGTGAAAATTTTAAACAGCCATTATTTTAAAACTGATCGACTGCTTAAGCTCATCTTCGAATTTGATCAAGATAATCGCCTATTGGATGAGTGTAAAAAATTTCATCAAGATCCGATAAGAACTGTGGGTGCTATCGTAATGACAAGACCAGTGATGATCATAGGGATTAGAGGTACATTGAAACGTAGGGAAAACCTTTCTACTGCACTTATGGTGTGGGCGTGCAGGTTTCGTGAGTCTTTTGCCAGGCTACGCTCCAAAATGAGACTCTGATGAAATGAATTACCCGAACTGGCCGTATAAAACTAAACTAATACTAGTACTTAGCCTTATTTTAATATTCGGTGGAGTCGTCCTTGATGTTAATGGATTTGGCGATTGGTTTGGCCCTTGGAAATCGCCCCCTTGGACCCTGGCTCTGCTTTCAGATGCTGCTTCTCTTATTATTCACATTAGGAGGTGGGTTGAGATAGGTGAATTCACTCAAACACTGGTCAACTTCTGATGATTTATAATTACTTTATTTATAGAATTATAAATCTGCCACGCTGCACACAATCTGATTACAAAGTCAATGTATACCCGTGAAAAAATTTTCTGATATGGCCTGATATGGCCTGATTTGGGCGGTTCATATCGGGCCTGATATGGAAATTGGCCATATCAGACAATATATGTACAGATAAGATTTGACATGTTCTGATATAGAAATATCAAACTATATATAGTGAGGTTAACATTGTTATCTCGGGAACTAAATTTATAGATAATTTTATGAGATTGTGTATAACTTTGTAAACTTGTATATGCAACAATTGTCAAAAAAAAAAAAAAAAAAAAAAAAGAAAAAAAATTCCAGACAGGTCATGGATTCGAACTCGAGTACTCCTGATTCCAAGTCTGATCTATTAACCACTCTGCCAAATCACAAACTTGAAATGTAAGGTTGATTATATCTATTTGGATAAAAATAAAACTAAGAAAATTAAAGACATCAGATTAATGATTGATTTGGTAACTTGTATTTTATTCAATTGTATTGTTTACAGAGTAACGGGCCCATTAACGGTATACCCACCGGTAACGGGGCAAGAACTACTTCTTTTGGTAAAAGAAAAAAAAAAGAAGTTAAAGATTGTTAATCTTACATGGAGAAAAATGTTGGCTCAAAACCTACCAATTTCTATTATGCTGTCGACCAAACTTGAAACAGGAAGGAAAGCATGCAAAAAATTATTATGCTCATACGAAAGATTATTATGCTCGTACGAAAAATTATTATGCTCATACGAAAAATTACTATTCCGCATCATAGTTATTATAATGTATGAAAAGAATTGCAATTACATCTCATCGATAAGTTTCTCGCGCGTAGTAAGTATTACGATACAGCATAATAATTTTTTGTATGAGAATAATAATTTTTTGGATGCTTCCCTTCCTGTTTCAAGTTCAGTCGACAGCATAATAAAAATTGGTAGATTTCGAGCCAGCATTTTTCTCCGCGTAATTAAACATTTTTTAATTTGAAATCTCAATTTTTCAAATTTAAATTCATTACGAAAATTTGAAATTCTCTCAGATATTTAAAAATTGATCTCGATAGCTTATTGGAAAAATTTTTCAACAAAGTTTGTATACTTTACACTATTAATAAATGCGGTAAATTAAACTATTTAACAGACTTCATAAGATTTTATGAATCATTATAAAATCGGTTTTTCCGGACAATGTTACGTTATTTGGTCATTTCTAAATTATTTTATCAAACGTATGTATACGGAAAACTTGAAAAAACTAGTATATGTGCCCATATCAGGGCATATCAAGCCATATCAAACCTGATCAAGATTTTTTTTGACAAGCATATTAAAATATATATACCCTTATCAAGTTATATCAGGTCATATCAAGACATATAAAAAAACTTATATACAAGCATATCAAGTCAGATCAAGACATATCAAATCTGATATCGACATATCAAGTTAATATGGACATATCAAGTTGATATGGACATATCAAGTTGATATGGACATATCAAGTTGATATGGACATATCAAGTTGATATGGACATATCAAGTTGATATGGCTTGATATGGCCAATTTTTATATCAGACTATATCAGAATATATTAAAATTTATATATGGGCATATCAGATCATATCAGGTCAGATATGAATGTATCAAATTTTTTGATATGGCCATATCAGGTCATATAAGGCTTGATCAGAAAATTTTTTCACGGGATCATACAACTAACTGCATATGATACTGTCGTTACTGCGATTTCACACTCGCATAGCTTTATTACCCAATAATTCAAGTATAGTATTTTATGAATTACTGATTCGATACTGTCCCGGTAATTATTAACTAACTGTAACAATTACTTTAGTTATTCGCCGAATTGACTAAATGCAATTCGCTTTAACGCGATATACTACTGTTCAGATCGATATAGCTGTTAATGACCCTGGTATCGGCTAATTGCCAATGCGACACCGGTTTGTACGTATAACTAGCTGGTAATAACGACTAGAAAAGCTAACGAGTGTGGGGTGCACGTGCTTATATAGGAGGCAACGCCATGTTTGAGCACGTGGCAACCACCACTCTAAGTCATACGGAGGCATACGATGCCCACATCGTAACACCGCCCCCCCTTAACTTTAACCCAGGTGAGTTTTAATCACAATAATATCGACCGGTTCAAGTTAAATTTACCGCGCCGACAGTAACAACATTACCACATGATTCACTCAATCATTCACACTGTGGCTCAATTCTGGTAATACTGCTGTACAATTTATAAGCTAGCATTCCAGTATATCAAAAATAAATCTTATCATATAAACATTACTTATAAAAAATAAACATTACATATAAACATTATAATTGTATGTCATGTTGACACTTGAGATCAATAATTGTCTCTGTAAATTACTGGCTGGTTCAGTTCTGGACTCATCAATGTCCGTTTACACTATTTTATATCTCTACAGGTACACCCCGTGAAAAAATTTTCTGATATGGCCTGATATGGCTTGATTTCGGCGGTTCATATCAGGCCTGATATGGAAATTGGCCATATCAGAAAATATATGTACAGATAAGATTTGATATGTTCTGATATGGACATATCAGACTATATATAGTAAGATTAACATTTTTATCTCGGGAACTAAATTTATAGATAATTTTATAAAATTGTGTATAACTTTGTAAAGTTGTATATGCAATAATTGTCATGAAAAGAAAAAAAAAAAAAAAAGAAAAAAAAATCCAGCCAGGTCATGGGTTCGAACCCGAATACTTCTGTTTCAAAGTCTGATCTATTACCCACTCTGCCAAATCATGAACTTGAAATGTAAGGTTGATTATATCTATTTGGATAAAATTGAAACTAAGAAAATTAAAGACGTTAAATAAATGATTGATTTGGTTACTTGTATTATATTCAATTGTTATTGTTTATAGAGTAACGGGACCATTAACGGTATACCCACCAGTAACGGGGCAAAAACTACTTCTTTTGGTAAAAAAGAAAAAAAGAAGTTAAAGATTTTTAAACTTATAAGTTTTAGAAAAGTATAGATAAAAGTTTAATTATAATTAAACTTTTTTCAATTTAAAATCTCAATTTTTTATATTTAAATTCATTACGAAAATTTGAAACTCTCTCAGAGATTTAAAAATTGATCTCGTTAGCTTATTGGAAAAATTTTTCAACAAAGTTTGTATACTTTATACAATTTATAAATGCGGTAAATTAAAATATTTAACAGACTTCATAAGATTTTATGAATCATTATAAAATCAGTTTTTCCGAACAATGTTACGTTATTGGGTCATTTCTAAATTATTTTACCAAACGTATGTATACGGAAAACTCGAGAAAACTAGTATGTGTTCCCATATCAGGGCATATCAAGCCATATCAAGCCGGATCAAGATTTTTTTTGACAAGCATATTAAAATATATATACCCTTATCAAGTTATATCAGGTCATATCAAGACATATAAAAAAAATTATATACAAGCATATCAAGTCAGATCAAGACATATCAAATCTGATATCGAAATATCAAGTTGATATGGACATATCAAGTTGATATGGCTTGATATGGCCAATTTTTATATCAGACTATATCAGAATATATTAAAAAATATATATGGGCATATCAGATCATATCAGGTCAGATATGAATATATCAAATTTTGTGATATGGCCATATCAGGTTATATAAGGCTTGATCAGAAAATTTTTTCACGGGACATTCTGGTAGCAATAAAGTATAAAATAAAAACAAAAAATAAACAATAATAATCATGTACAGATACTCAAAAATAAAAATCAAAAAAACACAACTAAGAACTGACCAATTATTTCATAAATAAAAAAAATAATAGTCTGTGATTCTAAACCAATAATATGGCTAAATACGTCTAAATCGTGATTGTTGAATTTATGCACAAAAATAAAAATACATGTTGACCCAAAAAAATAAAAACAAAAAAATAAAATAAACAAAAAACCGGTTTCTAAATTAATTCACTATTGTTATATATCACACTGATTTTCTTGAGCAATTCGTGGTCCATGTCTGGTTGAGCTGTACATTAATTCTGGTCTTCATCTGGATGTTTACGGAGGCAATATCAAATATGCTCCCCGTGCTGCTTTGGTGACTTGACTTCTCTGTCTACAGTCTGGACAGGAGTCATTTTCGAACGGATACTGAGTTGAACAACGACGACAGTATCCTCTCATCGCTTCGTACCCCTCGGTACGCCATCTCTGGTATGGACAATCGTTATTTGTGTGTCCCAAACGTCTGCAGTTGGTGCAGTAGCAGTCACCTTGTAGTTCATTGGGGCATTTGTCAAATGAGTGCCCGGTTTGTTTACATTTCAAGCATCCTGGTTCGGGAACAGGCGTTAATCTGGTCTCCACGGTCTGTGTAGCTACCGTGCGCCTCATCTTTGGGCCTAATTCGGCTGCCATCTTCTTAACTGCTGAATGCCATTCGTCATTGGACAAGATGATGTCTAATCTAGTGTCAACACGATGCACATGTTGACCTACTGCTACCTGGACGGCGATTGGAACCTCAGGTACCGATGTCATTGGTACCTGAATTTGTACCTCCTCTGGTTTCTCTGGTACAACTAGTACTGAGTCCTTCTTTGCATACAACAGTACTCTACTCAAGCGTCTGTAGAATCCGGACAGCAAGGTGATGCTTGTTGTTACTGAGATATCAAAACCCAGGTATCCCGCTGGTGTGGCAAATACTGGGTGCTTCCAGTACGACTGCTTATCTCCCACATTACCGTGGTACCTCTGCTTCTTCAGCAACTGATGTGCCTCCTGGTGCTCTGATGAAACTCTGGCTTTTGACCACAAGAGTTGACTGAGGTCCATTCTGTAAGAATACCGTAATTAAACCAAGCACAGTACTAGTATTCGCGTTTACAATTTTTTTTGATTCGAGTTTTCCCTGACCTACGACTCATTGTTCGACTCTAACTAGATGTCTATTAGACCTACGCGGTATTTTGAGGTCGCTAATACTAAATGTACCTACTAATACATTATTTTTATCACAGATATTTACTAAACTATTTGAGTGAAAATTATGTACATAAAATGGCCCTTTTCTGGGTGCCGCAAGCTTACCTGCGTATCCATCAGCCTTTTTACTCAACTGTTTATTTTTAATAAATACCTCTGCTCCAATGTTTAAGTCTATGTTAGGTTCTGTTACCAACTCGTCCTGTCTATTCTGAGCTTTTATCATAAATGACTCTACGCAATGTCTTAATTCATCTATTAGCGCCAAGACCATGCTACGGTGACTTTGGTCTTGAAGCTCTGATAGAACTTTCCCTCCGCGATGTAAATCTAGATACCTCGGATCACGGCCAAAATTTAAGTAGGCTGGACTGACTGTCAGCGAGCTGTAAACAGATGTATTACAAGCATAAACAAGTTCTGGGAGATTCTGGTCCCATTTTGAATGTTTATCTGTAAGAAAAGTTCGAATTAAAGGTTTTAAATTTCTGTTTATTCTTTCCACAGGATTTGCCTGCGGATGATAAGTAGGAGTCAATTCATGTATGATATCGTTATTCTGTAAATATTCCGATACTACCTTATTTACGAATTCTGTTCCATTGTCTGTAACTACTACTCTTGGGTAACCCCAACGATTGAAAACAGAACGTAAAAAGAATACTATTTTACTACCTGTTGGTTCTGAGATTGGCTGAACTTCCAAGTATCTTGAGTACATGTCACACAGAACAATTAAGTGTGTCTTCTGGTGTACCGTTCTGGGCAATGGTCACACTGTGTCTACTGATACACTTTCCCACAATTCGGTGATCGGTCTATGTCCTGGTATGACTTGAGGTGGATTAGTATCTGGCTTTTGCAATTTACAGATTCCACAGTTATTTACGTAGTTCACTACGTCATGGTAAAGATTAGGCCAGTAATAATGATTAGCCACGTGGCTGTACGTCTTACTGATACCCTCATGTCCTGATACGAGCTCGTCATGCGCCTTACGGATTATTGATCGACGCTGTTCTGGGTGCGCTACTAGTTTCCAGTGCTCTGGCGCATTCTCGAATAATTGAGTAGGATGCTGCGGTCGATAGTAATATAGGTTACTATCGAGGAATTTCCATTGAGGAAACCGTGCTGGAGTAGCCTTGACCTCGTCTATTTTCCTCTCGTACCACTGTTGTCGGATGTCTTTCACACGGCCAATCTTATCCAAGTCTGGTTCAACGCCCTCGTAAACTCTCGAGAGAGCGTCAGCCGCTTCGTTGTTAATTCCTGGTCGATGGACTATAGTTATTGTCCAGAGTGAGTACTCTGCAATCCATCGAGCTAGTCTTCCTCTGGGATTCTTGACGTTCTGGAGCCACTTTAAACTCGCATGATCGGTCACTACTGTCACAGGATGCTCATCGTAGTACCCTCTTAACTTCTGGTATGACCAAATGACGGCCAAGCATTCTTTCTCCGTCGTTGTATAGTTCTTTTCATGCTTGTTCAATGCCCTACTGATCGCGGTGATATGATATTCTCGCTCTGGTCCCTTCTGAGTGAGAACTGCTCCAATCCCTGTGTCGCAAGCGTCTGTATAAAGTATGAATGGTAAATTATAGTCTGGTACCGTTAATGCAGGAGCGGTGATAAACATTTCTTTGATCTGATTAAATGCTTGAATCGGGTCTGGACCCCAAGTCCATATTGCTTTTTCACTGACCAACGATGTGAGTGGTCCCTGGATTTTTGCAACCATTTTCATGCGTCTCCTGTACCAATTTACCATCCCTAGAAAACGTCTCAGCTGTTTCTTACTGGTCGGCTCCGGATATTCTTCTATTGCACGCAGCTTCTCTGGGTCAAGATGTAATTCGTTTCCCTTGATGACGAACCCTAGATACTTCATCTCTGCAACACAAAATTTACATTTCTCTCGTTTGATTAATAACCCTACGTCTCTAAACACTTTAAATAATATTCCGAGAACTTGTAAATGGATTTCAAACGTAGGTGTTGCTACTACCCAGTCATGCATGTACGGATGGACATAATTAATCCAATGAGCTGGTAAGTCTAGCTGGCGTAACGCCAGTGCTGCCAGAACGTGCGATATTTTTACCCCTTCCCGAGCGCCGTGCGCGCGGTGCACACACGCAATTATGTCTATCGGTGTGTCGGGAAACCGAAAGAAGCCGAGAGAAACTGAGTGCTGTAGACAAGCGGAGGAGAAATATTGCTCCCACCATGCGTCGTTTCGTACCCGCTCAGAGTTGCGTGTTCAAATCCGCACTGGAATTTGATTTTTTTTTTTTTTTTAATTATTTTTTAACGTAATAAATTTTTAAATATTTATTTGTTCAAATTTTTTAATTAACTGATGATTAAAAATTTTTTGAACAAATTTAAATGAATGTAAAATGGATAAATAAATGTTAAAACATAATCCTGTCATTATATTTTTATTTAATAATAAATTTTAGATTATTAATTGTAATTTTAATAAATAATTATTTTTAAAAGTAGTTTATTATTAACATTAGTTATTAGTTTTAATTGTTACTCAAAATTTCAAATACGATTTTTATATAAGCTGTTGCACATAGTTGGTATAATGGTGTTGTGGACGTGCGCTAATTTTTTTGTCTCAGGAGCTTCAAGTCGTGGGTTCACAACCACGACTGAGACGAATATTTTTTTTTTTTTTAAACTAATTAATAATTAATTATTTTCTAATTATCTTAAATTAATTCTTACAAAAAAAGCTTATTAATATTATTCAAATCAATAACAAAACGCGATTCTTAGACTTTATTTATCGCTTTTTATAATTTTTATGCTACTACACGTAATTCTAATGATTAATTTATTATTATTAATAATGATATATTATTTATAATAATTAGTAGACTTTATTCTTACTTAAAGTCTAAAATACGATTTTTATATTACCTCACGTCCTATACATTTAAGCCGGGCCAATGGACGCGTGCTATCCTTTTAGCCTCACGTTCGCAGAGTCGCGTGTTCGATTCTGCGGCTTGATCAGATTTTTTTTTGTTTTTTTTTTTTAATTCGAATTTTTTTTTCTTTGATTAGATAATTCTAATGACACAGATTTCCACATCACCCATGAGGTACTGTGTATCGTGATGCGTTCCCATTTTTTTTTATGGTGAGTCCCCCAGAGGCCTATCAACCATAATATAATCTCGAAAAGAACGTTAAAAATTGTTTTAAATGACAATAAAATCAATATTAAATTGCATAGCTTAAAGCTGTTGCTTTCTTATAAAATAAAAAAATGATTAAAGCTTCAAACAGCAGACTAGAATCGATTGTCAGAAGTAAAGCTGAAGGCTCTAATTTCTTCTTAAAATAAATAAAGTAATTAAAGCTTAAAAAACTAGACTAGATTCAGGTGGAAGAAGAGCTGAAGACTCTAACTTCTTGTTAAATTAAATAAATTAATTAATTAAAGCTTTATAAATCAGACTAGATTCAGGTGGAAGCAGAGCTGAAGGCTCTAACATCTTCTTAAAATAAATAAATTAATTAAAGCTTCAAATATTGCACTTAATACTTGTGATATATCGGAGCTTAAAGCTCTAACTTTATAATAAAATGTATATAATAATTTTAGTTTTATTAATGGACGAGTAATAATCAAAATCCAAATTTGAAATATAAATTTTCCACAATGGAAAAAGCTGAAAAAAAGTCGACAATTAATATGAAAATAAGATAATTAAAATTTGATGAATACACGCGAATAAAGAATCAAAATAATCGTTATCCAGAGTGGAAAAAGCTGGAAAAGGTCGATAATTTTCACGATTCATCCATTTCCCAATCGTCACCACTATCATATGCCTGTACATTCATTTGTTGGGACTGGGGCTTCTTCTTTTCGGCATACAATTTTGAAGGTTGCATCATCTCCACTAAATTTTTGTCGATTGGCATTTCTTTCGCACTTAATTTTTTCGATTTGAAGTTCGATCTTAGAACGCAAAGCGAATTCAGACTTAGTGGATCTAAACTGTTCCTTTTTTTGGTTTTAACATCAGGTATCATAGAAAAGCCCTTTCTGCTGGAGCATTCGAATGAGGAAGGGCTCTTATGATACTCAATAAAACTCGTAAAGTTGGAAACTGTACAGTACCAGCTGAAGACGTGAAGGTGCAAATTTCGTTCCACATGTCATCAAATGACAATTGGCACCATCGATCCTTCAGACTTGCACTGACAGTGTATAAGGAACGCCATTCTTCCTGAAGATTCCCTTCTGGAATCGCAAGTGTAGTACAGATGTTCTGTAATCGAGAAATCGATGATTCCCTATCAGAATCAAGGAGAGCGATTTCTCTCGAAAAAACTGTCAGATCAGACAAAAACGTGTCGTTAAATGGTAACCGTAGGTGAATTTGTTCCGCAGCTGTTACAAAAAATTTTTTACATTGGGAGCGAACTTCATTAATGACTGATTCAGGAATTCCTAATTCTAATTGGCTCCTTAAATAATCTTCGCAATCGGATCCAACATCAACTTCAGACTCATCACGGTGGTTCTCAATGGATTTGAAGTCAATGTTTAAAGCCTTAAAGATTGTAGGATCCAATAAATCTGGTTTCATGAACCTTTGAAGTACTTCAACGAACAATTTCTCCGAAGAAGGTTGCAATTTATGGACTAACGTTTCACTAGATTGAAACTGTGCATTCATCTTTTCCAAAGAGTCAAGTTCAAATTTTAAAAAAAGCAGATATGCTTTTGTCACGGGATCATCCATGACACTAAGCAATTTTTTTGCAACTGCAACATTATGCATAAGAGATCGTTCGGTCAAATAAGAAATCATCGCCTCCCAATTATCCAAAATCCTAGAAATTGCGATTTGACGAGACAACCACCTTGTCGGAGCAAATCGCAAAAGTTTAGATTTTTGATTAAAACCCTCCTGAAAAACAGCAAATTCAGCCAAACGTTTAGGACTACCATTGACGAAGTTCGGATTTCCTGAGATAATTTCATCGACTTCACCTGGAATCGCAGCTTTACAAGCGTCTCTAGCGATTAGCGCTAAAGAATGACATATACATGGTATTGTCAAAAGATGTGGAAGACGTTTGGTCAAATGCTTCTGGAATGAATTATTTATACCAACCATGACTGGTGCATAATCACAAGCAAGTCCAATTAAATTATCCAGGGGAATTTTATTTTGTTCCAAACCATTTGTAAATTCCTCAAGAAGTTTCCTAGCGCAACAGTCGGTGGCATCAACGTGAATTAATTGTATTAATTCAGTCCTTATCATCAAAGAATCTGGATCAACATAGCGAGTCATCAACGTCATCCATTTGTCGTTTGTGTTATCAGTAGTCTCGTCAACATAAGCCGAAAACTTAGATTTTTGGAGAACTTCTACGACTTCTTGTGTTTGTTTAACGCTGACGACATTGTTGATAATTGCAGTAACTTTGGTTCTACTCGCACTCATGTTCTGTAAAACAGCAGGTTCTTGACCAATGAACTGGAATAAATGTAACAAGTCTCCAGCGATTGACAAGGGTAGATTTTTTTCACCTATAAAAGTCGCAAATCGAATTTCAGCTGCTTTAACACGATTATTAAAATCCAGTTCAGGTGAAGATGAACTGGCATCGCTTGGTGAATCAGCACTGAGATTTGAAACACGCAAATTTTTTAGGTGTGAATCAGTTTTGGCATGTCGTCTTATTTCAAAATTTCCACAAGAATAGTCTTGATTACAGATGAGACAAAAAAACCTAGTCGGATCTTTTGGGCCATCTGTCACCCATTTTTTCCACTCTGGATTTTCTTCTAGCCACTGGTGTTGAAATTTTTGTTTTCTTGGGTTTCCTTTGGATTTTTTGGCAGAAGGCTCTGGTAAATCCATGTTTTAAAAATGACTAGATAACACCAATGTTACGCTGATAAAAAAATATCGAATAAAGAAAAAAAAAAAAAAAAAAATATGTCACTGCCGTGGAATTGAACACGCGACTTGGCGAACGCGAGGCCAAAAGTACGACCGAACGTTAAAAAAATTATATAAATAATTAATCAAACTAATAATATTTAATAAAATTATTCAATAGATAAAAAAAATAATTAAATACTTATTTAAATACCTGAGGCAATTGCTGAAATTCACTGGAATATTTATATTTATTATTTATTTTAATTATTTATAATTAATTTATTTTAATTATAAATAATTAATTTATTATAAATATTAATTTATATTAAAACAATCACAGATAATCACTTGACATCAACGACGTAATCCACCAGTCACTAACGGGTTAAATGCTCACTGCGAACTGACCATCGCAACATTAAAAGTCTACCATTTAACTCACAGATACATTACACACACTCACAGCTTAGAAATACACATAGAGCGAACCAATTAGAACATCGTAAATAAATGACGTATATCATCTTCAAATTCCGCGAAGCAACGGTTTTGAGACTGCATGGACCTTTGGCGCGCAAACAAACGAAACGTCGATTGTTGATCAACGTCAGTGTCGAGGATAACTTTCGCGCGCTTTTTAATATATGCGGAAATTTTAATTTCATATTAGGAAAACATTAAAATATAAATAATACGAATAAAAATACATATAACAAAATAAACAATATATTTGTAAATTTAAAAAAAAAAAAAACAAAAAAAAATCTGATCAAGCCGCAGAATCGAACACGCGACTCTGCGAACGTGAGGCTAAAAGGATAGCACGCGTCCATTGGCCCGGCTTAAATGTATAGGACGTGAGGTAATATAAAAATCGTATTTTAGACTTTAAGTAAGAATAAAGTCTACTAATTATTATAAATAATATATCATTATTAATAATAATAAATTAATCATTAGAATTACGTGTAGTAGCATAAAAATTATAAAAAGCAATAAATAAAGTCTAAGAATCGCGTTTTGTTATAGATTTAAATAATATTAATAAGCTTTTTTTGTAAGAATTAATTTAAGATAATTAGAAAATAATTAATTATTAATTAGTTTAAAAAAAAAAAAATATTCGTCTCAGTCGCGGTTGTGAACCCACGACTTGAAGCTCCTGAGACAAAAACATTAACGCACGTCCACAACACCATTATACCAACTATGTGCAACAGCTTATATAAAAATCGTATTTGAAATTTTGAGTAACAATTAAAACTAATAACTAATGTTAATAATAAATTACTTTTAATAATAATTATTTATTAAAATTACAATTAATAATTTAAAATTTATTATTAAATAAAAATATAATGACAGGATTATGTTTTAACATTTATTTATCCATTTTACATTCATTTAAATTTGTTCAAAAAATTTTTAATCATCAGTTAATTAAAAAATTTGAACAAATAAATATTTAAAAATTTATTACGTTAAAAAATAATTTAAAAAAAAAAAAATCAAATTCCAGTGCGGATTTGAACACGCAACTCTGAGCGGGTACGAAACGACGCATGGTGGGAGCAATATTTCTCCTCCGCTTGTCTACAGCGCTCGGTTTCTCTCGGCTTCTTTCGGTTTCCTGACACACCGATAGACATAATTGCGTGTGTGCACCGCGCGCACAGCGCTCGGGAAGGGGTAAAAATATCGCACGTTCTGGCAGCACTGCGTAACACTGGCTTCATTGTCTGGATGATCAAATCCATTTTTCTCTGGAACGTTCCTGGTGCTGTTGATAGTCCAAACGGCATCCGTACAAATTCGAACGACCCTATACCTTCTACAGCAAACGCTGTAAATTGTCGGTGCTCTGGCTTGATCAAGATCTGATAGTATGCGTTTGTGCAATCGATCACGCTTTTGTACGCGCCTTCTCTGATAACTTCCAATGAGGTGTCGATACGCCTCATCGGGTAGTTGACCATCTTCATGACCTTGTTGAGTGGTTTATAGTCGATGCACATCCTCCATGTTTTGATGTCATCTGCGTCTTGGCCTGGTAACAATTTCTTCTTAACCATTACTGGTTGGAAACTCCACTCGCTGGTACTTGGCTGAATGGTCTTCTGGTCCAGCAGCTGCTCTATAATCTTATGTAAAGCTTCTGTTACCTTAGGTGATCTTCTGTATGGCTTGACGCGTATCAGTGTATAGTTGACTAACTCAATCTCGTATTCAACTCCTTTGAATATACCAAGATCAGCTTGATCCATCAAGTTGAATTCAGCGTCTAAAAATCTATTTAGTTTCTCTGTCTCGCTCGCATTTAATTGTATCGTACATAACTGATTACCTGGTTTACCTGGTTCACATTGTCTACGCTCTTGATCATGTTTCCATGTCCATGTCATATTATCAGCATGTAGATGTATCCCATGGTCTGTCGAAAATTTCATTCCGAATATTATATCATCCGGCATCTGGTCAAATACTTCAAACCATGCATTTATCTCGACTTCATAAATCTCAAATGCGACGAATACCCTGTAAAGGTTTTGGATTGCTGAATTATCTGCTAAAATAAAATTTTAATGATATTGTCCGGTATTTTCTCTGCAATTTACTGTGTCATAAAATTTCGATTAGCACCTGAGTCGAACAACGCCGTGCATCTGATATTATTTATATTTACGGGACACGTAAAATATTTACTTACAGCGATAGATGTCTGCTGAGTCTACGTTGCCCCAGACGGTATAACCATGGTGTTGATTTTTCCCGCCCTTTCTACTGGTGCACGTCTCTTATTACTCGACTTGTCCTCGTACTCTGGTGATGGCTCGTAATAATCATTACCGCAGCTTGTTGCGATACATTTTCCAAACCCAACACAGCAATTACCCATTTTATTGTTATAACTGATTTTGTTTATTTCCGGCTTTAACTCGTCCGCGCTCACGTCCGTCTCCGGTGAAGTCGCGTTGTCATCTGATATGCTATCTGTGTTATATTCATAACTACTGCCGGCCTCGCCCCCCACTTGTGAGCGATAAGCTACGGGAATGTTTATATCGAGTAACAGCTCCCGCATCTGTCCTCGTCTTACTAGTTTTTTTCACAATTACATTTTGTCGCCGTCTCTCCTATCTTAAAACATCGCACACAGATATCTACTCGTTCTCCTTGCACTCTCTTGTTTTGTGCTTTCCTTTCTTCCCACAGTTCAAACAGGTGTAGGTACCACCCACTGATCTACCTGATGATCTCGATGTTGCTGAACCTGATCTTGAACTGCGATCGTTTGACTTTGACCTATCTCTGTAATTGTGCCTGTCATTTTTATTGAATACGATATTTAATTTTTTATCGCTTTTATTATCAGTCAATTTGTCTTGCTTGACTGGTTCTTTATTTATTCTTTTCTGATACTCTTTAATTTTTCTTTGTATCCTTCTTATTCTCTCATTTTCTTCCTCTGTGTCAGACTCTGTTTCCGACCCTGCTACTGAGTTCTTTGTTGACTGCAGCCTACGTACCATTGATCGTCTGTTCTCTCTCGATCTTCTCATATCTGCAACTCTGTTCTCTGCCTCTGCCAGTGCCTCTGTTAATTTTTTATATGATGTTATTGGCATTCATATATGCAGTTCCCTTTGGATTTCTGCATCTGACTTTGGAATTATTATTTCCAACTGTTTGTCCATCTCCATAGGGCTTCGTAATTCGTCAAACTTTGACCTCATTTTTTTTATGAACTGCTGCGAGTCTTCATTTTTCCTCTGGTACGTTGAAAATATTTCCTGTAGTATATCTGCATCTTTTGTTGCTTTGCAGAAAGTTGTGCTGAAACCTTTTTCCACGTCATTCCAGCTTTCCCATTGGTCTTCATTTTGTTTGATCCACTCTCTTTCCGTATTTAACGCTATTTTAAATAATTCCAATCTCTCGTTAAAATCCAGTGCCTGTTCCTGGCATACTTCTGTCACTGTCTGGATCCATTGTTTGGGTTGACTGTATTTAGTGTACTTTAGTCCTTTGATTCTTATTAATGTTTCCATTAAATGAATTTTATCTGCTGTTTTTCTCATTGATTCTTCTTTGTAGCTGGTTGTTACATTTGGTCTACTGAGATATGTTGGTTGATAATGATTCGGATATTGGTGACCTTGATTATACTGGTCCACTGTATAATTTCCTGGTATGTGATATGGTGTTGGTACATATTGAGCTGATGGTCTACCTGAGCATCTCTGTTGTTCATATTGCGGCACGTTTTCGTGCGTTCGTGCTCTGCTGTCAGATTGCTTCTGTTGAACCTGTGTTGAATTTTGTATTCTGTCCAAGTCTACTGTTTCGTCGAATAATTGCATCCCTCTGGTGATATAATTCACTATGTCGTTTTCCCAGTTTCCTTCCATTTCCTTTCTTATACCCAACTCGGTCTTCAGAGATTCTATCTGGTCTCGGTCTTTTATGTGAGGCATTGACTCGACTAGTTCGATGCGTTTTTGTAGATTTTTTTCTTTCTTTATTATTTCCCTGGACCATTGAACAAATCTTGCGGTAGTTCTGCACCATCTTTCTATCTTATCGTTTATTTCTCTGTTTTTTTCCATGTTCTCCATGAATATTGCTCTTTTGTATTCGTCTAACACCCATATTTTTTCTTCTTTTGTGAGGAATGTTTCGTCTCCTCTCATTTGTTTCTCGTATTGGTTTGGACACTGGTGTATTACTACGTCTCCTTCGTCTTCAGCGTCTTGTTCGAAGTTGTATTTTTCCGCTGGCTTCCAGTTTTTCAGATTTTTGTCGTTTCTTTTTAATTTTAGACGTTTTTCCAATACTTTATTTTCCACAATTACTGGTAACGATTTTCTTTCTGGAATTGGTTCTGGTGCTAATTTTATGCTCTCGTCCATTTCACTTTTTTTTCTTTTGCTTTTGGCTAATTCTTCTTTTAGTTTCGCCATTGACTCGTTTAACTCTTGCACGTGTCGTTGTAAATTTCCTACTTGCTTTCTTGTTTTAACCATTTTGATTTATTATACCCGTAGGGAAAGGATAAACAGAAAATGAAATAACTCGAAAAAAAAAAAAAATAAAAGTTACGACAAAAAAACAATTTTATATATTTTCTGGTAACCAAAATCTCCGTTGTTTCTGCTTCATACACCTGTTGACTTACAATAAATTTATATTAGTATTCACGGTCACGTTTCAGTATGAATTTATTAACCCAAAAAAATTAATCTACTTTCTTTTAGTCGATACAAAATTCTAAGTATTAATTTACTATTTATTTGAAAATATTATTTAAAAATAAAAATAAAAATACCGATTTTAATTTTTAATTTTTAGTATCTTTTGATTTTATCTAAGAAAATTAATTTTAAAATTTAATACCTGAATTTTCCTGCACGTGGATAACCTTGAAATGTAATTGTATATCTGTATCTATTTAATGTCTGTTTTAAGCTTTATTAGCTTTTACTTGATATTTATATGTTATGCTTTTAGTTTTATTTTATAAAAACATGTATATTAAAAAATATATTTACTTTAGACTTTTTATTCTAGGTAAATCCGTGATGCGTAATAAATTTATACTGTAAATACCGTACTTGTGTCTCTTTCTTTTTTAACTGGTTTACTGCCCTATAGGTGGCAGTGATTTATTGTATGGTAACTTATTCCGATCTTTTCTATGTTACCAACTGTGAGGCTGATGAATTTCTAGGCAGACTTCTGTAACAAACAATTCAAATTTTAAAATTTTTGCCGCCTTTGCGGATTATCGCCTATTCTGTTTTAGTATCTTATTCGTATATATAATAATAATTAATTTAACGCGACAATGAGTCTCCCTGGCTGTTCGGGTATTTGTCGTGTTTTCTTTTTATTTTATCCTCTGTTACTATGTGATCTATTATTATTATTTTATTTCTTTTACTCTAAAACTTAAGTTTTTTTTTTCTAAACCTCTGTTACTAAGCAAGCTGTTATTATTATTTTTTTCTATTTATGGATTTATACTCCTTATTGCTATTATTTTCTCACAAAGATTTTATTCTAGAACTTTCTGGTTAAATCCAGTTTATACTGCTTTTATCCAGTTTTATCTGGATTTTTCTAGATTTTACTTAAGTTTTTAATCTGTCGTTTCCGGTTTACACTAATCTTATTATCGATTTTTCTATCGATTTTTGTTTTTATTAATTTTATAAATCTATTTATAATTCAACTATACTTAGTTTCTGATTGTACATATAATTATTTCTCATAATTAATTTTACAAAACTATTTATACAGTCTTAATTACTAAATTAACAATTTTAATCTAATTTTCCTGGTATTTCTTTTAATTCTTCTACCAAAAGAATGCGAACTTTACAATTTCTTATTGTAAATTTTATTTCTGCGGTTCCCGGGCAAAAAGAAACCCTTAGAAAAATTAATCCCGGGCAATTTTTCTTGTGTAATTTCTAATTTTAGAAATTTTAAACAAAAATGAAATGACAAATTAGTTTTTTCAAAAACTAATTAAAGAATCCAAATTAATTAATGAATTCAATAAAAAAATCTAGTCCTTACGTTTTAAATAAAACGTTGTGTGCGCGTTTTCTTTCTGATCAAACGCGTAAAAGTCAAGGCTTTAGGAATTTTTCCAGAAACAATTTTATTGTTATTGAACCCGCTTGATAAATGATTAATTTTTATCCGATCTTTTTCTTTTATTTCGCAGACTTTACTCGAAATTTACTGGTTTTATGTCTGATAAGATCTAATTATACAGTGATTAATTGAATTTATATAATTAAATGATGTTCCTTTTTGGCTTAATTAATTAATTAACTAATTAAAACCCGTTGGGCGCCAGTGAAACGTAGGGAAAACCGTTCTACTGCACTTATGGTGTGGGCGTGCAGGTTTCGTGAGTCTTTTGCCAGGCTACGCTCCAAAATGAGACTCTGATTAAATGAATTACCCGAACTGGCCGTATAAAACTAGACTGATACTAGTACTTAGCCTTATTTTAATATTCGGTGGAGTCGTCCTTGATGTTGGTGGATTTGGCGATTGGTTTGGCCCTTGGAAATCGCCTCCTTGGACTCTGGCTCTGCTTTCAGATGCTGCTTCTCTTATTATTCACAATAGGAGGTAGGTTGAGACAGGTGAATTCACTCAAACACTGGTCAACTTCTGATGATTTATAATTACTTTATTCATAGAATTATAAATCTGCCACGCTGCACACAATCTGATTACAAAGTCAATGTATCATACAACTAACTGCATATGATACTGTCGTTACTGCGATTTCACACTCGCATATCTTTATTACCCAATAATTCAAGTATAGTATTTTATGAATTACTGATTCGATACTGTCCCGGTAATTATTAACTAACTGTAACAATTACTTTAGTTATTCGCCGAATTGACTAAATGCAATTCACTATAACGCGATATACTACTGTTCAGATCGATATAGCTGTTAATGACCCTGGTATCGGCTAATTGCCAATGCGACACCGGTTTGTACGTATAACTAGCTGGTAATAACGACTAGAAAAGCTAACGAGTGTGGGGTGCACGTGCTTATATAGGCGGCAACGCCATGTTTGAGCACGTGACAACCACCACCCTAAGTCATACGGAGGCATACGATGCTCACATCGTAACAACATTTAATACATCATAAATAATAGAAAAAATACTTTTAAAATATAAAATAGCAGTGAAATTTACAGGTTATTTTGTGCACAATAAAATACAACTGACAAAACTGGTTTATAATGGGAAATGCATAATTTATGCAGTATGAAAACAATATTTTCAACATTTTTTGATTCCATTAAAATTTTCAAGGCTATTAAATTATTGGAAAAAATGGTCAAAATATAAAGATTAAGGTCATAAATGAAAGCTTATTAATCAAGCTTTAAAACACTTTTCACAGAAATCATTTATGAGCTTCAGTTTCAAAGTTATATGGACTGTAAAAGTGATGAAAGACTGATTTTTTCGAAAAATCGTTAAAATTTCGAACAGCCATAACTTCCAAACTAATCGACCGATTCAGCCCATCTTCGAACTTAGTCGTGGTAATTACACATAGAAGAAGTGTAGAAAATTTAATCAGGATCCGATAAAATTGTAGGCGTAATCGTGATGACAAAATTGGTTATATTACATATATTTATATACATATATATATATATATATATATATATATATATATATATATATATATATATATATATTTCTTAATTTATCTATAAATTGTCTTATTGAGAAGGTTTGCATGCTTTAGGTTTCCACTATATTTAAATGGTGTAATACCGTACGATGGACAGTGTCGCTCAATAAGTTATAGATCAAATTGAACGGAATATAGTATAGTGCCGGATAGCTCAACTGGTAGAGCACTCGGCGCGATACCGACATGGTCTGGGTTCAATTCCCAGTTCGGGCTATCTATATTTTTCTTAATTTATCTATAAATTGTCTTATTGAGAAGGTTTGCATGCTTTAGGTTTCCACTATATTTAAAAGATATTATTAGCAAATGGGAAAATGATAACACTTACTCATCTTTTTTGACCTCATCTGAAACTGACAAAAAAAAAAAGAAACAGATTGCTTGTTTTAATCATGTTCCATTAACAGTAGACATAATAAGAGAAGGGTTGCTACAGCTTGTGACAATTAATGGAAGACCTTTCTCAATTTTTAATGATTCAGCTCTGAAAATCATTCTCGATCCAATTCTTTCAAGTTTACCAAAAGAAGAAAGCATTACTATCAATCCAGAGTTTGTGAAGTCACTTGTTAAAGATCGAGGAAATCTTTTCAAAATAAAACGTTGATAAAGAAGTTAAAGAAAGAAAACTAGTATGCCTAAAAGTTGATATAGCGACGCAAAGTAGTAGATCATTCTTGGCTGTAAATATTCAGCTTATACAACAAAAAAAATTAGTCATCAGAACATTAGGAATCATCGAATTATTGGATGAGCACGCTGGGAACGAGTGGAAAAATTAAATTTAAAAATTTTAAATTCATGTAATATTGGATTATCAAATATATATTTATACATATCGGATAATTCAACCAACATGGTAAAATTATGTGAGTTGCTTGGTGATGAAAAAAAATGAATTGGATTATAAGTGTAGTAAACTTGTGGAAAATTTAATTGATGATAAAATGACTGATGTTGCTGCTACTATTTAATCTCATGTTCCTGATGATGACGGAATAGAATCTGTACATGATGATATTTTGATGCAAAATACAGAATTAAAGGATGAATTGATGCAGGGCCCATATGAGAATATCTATCAAGAAAAAAAAGATGTTATTTACGACCAGAAGAGCTTCAGGAATTGGAAGCAGATGATCTGCCAATAACCCATATGAGATGTGCTGCTCACACACTACAGCTTGCTGTGGAACATGCGATCAAAGAATCCCGAATCTAACGAACAATTAATAAAGCCCGTGCAGCAGTTAAACATCTACAAGTGCCATCATTAAAATTTACCGCGTTCAAATAAGTCAAATTTAAATCTATTATGTGTACTGTCGGTCATGTGACATTACCACCCAGGATATGCTGGGTAGGTAGCGATTAGTCGGCCGGATGTGGAAATTCCAATCGCTCGACCGTCAACCTCACTTAGAATTAAGTAGGTGACGAGTGACCGCCAGAGTCAAGAGGTGCGTGGACAATTATAAAACGGGGACCGGAACGGGAATCGGGCATTAACCATCGGATCACCCGAACCGTCAAGACGACAACAACTACAGACGCCATCACGGACGCCGGGGTTTTGGACATTTAGTTTATCAGGTAATTAATTAATTGAAGGCTTGTGTTTTACTCGTGGAACCAAGCGATAAATTATTTGATTCTTGTTAATAAATACCAGGCAGGTAGCCGGTATTTCTTTTTCATAATTACTGATTGTGTCTGAATACCAGGTGAAGGAGAGTATCGAGACAGAACGAGACGGAAAATTACAATTACAAGGACAGTTACCAGGACGAGACAAAAGGGACAACACCAGGACTGAACTAAATTGGGAAAAAGTTGTAGAGGTATTTATTTAAAATTCACTCCAGGCAGTAAGCCGGAGAGTTTATTTAAATACTAGTCATAAGTCTGGTAGCGTCGCGTCCAAATTTAATTCTCGTAAAATAAATAAACTCGTAAATTAAAATTAATAAATTAAACTGGACTTAAACTATATAAAATTAATTAATTAATAAACTCCAGGCAGGTTGCCGGAGCCATTACGTAGATAAATATTTCCAGGCAGGTAGCCGGAAATATTTTAAAAGTTTCCAGGTGGATCGTGAAATTCACGCACCGGAACTTTCGAATCTAGTCATCATTTCTAGTCGTAAAAATTAATTAATTATAAATAAATTTAGTAATAAAATAAATGAAATTAATTATAAATATAATGAATAATAAATTGTCTCGGTAAAAGAAAAAAGTTCACGGTCAAGGTTATCGATAATAAGATAAATTAATTAATTAATTAAAAGGAATAATTTGTTAAAGGAAATAGTTAAAGAAAATAAGTGATTAAATTAAAAATAATTATTGTGATAACAAAAGTACCTGAATTAAGGGTATAGGAAACATATAAAGTGTATCGGGTAAAACTGAGTTTAGAGTAAAAGTAAAGTGACCGCGCGGAAAGAAAAGATGGCGGGTCTTAGCGGCAAATGATCGTTGGGTGAACTGGAAAAGACGAATTGGTGATAAAAGTGAAAGGAATAAAATGATAAAGGAAATTTAGGTTAAATAATAAATTAATTAATAATTAATTATACTCTTCAAATTAATAAATCTATTAAAATTTCGGGTGAAACATTATGTTAAAATTAGTGAGTTAGGTTTTAATGGAAAAATTGCAGAAATTAAGTATCGTGAGGGTGAAGCGATTTTTAACAGAGTGTGTGAGTGTGTGATCAAAGTCCAAAGGTAGTTGGCAACAATTGTGTGTGTGTGTGTGTGTGGAAAATGCCAAAGGTAGTTGGCCAATTTTAACGAATAAAATATTGCGGGTTAAATAATGAATTAGGTTTTGAGTGAAATATTGCGGGTCAATTAAAATAAGGTTTATAAAATTTATAAGGTTATAAAATTTATAAGGTAATAAGGTTATAAGGTTTTAAGGCTTATAAAAGATATAAGGTTTATAAAAGTTATAAGGTTATAAGGTCCATATAAAGTATAAGGTTTATAAGGTTAAAAGGAAAAAAGGTTATTAAATAAATAAAGGTTTCAATTGTGAATCGGAAATATTATTTATAAATTATCCTTCCTCATCTTTCTCTTACAATTAAACAAATTACACCGACCCTGACGATCTAAGATCCGGCTCTGGGAGGCCGTTATTACTTCCAGTGGCCCCCCTAAAAAGGTAATTTAAGGACGACCAGAGTAACAGCTTAGCCCTGTTATATTTGGCGCCCAACTTTTTGAAAAACCCCGTAATTAATTGTGAGAGAGGTTGAGGAGTTAGTTTATAAATAAAATTGTGGAAAAATCTAGTAAAAATAGTGTGGCGTGGTATTGAAAAAAATTGGTTGGGAAATTTGGAAATTGAGAAATTTGGAAACGTAAAAAAATTGAGAGTAAAATTAAAATTTGAAAACTTTGAAATTTTGTGATAAAAAATTTGGGTAGTGTTACGTTCCCGTAATATTTAATGAATTAAATTAAATAAATTATTTTTAATAAAATAATTTTATACGATGTAACGGAAATCGGTTACGATAAGAGAGTCGCCGTGGCTCGCGGGTAGTCAAAACAGATGACAATGCATGAGACCCGGACCACGACGATTCTCTCACAGAGAACCTGAGATGCAGCGTCATCACTTTGTCAACTCTGTTGGCTTTATTATATTTTTATAACGACTTAATAGTCAGTCCTACAAGAGAGCTCATGGAGCTCGAACCTCTGTTCTCTATAGAGTTAATAAACTCCATAATTATTTCTAAATTAATTTAACCTTATTGTGGGGTGCCAATTGGCACCCCAATATTTTCACCTACACTATGACCTATCCATAGCCCTATTGCTACCCAGGGGCGAGCGCTTATCAGCTGTTCCACCCTATCCTATAACCCTGAGCGCTCAACAGCAGTTCGGGTTTCCCTAAAATTTCCTGCCGATTTTCCATCCATTCACCTGTCATTGCTATAATGATAATATGGAGTTGGTACCGGCATCGAAAATATTTAAAATCGCGAAAAACAAGTAAAATTAATAATTAATAAAATAATCGACGACCACGGTCCACCAGGGGTCTATAGACACTCTAACAAGGCCAAACCTGGATAAAATTAAATAATTAAAAATTATTTTTTATTTTTAATTAATTTGGGGTAATTCCCAAAACGTAACAGTAGAACGAATTATTTAAGTGAAATTCGGTAAATATTGAAGTTAAAATTTACAAAGAAAAAATTGAAAATATTAAGACTGAAATAACTGTGATAAAAATTAAAATTAAGTATCATACGAACAATTTTAATAATTTTAGCCATAATAATTACAATAATTATTCTATAATAAACTAAAATAATTAAAAGTCATAAATTTACTTAAAAAAATCTTCACGTTAGATAAATAATTAAATAATTAGTGCAAACTAATTAAAATAATTATTTTATTAAAATTATCTGTAAAATAATTCAAATAAATTTACACGTAAAATTTATAAGTAAAATAAAATAATAATTATCGGCTTAAATTTACCGGACGCGTCATCGATTATATATATAGAATAATCCGTAAACCTAAAAGTGAAAAACAAAAAGATTAAAATTACTCGGACATAAAACCGTAAATAAACGATTGAAATTTTACTCGGGTAAAAGATTAAGTTTCTATCAAGAATAAAACTTAAAATAAATCGGTCAACAATTTATTTGATGATAAATTAATATTATTATAAATATTAAAACGAGTAAAATTATTAATGGTGATTATGTTCAACCAAGAAGAAGAACTAGAAATGGCTGCAGGACGAAGGTTATCAGCAGGTAGGGGAATAAACCGCTCGACGATACGTCAATTTCTTAGCTTAACAGCTTAGCCCTGTTATAGGTTGTCAATTTGCGATACTATTTCTGTATTGATTATATTGCTATATTTTATACTAACACTCTGGCAATTAACTTGCAATACTATTTGATTAATTCTTATAAATTTGTTTTAATTAAGTTTTAATAAAGTAAATCATATTGTACGTTACCGGCGATTTACTCGCGATATTAATTGAGTGGTTATAATTGATATTATAATATTAAGTAATAAAGTCTGTGTAAAACTGCGCCATTCCACTTGGAGGAATATTGCACCCGGGATCTACGAGGATATCAATTATATTGTTAATTGCGAAGCATTTATTGTAAGTAACTGAATATTATTATGATTGGCAATAAAACTTACATTTTTCTAATTAATTCCTCTCACTCTATTTCAATCATATTATTTATTTTCCTATATTGCTGGTAATATTCAATTAATTGCTTATTTGGAATGTTATTAACTAAGTAAGAACTGGTAAGTTTATTCATTATAAGAAATTTATTGATAATTAATAAGCCGTGAGGGAAGTTGGTGAATTTTACATACGTTGCCGAGTTTGAATAAGTGTGGGTATTTGCTTTGCAAGAACCCCAGCCCACTGCTCTGTCCAGGTAAAATCGAATTTGCTAGAGGCCCGCCTAAGCCAGGGTTCAACCCGCAAATTCTGGTGGCTGCTGGTAAAAATCGTGAAAGTAAAAAGTGATTCGTCTCAACCTTTGGCAAAAAAAAATCGTCGCACACATGATTATCAGAGAAAAATATTTATTTACTAATGAAACACTTTTGTCATCTTCGTTTTTTGATATCTACGTCAATTCTATTCTAGGTGCCAACTAAAGAGAAACAGCTATGAAACACATCCAAAAATTGTGGAAATGAATGAATAAAACTAATCAGCAAAGCAAGGAAACATTATTGTTGTTCACACATTCATCTGGTGAATGTGTGGCAACAATAGTGGAGCTACAACAAGTAAAGAAGATCTGGAGAATGAAAGAAGATCTAAATATTGAAAGTTTCAGTTTAATGATAAAATTTTAATGATTTATTTGATACAGAAAATCGCTATTGTTGAAATTAAATTTCTTAAAGAAATTTATTGTTAAATTATTTGTTGGTGAAAAATAAATTCTAAAGGCAAATAATTAAATAAAATCTAGGTAAATCCTGTAGGGTAATTTATTATCGTCAAGTAAAATAATTGTGAAAAATTCAAAATAAAATTATCGAAAAGATAAAATAAAATTTAACAACAGAAACTTAAAATTTAAAACGGATTGCGGTTGTAATATTTACTTTTGTTATAATTACGGTTGTTAAGTTTATCATAAGTTTTAAAAATAAACCCTTAAGCCATAAGATTTTGAATAAATAGGTAAAATTAAGTGTGTTATTAAGGGATTAACCCTCGTTGAGAATCGGGATATTTTTTCCTTTACGTAAGTGGATAATCTTTTATTGTGAGATTGTGATTAGTGACTCATATTGTGCGAGTAAAATATAAAACTAAAGATGAACAACAACATGGCACCCGTTAACCCGAATAGTAGACGTATGCTGAGGTCAAATAGTCAGAGGGATGATGACGTACAGATCATGGCGGCTCCATCTTCTAGAATCGTGCATTCACCACCGGCTCCGTCAATAACAAGAGCAGTAACGTCGACGAGGTTGACAACAGCGACCGTAACAAGGTCTACTGCGACAGTGACCAGTTCTGGATTGAATGGAGTAACGTCATCTACCAGGGTCATCCCTACAACCAGCAGCACAAGTAATACAAATTCAATAAATAACCCAACTCCAAATTCTAACCAAATTTCCAGTTCAAATTCAAATTCGATTCCTATTTTAAATTCGAATCAATCCTTTAGCTCAAATTCAAATTTAAATATAATTTCAAATCCAAATCAAAATTCAAATTCAAATTCAAATCTAAACTTAAATTTAAACTCGAATCTTAATCCGACGGCAAACTTACAAAATTCAAATTTATACTCCAATACGAATGAAAATTCAAATTTAAATTCAAACCCTAATGAAAATCAAAATTCAAATTTAAATCCGAATCAAAATTTGAACTTAAATTTAGACAATAATTTAAATTCTAATAATTCAAATGAAAATTTAAATCTAAATAATAGAGATCAAAACTCTGGAAATTTGGACATGAATTTGAATTCAGACCATCGGGATAGAAATTTAGATAGAGATCAATCAGTAATAAGAAGTTTATTATTGAATCTGATCCTCAACCAGGGAAATGACTCTATAAATGAAGATGCTAGTCGTGTTCAGGCCGTGTTGGTTCCAGGTTCCGTCTCTTTGCCTGGCCCTGTATCAGTACCAGTTCCAACAGGTGGTGAATCGACTATGACAATGAGCGAGGTATTAAACCTATTTCAACGTTTTTCGTTAAACAACACAAATATAGCTGCACCTTCTGTAGCTCAAACTGTTCACCAGATGGCCAACAGTTTTGGTGATGGGGGGTGTCGTGTAGCCATACTTGCTCCACAATGTCAAAGTATAATGAACGATCCTAGAAATTATGAGAATAATTTACCAGATGAGGTTTTTCCTGGGGATTATACTGACACACCAGCACAAAATTTTAATAACAATAATTTTAATAATAAAACTACAGGGAATCCTAGGTTGGCTCAATCAAGTCAGGGAAATGGTCCCGAGGTATTTTTGAGACAAAATTATGGCAACCAACACGAGAGAAAATGGCGTCACATCAGGCAACACCTAAAGCTGTGGACATTGAGATATCCACAGGGTGACCTATCTGCCAATGGATTTATTGCTGCAGTCGAGGCTAGGATATATCGTGAAGGTTGAGCAGAATCCGATGCGATTCGAATCATAAGTTACTTATTGGAAGGCAAAGTAGTCCAGTGGTTCGACACAAACTTTATGCGCTGGACTGGTTATCAACATTTCAAAAGGGAATTCCTGCGTGTATTCGGCTCATCAAAAACTGACACCCAAGTACTGATGGAAATAGTACATATGAAGCTAGCTGAAGGTGAATCTATGGTGGATTTCACTTTCAGAATGCAGCGAAAATATTTTGAAATGCGCTCACCTCCATCCGAGCAAGAGCAAATTACTTGCACTCAAAATCACTTGCCAAGTGAATCGAGAATGTTAGTATTTGCTAAATCAGTTCATGACTACGATTCGTTTTTGTCTGTCTTGCACGAAGCCACTCAGTCAATGGAAGAAAGTAAGAGAGTGTTCAGATCATCATCTTCTGAATCTTTCAATAAGTCAGTACCTAAGCCCAAGGAGAAATACAGGTTCCTAGCTCTTCGAGGATTAGCTGGTACTAAAATTTGTATCGATACCAAGTCGTTGAAACAACCTCTAGTCATCGAAGAGGTCAAGGAAGATCCCCAAGGTGGTTTTGGTTTGTGTGCTTTAGTTGGTAGTTCAACTACCACCAAACCTCAATTTTTATTGAGTACAGGGGAACTCCCTCAACAATACTCTGTTCCACCTTCGAATCAACAACCTGTTCAAACAACAATAAATTATCCGTATTCGTATCGCCAAAATTCTGTGACTAGAAATAATTACGCAAGACCAAAATTCGGTCAAGCTGCTCGAAAGAATTTCGTAAGACCTCGGATAAATCCTAATACATTCTTTTGCTATAATTGTGGTCAAAATGGCCACAGGTTCAGGGAATGTACGGACCCTAGAGTCAACATTTGCACATATTGCAATAAAGTCGGCCATCTTAGGCAGGATTGCTTTGCAATTCAAGGTTTCCCGACTGGAAATGGGTTTCGCAATCCTAACGATTTCTAGCGTCAAAACAATTGTAGATCTAATAATAATAATAATGGTTTTGTGAAAAATAATAATAATAATAATTTTAACAACTGTCTGCGAAATAATTTCAATAATAATAATAATCCGGGTCAACTTACCCTACGAAACTTTCCAGCTCTACCTAGTATTAATAATAATAATTCGAATAATGATAATAATGGTCAAGATGTTAATTTAAATGGGCAAGGCCCTTTCCCTGGTGGTTCCCAAGGAGACAGGGCGTAAAAAGATCGGGAATCCGGAAACGGAAACGAAAGATGAGTCCTGGTAGTAGAAGAAGATATAGGAGATTTAAAATGAGGTTTATGCCTGGGGTTGGCGATGATATTCACGTCGTCCAGGTTAGTGAAAATTTGTTCGATGGGGTTGGCGATGACTTTCACGTCCCCCAAAGTGAAGAAGTTATTAATATTGATGAGTTACGGGTTGACGATGATATTCACGTCCCCAGTGTTCAATATAATATTGGTAATGAGATTGGCGTTGATACTAACGCCTCTCAGCAAAGTAAACATAAGAATTCAAGGGTAGACGATGATGGTCGCGTCTCCTGTCGTTTAGAAATAAAGGACTCATCGAATGTCGTTGAATTTTCCATTGTTATACGTTTGAAAAATTTCTTTGAAAATAAAATCAGTGAAAATAAGATTAGTAAAGCTGGTAAAATGGAGGCTCAGCCTATTGTAAATAATGTAAATAATTTCATTGAATCGAATCCTGTTGTTGAACAGACTCTTGTAAATAATAATTTTAGTAGTAGCGATAATTTTGTTGCTGATAAAAATCAGTTTTGTGTAAATAGTTTCAATAATTTTAATAGTAATGATAGTTTTGAATCCTCAGAAACTTGTTTTAATAGTTTTTGTAATTTATTTGAAAACATAAATGGTTTTAGTGTTTTTGAGGATTGACCTAATTTTAATATTGACGAGGTATATCTGGGGGAAGTTTAGGTGTAGAAGAACGGTCCCCAGATGACCATACTGTGCCAGAGACCTTCAAGTCTACTGGATTTAATTTAAATAATTTTGATCTTTTAAATATTAATAATCTATCATCTACAGAAAGCTCAAGGGTGTTGAAAAATTTAATTAATGTATTTGAAGAGATGCCGATAAGTGCGCATGAAATAAAAATTTCTCTAGTTGATATCAACGAAGAAGAAGAACCAAGTGCTGTGAATATAGAGGGCACGCCCTATTTGTGTGGATTGGAACCACAAGTTGATCCAGAAGAACCGGAAGAACCTTGAGAAGATGAGTTTGATTCAGGATTGGAGTCTGATTATAAAACTGAGCAAATTCCCAGCGTTCCAGCGTCACCTGATACTGCTCGAGCTGCTTTTCTGCCTGGAATATTAAGAGGTAAACACCTACCCTCTTATATTATTAATAAAATTTCATCACGTTCTAGATTTTTACCTGGTACTGGCTCACGTCTGCCAGTTATAACAGCCAGGATACCAGTGTCTGTCTGGGTGTTTGGGATCCAGTTGAACGGGATAATTGATACAGGCAGCGAGAGGTCATACCTAAATTCAACTGTGTATAATAAAATACGTGAATTTAGTTCAGGTGAATTACAAGAAGATGACACGCAGCGTCGAGGTGTTCTTCTTGCCAATCACACTGCGTGCAAGACGGTAGGCGGTGCGCCTTTTATGATTCAAATTGGTTTAGTGGCTGGAGAGCAGTATCTCAGCGTCATGAGAGACCTAAGTCACTCTATAGTTTTAGGTATGGATTTTGCCTTGCAGTTTGGTGTTAAAATTAATTGTGCAATTCAAACATGGAGATTTGATGGCACGGAAAAAGTCTACCAGTTCCAGAAAATTAATTGCAATGAACAACGTGCTCGATGTCAGGTATTAACCTCTAGTCAGGAGGATGACTTCGAAAATTTTCAGAAAGTGGAATTGGATAAATTTCAACTGCTTCCAAAACAAGGCTTGACTAACTTATTCCAACATAAGATCGTTCTTCAACCCAGGGTTAAGCCCATACAGGTACGTCCTTATAGGAGAAGTCCTGTTATAACGGCGGAGCTTAACAAGCAAATCGACGAGTTGCTGGAGAAAGGATATCTACGTCTCAGTACTAGTTTCTGGTCATGTTCACCAGTTATGGTTCACAAGGCAAATGGAGATTGGCGATTCTGTGTCGATTATCGACCAATTAATCGATGGACGATTTTACCTGCGCACCCATTACCAAACATGCTCAGGATATTGAGTGCGTTACACGGAGCTGTCATCATAACAACTATGGATCCAACCGAAGCCTTCCATCAAACCCTAATGGCGAAAAATTCCATTCCTTTAATAGCCTTTTTCGTTGAAGGACGTGGACAGTTCGAATGGGTTAGGATGCCCTATGGTTTATCTGAAGCACCATGTACATTCCAGAAGGCGATGGATAAGCTTCGGGATCGTTCTATCTACCTCATACATGAAAGGGATTTACCTCGAGCTTGGATTGATACGGTCTTTACCTATTTGGATGATTGGGTTATTATCAGCGAGACCTACGAAGAACATAAGCGAATACTCTCACTCGTTTTCGAAGTATTTCGTGGGGCTGGATTGCTAATCAATCCGAAGAAGTGTAAGTTTGCTCGATCAGAGGTCAAGTTTCTGGGTTTTTATTGTGGATACTGGATTAGGGGCATTCCTTTTACAGATGGACCCCGAGACAGATAAGGAGTATTTAATAATTTGTTTGAGTCACTTCACTATCGTCACTGACCATGCTTCGCTCAAATGGTTGCATACTCTGAGAGACCCCAACAGTCGTCTCGCAAGGTGGACAATGGAGTTGTTGTCCCACCAGATCACCATAGAACATCGCCGCGGACATGAAAACGAGGGACCAGATGCCCTATCACGATTGTACGAGGATGATAACCCTGTTAAATGGTCTGAAGTTTTAAAGGAAGTAAAAAATAAAGGTATCATCTTAAAAAATATACAGTCCAAAGACTGGTATAATATCAAGAAATTAAATGTATTAAAACACCCGGAGAATTTTATTGAATGGAGAATTGTAGACGATAAGTTACAGTATTTTAAACCTGATTATTTAAAGGAATTTATTGAGGACCAAGATGCCTGGAAGATCGTATTGAGGGATCATGAAGTAACCGAAGTGCTAAAGGCTAATCATGATGTGCCTGACGCTGGACATCTGGGTCGAGAAAAGATGTACCAGCACATTAAAACCAAGTACTACTGGCCGGGCATGTACAAAGATATCGCTGATTACGTCGAAGCTTGTGAAACGTGCAAGAAGGTCAAATACAAGCAAACTTCCTCACAAGGACCGATGAGGACCCGTCAACCAATTGAGCCATGGGGAATTGTAGCTGCCGACGTTACAGGGCCATTCCCTCGTTCTAAAAATGGCTATCAATTCATTTTATTATTCACGACTTGTACACGCGTTTCATTGAAGTCTTTCGGTTACGTAAACAAACTGGTCAGAAAATCAAGAAATGTTTTTATCGCGCGTTTTCTCGTTGGGGTTATCCCATGTTTCTGGTTACTGATACCGGTACCGAGTTTATCAATCAATCGATTAAAGATTTCTTACTTGGAACGGGTGTGAAGCTGACATCTACCGCTGTCGCTCACCCTCAGGGTAATCCTGTCGAGCGCATAAACAGGACCCTCAAACCAATGATTCGGGCTTTCATTGATAAAAATCAGACATCTTGGGATGAACGTTTGGGTGAGTTACAACTCGCATACAATAGTTCATACCATACGTCTCTCAAGATGTCTTCTTATTATCTTGTACACGGTAAAGAGCCCAGGTTATCAGGAAAGGTTACCAACCTCGAAATTGACGATTTAGAGCTCGAAAATCTAGCTTGGCGCGCGCGAGTGAATCGTTTAGATCAGTTGAGACATAAGGTAGAGGACATCATGAGGAAAGAGAGCGAGAGGCAAGCTCAGTATCATGATCAAGGCATTGAGGATCTTCCTACTCTTAAAGTAGGAGATCAGGTTTATTATCCTAATAGAAAACTAAGTAAAAAGGTTGATAAATATAGCGCGAGTTTAGGATGAAAATTTTTGGGACCCGCTATAGTAGATCAGATAATTAGTCCGTTAATTGTAATTTTGAAAAACGATAAAAGGAAATCCCTTGGCAAGCACTATGTTCCAGATCTCTAAATTCCACAAAGGAGTTGAGATCGAAATAATTGAATTAAATATTTTTCAGAGGCGAACATGAGATTGGCTTATGCTCGAGCATTATTTGGACCACCCAAATCGCTACCATGACCTCACCGAGGTCCGTACCTTCGACCGGTTAGGACGCCGCAGCATTCGCCTGGGGAATGGCGCCTTAATCCAAGGCTCGCTTTTGGTGATCCCCAGTCAGCGTCCACCGTTCCCGGAGGCGGTGTATGCGCCAGAGTACACCTGCTATAAACCACCGGTGCAACCTCGACCAATGGTAAAACCCCGTTGGAGTCAGATGGAGCTGTTCACCCCAGACCAACGTGATGACTATTGGTTGAACGCTGTGACGGAGTGGGTAGCGATCGTTAATCCATCTACATCAGGGGGTTCCCCGCTAAAAATCTTCAACCAGGACTCATTAACACCGGCGGCTCAGGAAGACTCCGTGGACTCGGACCAGGAAGATGTTTTCCACATCGATGAGAAAGTTAAACTTGAGGAGGGGCCACGTAACATCTGGGAGGAGGCCGTCCTGGCAGTATTTGGTCGACGCGCCTAGCAGCCAGCTAAAAGACCCAGGCTGGAAATTAAAACCAGGCCGAGTTTGCCTTCTGGGGTCCGGATAAAAGCTCCCCAAAGTTTTGTTTAAATTTTGAGTTCAAATTTGTCCGCAATAAAGCACACCAACCCAAAACTTCTGCTCAATTTAATTTTCCCTGACCTAACGTCAGTCTGGTGACGGAGGTTGTGACGGGGTGACCCAGTATTCGACTGCCAGGTCAGCAAAAATTTAAATTTCGCGCCATTTTTATTCGTACGCACCTGCCCTCGCGCTGCAAGTCATTTAGTTAAGCGGCGTGACGGTAGGGGGTAGATCAGGCACACCTCCTCGGCAGACACTCGAACATAAATTAATTACAACCTAGAAGCCACACAGAGCAGTCGCTCATCTAGCTGCAGTTTCTTCCCCGATTTGGTTTTAAATATTTTAAATAAAGTTTCTGGTCAGGCAGACGCCTTCTATTAAGTCTGTTTTTGTGTTGGAGTTTTGGTTTTCGTCCAGTCGTTGCCCAAGAAAGTTAAGGAGAATCATGGCCAGACACTTGGTTCAAGTCGATGTAAGTTGGCGTAAAAGTTAAATTTACTTTAATAATTTATTTGTCGAACACGTGGGGAAATTTCCCATTGCATTTTATCGTCTTTATTAATTGATTATTTATTTATTCATATTATATTAAATTTAATTTATTTAATTTCTTAATCGCTGTGCATGGAGAATTTTGATCATAAAATTTTACTGGTGCTTATAAATTTCTTAAAGACAATTTTAAGTCGTCATTAATAATCATAGAATTAATTTGTAATTATAAAGTAAAATAAAAGTTTGAGTTTGGGGTTTCGAGTATCTAGTAAAAGGCGTCAAGTACCCGGCGAAAGAGTGTCGCGCATGCGCAGCAGAACTTCGTTAGATTTCTGTATCTAAAATTATAAATTTTCTTTATAATAAAATTTAACTTTAATTATTGATGAAAAACAAGTATTTATTTATTATAAATGAATGATTTAATTGATTTTATATTTATTCTTAATTTCTTTCAATCACATATCCCTATCCTAAATCAGGCCGCGTACTCGGTCATGTCAGACATTCCCGAACCCAGTGCTCAACATCTACACGAGCAACTTAAGAAGGACTGTCCGAACTTCCTGGTACGGGGAAGCCAGGGCAGACCCTTACAATACTCTATTATATTTTTAAGTTTATGTAAGACCTGTAACGGGTGAAATTGGGTTGATTTATACTACCGGAGAAGTTATTAATTAGATAATCTTGAAATTGAACCAGGGAAAATCAAACAACAAAAAAAACGGAGCTTAAACGAACCAGTAATTAGTTAACAATTATAACTAGTAATTAACGAAGATTATTCATTAAGTATTAATTAAAAACAATGAGAATAAAACTGGTTCAATTGAATATTCTAGTAAATGGATAAGCAAAGCTGGAAGCAAATGTTAAATTGTATTTTGACACAGCTACCCCTTTTTGCTCGGGTACAGCTCGCTGGAGTCCAGGGCGAAAAAAAGGAGTCTTCAAAAGACAGACAGTTTTAAATAGAACAATAATTCAAAACTGTATTTAAACAAAATCTTTTTAAATGGGCTTCGAGCCCTTATTCTACTACCTTTACAATAATTAAACACGGTTGAATTATTTATAATCACGGCTCAATCCTTGTTTAATATGTTTTTTAAATCATAATCACGGTTACGCGGTCAATTCACACATTCAAAACACACAAAAAGTTACGTGGTCTAAATACGCGGTCCTACCCTTACCCGGGTGCCTCAGGGGTGTTTGGTCGACTTCCCTGTCAGCCCTGCACGGATTCCCCTCCGAGAGGGTAAGCGGATGGTCTCCATCAAACCCCCACCTACGCGGATATGTTCACCTACGATCCTTTGGCAAAAGGCCTCGGAGTGGAGACCATTAACCCTCCCAAAGAGAGTGAAACTTCGCTTACCTGATCCGGTCGGACTCCTGGTAATAGAGCTTTCTTCGTGTTGCTGGTAATAGTCTTCCACTCTACATTTTCCAGGGAGACTAAATTGTCTATACGGGCTTTTATGAGCGGCTTTATTACCTGGCCCACCCGCCACACATACGAAAAGAATAATTTCTATCACCTCTAGCGACGCTCACGTAAGTGTGGCGAGAGCAAAACTATTTCAAGTCCCTGGGCGAATAAATCAGAAGAGAAACAGAAAAACGATGAAATAATATTCAAGAGACAGAATTTCTTTTAAGTTCTGAGCGATAAAATTGACGAGAATTGAAAAAAAATAAATTTTATTGAACGAAATCATGAAATGAAAGGAAAAGAATGCGTTTAACAGTTTGAGTAAACAACGAATACAGAGAAATTAGCCGTGCGGCTTACATACTTGTGACGGTAAGTCGAGCGTATGAAAAGATATTGAGAGAATAAGCAATTAAAACTTAAAGTAAATTCAAACTCTCACATATTATTTCTCATATTTTGCCTTATTTCACAATTCTTTCAATCTCTTCAATATTTTAAAAAATTCATTCGGAATCCTTTTTCACGATTTTTTCTTTTCCCCTTGACTTCACTGGCTCGGGACTTAGAATAATTTTCACTCGGCGCGCACTTATATTATCATACTATACACTCGTACAGATGTAATATCACAATAAATTCAATCAAACAAATCTTAGTAGTAATAATCTATATTTTTCTCAATTTATCTATAAATTGTCTTATTGAGAAGGTTTGCATGTTTTAGGTTTCCACTATATTTAAATGGTGTAATACCGTACGATGGACGGTGTGGCTCAATAAGTTATAGATCAAATTGAACGGAATATAGTATAGTGCCGGATAGCTCAACTGGTAGAGCACTCGGCGCGATACCGACATGGTTTGGGTTCGATTCCTAGTTCGGGCTATCTATATTTTTTCTCAATTTATCTATAAATTATCTTATTGAGAAGGTTTGCATGTTTTAGGTTTCCACTATATTTAAATGGTTTCCACTATAATAAAACACAGCCATAGTAAATAATAATAATAAATCATCATAGTTGTAGTAATAGTTTTTAGTGTTAAGAAAAATCACAGTAGTAATTGAATAAGTTTTTTGAGGTTATGTGAGATTAAAATGTACATTTTAGGTTAAGAAAAATATCTATACTTTATTATGTATTTGAGGTTATGTAAAACCAAAATGTAGATTTTAGGTTAAGAAAAATATCTATATTTTATTGTATTTGAGTTTATGTAAGACTAAAATATATATTTTTAAGTTAAGAAAAATATCTATATTTTATTATGTATTTGAAGTTACGTAAGACTAAAATGTATATTTAAGGTTAAGAAAAATATCTATATTTCATTATGTATTTGAGGTTATGTAAGACTAAAATATATATTTTTAGGTTAAGAAGAAAAGTATAGTTTATGATGTATTTGAGATTATGTGAAATAAAAAAATATTTAGGGTTATGTAAGACTTAAATGTATATTTAAGGTTATAAGTAATAAAAAACAATATATATCAATATAATAAAAGTTAATTCATTGATCAATGTAAGTTCTTTAATTAATACAGGTTCAATAATTATATTTAATCTATTTATTCTTTGTTTAAACCGTTCTTGATCTCTTGCTGCTCGTTCCCATTCACCTCTTCTTGCTTGCTCGTGTGCAAATAGCTATACATACATGTAATGTATGGTTGGCGTTAGATTAAATTCAACAGTCTTCATATTAGTTTTCGTATGATGCTGCTAATCGGATTATACTCGACTATGCGATCATGTATAATGAGACAATAAGCTGATGACGGTGTAATTTGTTGAGCTGGACTCAGCGATGTGTATCCTTTCATGAGACTTGTGATATCAACATTTTTCTTACGATCAATCTCAACACCATTGAGCTCGTAGCATATTTCTTCAAACATATGACAAACTGTCATGTTTACCATGTGAGTAATTGCACTTACAGCTGTATCATCAGATTTTGTGGATTTCCCGTACACATGCAATGTACTTTTACTTGGAAGTCGACACAAATCTTGATGTTGAAGTACACTTCTTATTTTACGCTGTTGTTGAATGTCGATGAAGCATGCGGGAGATGAGCATGCGCTCCATAATGTGCGATTAACTCATCAAAAATTATTTGTCGTTAAATATTTAAGATTTCCACCGCCATGGCCGTATACACGTCAAACAACAGAAATAAATTTTTATTTTCTTAATTTTCCACGTAATTTTATTTCTAGGCTCTGTATAAACTGCGCGTTCTGACGTGTTAACACCTTGTGAGGTACTCGGCGACTGATGATTCTTGACCATGTTGCTGTTGTTTTATACCGAGCACTACTTTTTGTTTCATACACGGTACCCATTATTTTATAGACTTTATATGCAGTCTTATGGTTATCGTCTCACCTCTAAAATTAGCCAGCTGTCTGTCTTGATCGACAATTCTCAATCTGAGACTTTGTATTGTTCGTACGGTGATTGGTGAGGTGCTTTTTCATGCTGACGATCGACGCTACTTTTTAGCGTCAAATTTGGTCACGTGATGAGAATTAAACATGCGCGCCACAGAAAAAAATGTAGCGATAAAGCTAAATCTATTTTAGCTTTTCTCGTCGGGTTATATAAGCGTTAAAGTAACTCAAACGATCCTATCGATATTAATCGATCTTTCTAAGACGATATCAGCTGTTCGTGATTTTATCAATGTAGCGAGTGCCAAAATAAATTACAAGTAATTTTAGATAAATTTTTGTTTTATTGTGATCCCGTGAAAAAATTTTCTGATATGGCCTGATATGGCTTGATTTCGGCGGTTCATATCAGGCCTGATATGGAAATTGGCCATATCAGAAAATATATGTACAGATAAGATTTGATATGTTCTGATATGGACATATCAGACTATATATAGTGAGATTAACATTGTTATCTCGGGAACTAAATTTATAGATAATTTTATAAAATTGTGTATAACTTTGTAAAGTTGTATATGCAATAATTGTCATGAAAAGAAAAAAAAAAAAAAAAGAAAAAAAAATCCAGCCAGGTCATGGGTTCGAACCCGAGTACTTCTGATTCTAAGTCTGATCTATTAACCACTCTGCCAAATCATGAACTTGAAATGAAGGTTGATTATATCTATTTGGATAAAATTGAAACTAAGAAAATTAAAGACGTTAAATAAATGATTGATTTGGTTACTTGTATTATATTCAATTGTTATTGTTTATAGAGTAACGGGACCATTAACGGTATACCCACCAGTAACGGGGCAAGAACTACTTCTTTTGGTAAAAAAAAAAAAAAGAAGTTAAAGATTTTTAAACTTATAAGTTTTAAAAAAGTATAGATAAAAGTTTAATTATAATTAAACTTTTTTCAATTTAAAATCTCAATTTTTTATATTTAAATTCATTACGAAAATTTGAAACTCTCTCAGAGATTTAAAAATTGATCTCGTTAGCTTTTTGGAAAAATTTTTCAACAAAGTTTGTATACTTTATACAATTTATAAATGCGGTAAATTAAAATATTTAACAGACTTCATAAGATTTTATGAATCATTATAAAATCGGTTTTTCCGAACAATGTTACGTTATTTGGTCATTTCTAAATTATTTTACCAAACGTATGTATACGGAAAACTCGAGAAAACTAGTATATGTGCCCATATCAGGGCATATCAAGCCATATCAAGCCGGATCAAGATTTTTTTTGACAAGCATATTAAAATATATATACCCTTATCAAGTTATATCAGGTCATATCAAGACATATAAAAAAAATTATATACAAGCATATCAAATCTGATATCGATATATCAAGTTGATATGGACATATCAACTTGATATGGCTTGATATGGCCAATTTTTATATCAGACTATATCAGAATATATTAAAAATTATATATGGGCATATCAGATCATATCAGGTCAGATATGAATATATCAAATTTTTTGATATGGCCATATCAGGTTATATAAGGCTTGATCAGAAAATTTTTTCACGGGATATCGACTGTGACTTTGATTTTCTGAAGTATTTACAATGAGTTTTGAGGTAAATATAAATTATTATATACTATTATAATATATCAACTTTGTAGTACAATAACATATGAAAGACTTGATGAAAAAATTTATTTTTGAAAAAAAAAAGTTGAACTATAAATAAGAGAGAAAAAAAATTTCTGTACAAAGTGACTATACTATATTTTCTATAGAAGTGTATAGACACTATTTATTTAAACTTTTCTTTTTAATTAGGAAATGCATGTTGTGTTTACATGTGGGATATGTGACAGTATCTGTGATGATTATCGAGACCATCCACGCTTACATGATTATAAAGATGTCTACTTAGATGAAAATTATTATTTTTATCCTCTTCTAGGTTTGTTGTTGCAAATTTTTATACACAAAAAATTAAAACAATTATTAAATATTATACATATGTTATTTGCAGAAGATAAAAAAACAATAATTTGGCGAGCAGTTCTTAAAGACGGAAGCAAGAGGCTGATTGAAGAATCTATTAATGTGAATAAAGAAAATACTTGTCAAAATTCATGTTAGTAATATTTCCAGAGTATATTAATTCTTATATATAGTAATTTATGTTATAAGTTTTGTAAATGTTTTTGTAGTATATATGTATATATATTTGAACTTTACGACATATTTCAGTTCAATCTCCACCAGCAATTAAAAAACCAGCTAAACGACGTAAGTTGACAGCTCCAACAAACCCGAAAAAGTTAGATGATGCGGATATTGAACGGTTCATTATTGAGGTTCAACATAGAATTTCTTTGTGGAATTTTACAATTCCAATCGAAGAGCGATTACGGGAAACACAAGGTAAGCTTTCGGAAGAAGTTGCTGCAGCATTGGATGATAAAAATCAATTATTGTATCGCTTATAGTTTTTGTTGGACAAGTGTAAAATGTCAGTATTTATTTATTTTCTACAAAAAAAAGCCATAACAGGGACGTGTGTAGTATATTCTCCAAGTTGTTGAAATTAAGTTTCTATTCATTTATTTACTTATTTATTCGCGCTTACCAAGAGGCTTCATTGAATAAGCAGAAAAAAAAACTATTAAAAGAACAGCCCGAATCACATACAAATAATAAGAAAATGTAAACAAAAATTTTATCAACTCAAATTTTTTTTTATAGGAAAAGTGAGTGATGCCGCAGCTAAAATCAAGTTCAAAAGCTTGCGTGATACATACCGAAGGATAATTCATGCTGAATACCGCGCTAGTGGTTCAGCTACAGTAACATCACAAGATAGCTGGAAATTTTACGATTGCTGCGAGTTTCTACGGGACTCTTGTTTATTAAGGGAGTAAGTAATGCAATATTAAATTAGAAAATAGTTTTAGTGCGTCAACTCTGTACGTGAATTTATGTTAATTTAGACCTGTGATAGTTAATTATTTACTTTTTTGGTTTACCAGCACAAGCAGTAACGTAACATAGGAAAGTGTTAGCAATGAAAGGAATGCTGATATTGATTCATCAATTGATGATAGTTTTAGTGAAATTGGTGACGAAGATCTTGGAAGGAGCGAAACTTGCGGTATGTATGTAAGACTTATAAATGCATTATGGAAATTCATCTTCAAAACAAAAAATGTTGCGAATTATAATTTGCGTTTTCAAGATTTATGTAACACATATAGAACTGTAATACCAATGTAACGAGGACATATTTTTTATTACATAAATCTTCATTTCTGTGAAATAAAAATTGATTTTTTTTATCAATTTTAGAAGTCGCAAGCAGTTGTAGGAAGCGTCGGCGCTCTAACAAGAACGATGTGATTGATTCAGCAAGTGCCTTGAACCGCATTGCCGATGCTTTATGCCGCGAAAATATACCTTTATCACTGCCTGAACCTCCAAAAATCGATACAATTGGCGCTTTTCTCATTGGGATAGGAAACCAAATACGCCAGTTACCACAGCCAACACAAACGGATATAATAAAACAGTTTACAGACATCGTTTACAATGCTATAAAGCACATATCGTAAGACCTTCCAAAATAACGTGTTAAAAATTAAAGATAATTACATTAAAAAAAACGTTGTACGATTCATGATAATTGATATGAATAAATATAAAAGTAAATTATATCATTAATATATTTTCCTAGAATTTTTATACAACATCGTTTCAACGAAGAAAACATTAAGTATTAATTACAATACATGTATTTTTTATATGTAAACTTAAAAATTAATTTATCAAGAATAATTAACGCAATACGATTAATGATAAGTAGTATTATTAAATACAAAAGTAAATTATATCATCTATATATATTCGAAGTACTTTTGTACAACATCGTTTTAACGAAGAAAACGTTTAGTGTTAATTACCATACATTCGTTTTTTATACGAAAACTTAAAAATAATTACATAAAAAAAATCAACGCAATACGATTAATGATAAGTAGTATTTATAATTATAAAAGCAAGTCATATCATTAATATATATTCGAAGTACTTTTCTACAACATCGTTTTAACGATAATATAAATTTTGTGTTAATGACAATCCATATATTTGTTATACGCAAACTAAAGTTGCCGATAATGTAAATAAAAAATTTATACAATTTTAAATTTCACCCTCTAATCTTATTTATCAAAAAAAAAAAAAAATAATAATAATAATGTACCGATCTCGATCATTTGTTAACCTGCAGAAATATTTTTGTTGTTATTATCATCATCTGAAATTCAAAATGTTGAAATATATCTCTTCCAAATTCTTCGATATACACACTTCATTAAATGCCAAATTTTCTAATTACGTATGCTCTGTTGTCTGTTTTTATTTACATTGGACTTGTTCTGTTTCAGCAAAATTAACATTGTAGCAAATTATATTGATGTTCAATTACATTGCCAAGATACAGCTCCTTCTCCATTGAAATAGTCACAAAATTCATCGCGAATAGTTACAGCAGCTCGAGAACTAAAATGATTACCGTATATTCTTGCATCTTGGAGGGCTGAATGCTCTCCAACTTCATCCCTCCATCGTCCTGGTGTAAAACCATTTTCTCCATGCCGGTGTACCATATTTTCTTCAATGTAACTATTATCTTTATTTTGTTTACGGAGCCAATTGTGAAGACAAATAATTGCTTTGACTATGTTAACAGTATTGTCCACTGTAGTTTCAAATGACTTCCATAAAATTCTCCACAAACTTACTAGGAAGCCGAAAGAGTTTTCTATAGTCCGGCAAGCACGACTAAGACGATAATTGAAGATAGTTTTGTCTTTATTAAGACCACCTCTACCAGGATTCGGCCGGAGTAGATAGTTGGTGAGTTGGAATACCTCATCACTGACAAGCACATATGGTAAAGGCATACTGTCAATAGTCAGTAACTCCGCTTCCGGCACATCCATTTCACGACTTTCAAATTTTTGACCCATTTGAGAATCACGAAAAATACCACCATCACTGCGCCGGCCGTATGCACCAATGTCAACAAATGAAAATGTATAATTAGCGTCACATATTCCAAGCAGGACAATACTGTGATGGTTCTTGTAATTATAAAATAACGAGCCAGAGTTGTCGGGACACTGTAATAATAATAATAAAAATTATAGAAACAGTTAATTATTAAATTTACATGCATGAGAATAATAGTATATACCTGTATTTGTATATGCTTCCCATCGATAGCTCCAATGCAATGAGAAAATTGCCGATGCTTTTCAAAATCCTTTGCAACTTTTAACCAATCCTGGGTCGTTAGTGGGTAAGGTAGTACCTTCAGCTGAAGACGATCCCGGATAACTTAATTAATTAATACTATTTTAATCCATTATAGTAAATCATTACAAATTTACAAGATCTTACCGCAGAGTCATGACAAGTCGAGCAGTAGCTGAAATTGGTTCTCTCACAACGTTCTTCTTAGCTATATATGGACCAATTGAACACAGTAATTGTTCAAACTGAGAGGCTGACATACGAATGTAATTTCCAAATTTTTCTGGGTACGAAGAAAGTTTTGGAAACACAGCTTCAAAAAATCCATGTTCTCGTCGCAATTTATACAACAGATCAACCCAAAATCTCTTCTTTCTATATTGTTTTTTTTTTTTCTGAATAGCGATATCATTTAGAAGAAGGGTGATTATAACCCTATTACGACGTAGCCTATTGATTTGCGCTTGCCTAATAATTTTTTGACACTGATAACTCCACATTTGATAATCATATTCACCGGTCATGATTTCCTTGATTAATAAATTCACAGACTCACTTTATTTATTAACTATTATAACCAAATCGCTAAAAAGTAGCGTCAAGCGTCAGCATGAAAAAGCACTTGTAGATAAATGACGTGAGATGACAATTAACCAATCTTATATTCAGGTGGCACACTTGGAAAAAATTCATGAATAGTGTGACATCACGACGTCGTATTCTTACTGTCAATCAACTCATTTAAAAATCATACATGTTATGTCATTTGGCTATGCATATATTAATTAATTAGCAAATGACTTCCAGCCATTATTACGGCTGATGATTTTTTGAATTTGAATTTAAATTCAAATTATTTTTATTTGTGTAAAGTTATTATTGGATGATTATGAATAAATGAAAAAAGTTAAATAATAGGAAATGTTGTTTTTAAATTTGAATGTAAATTCAAATTTTTATATTTGTTAATTATAAATAAATAATGAAATTTATTAATAATTAAATTGGTGTTCAATAAAAGAAATATTGAAATTAACAAAAATGGAATAATAAAGAGAAATAATAAAATGATTTAATTTTTATAAATATGAAATATGAAATAATAAAATGAATTGATGAATTATATGAATAAATCAAGAATGATAATTAATCATTAAAAATGAAATGAAAATTATGAAATATGAAAAGAATATTATTATGAAAAGTATGATAAAGATAATTATTAATGATAAAGTAAAAAACATAAAGGAATAAAGGAATATGAAATGAAATTATGAAATATTTATAAAATATAATAATTATTCATAAACAAATTGTTAATGATTAAAATGAAATAAATTATAAAATAATTAAGAGAGTTTATTACTATAAAGAAAGCAAAAAATAAGAATCAATAAATATTGGTTTATGAATTCGACTCCTATACTTTATGCGTATGTTGCTAACTGCATTGGAAGTTATGAAAAATATATATATATATATATGTATATATATATATATATATATATATATATATATATATATATATATATATATATTTATATATATATATATATATATATATATATATATTAGGGTGCTTCGTTTGAAACGACTATTTTTTTTTTTTCGCTCCCATCCCGAAATTTTCTTGGAAGTACTCCAAAAAAAATTCCCTGAAAGTTTGAGCCCTTAAACTTAATATTAAGTACTCGACCACAGCGTGTGAAGATTTCCCATTTAAAATACACGTAAACTTTGATTTTTATTTTTGAAACTTCTATAACTCTGCGGCATTTTATGATATCATCTCGCCCAAAGTCGGGATTTTCTCAGAATTAAATGTACTACAAAAGTGCCTAATGTTGCGAAGTCGTAACTCACACGCGTGGGGTAGTACGGACCGCTAAACCGAATTTTTTCATAGAATTCTTGTTTTTTTCTTATTATCTCATAAACAACAAGACCTACAGAAAAATTGTTGGAAATGATTTTATAGGAAATTGATTTTCCTACAAAAAAGGTCCTTAGCACCGAATTACTCAGATTGATATTTTCTAAGATATTAATTATTGAAGTTTGAGTAGCATTGAATTCGCATAAAATGTCAAATCAAATCTTAGAAAATATTTATTTTTTATTTGACTAATATCTTAGAAAATATCAATCTGAGTGATTCAGTGCTAAGGACCTTTTTTGTAGAAAATTAAATTTCCTATAAAACTGTCATTTGCATTTTTTCTGTAGGTCTTGTTGTTTATGAGATAATGAGAGAAAAAAACAAGAATTCTATGAAAAAATTCGGTTTAGCGGTCCGTACTACCCCACCCGTATGAGTTACGACTTCACGACAATGGGCACTTTTGTAGTACATTTAATTCTGAGAAAATCCCGACTTTGGGCGAGATGATATCATAAAATGCCGCAGAGTTATAGAAGTTTCAAAAATAAAAACCAAAGTTTACGTGTATTTTAAATGGGAAATCTTCACACGCTGTGGTCGAGTACTTAATTTTAATTTTAAGGGCTCAAACTCTCAGGGAATTTTTTTTGGGATACTTCCAATAAAATTTCGGGATGGGAGTGAAAAAAAAAAATAGTCGTTTCAAACGAAGCACCCTAATATATATATTTATATATATATATATATATATATATATATATATATATATATATATATATATATATATATATATATATATATTAGGGTGTTCCAAAAAAAATCGGTAATTTTTTTTTTGAGTCTTACATGAAAAACTTGTTGGTCAGCCCTAAAAAAAAAAATTCAGTCAAAATTTCAGCCCTTAATTTTAATTCCAAGAGGTCCATCATCGATCTCAAAGTTTTCCCATTTAAATAACATGGGAAAACTATTTTTCTATCATTATTTATGGCTGCAAACTGTGAAGACTTTTTTTTTTCATATTATTGATCAGTGAACCTTCTTAAGCAATAAATTGTCTATAAATAAGTCCATAGAATCAAATCTGCGAACTCAATATTTCGTCTATTAATGAAGTTAGAATATGCGAATTTTACGAAAATTCGTTATTTTTACATCTGGAGTCTAAACTGTTGGTTGTAGAAAAAAAAGTTAAATGGTAATTTTATAGTACATTTGATTCTCTACGAAATTGTCAACATGAACTTTCTTGTATGATGAACAGTTCAATTGTGACGGGGTAACCTAGTATTCGACTGCCAGGTCAGCAAAAATTAAATTTCGCGCCATTTTTATTCGTGCGCACCCGCTCTCGCGCCGGAAGTCTTTTAGTTTAGCGGCGTGACGGTAGGGGGTAGATCAGGCACACCTCGTCGCCGGACACCTGATCATAAAATTAATCACGGTCTAGAAGCCATATAGAGCAGTCGCTCAAATTTTCTGCAGTTTCCAAAATTTTGGTGAAAAGTTCTTTCTGTCAGGCAGACGCCTTTTTTTCATCAAGTCCATTCTTGTTGGAATTTGGTTTTGTGTCCAGTTGTTTCCAAGGAGGATCATGGCAAAACATCTAGGGCAAGTCAACGTAAGTCCCTTGGCGTAAAGGTTAAATTTATTTTAATATTTCATTGTCACACACGTGGGGGGGGGGGGGGGAATTTCTAATTTAATTTATCGTCTTTTATAAATTATTTATTCATTTATTAATTCCCAATTTAATTTTATCGTCTTTTATAAATCATTTATTTATTTATTCGTTTTTATTTAGATTAAATTTATTCAATTTATTATCGCTGTGCATGCAAAATCTTAATAATACAATTTACTGGTTGTCAGGATTTTCTTAGTCACTGAAAATTCTATATTAATCGAAATCGTCACCAAGATCATATTATTTAATTTTAAATCATAAAAGGAAAAATTATTTTGAGTTTCATAACTTTTGAGTATTCAGTAAAAGTCGTCAACGACCCGGCGAAAGAGAATCGCGCATGCGCAGCTGAGCCTTGTTAGATTCTATATTTGTACTTATAAATTTTCTTTAAAATATAATCTAACTTTATTTATTAATGCTAACAAGTATTAATTTATTATAAATAAATAATTTAATTAATTTTATATTTATTCTTAATTTCTTTCAACTCCATTCCCCTATCCTAAATCAGGCCGCGTACTCGGTCATATCAGAAATTCCCGAACCCAATGCTTAACATATACACGAGCAACTTAAGAAGGACTGTCCGAACTTCCTGGTACGGGGAAGCCAGGGCAGACCCTTACACAATAGTTATGAGCTCTCGAACTCTCATTATATTAATTATTTACTGATAACAATCAAAATATTGACTGTAGAAAAAAAAAGTTCAATCGTAATTTTGTAGTAAAAACAATCCTCTACAAAATTGCCACTAAAAACTTTTTTGTATAAGAACAGTTCAACAGTTATGAGCTTTCGAAGTCTTATAATTTTAATTATTTACTTATAAAAATTAAAATATTGACTATAAATAAAAAATTGAATGGTAATTTTGTAGTACATTTGATTTTCTACAAAATTGTCTCAATGAACTTTTCTGTATGATGAACAGTTCAATAATTACGAACTCTCGAAGTCTCATTATTTTAATTAATTACTTATAACAATTAAAGTATCGAGTATAGAGACAACAGTTATTTAAAAATTCGATAGCAAATCCAATATACTCTGCATATACGCGGAAAATTTTATCTTCAAGAACTCAATAAATTTGAGCTCCAAAAGTTTCAATTATAGATTTATTTACATTATCAGTTTAAACTATTATTTATTGAAAATAATTTGAATCAGGATTCTTTAGCACTATTTCAAATTTATAAAAAAAACTCGCAGAAAGTCCATCATATCATTAGTAGTTAATTTTTTATTTACTTTTTCTATTCCTTGAGTATATAACGTAAACCGTTTTTCTTTTCGCGACGGAGACGCGAATAAAAATCCGGAGTCGTATGTGGTCACCCAAGTGTATTAAAAATTAAAAATAAAAATTATAAATATAACTCAAAATAATAAATAATTATAAACAAAATAAAATTGTGCCTGGACCAGCTCCTCAGGCTGGGTTAGTGCACGAGGGCGCCATTCCGTTTTTACAAAACGGACAAAAATAATAACAATTCAGGGGAAAGATCACGGGACAGTATCTTGAGCGAGAATGTATGCACCAAGCGAAATGACAACCAAATAAATATATAATGAACAAAAATAATAATAAGAAATAATTACTATTAAATATATCCAGGAAATAAACAAACAAATATTGGCTATCACTGGATTTCTTTTTCTAAATTATTTAATTCAAAATATATTCAAATAAACTCAACACTTTATAATAAATTTTTATCAAATTAAAATATACTCATTACAATTAAATAATAATAATTCATTTTGAATTATCCACTGGGGAATTCAAATACAAGTTACAATTATTCAAACTCACATAAATTGTAAACTAATAAAATAATAATAATCTTTTTCCTTTATTTTAAATTATTTACTCTGGGGAGAGAAAGACGCGGGTACTCAATACATTTGGCAACACTGGGTTGCATACCATCAAATTATAAAATAAATTTTACCCAGAGAAATAATATTCAATACTCAAATATACTTTTAAAATAATATGTAAAATACTAGTGTAAGACAAGGAGCCACTCTTGCTATCCTTGTCTAATCCTCTAAGGAATTTGCTCGACGCGTCTACGTACTTGAAACGCACGCCGGACAAATTCAACTTATTATGATAATATAACTTAGGTTCAATTATTTATCGAACAAATATCGCGATCAACTCTACTAAAGGACCAGCGACAGCCGATGCAACAAATGATAACACAATTGACTTACCGGCGTTGACAATAATTTACTTCTGGAGTTTTTCAATTACCAATATTACATAAAATGTATTTTTACTTTATTTAACAAAATACTAATTATTCAAATTAAATAAACTTTATGCAATTATTCTACTACGGCAACTGAGCCGGAACAATTTACTCAAAAATAATAATTACGGACAACAACACGTCTTATCTTTACAAGATCCCGGTCCTCTCTGACTATATTTTCGTTGATTTTTCCGAAGGAGGGGTATCACTCACGTGTTATCCCCTCTAATGACTTCGGACCCGAAATTATCAATTAAAACAAAATATTTAAAGCCATTAAACAACCTGAGTTATACCATAATAATAAGTTAAATAATATTTTCTATTTATAAACATAAACATAATGATTTTTGACCCTTTAAACAATAAAATAATTATTATTTCAGTGCACCATGTGACTGGAGAAAAATATCGATTTTTATCCTCACTATATCGACTTACTCTCCCTTTCGGTCGATATTTTCATGTATGCTCTACAACACGTGTGCTACTGACTGAAATGAAAATATTGATTAGGTACATAAAGTTCAAAATAATTATCAAAACATAAATATAAACATTATAACGTTCTCCTCTATTTCACGCGTCCCACGGCGGAGTGAGGTCGGCGCTCAATAGCCGTTATGGCTCTCCGTTGGTTGAAAAACTGAAAATAAAATAATAACAAAACAAAAGTCCCACCTGGAGATATCCTGAATCTCCCTGGACCCGCAACTCTGCTCAGGCTGGGTTAGAAATCCTGGTTGGGCGCCAGTTCGTGTGCCCCACGAACAAAATTCACAAAAACCAAAATAAAACCAACGGAGAAATGAAAATAAAATAAATGACAGGGTAACGATTTCAGATTTTAGGAAGAGGAAGCAAGAAAAAGATAGTAGTAATGTAAATAGATAAAATCTAAAGAACTACCAGGTTGATGACCATTTGTTCAAATTATATTTTAAATAATAAATTAATATTTAATGGTATCGCATAACTAAAATAACAATATCAAAATAAATTAATAGTAATTCACTTACAAAATAATACCGGTATGCGTATACAAATAAAAATAATAATAATAAAGAATAGCCAATAAATATCTTAAACACAAAATAGTTTTTCGCATGTAACTGATGATATCACTCGCACGTGATATTCAAGAGCCAATACCATAATCTCCAGATAATCTTTGAATATTTCAAATAAATATTTCGTACAATTAAACCACTGGTGAATATTGTACACTATTCACAAAGCATAATAATCGCAAAAAAAACACAATAATAATACTCAAAATTAATAATAATTACATAAATAATATCCAGAAATTCTTTTATCACTCACACGTGATAGTAAAAATAATAACAATAACGCAATATCTAATAATTATAGCAGTAAATAATAAAGAAAAATAACTAACTCTTTATCACACTCAATATTTGGAGATGATGAAATACTACTAAATATTTTTACTGATTGTATTATTACCTACTGGGCACAATAGTCCCGCATTCCATCATATGCTTATATAAAATATTAATACTCAATAATCACGATCTCTCTTACTCTTATGAGATAACAAATGATCACCAACGCGGGAACAAAATTACACGCCAATGTATTAGCCAAAAAAGTACTTACAGATTACGTATTATTCAACCACCTTGGTTGCACTCTAATACGGTAAATGTATTTTCCTTTATGCTTTTACCAAAAACTCAATTAATGCCAATGGATTTATATTTTCTACTCAAATACCAAATGGCGACAAATTTATAATTAATTTAATGTAACAGAGCACACACGCTACTCTTACAGAGACCACCTCACGTCTGACCATGGCAGCACGTGAATCTCACGCCGGCACCTAGGCCGACGCCATTTTGTCATATTTCTCACTTCCACCAAATGGATATATATGACTGTCGCATGTTATATATATATAGTACCACCAAAATAATACATACTTTGGGCCGTGCAATTTATCCAGTTCCCGACGTTAAATGATCAACGTTAAATGATCGACGTTAATTGCATCTTGCATAATTAATTTTTGATATGGTTTACCGAAAAATCAACCAATGATTTATTCATAAAATTAGTAAATTTATATATAATAAATAAATTTACTGAGGCCAACTATTGCGTTGACGCGCATGCGCCACCCAATCAAAATAATAACAATAATAATAAGCATATGAATGAAATTCGTAACCATTCTCCCAGCGCTACAAAATTCAAATTCATACTCAAAGTACTCAGTAAGATCTGCTGAGTTAAATACAATTTTTACCTACAAAAAATCAATTAAAATATTATTAAAACAAAATCTTATATATAAACAACTAATTAGTATAACAATGGGTCGGATGAGACGTGTGAGCAACGGGTGCTGCCCTCTGTTGTTCACCGACCTGATGCGAGACTGCCGCGATATTAAAATATCGTGACAACATAATAAACAATAATATCAATAATTTCATAATTAAATCATACTAAAATAATCCAATAAAATACTATAAATATTTAAATAATAACAAATCATAATAAATAAATGCGCTTAATTTGAGCTAGGAGGTGTTGTTAAATTCACGGCGAGATAGGAAAGCGCGCGCAGCGATTCACGTTTGAATCGATACGTGACAAGTACAAAAATTTAATAAAATAAATTTTTTTTTGTTTTGAATCAAAAAAAAAATTTGTTTTAATTTCTATTTAATGTATCCGACACTTAAAATTTTTCTTTTAATAAAAACTATGTATTTATTAAATAATATGAACTTTAAAAGTTATGTTATTTGGAGTTAATTCTACAGACAATAAAAACAATCATTTAAACGGAATAAGGTAAAATACATTGCGAGTTAAATTTTTATGAGTTAAGAGTTTTAAGTAGTGTAAAAAGAAAGTATATTGATAAGTTAATTTATTTGTATGTATATTTTCCATTTTCCGCTAACTCAGACTTCTAACTTACTCTAGGTAAGTTGATTTAAATTTCAAAAATAACAAATTTCTCAGTGGGTTTTATCAATTTAAATTTGAATTTATTTAAGAATTAGCAACTAGCTCCCCCACAGTTATAGTGTAAATCCCCTAACTACTCTCCATCCTAATCAATTAGCGAGCCCTATTATTTTTAGGATTAATTAACGTCAATCGATGTTAGTCAATTAACGAGTTATTAATTATTATATTTAGAATTAATACTAAAACTATCAAATCACAATGTCAAGTAGAACAAGTCAACGACAATATATTAATTTAGTTGGATTTGATAAAAAAAAATTGAGTGATCAAAAATTACTTCTAAATCTTGATGTTTTATGTTATTTTTATTATATTCACCGAACAGAAAAACTTACAATACGCGAAAGTGCAAAAGCTGTTTTTGTTGAGGTTAAAAAAATATGGGACAAGTTTATACTACCGACAAGTAGTTCGTATTATTGTACTACGAAAATCGAAAAATTATATTTTGATTGGCAGAAAACACAAATAAATAAGTCTAGAAAGAAATCTTCTGCACAAAAATTAGTGGAAACAGCTTACGTTGATTCATTACATCATTTATTTGATGTTGCACCTAAAGATGCATCAAAATTTCTATGTACTCAACAAGCAGAATTTCTTCATACTAGTCGAACAAGATCCAAGTCTAATCATTTAAAACAAAATTGGAATATCGATCAAAATCAATTGAATGAACTATCAGCTTCATGTGTTACAGAAATTACAGATGTCTATTTAACTACTGGCACTACAAAAGAAATAGCTTCGCATTTAAATGCAAATGAAGTGGGTAAGGAAGGTAATACAAACAAATAAAAACTAATTGTCAATTAATTTTTTATTTTCCATGCTTACATTTACTATTTTTTTGTTATGTCCAAAAAGTAGCTTGCACTGTGATATTTGGACAAATTATTATTATTTTTATTTTCGGCCCTAGTCTTTCGACCAATAGACCGGGATCACACTGAGTTATTATCTGGAAGGTTTGTTTGAAATGAAGATGTGAATATACGGATTAAACTACTATATATTATACAACTTACAATTTTGATGAAGTGAATACAATGAATTTAATATTTAAAACATTAGGTGGCTAGTCAGCCGACTCTAATTTACAATAAAATGGTTGTGATAAAATTCGTTTTGAATACTAGAGAGGACTATAGAATTTTGAATACAATAATTTCTTTTATAATATTTCCGTGTATTGGAAATGTTTCTATATGTTTTGGCATACATAAACTTAAAGATTACAGTACCTGAAGCTGTGAAGACTGGAGTATACTTTTGGTTTACACTGAGTTTACTATATTATTCGCGGTTACAATTTGTTTCGTTACTATTAAACACTAACAATATAAATAATAGAATAAAGTGTGAGAACACTTGTACCATTGAATCAAAATATGAAGTGTGAGAACACTTGTACTTGAATTTCCTCATCCTTACTGATCCAGGACTGAGAACTGTGACTTAACTGAGAAATTGAGACACTGCCGTAAAAACTGCGAGATTGAGAGTGATTGATGTGTGTCAACACTTTTTATAATTTTCGTCAGGTCCTAATTGGTGTATTGTTTGGGGGAAAACTGTGTCCAATCGGAACATAGTTCTTTGGGTCCTTTCCCTTTCCCTAGGATTTTCCGCTAGGGAAGTGGTAAAGGGCACACCCCGATGCAGGCCTATGCGTGTACGTATCCACACATACACCCACATGCACAATATTTTATGTATAATAATATTTTAATTTATTTATTATAATAGAAATTTATATCTTATTTTATAATCTTTACTTCTTCAAAATTTTGTAATTTATTTAATCATTTATATGAATTTTTGTATTTATTCCTGAAATTTTATGTATTTGAATTTTATTAATTAGTTTAAAAGTTTTATATTTATTCTTACTATTTTTATCTATTTGAGTTTAATTAATTAATTTAATTATTTATACGAACTTTCATCAGTTTTTTTGTTAGTTAAAAATTATTTTGAATAGTAAGTTTTTTTTTGTATTAAATTCCCTTAAGGACTATTTCGTCATTTAAAACAATTTTGTCTATTTGTTCTATGATCCCGAGATGTCTCGTTGAAAGTGCACTCAAAAATGTAAGGGCTTATAAGATTAGGTATTTTCGTTTATTTTATTTATTTAAAAATGAGTCACTGTTAAAATTTCATTTTTTTCCTTTTTAAATATTTCAAATACGTCTCCGTTGATAATTTTTTATTGCTTTCTAAAAAGAATAACCTTGGGCCTTTTCGCTATGGTGACCTGAGGGGTCATTAAAAATGCATTTGATTGTTTGCTCTAGTACTTTTTTACGTGCGTCAGAGCAAACAAGTTCACTAATCTTAAAATATTTTTACAACTAAAATGTCTTATCGCTCTAGAATTATTAAAGAAAAATAAAATTTGGTCGCCACGAAATTTTAATAAAAAAAAAAAATTTAATATAAAAAGTTCAGCGTCTAAGCTGGACGTAACACCCCCGCCGTTAGACGGAAGCACGAGCTGATTCGAAAAGAATCGAAGAAACGAGTGCGACGACAAAATTTTATTTTCAATTGATCTAAACTTACGGAAGGTGCTGACACGCTATTTCTCACGATGACTCTCGTTCTGCTGGTGTCTGATTCTTGTTGATAGGTGGTCTGGCAGCGCTGACTTCCGTTGTTGCTGATCAGGTCATGGCGGCTATGGGCAAGATCGGATAGATCTTGGGTGCTAATGGTGCCAATTTGTCCCTCTTTTCCATCTCCTTGACTGGAGGTTGTGGAGACGAGTTCAATTCGGTCTCTCTCTGCCTACCTAAGTGTAACGCGTAGATCAGCGAGTCCCCGAAAACTTCTACGAGACACAATGTCTTCCCGTAGACTGCGTGCTTGACGTATCCATGAATAATGGTCTCTGCAATGAACTTGATCGTTTGAAGGAGCGTGGCGATCTCGATAATACTGGCACACCAGGTACCGAATCCGGTGAACGTTGTCCTGGTTGTGGACCTCGAAATTCCGACCAGATGTTCCAAACTTTCCTTGTTGAGGGTGTTGACTGACGACGTCGACCCTCGAATACCTTTGATAGATTGCTGAACCATGGTCTCCATAGACCTTGGTCTAAATTTATACCAAGTCGATCCCAATTTGAAACTTTGCAGAGACGAAAAGCTGCAGGATTTGCGGTCGTAAGATCTGTCGAACTGTTGAATCTTGACCTCTATTGCAATAAGGTGCACCTTAAGATCCTCCTCTCCTGCCACCACCACCATGAGTCCTGGACCTTCCATGTACTTGAAGGCGACCTCATCCTGATGTGTTGATGCAATAGAGAGCGTGTTCTTCAGCACCTCCGTTTCTAATTTATAATTAAGTACATCTAAGTACAAAGTCTGGACCTGAGACCTTATATAGCGTTCCACAAATACAAATTTGCTGTATGCGTATAATAAAATATCCAATATATCTAGATTTGAAACTACTGCGTTATTTTTACCCAACCATCCTAAGTTATTGTCTTTGACAATGGACAATTTAGGATGTTTGGTTCTGGTACTAGTTATCCCGCATGAGGTCTCAGCTCCCACTATGTTCAACAAGAAACTGGTGTCTCTGACATTCAATGAGTACACCGTTTTCTTGTCGGTTTTTATTTTAGTGACTACGCCATTAGGTAATATTGTATAATTAAGAATTTTCCAACGTTTTCGCGGCCTGCCCCTTCTTCGAGCAAGGTTGTATCGTCTATTATAAGAAGTGTTAGCAACTTCTGTATCTAATTTATTAGAAGTCTTCGGTACTCCTGTATTTAATTTGATAGAAGTGTTTGGTACTTCTGTATTTAATTTGATAGAAGTGTTTGGTACTTCTGTATTTAATTGTTTAAAAGTATTAGGAACTTCTGTATGTATTTGTCTAGAAGTGTGAGGCACTTCTAGTTCTGATCGAGGAGTGTTAAGAACTCCTGTGTTTGATCGAGAAGTGTTAGGAACTTCTGTGATTGATCGAGAAGTGTTAGGAACTTCTGTGTTTAATTTTCTAGAAGTTTTAGTAACTCCTCTGTTTAATTGGCTAGAAGTGTTAAGAACTTCTGTATGTAATTGTCTAGAAATGTCGGTAATTTCTGTACGTAATTGTCTAGAAGTGTGAGGAACTTCTGTATGTAATTGTCTAGAAGTGTTAGGAACTTCTGTGTGCAATCGTCTAGAAGTGTGAGGAACTTCTGTATATAATTGCTTAGAAGTGTTAGGAACTTCTGTATGCAATTGTCTAGAAGTGTTAGGAACTTCTGTGTTTAATTTAAAAGCGCAGTGAACTTTTGACGTTGATTTAGAAGTGTTAAGAACTTCTGTGTTTCGCTTAGAAGTCTTTTGTGACTCTTCTCTAACTCTCTGGGCGCGAGTTGTAATATGAATAATTCCGACGGGGTTCCTGGGCAACGCGATAGGCTCTACTTTACAGTACTTAGCTGAGTGTCCCCTGCTTCTGCATAGCTGACACTCAACGTTGGCGTAATGGTTTTGTTTATTATTAATCTGTGGGCAATTCCTAGCTATATGCCCTTCTTTATAGCAAATCTGACACGTGATCTGTTGCGAATTTTTAGAGAAATGAGCGAAGTTACTTTGTGTGCCAAAGACAAAATTCACGGATTTGCTGGACCGTTTTTCCGTGTTTTGCTCGCGGCGTAACTCTTTCCGCGCGTTCAATTTTCTTTCAATTTTTATAGCGGCTGTCAGAGCCTCATCAACATTACGACACTCTGGCATCCGCTGGTCGATTTCATTATTTAGATTTTGTGTAAAGCAACCCGTGATCACCGCGTCTATTTTCGTTTTGAAATCTTCAAGTTGTTCGTCGGTCAACTCGGGATTTTCGATCTCATAACATCCAACGATTTCGTGCCCTTTTTTCCGCAAACGATTCATAAAATCTAAAACAGTTTCTCCGTCGCGTTGATATATCCGACCCAGTTTACCCTGAAGTTGAAATAAGGATTTCGCCGGTGCAAAAATCTTTTTTAGATTCGCGGATAAATCGACGACGGTTGTCGGGATATTAAAATTAATTGAGGCCTTAACCTTCGCGCTCAATTTCATTCCGTAAATTAATTTTACTAAATTTTCTTCAGCTCCGTCAGGTAACACAGATTTCGCGTCTTTACAACAATTTAGGAAATCCAATAATTCACCAGGATTTCCCTCAAATTTGGGCACGAACGAAAGGGCATCGTGGAGTGATATGTTTTGGTTTGGTGCCAAAGCCATATCGTTAACAATTTCTAATGTTGTACAACACGTGTTGTACAATACAATACGTATTTCAAAAAAAAAAAAAAATTATATTTTACTACTTAGTCACGTGTATTTTGACTACGCGAAGTAGTCATTTTATTTTGTATTCATTCTATAGTTCTCTCTGTATTTTCTCCTATATTGGAGTCATCGGTCTGATTTCTTACTCCTAACAGGTATGAGAAGATAAGATCTAGATGCACAGAGAGCTGGAACGCTTTTTCGCGCGCCAAACTCGAAAAAAACAAAGAAAGCTGGAACGCTTTTTCGCGCGCCGAACTTGGAAAAAACAAAGAAAGCTGGAACGCTTTTTCGCGCGCCGAACTTGAAATTTGTAAAATTTTAGAATAGTTGTACCTGGTTTATCGAGACAAATCACTCATTTCTCTGTATCCGCGTGTTTTAAATACGGGGCCCTGCTTTACGTAATCTTTTTAGGCATAGGTAGGAACTAGAGCAGCTGTTTCGCGCATCCAGTGAAAATGAGAGGAACTAGAGCAGCTGTTTCGCGCATCCAGTGAAAATGAGAGGAACTAGAGCAGCTGTTTCGCGCATCCAGTGAGGAAGGTAATGCTAGTGCGCTTTTTCGCGCTTCCAGCAAGGAAGGAAATGAGCTAGTGCGCTTTTTCGCGCTTCCAGCAAGGAAGGAAGTAAAGCTATTTCCCCAAAAATTCCAAATTCAAATTTAAATATTCCAAACTCCCAGATAAACTCAGATGGGTCCCTGTTCGAGCGCCAATTTGTTATGTCCAAAAAGTAGCTTGCACTGTGATATTTGGACAAATTATTATTATTTTTATTTTCGGCCCTAGTCTTTCGACCAATAGACCGGGATCACACTGAGTTATTATCTGAAAGGTTTGTTTAAAATGAAGATGTGAATATACGGATTAAACTACTATATATTATACAACTTACAATTTTGATGAAGTGAATACAATGAATTTAATATTTAAAACATTAGGTGGCTAGTCAGCCGACTCTAATTTACAATAAAATGGTTGTGATAAAATTCGTTTTGAATACTAGAGAGGACTATAGAATTTTGAATACAATAATTTCTTTTATAATATTTCCGTGTATTGGAAATGTTTCTATATGTTTTGGCATACATAAACTTAAAGATTACAGTACCTGAAGCTGTGAAGACTGGAGTATACTTTTGGTTTACACTGAGTTTACTATATTATTCGCGGTTACAATTTGTTTCGTTACTATTAAACACTAACAATATAAATAATAGAATAAAGTGTGAGAACACTTGTACCATTGAATCAAAATATGAAGTGTGAGAACACTTGTACTTGAATTTCCTCATCCTTACTGATCCAGGACTGAGAACTGTGACTTAACTGAGAAATTGAGACACTGCCGTAAAAACTGCGAGATTGAGAGTGATTGATGTGTGTCAACACTTTTTATAATTTTCGTCAGGTCCTAATTGGTGTATTGTTTGGGGGAAAACTGTGTCCAATCGGAACATAGTTCTTTGGGTCCTTTCCCTTTCCCTAGGATTTTCCGCTAGGGAAGTGGTAAAGGGCACACCCCGATGCAGGCCTATGCGTGTACGTATCCACACATACACCCACATGCACAATATTTTATGTATAATAATATTTTAATTTATTTATTATAATAGAAATTTATATCTTATTTTATAATCTTTACTTCTTCAAAATTTTGTAATTTATTTAATCATTTATATGAATTTTTGTATTTATTCCTGAAATTTTATGTATTTGAATTTTATTAATTAGTTTAAAAGTTTTATATTTATTCTTACTATTTTTATCTATTTGAGTTTAATTAATTAATTTAATTATTTATACGAACTTTCATCAGTTTTTTTGTTAGTTAAAAATTATTTTGAATAGTAAGTTTTTTTTTTTGTATTAAATTCCCTTAAGGACTATTTCGTCATTTAAAACAATTTTGTCTATTTGTTCTATGATCCCGAGATGTCTCGTTGAAAGTGCACTCAAAAATGTAAGGGCTTATAAGATTAGGTATTTTCGTTTATTTTATTTATTTAAAAATGAGTCACTGTTAAAATTTCATTTTTTTCCTTTTTAAATATTTCAAATACGTCTCCGTTGATAATTTTTTATTGCTTTCTAAAAAGAATAACCTTGGGCCTTTTCGCTATGGTGACCTGAGGGGTCATTAAAAATGCATTTGATTGTTTGCTCTAGTACTTTTTTACGTGCGTCAGAGCAAACAAGTTCACTAATCTTAAAATATTTTTACAACTAAAATGTCTTATCGCTCTAGAATTATTAAAGAAAAATAAAATTTGGTCGCCACGAAATTTTAATAAAAAAAAAAAATTTAATATAAAAAGTTCAGCGTCTAAGCTGGACGTAACATTTTATTTGATCCCGAATTTCTTTAGTTCTATATTTACGAAAAAAAAGATTTTTGCATAAAAATTAGTTAATAGTCGTTTTAATAATAGTTGAAAAGTTATTTGTAAAACGATTAGCATTTTCTATAAAGAAAAATTTTTAGATCTAGCAATTAACTAAGTTGTTTTTCCTTATTCATTTATTATTTTGGATTAAAAAAAAAAATAATTACAGCAGATGAATTTTTTTAGAGGCGAAATATTTCAATTGACCGAAAAATACCACAAATATTTAGTTTCCTTAATTTCTACGCAGAGTTTAAAAATTATATAACCAATTATTTTTTTAAAATCTCTTATTTTTTTTGTTTTTTAAAGAAAATAGTTTAATTTAGTGTAGGTTTTTCATTCCTTTAGAAATGTATGTTTTAAATTTCTATTTTTTAGTATCTCTATTACCACTTTCACAAGGTTCCGATTCTAGTATTGTGTCAAATAAATCTGAACGTTCTGCTGCTTCCGATTTCGCTGATGAATTAGCAGTAGAACCGAAGCCTAAGAAAATCAAATTTATTACTCCAGCCGTAATATCAGCAATGGATAGAGTGAATATTACCAGCAGACTAGCGACACACCTTTTCTGTGCATTTGCGTCTGCTCTTGAATTAGATTTAGATACGGTTTCTGTCAGTCATAGTACAATACATCGTAATCGCATTGAAATTCGACAGCAGATTGCTGAAGATATTAAAAATGAATTAAGAACCGCTCCATGTGTTGTACTTCACTGGGATGAAAAGGTGCTGCCTGATATTATTGGAGAAGGAAAGATTGATAGGCTTGCAATAATTTTGTCAGGAATTAATACTCAGCAACTACTGGGGGCGCCAAAAATTAAAGTAGCAACTGGTTTAAACCAAGCAACAGTTATTATGGAAACAATAAATGAATGGAATATCTCCGAGCGAGTGAAAGCCATATACTTTGATACAACGAGCGTGAATACAGGTACTGGAATGAATATATAATGATTTTGAATCTACCTATTCGATAAATTATTTCATTTAAAAATTGAAAAAATAAAATACATTACAGTTCGAATTTTAAAAGTATAATGTTCGTAACAACTAACTTCATTTTATTTTAATGTCATCAACAAAAATTGGGTTCTTGAATATGAAATCTTGGTCAACTTTTATTGCGAAAAAAATAAGTTAATTGCGTAATATAAAATAAATGTCAACTTAAAATTTGATGACAGAATATTACTCATAGTTTCACTTCCTACTAACAGTAAACTCAATACTAAAATATTTAGACTAGTTAATTTCAGAAAATCTTTTGATAGTAGTGATGATACTTATCAAAGCAATGATAAAAATAAATAAGCAATGATAGAAAAAAATAATTGTACATGACATAAAAGAATTTTCAATATAAATTTTTTTTTTTTTTAATTATTTTTTTTGAAATAACTACCGCCTATGAAATTGGTACTGTTAAAAATTAAGTGACTTAAAAAAGTAGACAGTAAAAACCAATCAGTTAAATTTTCAAAATGTAGTAATAACTTTTCTATTGAAAACTTCTTGATTAGTTTTTGATAATTGTACGTGGATTGAAATCTTGCTATTGAATTTTAAAGACGTAAAAACTAATATTATACTTAAATAAAAAAAAAAAAAAAAAAAAACAATTATTGAAACTAAATAAAATTAAATACTTTGTGATTTACATTCTTATGATATTTATCTGTCAGAAAATTTGATTATGTAAATAAATGACATTTTAATCGTACTTATATTTTGTGTTTCTGACTGATTTTAACTTGTGAATAGCTTTCAGAAAAGTCATTTAGATTGTAAAAAAAAATTAAAACACTATAACATTAATATTTATTTATATTGAAATTGAAAACAGTTACTTGCTATAATAATATAAATCATTTTTCTATTTATAAGATATAAAATGTAATAGAATTGTTTTTTTTCATAGAAAATAAGAAAATAAACTGTACATTAAATTTTATTTTCAGTTACGTATTAGTATAGTTATAATTATATTAGTTAATTTTTGCTATAGCAATAAGTTCCCGTGAAAAATGAATCATACATGGCCATGTATGGCCATGCATGGCCGTATATGGTTCATACATGGCCATATATGAATCATACAAGGCCATGTATGGCCATGCATGGTCATACATAGTCATGGATGACTATATATTAGACTGCTTTTTTTAGCGACTATTTTTTTTTTCACTCCCATCCTGAAATTTTGTTGGAAATACCCTCCAAAAAATTCCCTGAGAGTTTAAGCCCTTGATATTAATATAAAGTACTTTCCCAGAGCAGGCGCAGATTTCCCATTCAAAATACACGTAAACTTGGGTTTTTATGTTTTAAACTTCTGTAACTCCGTGGCATTCTATGACATCATCTCGCCCAAAGTCGAGATTTTCTCAGAATTAAATGCTTTTCAAAAGTACCCATTGTCGCGAAGTCGTAACTCATACGAGTGGGGTAGTACGGACCGCTAAACTAAATTTTTTCATTAAATTCTTGTTTTTTCATTCATTATCGCATAAAAAAAAGACCTACAGGAAAAATATAAATAACAATTCTATAGGAAATTCAATTTCCTACAAAAAAGGTCCTTGGCATTAAATCACTACGATCGATATTTCCTGAGATATTAATTATTGAAGTTTACGTAGCGTTGAATTCCCATAAAATGTCGAATCAAATCTTAGAAAATACTGATTTTTTATTTGACTAATATCTCAGAAAATATCGATCTGAGTAATTCGGTGCTAAGGACCTTTTTTGTAGAAAATTAAATTTCCTATAAAGTTGTCGTTTACATTTTTTTTATAGGTCTTGTTGTTTATGAGATAATGGAAGAAAAAAAATTAAAAAAGTTCGTATGCTCCATGTTTGGCCATACATGCTCCATGTATGACCATGTATGAACCATACACGGCCATGCATGGCCATATATGTCCAATTAATCACTGACATATATAGACATACATGACCATGCATGACCATACATGGCCTTATATGATTCATATATGGCCATACATGGCCTTGTATGCTTTATACATGGCCATGCATGGCCATGTATAATTCATTTTTCACGGGTTAGTATACTAACACTAACTAATATTATAAAATTCAAATTATTGATAATTATGATTTATTGATCTGAAAGTATAATACGATTGTTCTTGGATATAAAATTGTTTAAAAAGTTTTAAATTATAAAAAAAATGTATCTCAAATAAATTATTTTCTTCAACTAAAAAAGGTTAAACTAAAATTTTAAATTAATGATATTTCAGGGCTTGAGAAAGGCACATGTATGCGATTGGAAAAAATGTTGGGAAGATCATTGTTATATTTAGCGTGTCGGCATCATGTATATGAGTTAGTTTTAAGAAGTGTTGTCGAAACAGTTTGGCCTATAACAAACTCTCCTAATGTACCGATTTTCACCCGATTTCAAAAGTCTTGGAATGAAATTGATAAAAATGATTATGAAATTGGTATTCAAGACCAGTTTATCAACAATATCATTGGTGAAACAAGAAATGAAGTCATAAATTTTATTGAAAAAAAATTACAGGTGTTTATTTTATTCTTATTCCATTTGTGATTTTAATACTTGTTCTGTTTATACAAATTTTTATTTAGATTTATTAAAGCGTACAATTATGAATATTATTTAATAATTCTCAATTATCTGATAAATTAGAATAAGATGAAATTATTTATTTCAATTTTTAAAAAAAGAAGTAAATTCTTCTATAAATTTTTTCATAGCGAAAACATATATTTCTTTACCAAAAATTCTAGGAAGAACACGACAGGGATGACTATAAAGAGTTGCTGGAATTAACACTTATATATTTAGGTGGTAATCCAAGTCGCGGAGTAAAATTCCGAGCTCCAGGACCAAACCATCACGCAAGATGGATGTCTAAAGCTCTTTATGCCCTAAAAATCTATATGTTCAAGAAACAATTTAAATTAAGAGCTGCAGAATCCAATGGATTAAGAGACATTTGTATATTTATTGCAAAGTTTTATGTTGTCGCATGGTTCAATGCATCGTCTGCAATAAAGTCACCGCAACAAGACTTGACACTAATTAAGAAGATGATCGAATACCGCAAAGTACATGAAATGATTTCTAAAACGGCAAGTTTGAAACTGAGTAAACATTTATGGTACTTATCTGAAGAACGTGTAGGTTTATCACTTTTTGATGATGAAGTTTCAGAAGAACAAAAAAAACTTATAGTCATAGCGATGGAAACACGAGAAAGTATTCCCTCATCGAAACGACTAGAAGTAAAGAACCTTAACTCGTTATTATCCAAAAATATTAGTGACTTTGTGACTAAGCGTTCTTTTTTTTTATTTAATGAATATAAATTGCCTTATGATTTTATAAAAAAAGATCCAGCAAATTGGGTGACTGACGATAATTACATTTATCGCAAAAAAATATTTTCCGAATTAAAAGTAATAAACGACATTGCTGAAAGAGGTATTGCATTAATTCAACAATATAATGACTGTATAACAAAAGACGAAAGACAAAAACAATTTTTATTGCGAGTAGTTGAGGACCATAGGAAGAAATTTCCGGATTGTAAAAAAAAAAAAACATCCTCTCTTCGTATTCAACAAAAAGAAAATATAATATCAGTTAAGCATATTGGCTGTGATGTTAGCTTAATTTATTTTACCAAATTTAAAAATAATAATTGTAATCCTAAGTCTATACTATTTAAAAAAAATTTCTTTGTAATTTAATTTAAACCAGCTGGAACAATGTAAATTATACTTGTGACTAATAACTATCAACTGTTAAAATTTCCAACCAACACACATTTTTTATTTAATAATTTGTTTATAAATATTTAACTCTACCGAATTTTTAAATAACTGTTGTCTCTATCCCTAGTAGAAATGAAATCGAGTTTTTGTCTAGTAACTGGCCAGTTTTACTAGACTTAAACCAGAAACTGGCCAGTGGGATATCGAGTTTTTGTCAAGTAACTGGCCAGTTTTACTAGAGATCCGAGAGAAACATGGCGGCTTTGAAAAAACTGTCACTTTAAAATTTTAGGTTTTGAGGTTATTAAAATTATCAGTTCCTCGGAAAAATAAAACTATTTTCTGAAAATACCCAGGCAAATTAAAAATTATTTCAAATTAATGTATCTTTTTCTAAATTACTCCAAAAATTTATATGTGATAGATAAATCTAACCTGAAGCATCGATATATATAGATCAATAAATAAATATTGACTCGCATTGACAGACATCAAAAATTAATTAATTTAAATAAATAAATTATAACTTATAATAAAAAATAATGATTGACAAACAAAATTATTATAAAATTTATTTATTGAGCCTTTCAATGACTTAAATAATCCAAGTTTAATTTATGAATATTTAACTATAAAGCCGGCAACATCATTATATTTTTAAAATAAATGTAATCATTAAATCGTACTTTCAAAAATTAACTATAATTAAAATTTTATTATTAATAATGTATAATATTTTTTCTTTTTAATTATTCCTTTTTTCGACTTCCTTCTTCCCAGTTTTTAATAATTCATCTGATGGACAATTTATAATATTTGTTTCTATTGCCCATAGTCGCAATTTACTTATTGTATTCATTTTTTTCATTGATTCCATTTTTTAATGTGTATATTATTAATTATTGATCATAAAATTATTTACATATTAACACACACGTTAAAAAATAGAGGTTAAACAGGAAAAAAATAAACACACACATACACACTAGTACAGAAAATATATTAGTGTGACCAATGTGTACACCTTAGTTGTAGGTGGCGCGATTTCTAGTTTTTAGCCGGGATTACTGGCCAGTTACTGGTCTGAAATCGAGTAAACTGTAGTTTATTTCTACTAGGGATACTCGATACTTTAATTGTTATAAGTAATTAATTAAAATAATGAGACTTCGAGAGTTCGTAATTATTGAACTGTTCATCATACAGAAAAGTTCATTCAGACAATTTTGTAGAAAATCAAATGTACTACAAAATTACCACTCAACTTTTTTTTTATAGTCAATATTTTAATTTTTATAAGTAAATAATTAAAATTATAAGACTTCGAGAGCTCATAACTGTTGAACTGTTCTCATACAAAGAAGTTTTTAGTGGCAATTTTGTAGAGGATTGTTTTTACTACAAAATTACGATTAAACTTTTTTTTCTATAGTCAATATTTTAATTGCTATCAGTAAATAATTAAAATAATGAGAGTTCGAGAGCTCATAACGATTGAACTGTTCATCATATAAGAAAGTTCATGGTGACAACTTTGTAGAGAATCAAATGTACTATAAAATTACCATTTATTTTTAACTTCCCGCTTAGAAAATCGATGATTTTCAAAAATTTCGGGAAGTTATTGTTTTCACCCCGATTTTCGAAAATCGAGTTTTCATCAGATGTCGACGTTTTGAGGTCCTAGGAAGCTATTCTGACTATTTTTAGAATGATGTCCGAGTGTCTGTATGTATGTATGTATGTGTGTGTGTGTGTGTGTGTGTGTGTGTGTGTGTGTGTATGTATGTGTGTGAATGGCCTATAACTTTTTAACTAATGAATCGATTTGGATGTTTAAGGCGGCGATTGAAAGAGCTTGTTGGCCGTCAACTTTCCTGAAATTTTCAGATCATTTGATCACGTAGACTCGAAAATATTGGCGAATTACGAAAAAAAAAAAATTTTTTTTTTAGTTTTTTATTGATTTCTCAGAAATGAATTAAACGATCGATTTCAAAATCTAATCAGCTTTAAAGCTCAATAAAACGCGTCGAATGCCGCCTTAACCATCTCAATCGGTTAATTTGTTCGAGAGATATCGTTGGAGAAAGAAATGGTAAAAAACGGTTTTTTTCAAATATCTTCAAGACGGCTGAATCGATCGCTTTCAAATTCTCGTCAGCTCTAGAATTTAATAAACCGCGCCTATTGCCACCTCAAACGTCAAAATCGGTTAATTAGTTCAAAAGATATCAGCGTTGAAAAGTTACAAAAATAACATTTTATGTTATTTCTTCCAGATAAATCAAAATGTACTGTCCTAAAATGTGTCTAAAACCTTACAAACTTTTTCTCTTTATGGTCTCTTTTGATTATCATATAATGCCATCTAACTTGTTCTTTAGTTTAAACCATATTATCAACGAAAAAATTGGAAAAACACAGTTTTTAATGAATTTCTCGGATATTTTATATATTATTGCTCTGACCTAAGCCAAAACTCATTGAAATCTTGATTTTAATCACTGACATTGATTTCTGCATCAACATATTTATTTTATTTAACATAATCGAGAATTAAAATTTAAAAACCGCTTGCTCATTATTGATTTTCGATTCTTAAACTTTTAAACTTTAGCATAAAGCGTAACTTGTTAGAATTTGAAAAGCAATCGCATGCAATAAGATTTTCGAGCTCGAAAAGCTCAAAAATATAGTCACATTAATATTTTCGATTTCCTTGAGCTCGAAAACAGCGGGAAGTTTTGGGGCTGGCCCGCAGGGTCAACCAACAGACCGATTTTTTTTTTCTACAACGAACAGTTTAGTCTCCAGATGTAAAAATAACGAATTTTCGTAAAATTCGCATATTCTAACGTCATTAATAGACGAAATATTGAGTTCACAGATTTGATTCTTTGGACTAATTTATAGACAATTTATTGCTTAAGAAGGTTCACTGATCAATAATATGAAAAAAAAGTCTTCACAGTTTGCAGCCATAAATAATGTAAAAAAATAGTTTTCCCATGTTATTTAAATGGAAAAACTTTGAGATCGATGATGAACCTCTTGGAATTAAAATTAAGGGCTGAAATTTTGACTGAATTTTTTTTTAGGGCTAACCAACAAGTTTTTCGTGTGAGACTCAAAAAAACAAATTATCGATTTTTTTTGGAACACCCTAATATATATATATATATATATATATATATATATATATATATATATATATATATATATATATATATATATATCTATATATATTAGGGTGTGTCAAAAAATGATTTTATTTTTTTCTAGGTCTCATAGTCTCAAAAGTTTCTTTGAGACCTAAAAAAAATCCTTCTAAAAAATCAGTTCGATATCTTGAAAATTGAGCTGGCGGTTTACAAATTCATTTTCCCATTTAAAATACATGAAAAAAATTTTTTTTTTAGTTTTTCAAGGAAAAATCAAAGAAAAAAATTTTTTTTCCAATTTTGAATTTCATACCCTTATAGGAAATTAAATTCCCTACAAAAATGTCTAATATAGTCATGCTCGTAACTACAATATAAAAAAAGTTACAAGCCCCCAAAGTTCGAAAAAAAATAATTTTTTGTTATGTATAATTATTGTTTTTACTTTTTTGTTATTAATTGGTGATATTTTTTTCTTCTGATTTTAAATTGCAAACGTCTATATAATATCTATTTTTATGCAATATATTATTATTTTATCATGCTCTTAAAGTTAAAGAAAATAAAATTTTCCGTATAGCAATAATTTATTTTATAAATTATAAATTATATTTATTATAAATAAATAAATAAATAAATGTTTCTTGCATAAAAATAGATATTATATAGAAGATTGCAATTTAAAATCAGAAGAAAAAAATACCACCAATTAATAACAAAAAAGTAAAAACAATAATTAAACATAAAAAAAAATTATTTTTTTTCGAACTTTGGGGGCTTGTAACTTTTTTTATATTGTAGTTACGAGCATGACTATTTCGGACATTTTTGTAGGGAATTTAATTTCCTATAAGGGTATGAAATTCAAAATTGGAAAAAAAATTTTTTTCTTTGATTTGTCCTTGAAAAACTAAAAAAAAAATTTTTTACATGTATTTTAAATGGGAAAATGAATTTGTAAACCGCCAGCTCAATTTTCGAGATATTGAACTGATTTTTTAGGAGAATTTTTTTTAGGTCCTAAAGAAACTTTTGAGACTATAAGACCTAAAAAAAAATAAAATCATTTTTTTTTGACACACCCTAATATATATATGTATATAATATATACATGTGATAATTTATCTTAGTAATACAATATTTATTGCCCGCGAAGCGGGCAGGATCTGCTAGTATATATATAGTGTTTGGTAAAGAATTGAATCTTCGCGCTTCCCACTCTCCTCCGGTCACTCGCAGCAAGACGGCAGCACTAGCTAACAGCTCAGATCACCCGCGAACTCAGAGCCAATCAAATAATTAAATGTTTTGAACAGTAGGTTTTAATTCTGAATAAAGAGATGCGACGTGAAACGCAATGATTAGCTACTCAAATCAAAATGACGACCTCTATCGAGCAAAAGTGATATATTATCATATATGATTATAACGAATTATCTGATTGGTTAAACGTTTTACTAAATATTTATAACGAATTTCGCTATTCGCTAAGTATCACGCCACATTTCTATTTAATTCTTGATTGGTCTCTCGCTGTTGGCTCATGCGCAGCATCGCTCCTTTGAAGAAGAAGACGCTACCATGGATTATTATCATTATAATTTGTGAGTTAGACGCTAGAGTAATTAAATCTAATTTTGGTAATATAAATTTTCTAGTTTCAAGTTATTTTGATTATACTATCCTTGTTGAATTAGCTTTATTTTCTAATATTAATATTAATTATTCAGTTGAGTTTTTTTTCTTTATTCTGTGAATGTAAAGTGAATAATTCTACAAAAAAAGTATTTGCTCACCACGTGGGCAAGTATTGTAACTTGCTGCATTCCTTCATTATATTCAATTATTTATATTAAATTAAATTCAGTGAATTCATTAATTTTAAAAATTATATGTTCAGTAAAAAAAATTTTTTTTTAAATTTTATTTTTAGACGCCTTTGTATGAGAAAAAAAACAGTGCGAAATTTTCTAAATGAACTTTCCATAAGATTTTTGAGCATGCAACGTTAAAATATGTTTTTTGAATTGTACAATTTTTTGTTTTACTTATTTTTGTCGAAAAATTTCTAACATCATATCTTACGTCAAAACTACTTTTGAGGATTATATGACACGTGATAATTATTGATTAGTTTACAAATTGATCCTACCAAAAACAGATTTTATGTATAGAGTCGCGCCAAGTACATGTTTAAAATTGTTTAAAAGTAAAAAAAAAAATATTTTTTACAAAAAAAAAAGAGTCAAATCGATAAAATACCAAGTACCTTTTATGATTCAAAGTCATGGTAAACATTTTCATAAAATTAATAAAAAAAATTGTATAACGAAATTCCGATGTACTTGGTGTGCTTACAAAATAGTAAAAAAAGAACATGTTTTGATTTTATTAAAAATTAATGTTGCTGGAGTTCATTTAGTAAAGCACACCAAGTACATTATAATTATGTTATACAATTTTTTTTTTTAAATTTTATGAAAATGTTTACCATGATTTTGAATCATAATAGGTACTTGGTATTTTATCGATTTGAATCTTTTTTTTTTGTGAAAAATAATTTTTTTTTTTACTTTCAAAAAATTTTAAACATGTACTTGGTGCGACTTTATACAGAAAATCTGTTTTTGGTAGGATCAATTTGTAAACTAATTAATAATTATCACGTGTCATATAATCCTCGAAAGTAGTTTTGACGTAAGATATGATGTTAGAAATTTTTTGACATAAATAAGTAAAACAAAAAATTGTAAGGTTCAAAAACCATATTCTAACGTTGCATGCTCGAAAATCTTATGGAAAGTTTATTTAAAAAATTTCGCACCGTTTTTTTTTTTTTCATAAAAAGGCGTCTAAAAATAAAACAAAAAAAAACTTTTTTTTACTAAACATACAATTTTTTAAATTAAAAAAAAAATGGATCCCATCGATTACCCATTACGGGACTAGGCTTGAAAGTTGGGAAATAAGTGACAGTTTTTTAGAAAAAATTTTCGAGAAAATCGATCGCTACGTGTTTTTGGGAAATCAACATTTTGAAGTCAAAATTTGAAAATCTTATAGAAATAGAATTAAAAATTTTTTTTCAATTTTAAATCCTAAAAGTTCGTTTAATAACAAAAATTAAAAAAAAAAAAAAAATGTCCCGATTGGCCCATTTTTCACAAAGTTACAGGTATTTGAAAAAAAGAGCGATTTTTTTTAAAAATTGATATCTCAAAAACGGCTTTGCCAAAAAAATTGAAAAAAATCATGGAGATCTTTTTCAATGGGTTCTATAACATAAAAAATATAGTATATATATATTATTATTTGAAATTTTAATGATGTGAAATTTTTGTTTTTGACAAGTTTTTGACAGGTAGATCTGTCTGCTTGATAGTGCTCAAAAGTGTTCCGAAAGTATTCCGAAAGTGCATCGGAAGTGCTCCGAAAGACACTTCCCAGGCGCTTCCCAGAGACTTTCCAGACACTTTTAGGCGAGATGTCAGAAAACTGACAAATAACCAATTTCAAGTAGCAAAGTTTACAAGCATGAATATCATTGAACTTGTAAACTTTAGGTGAACCTTCAGACGCCACCGTCCATCTTCCGGCTTCAAATAAATTATATAGATATGTGATATGGCAACCGTCGACGTTTCAATGATTCTTTCATTGATAATTCTGAAATAATTTTAGATGATACTGAGATTAATATAAAAAATTAAAATTACTCAGTGACTCTTGGTTTACTGGAATTATTATTCAAAAAATCACCTGGTGATTCGAAAGTCACATAGAATGATAAAAATAAATATCTCGAAATTATAAAGATGACAAATACTCATAGAAAAAATTATAAGCTTATGATAGAGAGATTATTCTTGCCAAGTCTGATCACACCTAGTATTATGGTCGAATAATAGAGTGCCACTGGAAGATGGACTCGGACTTCCTGAACCGGATGTTGTGGATTTTCATTTTAAATAAATTAATTAATTTAGTTACTCAGGGTCATTTGCAATATTTTGTGAGAGAGGAGAGGAATCGTAAAATAGGCTGAAATAATGTTGATCAAATTTAATTTTAATTTTATTTAATAAACACCTTGCTTTTATATTATTTAACATTTATGACAATAATTATTCTTATGACAAACTAAATGTTCGTATGACAAACTAAATATTCGTATGACCAGGGCCTGGAAGTTGGGGCCAACAATTAAACTTAAAAAAAAAAGGAAACAAAAAATAATTCTAAAGCAATAATAGAAAAAAAAATTAACGAACGCATGCAAGTTCAGGTATAAGAATTCGTTCTATAGCCTCTAATTTAAATGTTAAATATTAGAGGTTGACAGCAGAACACGTGGAATTCAAAGGATGAGAGTTAAAAATGCCACTATGAAAAATTTGTGGAGTTATCGTGGATTGAATCCTTTTCAGGGTGAAATTCACTCCGGAAGTGAGTTTATTTTAAAATTAAAACTCCGAATCAGAGAAAATTCTGATTTCACTAAAAATCTCTCCAAAATCAGTCCGCAGAAAATATAAACTTCCCATTCACACTATGAGCGTCTCCCGGGCATTTTCACACCCACACACCTACACTAAATTATCTCGTCCCCTGGACGGTAAACCTTAATATCCCAGCAATCGGGATCGCATTGAATCGCATTCAGTTTTCTATCCGATTCAATAGGATTCAATCCTATTTTTGGAATGGCTGTCTTGTCAATCCGTATCAATGCGATTCAATGCGACACGTTGATATACGTACATAGGAAATTTTTTTTAACAATTAACCCGAAATTCTTGATTACCGATAGCCGAAAATTAAAAATTTCAATAGGATTATCTATGACTTGAAAATAATTAAGAGAAAAAAAATTATTCAATACACTGTGTAAATAGAAAACATCTAGTAAAATTATAGCATTTGCAATCATTTTCTAGTTTTCAGATCTGGACCTTAAATTTTTTTATCATGCACGGTTCTGAAGTAATATTAAGAAAACCGACGACAAAAATATTTTCAAAATTTTTGCTCGTCTTTCAACAAGTCCATGAGCTTCAATAAATTTTTTTGGATAATCTGACTTTATAATCCTTTTAGGAAATGTTATGCCCTTTTAATTTAGCGGCCTCAAAAAGTCTCTACGACGATTTAGTACCGAGTTATCATTGATCAAAGCGAACAAGTCCATTTAGGCTTCGAAAATCAATAACTCCGGACGTATTGGTCGTACAGAGAATGAAGGTAGGGTTTTGAAAATTGGAAAACATTCTCTATGAGACGAAATTAGTGGCTTTTGATAGAAAAAAATTTTTTTTAAGCGATAATGTTTTCTAAAAAACAAGTCAAAATTCCAATATTTAAAGATATTCGGAAATCTTGCTATAACTTTGGACGTAACGGATGAACAAAGGATATTGTCGTTTTTGTTTCAACCTCTGAGTATCCTGAAAAAACCGTAAAAATTTCGAGGCGCTGCGATTTTCGAACTTTTCGAATAATTTGTAAATTCGAATTATTCTATTCGACTTTCGAATCGAATAGTACTATTCGATTTGATTCGAACGATATTCGCACACCCCTAATCAAAAGCCACTAATATCGTCTCATAGAGAATGTTTTTCATTTCTCTAAACCCTACTTTCATTCTCTGTACGACCAATACGCCCGGAGTTATTGATTATCGAAGCCCAAATGGACTTTTTTGCTTTGACCAATGATAACTTGGCGCTAAATCGTCGTAGAGACTTTTTGAGGCCGCCAAATTAAAGGGCATGAAATTTCCTAAGAGTCGTAAGGTCAGATTATTCAAAAAAATTTATTTAAGTCCATAGACTTGTTGAAAGACGAGCAAAAATTTTGAAAATTTTTTTTTCGTCGGATTTCTTGAGATTACTCCAGTACCGTGCATGATGAAAAAAATTTGAGGTCCAGATCTAAAAACTAGAAACATGAGGCTACAATTCGCTTTTTTTTTCTACGACCATTTTTTACCGACTTACATCATGTTGAAAATCACCCAAAAATTACCAATTTTTTTTCTATCCTTTAATTTTTCGGACCAGTGTATTATATATTTTTTTTTTACAATTATAAAAAATCATAATTACAAATGTAACAAATTTACAATAATATGTCTAATGCTTTTAACAAATTTTAATATTTTTAAAATTGTCTTCTCTAAAATTACGCGGTTAAGTGTAATTAAAAAATTACCAAGCGATAAATGAATATTTATTTTAATCAAGTTATTGTAAAAAATTTATTTTTTACTTGTAATCTAATACACGGAGAAAAAAAATACTTTTATTGAGAACATTTACTTGATCCAAGAACATATATTCTCGATAATTTTCAAGAATATATAATTTTGTCTCAAGAATTCGTAGAATTGAAGGGGATAATTTTTATTTAATTCGAGTGAAGCTATTCTTTTGTTTACTCATAATATAATATCTAATTCATACATTAACAAAACTAAATTTGATGCTCTTTTCTCAAGAAATCGATAATTAACAATAATAAAATAAATATTTTGAACGGATTTCTTGAACCAAGAAATTCTTGTTTGGAAAATAGTATTTTATTTTCTCAGTGTATTTTTTTTTTTAATTACCGCAAAATAATCGTTGGATTGACGATATAATTTAATTTTTTTATAAAATTCAAATGATAACAGTTATTATTTTTCATTTTATGAGAAGCTTTTCCTTTCTATAAATAACCGCGATAATTAAATAGTAGTTCGATTTGATATTTCATTTCAATTATTACTACTTTAACGGCTCATGGTACACAGAAATCTTAGTTGGTTATTTAGTTGACCTCTGCTGCATGATCTACAGGGCTTTAAAAATCCTATACGATTTAATACTTTCCAACGCGATACACTGAGTTTCAAAAATAGTATTGAATTGCATCGAATCGCATTGCCTTCCAATGTGATTCCAATTGCTGGGATTTTCCCCTGGACATTAATCTTAACCAAACTTAATAACTCGTCCGTTAGACGGTAAACCTTAATATCACTTTAAAAATCATCCCCTGGATGTATATTTATTTAAAACTAATATGTCAATCGGACTTATCACAGACACAGTTAACTTTACATAAAATTACTGGCTACTTTCTCAAGACATCACTTTCCTTTACTCAATTATTAGAATTTGATTTTCCAATATAAAATCTCAATAGTAATAAATTTTCCACTAAATTTCACCAATTTTATTGAATTCACTTATTTTTATTAATTTTTTTTAATTTATTGAATTTTTAAGTAATTAATTATTTCACTGATAAGTAGGGTGGGTTGAAAAAAAACTTTTTCTATGTTTTTCTTAACATGGGGGTAGAATTTGTACCTTATGAACAAAAATTTTTTTTACTCAACGTTTTGAGGTGGCCCACTCCTTTTAAAAATAAATAATTGATTAAACGGGGTAGTTCCAACGAAAGAGATTTTTTTGTCCAAAATCGTGGAAAACATCTAATAATTGTCGAGTGGGAGTTTTTTTTACTCCACTTTAATTCAAAAGAAAATGCTTTTCATTTTTGGATTTTTTACTTAAGGTACATAAACAATCGGAAAAAAATTTTTTTAACTTCTGACTTTCAATTAGCTTTTGAAGGGACACCCTACAGATTCTAGAACATTATTGATATATTTCTTACTACCACCCGTTCTCAAGTTATTAATAAGAGAGAAATTAATCAGTAACTCTGAAGTGTTTAATCGAAAAGTTTATGAAAATTTGTAATAAAATTGAAGAGTTTTGAATATTTTTTGATTTATAACTAATCAATAACACAAAAATTAATTTATAAACAATTTTAACACAATAGAAACAGTAATAAAAATTTGATAATATTAAATTGAAAGTACAAAACCCAACTTCTCAATAACTTGAGAACGGGTGGTACACGGAAAAAAAATTCTATCGAAATCTACGATGTTAACATCGTAATCGTGGACTAGACTTTCATTGGCGTCAATTTTTAAATGTTTTATTTCAAAATTTACTATAGTCGTTGTTAAAATTACCATGTTAAATAATAAAGAATACAACTTACATTGTAGTTTTAACAAAGACTATAGTAAATTTTGAAGTAAGACATTTAAAATTTGACGGCAATGAAAGTCTAGTCCACGATTACGATGTTAACATCGTAAATTTTGGTAGAATTTTCTTTCCGTGTAGTAAAAAATATAAAAATGGTGTTTTAGAATTTGTAGGGCGTTCTCTCGAAAGCTAATTGAAAGTCAGAAATTGAAAAAAATGTTTTCTTATTATTTTTGTGATTTAAATAAAAAATCCAAAAATAAAAATCGTTTTTTTTTTTCAATTAAAATGAATGTGGAGTAAAAAAAAATCACATTGGTCAATTATTAGATGTTTCTCCCAAATTTGTTTGAAAAAAAATTTTTTTCGTTAGAACCACTCCGTTTGATCAATTATTTATTTAAAAAACGAATGAGCTACCTCAAAATGTTGAGTAAAAAAATTTTTTTTTCTTCAAAAATTTTTTTTTTCATAAGGTACAAATTCTACCCCCATGCTAGGAAAAACAAAGAAAAGTTTTTTTTCAACCCACCCTACTGATAAATTTCATTACCATTTGCGTCCAAAATTCTTATATTTATTTTACTCGAATTTTCACTGACCAATTTCATGAATTCGTACTACAATACTCAATTCAATTTACTGACAAAATTCATGAACACATATTTCAATACTCAATTCAATTTACTGACAAAATAATCCGTTATTAATTTTACTCGACAACGATTTTACCGTAAATTTTCTAGTGTCTTTATAATTCTAAATTTTTCAATTTTATAATTTGATTTATAATTGTGTTAAAATTACTTTAAAAATTATTTTATGACTAAATTATGACTAGAATTACGTTTAAAATTGACTAGAATATTCGTCCAGCGAGTTGGTGTCACGAGGCCTGAAATTAAGATTTTACGACACGGACAATTTGTCTAAAGCGGCCGACAAGCCTGGAATAATTTTGTAAATAATATTAAATTTAATTTAAATTATTTATTGAACGATTTACGCGAAAAATTTATTTTATTTCAGCCGAGAGGCCTTGAATAGAATAATTTTAGAGCGCAGACAAAATGGTGAATACGCAGCATAAGACTTGACAGAAATTTCGAGAACACGAGACGCGTGGTTGAACCGGCCGACGGGCCTTGAGCTACCAATCTAATTTCACGAAACCAGCAGAAAGATATTAAGTAATTTAATTATGATTAAGTCGGCCCTCTAATAATTATATTAGAGACCTTAATTAATTATAATTTTACCTCCAGATTCTTAGCAGCAACTGGTAGATAAGCTGGACTGTTCTGCAGCTATTCTCTTTCGCTCTCTTGGTTGTTGGTTGGTCTCTCTCACTTATTCTTTCCCACTCGCCTTGCGTTAATTTATGTTTAATGAAAATCTGTCAAGGAACAGTACGCATTAGAAGCTATAATTAATTATTAATAAATGAAGTTATTGGCCCAAAGACCTGATAGATAATTAGACAGTTAATTTATTATTTGATTAATCATCTCGTTCCATGTGAAGCGTGAACGGACTTATATATTTACCTGAATATTATTTTGCATCCTGCTGTTGTTGTCGTCTGACTAACTCTGCTGATTTCATGATCCGCAGTCCCTTATATTGTCTCACTATAGGTTCACTTCTCCGGAATCCTATTCCCACTTTTCTTAACCTAAGGAAATGACGAACAGATTGGCTTTAGTGATCTATGCGACACCCAGTGACTAGTCGCATCACTCACTCGCAACTTACCGGGTCGTTGGCCGGTTATTGGCTGGAAACGAAATTCAAATTCAAATTAATTAATTAATTATGTTTAGTAATTTACCCTGTTACAAGCCAAGTGGTAGTTGTTATGAAGACTTGACAATCAAGTATAATAATTATATTGCTGATTTTCTTGGTAAAAATGCAAACTTATTAAGAGGTAAAGGATTACCTGATTTTATGATTGCGAGAAAGAAAAAAGCACGTATGGATTATGTCTACTGGGATGATCCAAATGGACTAGTCGACCGTCTTCGTATACTCATGGCATCTCAAGCAGCTGGGAATCCAAGTTACACCAATGAAATCACATCAATTATCGAAGAGCTACGAGAACTTGGAATTATTTATTAGCAGCCGTTGCATCAAATTCATGTCATTTACTTGCCGACTGTTGAAGTAAAAAGAGCAAAAATGAGTATCGATATATTTGGACGTTCACTACCAACTGGTGCTGCAATCAGTGGACCACTAAGACCACCTGGACGAGGATTTCAAATAACTGTTGATTGACAGTATGATGTTGAGAGCAAGAGACTGTGTCATGTTGGTAAACCAGCTGAAGACAGTGATGCAGTAACTGTCAAATTGACATGCTATCTTGTACACAAAGAGTTGTCTCTATTGTATGATAGTATGAGGAATGATCAGTCAGAGATCATTTCACACTTGCACTCTCAAGTGGTAACACTGGACTCTGCTGTTACAATCTTAAGAAAAGAAAATCAAGAATTAAAAAATATAATAAAACGAATAAAGTCACAAAAAGAATTAATTAGTAGAAATATACAGCGAATAAAAGAACTGGAGCTAGAATTTTTGTTGACAATGGAGGACAAAAAATCAGTAATAGCGTATGAGCTGCACAGACCGGCACGTAGAAATTATCAATGTCGAGATGTTGACATACGAGCACTTGATGAAACTTGGCAAGCTGATCTAGTTGGAATGATTCCTTATGCAACAGTAAATGAAGGAAACAAATATCTGCTAACTGTCATAGATATTTTTTCAAAGTACGCTTGGGCTGTACCGATTAAAAGTAAAAGTAGCAGTAATGTCACTAGTGCAATGAACTCTATATTTCAACAAGGACGTAAACCAAAAAATCTGCATGTTGACCAACGTGAAGAATTTTATAACAAAGAATTTCAAGACTTTATGAAACGTAAAAACATCAACATGTACTCAACATTCAGCAACTTGAAGACATCAATATGTGAAAGTTTTAATCGAACACTTCAGAATAATATGTGGCATCACTTCACAGCTCCTGGAAGTTATAAGTGGATTGATGTATTGGAAGATTTTGTACACAAATATAATACTAGAAAACATCGTACTATTCAACTGGAACCTATTGATGTAACTGCTAAAAATAAGAAGCAGATATTTGAAAAAATATACAAACTCCTTCAAGCTCAGCGGCAAGCACGGAAAAATAATTTCAAAGTTGGAGACAAAGTTCGAATCAGCAAGTACAAACATGTATTTGAAGAAGGCTACACGCCCAACTGGACCACTGAAATTTTTACAATCAAGGCAGTGAAGAATACAAATCCAACAACATACAAACTTGTTGACTATCAGGATAAGCCAGTTGAAGGTGTATTTTATGTTAAAAAACTCAGCAAAGTCAAGCATCCAGATGTCTATCTAATAGGAAAAATTATAAAAAAAACGTGGAAATAAATGATATGTAAAGTGGCTCGTCTTCGACAGCTTTTACCACACCTCGATTGATAAATCAGACGTGTAAAAACTTATACTTTAATATAATTAATAAAAACAAAATTTTTAATTGTATACTTTTATCCAAAAAATTAAAGAAACAAGAAAATTTTATAAAATTTTTAGCGATTTTTGGAAGTCTGTATTTTCATATAAAATGATCGTATCGAAAAAATAAAAAAGCGAATTGAAGCTTAAAATCTCTAGCTTAAAGATCTTTCAGCAAAATACTTTTTTGAGCCACGGTTTTTGCGGAATCATAAAAAATAGGTCGAGACAAAATTTTTCCAAATTTTTTGGTTTTGCTTTTTAGGTCTACGGGGCTGGGAAAATTTCTTTCGAAAAAACAAATTCATCTTGGTTTGTTTAGGAAATTTATTTAGCTACACTTTTCTTTTTTAGGTAGATTTTTTAAAAATCTAACTATTGTATTTGTCCTTATGGTCGATTTTACAAGGAATTTTGTCATAAACTATCATAATTAGTTGAGTAGAGTTCAAAAATACCATTCGTTGAAAAATTTATATATGTATGTATATATATATATATATATATATATATATATATATATATATATATATATATATATATATATATATATATATATATATATATATATATATATATATATATATATATATATATATATTTATGTAATAGAACCGACTTTTGAGGACACGATTGCGTCTACAATTCTTATCCGATCCTAATGAAACTTTCTACACTTATTTAATGTGTAATTACCATGGTTAAGTTCGAAGATGGGCTGAATCGGTAGATTAGTTTAGAAGTTATGGGTGTTTAAAATTTTTACGATTTTTCAAAAAAATCAGATTTTAATCACTTTTAAAGTCCATATAACTTTAAAACTAAGACTCATAGACAATTTCTGTAAAAAGTATTTTAAAGCTTGACTAATAAGCTTTAATTTGTGACCTTGAACTTTATATTTAGACCATTTCTTCCAATAATTTTCTAACCTTGAAAATTTTAATGGAATCAAAAATGTTGAAAATATTGTTTTCATTCCACACAACTTATGCTTGTCCCATTAAAATCCAGTTTCGTCAGTTGTATTTTATTGTACACAAAATAAACTGTAAATTTCACTGCTATTTTATATTTTAAAAGTACTTCTTTAATTATTTATGATGTATCAAATGTACCTCCAATCCTGATGATTACCACTGGTCTTGTCATAACGATAGCGCCTACACTTCTTATCGGACCTTCATGAAATTTACCACACTTATTCTATAGGTGATTACCTCGATCAAGTTCAAAGATGGGCTGAATCGTTCAAATAGTTTTGAAATTATAGCTGTTTGAAATTTTCATGATTTTTCGTAAAAATCAGATTTTAATCACTACTAAAGCTTATATAACTTCAAAACTAATATTCACAGACAATTTCCGTAAAAAGTATCTGAAAGCTCGTCTAATAATCTTTAATTTATGACCTTAAGCCTTATGTTTTGACTATTTCTTCCAATAATTTGATAGCCTTGAAAATTTTAATGGAATCAAAAAATGTTAAAAATATGGTTTTCATACCACATAACTTATGCATTTCCCATTATAAAACAATTTTGATACGTGTATCTTAAGGTGAACAAAATAACCTGTAAGTTTTACAGCTATTTCATATTTTAAAAGTATTTCTCTTATTATTTATGATATTCCAATCGTACCTGTACCTCCTATAATTATAACTGGTCTTGCCATTGTAACAGCGATTACAATTATAATCTAATACTAATTAAATTTCCAATACTTCATTTATGTGAACGTTAGTTTGGTACATTGCCTATATAATGTTATGTCAAATCAATTATCTGAAGTTCTCTATCGAAAATAATCGTTGTCCTTTTTTACCCTCACTCATAGAAAGTGAGTTTAATTTATGTCATGACTATAAACTAACATATATCACAAGATATCTATGTATGAAACTAACTTTTTATATCGATTAATTGAAAAATCTACCTTCCATTTCGGCTACCGAATGGCCTTTTTTAATTTCTCGATACAACAATTCACTGCTAAGATATGAGCCTTCAAATGAAGAAGGATCGTTTTGTCTTTGATTATCGATATCTCAGCAACTGATGGTCATACAGTAATAAAAAGGGCAGTTAGAGAAACTTGAATAAATACCCTATAAGCTCCGTTTTCGATTTTTTTGAAAAAAAAAATTTTTTTTCATCCTTTGCATCAATTTAAAAAACCCACCAAAACCGGCAATTTTCTAGTTTATTAAAAACATTTTCTAGTTTAATAGAATAAACATTTTCAACTCTTTTCTAAACCTTTTCATAAATGTAGGTAAGCTTCACTTTTGAAAGAAGAGAATAATACGTCAGTTTATTATTTAGAGATAAATTAAGATCCACTTTCGAGAAATAAACGTTCTTATTTTAGAAGTGTCATCATTTATATCAATATAATAGAAAAAAAGGCCATTCGGTAGCCGAAATGGAAGGTAGATTTTTCAATTAATCGATATAAAAAGTTAGTTTTATACATACATATCTTGTGATATATGTTTGTGTATAGTCATGACATAAATTGAACTCATTTTCTAAGAGTTAGGGTAAAAAAGGACAGCGATTATTTTCGATAGAGAACTTCAGATAGTTGATTTGACATAACATTATATAGGTAATAAACGTTGTACCAAACTAACCTTCACATAAATAAAAAATATTGCAAATTTAATTAGTATTAGATCATAATTGTAATCGCTGTTACAATGGCAAGATCAGTTATAATTATAGGACGTACAGGTACGATTGGAACATCATAAATAATAAGAGAAATACTTTTAAAATATGAAATAGCTGTAAAATTTACAGGTTATTCTGTCCACAATAAAATACACGTAACAAAATTGGATTATAGTGGGAAATGCATAAGTTATCTGGTATGAAAACCATATTTTCAACATTTTTTGATTCCATTAAAATTTTCAAGACTATCAAATTATTGGAAGAAATAGTCAAAACATAAAGCTTAGAGTCATAAATTAAAGATTATTAGACGAGTTTTCAGATACTTTTTACGGAAATCGTATATGAATATTAGTTTTGAAGTTATATAAGCTTTAGTAGTGATTAATAACTGATTTTTACGAAAAATCATGAAAATTTCAAACAGCCATAATTTCAAAACTATCTGAACGATTCAGCCCATCTTTGAACTTGATCGAGGTAATCACTTATAGAATAAGTGTGGTAAATTTCATTAAGGTCCGATAAGAAGTGTGGGCGCTATCGTAATGACAAGACCAGTGATAATCATTGGGATGAGAGGTACATTTGATACATCATAAATAATAAAAGAAATACATTTAAAATACAAAATAGCAGTGAAAATTACAGGTTATTTTGTGCACAATAGAATACAACTGACGAAACTGGATTTTAATGAGACAAGCATAATTTATGTGGAATGAAAACCATATTTTCAACATTTTTTGATTCCGTTAAAATTTTCAAGGCTATAAAATTATCGGAAGAAATGGTCTAAATATAAAGTTTAAGGTCACAAATTGAAGCTTATTAATCAAGCTTTAAAATACTTTTTACAGAAATTATCTATGAGTTTTAGTTTTAAAGTTATATGGACTTTAATAGTGATTAAATACTGATTTTTTCGAAAAATCGTTAAAATTTCAAACAGCTATAACTTCTAAACTAATCGACCGATTCAGCCCATCTTCGAACTTAACCGTGATAATTACATATAAAATAAGTGTAGAAAGTTTCATTAAGATCGGAAAAGAATTGTAGACGCAATCGTGTCCTCAAAAGTCGGTTCTATTACATAAATATATATATATATATATATATACATACATATATAAATTTTTTAAGGAATGGTATTTTTGAACTCTATTCAACTAATTATGATAGTTTATGACAAAATTCCTTGTAAAATCGACCATGAGGACAAATACAATAGTTAGATTTTTAAAAAAATCTAACTAAAAAATCGAATTAATTATACATAATCGATTTATTTTGAATTAGTACTTACGGAAATATTAATCATATTGAAAAATATCTCTGTTCGTCTTATTAAAAAAATTGGCTTTTATTGCAATTGGGATATTTTGCCAAATATTTCAGAAAAATATACTTAATTATCATTTTCGTGAGAAAATTTTACAGTTACATTTTTAATAAATCAGTTAAAAAATATGGATAAGAAATTGATTAGAAAATATTGTATTCTTGACATAAACATTAAATCTGAAGTAAATACTTATATTCTATTTATATAAGCTGAAATTCTTATGAATGTTCATAAAATCTATGAATTAAGTTGATGAATCTAAAAAAGTTATTAGAAAACTTTCGAAATTTAAACTCTCTAAACATGTATAAATAGAATAAGTGAATATTCACTAATTTTGAGTGCCAAATTAAACCACTTTTTGAAATTAGCGGTTCGGTTTACACTTGGAAATAAAGAGTATTTACTTATTTTCACTAAATTCATGTTTGGAGAGAACGCATTGGGATTTAGCAAGGAATATCTTCTAAACGGTTAGAGAAATTAAATAAACACATCAGACCTTTCTTGTAGAGTGTGAAATTTCCTACAAAAACATGTCACGCTTATTTATCAATAATCATTTTTCAATGATGGAGAAAATTATTTAAAAACAATTTTTTTTTAACAAATTCTTTAAATTTTAAACTGAAATATCTTTTAAATGGTGAACGTTATCGCTTGAACACACAAATCCTTTTCTGTAGAGCATTCAATTTCTTATAAAAACATGTATGATGATTTGGTTAAACCATCAATAAATAATGAGATATGGTCTTTTATATAAGGGACTCAAGAAAAAATGGAAAACTGTGATGAGGAGAATCTTCCTATTAATATTAAGAGCTAAAATTTGGTGAGCATTTTCTGGAGGTGCCTGAGAACCAACTTTTGAACGTCGGAAGTTGAAAAAAAATATTCGATTTTTTTGAATCACCCTAATATTGTCGTTTTATGAAAACAGTCCTAAACGTATCAGAAAATGTGAACCATATTAAATTTGGCACCACCTATAAAAATTAATGTTTTTTATCAAGGCATTAAATATCTATGCCATCGGGATTCTAAGTAATTGGAATTTAACCCCATCGGGATTCTGTGTGATTGGAATTATACTCAATAAAATTTCTAGGTTATCAGATTCTGACTCATCGGGATTGTAGGCGATCGAATTTCTATTTTATTGGATTTTTCGGTAATCGGAAATCTACCCTTTCGGAATCATATATCATCAATAATCTGGGCGATCGGTTTCTGGGCAATCACAATCTAGGTAATCAGGATCTATGCGATCGTTTATCTGACCAGTTGGTTTATAGGCAATAGACGTCATCCCAATTTTTTGTTTAAGGGCTGAGAGTTAACTTCAGGGTCATAAATTTTTTGCATTAAGTCATGAAGATCTGTTGATATTGAACAGTCAACGAATGTTTCGTGTTAACGTAAAATAAATTAATTTAAAAAAATAAAATATGAGCGTTCGAGGTGTGCACTTTTGGATTTTCAAAAATTTTTCTCTTTACCTATGATGGAGCTTGGAGGATATTTATTCGAGTTTCTCTAACTGCCCTCTAAGTTACTGTACGACCATCAGTGGCTGAGATATCGATAATCAAAGACAAAAAGCTCCTTTTTCGTTAAAAAGCTGATATCTTAGCAGCAAATTGTTGTATTGAGAAATTTAAAGAGCAAATTGTAGCTGCATAAACTTTCTAAACGATCCATGAATTAATTTTTTCGAAAAGAAATTTCCAGGCCCCGTAGACCTTAAAAACAAAACAAAAAAATTTAGAAAAATTTTGTCTCGGCCTATTTTTTATGATTCCGCAAAAACTGTGACTCAAAAAATTATTTTGCTGAAAGATCTTTAAGCTGGAGGTTTCAAGCTTCAATTAGCTTTTCTTATTTTTTCGATACGATCATTTTTTACGAAAATACAGACTTCCAAAAATCGCTAAAAATTTTACAAAATTTTCTTGTTCCTTTAATTTTTTGGATAAGTGTTGTAACGACCCCGTTACTTGATTTCGTATTACAATTAGCGTCCGCCTGCTTTAATCCGTCGGTAGGACAAGTCGCGTATGACCATGGTTGGGCAGTAGCCAGTTACACTGTCTGACCATGCGTTTTTTTCTTTTTGATGTCGCACGCCAACAATGCAATGGCATATCATGGCGGTATCTCGACCGGCCTAGATCAAAACAGGGTGGAAGTTACCGATGAACCGCCTCGCGCCCCTCAGCGACGGATCGGAACAAGAAGGAACGAAGGAGACAGGACACTTCACCTCTAGATATAGCATAGCTCGCAACGTGCTAACAAAAATTATTATTGTATTTCCACGAGGCATATTACTTTGTAAATTAGATTAATTAATTATATTCATATATCACCACGCATACTGCACTAATTAAAATATTGTACGTTGATAATATTAAGTCAATCATATAAGCGTTAATTGTTACTTCACAAAAGTGAGATAAATAAATTTAGTGCGTTTAAAACTAATCGTAATTATAAAGCGTATTAGTGAACGTATGAACTACTACCTGATTCCCTGCGTATAAATACGCATGTTATATCGTCACGTCAGTCAAGGTCGTTCACTAGCGTGTTTATTAACTAAGGTAAGTCGGAATGTTGACGCAACCTAACTTCTTTGTTACATAACTTGTGTTTGCATGCTGTGGTCTGCACTTGATCGACGTGCGATCTTGTGACCCACGTCCAGCCATCCTCAGAAGTCATCATATATAATAAAATTATACAAGGGTATATTACGGGCTGGGCAGTGCGTCACAGTGTATATTCAGTTTTTTTTTATTTTCAAACTTAAAAACTAATTTACATAAGTTTTCTTCTTTTTTTTTAATTAACATAAGTTCTCATTTTTTTTTTTATTTTTAAATTTACAACTATTTACATGAGTTTTCTTTTTTTAATTAATATCTCATCATCATCATCATCATCTGCAATCATTTTCTTATTTTTATAACCCCATGGTAGGGTGCCGTGGCTGCCGTCAATGACCTGGCGCTTATCACCAGCCCAGCTCAAAGCAATTTTATTTTGCGCGATTGTTTTAAGATTACGTTTATTTAATTTTATTAAGTGTAGTTTCTTAGTGAAATTCACATGATTTTCAAGACACTGCATGAAATCATCAAACATAATAGAGTAATATCCCAGAGCGATAAGACATAACTTATTTTCTAAAGCATAAAACTTTCAGTTCTAAGTAGTCTCACGTGTACTTTTTAATACCTGTACGTTAGTGAAGTTGGCTCGGTGACACCTACGCAGGTACCAGGTGAAAAAGGTAACTCAAAATCAGAGTTAGTTAACTTAGATTCTAATCACTGATTTTTATATATATTTTGTAAAATATCACTCTGAAGTAGTATCAAAAAAGTCAGACGCTTTCCATGGGCCAGAACTTTTGTCAGACGCTTTAAAGCTCTACATAAAATAAATGAACTTAATTTATTTTTAAATATCTGATTTTCATATATGTTACTAAGATAAATATTAGAAAGTTATATTTAACTAGTCAGATAAATTGTAATGACCAAAATTCCCCTAAACACAAAAATTACTCAACTATGAGTATGGCCAATGACAACATAGAACTCTGCGTTTTCTACAATTTATTTATTAATATTTCAAGAGTATGTAAACAAATTTCAAGTAAAAATTTTCATTACAACGTAAGTTGTACCTTTCTGAAGACACCCGCCTTAAAAAAAAGTACGCTCACTTCCTCCACGATTTCGGCTTATCGAAAAAAAAAAAAAAAAAAAAAAATTCGTAAGCCGGCTGACCCTGCGGGCTAGCCCCGGAACTTTCCGCAGTTTTTAAACTCCGACAGCTCGAAAACACTTTTGTCGAAATATTTATTCGAGCTCGATGAGCTCGGCAATATATTTGTGTTTTTGAGCTCTTTCAGTTTCAATGAATAATTTTTGAAGATTCGTTCACAATTTTGCTTTCCATTTCATATTTTTACATATCTATTTAAATAAGATGGAATTTTCAATTGAAATAATAATCATTTTAAAAGCAATTATATATATGACAGATATATAGGAAAAAATGAATTTTTTCGGAGCGATTAACTTTCAAAAAGAATCATTTATTTTTTATTTTAAAAATGATATCAATTGCAATAATTTTAGTAAAAAAAAATAATTAATTATGATGAATTAATGGAATTATTTGATTGTCTTTTAATCATCTTCATCATTGTCTTAGTTCTAAAATATTCTGACACTTTCTAAACGTCTGTTTTGAAAGCAATATTATCATGAGATTCTTTACAAAATGTACGTTTTAAAGATGGTCCCGAGGATTCTTCCATATTTTCTATTGGAAATAATTCGATATCACTCACAAATCACACGATATTACTTTCAAAAACATGTGTTTTCATAAACCCGAGTATAGAACTGTACTGTATACTATACAGTGTGTGCACTTGGCATGTACACATTAGGGTGTATGTTATTTACTGACTTAGATTTCTTCACTTAGCTATGGTATAAATCATTTATTTGTCATCTAAAAATAATAAAAGAAAATGAAAAAGCTTATTCTAATGCCATTTAATCCTGCCTAAGTAATGGTACATTTTTATTTTAATACAATGAAAAAAATTTTATTACTCGATTAAAAATAAGTGCACAGCAATGACTAATACATTGGTTTGTTGAAAATTTTCCGCTCTTTTAAAATGAACTTTTATGTTTTTTTCGTGAGTTTAACTGTTAAAGAGATGAATCGTTGATTTGAGAAACCCCATAAGTCATCATTTTTATGAAATTAGGTTTTTTGCATTTTTGTGTTCTTTGGATATCGCTCCATCGAAATCAATCAAAATATGCATCAAATCAGCGTTTACAGTTCAACCACGTGGGTGATAAATATCCCGTTTAGATGAGAAACCCCATAAGTCAATAACTGATGGGGGTTTTCAAATAAACATGCAATTTTAGATTTACAGAAATTCTTTTCTTTTTGTTTTTTCAAAGAAAAAATTTTTTTTAAGTACATAAAATAATTTTGAATTGAAATTGGTGCCTAAAAAAATTAATGACTATTATAACGATTTACGTATATTATAGTTCCAATACACATTTTGTACTTCATTTTATAAATATAATAAATAATTGACGAAGAAAAATTGAAAAATGAACGATTTTATAAGCATTTTTTCCGTTTTGTTGAGAAACCCCATAAGTCAATCAACTTTAAATCATTATTATTAATCGAAGTAATTAACAATGAAATTTTGAATCATCGAATCTTTTTTAGGGGTGCTAACATTACTATTATTCTTTATTTGTTTATGATTTTTATGCTAACGTATCTCAGAAAAATGGTTATTGCTTCTCCTGAAAAATTTACTATTTTTGACTTATGGGGTTTCTCAAATAAACAATTCAGATACTGAAGGTCAAAGTTTGATTTGTTTGAAACAATTTGCATTTTTGTTAAAAATTTTATAATTTCTAATAACTCGACATAAAATTAAGCGCTATAAAATTTCTTGTAGGAAATTTATTGCTCTTCGAAAAAGATTTCTTACACTTTTTTCGTAAATCCAACCATTTAAGTGATATCAAAGCTCAAAATTGATAGATTCTAGAAATAGTGTTTTTCGATTAAAATTCTGTAACTCTTCAACAAACGGATATTTACATAGGCTTTTAACAAGTTTTCGTTTGAAATTTACCGCTCAACAAAAAAAGACATTTTAATTCTTTGATAAACTCAACCGCTTAAGAGATGTTTAACCTTGAAATAAAAGGAATTTTTTATGTCATCAAAGCAAACTTTTGAGTTGGCTTGTGAAACCTTCCTGTCAACTTGAAGCTTGAATATCTCTTAAACGGTTGAGTTTCTCAAAAAAATCGAAGAGATCTTTTTTGTAGAAAGGTAAATTTTAAACAAAAACTTATTAATATCCTATGTTCATATCTGTTTGTTGAAGAGGTACAGAATTTTAATCGAAAAACACTATTTTTTAAATCTATTAATTTTGAGCTTCGATATCACTCAAATGGTTGGATTTACGAAAAAAGTATAAGAAACTTTTTTTGAAGAGCGATAAATTTCATAGAAAAAAGTTTATAGCGCTTAATTTTAGTTGAGTTGTTAGAGAGTTATAACATTTTAAACAAAAACGCAAATTGATTTAAACAAATCAAACTTTGACCTATAATATCTCTTGAACAGTTGGACTCACGGAAAAAACATAGAAAACCTTTTTTGAAGAGCGAAAATTACAAACAAAAATATGTATTAGTCATTGCTGTGCACTAATTTTGAAGCAAGTAATGTAATTTTTCTCATTGTACTAAACCGAGAATATATCATTATTTAGGCAGGGTTAAACGGCACTAGAATAAACTTTTTTATTTTATTTTTTTTTAATCATTTTTGGATCACAAATAAATGATTTATATCATGGCCAACTGAAAAATCTAATTTGCTAAATAACGGACACTCTAATATACATACACGAATAGTAGACTGAAACAGATTGTGAGTTTAAGAAGGGGAACTGAGTTACCATAGATGTCTCACTCGCTCGGAAACGCATGTATAGTGCTCTCGCGCTCATACTCATAGATAAGTAATTTTTGTGTTTAGGGGATGTTTGGTCATTACAATTTGTCTGACTGATTAAATATAACTTTGTAATATTTATCTTAATAACATACACTAGTCCCAAAAATTAAGGGATAGAAAAAAAATTCGAAATTTTTGGGTGATTTTCAACATGCTGTAACTCGGTGAAAAATAATCGTATAGTAAAAATAAAAAAAGCAAATTGTAGCCTCAAGTTTCTAGTTTTCATATCTGGACCTCAAATATTTTTATCATGCTCGGTTCCGTACTAATCTTAAGAAATGTCTTGTCTTTCAACAAGTCTATGGGCTTCAATAAATTTTTTTGGATAATTTTCATGCCCTTCAATTTGGCGGCCTCAAAAAGTCTCTACGACGATTTGGCGCCGAGTTATCATTGATCAAAGCAAAAAAGTCCATTTTGGCTTTGATAATCAATAACTCCGGACGTACTGGTCGTACAGAAAATGGAAGTAGGGTTTTGAAAACTGAAAAACATTCTCTATAAGAAAAAATTAGTCGCTTTTCATACAAAAATTTTTTTTGAAGCGATAATGTTTATTAAAAAACAGGTCAAAATTCGCATATTTAAGGATATTCGGAAATCTTGCTATAACTTTGGATATAACGGACGAACAAAGGATATCGTCGTTTTTTTTTTAACCTCAAAGTGTCCTGAAAAAACCCTGAAAATTTCAAAGCGCTGCGATTTTTCTTTCTTAGTGTTCCGAAGCTTTAAAAGTAGTATAGGGCATAACTGGGGAGACATGTCTAGCCCCCACCCTGCGGCCCCTGGCGCCGGTCCCAGGGGGTTTTCCCGAGGGGGAAGGGTGAGGGGGGAAGGGGTCCCCGTGACGTCAGAGGGAATTCCCTTTGTCGGTGAGGGGGCCCAAATGACTTGTCAAAATATTTGACGAGATGGGCGTGGGAGATTGGGTGTAATGGATTGTAGGTGTCAAAATTAATGATATGGGTATAGGAAATTTTAATTGACTGCAGGTGTGCAGGTTTTAGGTGAGAGTCGGGAAATCAGGGTACAATGGACCGCTGGTATGAAAATATTTGACGAGATGGGCGTGGATGATTGTGTGTAATGGATTATGGGGGGCTCAAATTAAAGAGATGAGTATAGGAAATTTTAATTGACTGCAGGTGTGCAGGTTTTAGGTGAGAGTCAGGAAATCAGGGTACAATGGACCGCTGGTATAAGAATTTTTTGACGAGATGAGCCGTAGATAATTTTAATTGAATGCAGATGAGATGATTGTTGGGTTCAATGGAATGTTTAGATGGAAAACTGGTGTATGAGGGTAAATTTGAATAAGAACAGGTTTTTATTTATTCTTTTTTTTATTTATCATTTTCTTCACACGCACATTCATACTTATAAAAACATAGATTTTATTTTAGGTATATGTATTTTAATAGTGTAAGCTTATAATAAAATTCTATACAATGGTGACTTCATCATCCATGGAGTAGTTGGCGTGATAGTAGTTCAGGCTTGAGCGATGTGTTTGTTGTAAATTGATTTCTTTGATGATGAGTTGAACCAAATCGTCATGGAAATAAATTAGTTCCCAGAAGAATGAAAATCCATGATCGGAAATATTTGCTTCTATTGAAGTAAATCTTTCGTTAAATTTAAACATTTCATCGAAATGATTTTCTAGGTACTTTATAACTGTGGAGGTGTTTGGAACTTCTCTGGTATTCAGTATCAGATTTTTTAGAATATATTTTGATATATTATGGATAGTAGAATCAACATAATATTTTAAAGGTAATCCTTGTAGATGGTTTAACCAGTGATTGACTCTCGTGCTGCATATTTTGAGAAAGTTAGCAGTCGCCGCAAGGAAAAAAATTCGATTATCCTGAAGTTGTAGTATAACACAGCGTTCATTTTTAAATTCAGAGAACTGAATTTTAAAGTCCCCGTGTTCAATTTGACAGAACTTGCGATAAAAAGCAGGGTTTTCTTCATCGAAAAAATAATTATTGATGGTTTCCATAGAGCTACTTAATTTTTGCCACTCATTTAGATTTAATTGTATTTCACATTTTGGTTGAACACTGATGATTTGTACGACTGGTTTAAAGTCATTGTCGTAATATTTTAAGCCGCAACGTAACTGCTTTGTATTCGATTTATTTAATGAAATTACTTGAGCTTGGTATACAAAGTCTTGGGATGCCATGGCTCTGAAGTGATTGTTGTGTAGTCACAGTTTATACTGATTTATATTTGTTATTTAAACTTACACATGCAGTAGGAAAAAAGAGTGTAGGGGGGGGGAGATGGCCCAGAGGCCTAATTTTATGGAGGGGGGGGGTAACTAATGGAGAGGGAAATAAACAATTTTGAATTTGAGAACTTTATTTTATAGTTATATTTCATTTGAGTGTGGTAGGGTTTTACTGAAAAATGTATAATTTTGACCTATCGCTTGGGCAGAGGCATATAAATTTAAAAAAGTTTTTTCAGGAACGAAAACGACTCAAAATTAGAAAAAAAAAAATTTCAAAAGTGTTTTATAAAAGTGTTATTAAAGAAATATTTGATTTAAAAAATATTAATGCAAATAGTGAAAAACAATGTAAATTATGTGTTGGTTATTCAAAGAAGCCTCATGTGAATCTGTGGAAATTTTCAGCCTTCGTGAGTGAAGATTTAGACTTTTTTGAATTGTGTATTGCGATACCTAGGTTGTGTATACCTGAACGCGTGACACAGGAATATTGTGAGTACAGTTCCTGGGAAATTAAGTATCACCCGCCTTCACTTAGAAGCATAGCAAGCACTAGCATCCTTACGAATGCGGATACCTTATCTCAAAGTATTGACTTAGAATATCTTGTTCACTTATTAAAGTTCAATCCGACCACAAAAGTGTTAGCTTTAAACCCCCCATTGAATCTTGACTATGAAATCGAAGAAAAACCAATTGAAGAGATGCAGTTCTGTGAATTACAATGTTGGGGTAGTGGTCGGCACTATATTCCTTTTTATCCAGCGACTCTATATTGTTGTGGAAGAGAGATAGATTCAGTCAAATGAATAATGTATACCATTAAATGTTAGAAAACTGGAAATTGTAAAGTCATTGGTTGTGGGAGAGCAGGGATAGATTTTCTATAAAGGGCGGGAGGATCCAAAACCTAACACTCAGTGTTTGTGTTTGGAAGTGGTCACTACAGTGAAAAATTATCAAATATTAACGATGTCAAGTGGAATAGGAGCAATGCATCCTCTATTAAACGATGGTTTTGATGAACTACTCATAGCTATTGGTGAGGATGTTGAGAAGCAGCACCAGGTTGCTGTGGAGATAAATGGAGTTAATATAACTCCAAATTTAAGGGAAGACTCGGGACAAGATATGTATCCTGCATCTCAGGAAAAATATATGAAAATTCATGGTTTACGTGGAAATTTGTCTCAACTCGATAAGCAGGATTCGTTACCCCAGGGCGGCACAGAGCTTAAGCGATCTTCATGTCCAGGTATTTACATCAATTAAATTTATATAGTTCTTCATCATATAATTAGGTATTAATATTGAGTTTATTTTATTGTTGAAAACAGAGGAGATCTTGAAAAAGATTACTTCAGAGACAGTAGAAAGAATCAATAGGGAGTTAGAAGCTCACATGAATATTAATCTAGAGGCTGTCTATCAAACGTGGGAGTATGCACGCTCAGGTAATTATAACAAGTTTAAATTTTTAATCTAATTTTACATAATTTTTATTCATCATTCTATTTTTAGATGGGGCCAGTAGGAGAGCGCTTCTAGAGGAAATAAAAAATGAAGTCGTATTCGATTTCTTAAAGTCGTTTTTTTTAGATGGAAAAGGTATATACAATCACTAAATTTATGATTATTATTATTATTGAAATATTTTTAAAATTAAGATCTCATTTTTTTATCTGATTTCAGAATATCCCTCTGTATCAACTCCGTTCGCTCAAAGTCAAGAGCCAGCTCTAGTAGGCGTATCTGAGAAAATTGCTGAGTCCCAACAGGAGGATTTTATATTGAGAAGAAAAAAAAAACCACAACAAATAAAAATTCGAAAGGTCAAAAGAATTGATAAGAAAATAAAAATTTCAAAGAACAATAAAACAATTAAAAAAATAAAAAAAATAAAAAAAAAAAAAAAACTACGATAATGTTTGAGTAAAATTGTATGATATTTATAAAACAATAATAAATCTGTCATTCGAATTGTATTTTAATTTTAAAAATATATATTAAAAAAAAACAATGAAAAATTTATTTCTTACTAATTAAGATTTCTTCCACACCTTATTCCCGCCATTAATTTATTTTACTTTAAGTTAACTATAAATAATCTGAGTAGAATAAGTAGAAAAATACCAGTTAGAAATAACGATAAAAATTATTTATATTTTTTTTCATTTTTTATTATAAAATCTTAGCCTAAAGAATACATGTTTTATCGTCTACAACTTTGATTATAAATTAACCCTCTTCCAGATAAATTTGTAAATGGTTTACTTAATTTATTTTTATTTCGCTTTTTTCTATATTTAACAATTTTATTGAACATTCTTAATAAAAGTCGATCGTTCTGTTTTGTGTCTTTATTAAACAGTTTACAAAATGATGATAGGGAGTTGTTATTAGAAAGCCAATGAAGTACAACAATACAATATTGGCCACAAAAATTAGAAGCAATATCTTGTAGTTGATGTTTATTCCATTTGTAGCTTCTGCAGTTTCTCCCAAGGCGTTGAGTAAATCGAGGGTCACTGGGTGGTCGTCCGAAGCTGTCGAAGTAGATTCCGTATCCATTCTTGTTGACAAAGAATGCAACCCAATGTACTCCTGGTTTTGTGTGGTCATCGGTATTTGCAATGATTCCACAAGGGCGGGGCCATGCCCAAGGGATTTTGTCTGCTGGGTAGACTCCTCCAGTGCAGGCATCGGTGTATGGTAGCAGTTTCAATAACTGACGAGTATCCATAAAACTAACCGTACAGTGTGGTATCTTACTAAATACTAAATTTTATTCACTACTTCTCTATCTCATATACTTTTTATTAATCAATTATAATCTACAATAACTTGTCTTGAAGAATCAATTTCTAAAATATTATCGAATTCCAAGTATACCACGCAGTTCACATTAACTTCAAGAGCACTAGCAAAACGTGCTTCTATTCTCAAACTTCCAGTTTTTACCAAATTCCAATGAGAAGCTAGATTAGCTGATAGATCTGGTGTTAAATCAAAAGCATAGAGAGTGTATCCGTGAGTATACTCAATACGTGAGATACAGTTCCCCGCATTTCCAAAATGGATACCCGTTCCACTAAAAAGTGTATTAAATGCTTCCACCTCTAAGTAATTGTCTCCGTAATTTGGCTGTAGCGCTCGACCCAATAGCTGTTTCCCGTCAATGTATAAGGAAAGATAGTTTAACGAAAATGTTTGGAAATTAAATGGGTTATGAATTTTTGAGCCATTATATGCTCGATTATCCACAAAACCAATTATTATTCTTTTAGGTAACTGTCCCAATACAACATTATCAATGGTGTTGCCGAGTATACCCTGAGATAAAACAAATGATTTTACTTCAACTCTAGTTAGTGGATACTTTGCTGTTGTTTGACTCAAAGTTCTTGCATGAGCAATCATAATACTTGGGCTAATTTTCACTCTTCTGACAACTAACATTGCTTCTGAAATCTTGATAATGTAAGAATTTGCACTTCCATCCATAAGACAAAATGCGTTTTTTGAACGGATTAATCGAATTCTCATTTCAACTCCATTAAGCAAAAATTTATCTTGATTAAAAACATCACAATGTAAATGCCCCATCATTTCAAACTCTTTTCCTTTTGACGAATAAGCGATCCGTTCATCTAGACCGGTATTTTTTTTTGCTACTACAGCATCCATTTCATCCCGGATATCCATAGACCATAAAGACATTTTTAGATGACTTTTTTTGCGTCAACTCCGTAATTTAAAAGTGTTTCTATGTAAGCCCTATAAGCGTAGGCATTATTGGGCGGGGAAATCATTTTTTGATTGAAAAACACATCTACTTGATTAAACATAGAATGCAAAAAATTATTCACTGGACCCACATAATCTTTTTCGTCTACTTTGCCATTAGGTTGTATAATTTTTGCTTTAACTTTTATCATAGTATGCGATAAATCAATGTATTCCTCGCCATGTCCAGGTACGACAAATTCTATCGGTGCGTCGTCCGACAAAGATGACATTGGATTGTAATACGTCCATTGCGATTGTTCAATACTTGTTTGTGTAGGCGGTAATGTGAATAAATCAAGTTCTGATTTCGCGCACTCGGCCGAATGTGAATGTAAAAACGACATTTTTAATTAAATATATCGTACACGTCACGTTTCTTTCGAGAATTTTTTACTTTACGCACTTTTTTAGTCGCTGTTTTTTTCTTCTTACTGGCTTTCCTTTTTCTTTTTGCTGCAGTTTTTTTATTACTGTCCCGCTTCTTCACCCTACCAGTTCTGGTAGTCTTATGAGTAATTTTGCGTATGCGCTTTCTTTTATATCCAGAACCCCTCATGATCTCATCCAATTTTTCTGTTGCCTTTCTTTTAAGACGTAATCCCGATTCTGTAAGCCTATGCTCCAAGGACTGTTTTAAAGGAATTTGTCCCGTTGTGAAATCACTCAACACATTAGCACCTGCATGAAGTGCCTCCTTTCCTATAGCGCGTGCTGCTTTACCAAGAAACGGGACTACTCTACGAAAGAGTCCTCCGAGAAAGGCCCCTATTCCATGTCCATGCTGATAAGACCCAACATAAACTTTACCAAATCTATTATATTTTTCAATGTAGCCTCCACCCGCCTGGTTATTGTAATACTCGATATAATGAGACATTTTTAATCAACTCTTTTAAAGTGTAGTGTAACGTTCAATGGTCCGTAGTCAAATGGTACAGGATCTCCGTCATTATCTCTTATATCTATTTCAATTGTTCTAAATGAATTTTATAAAACCGGAATATAGTTAGGAGAGCCAAAGGTGCTGGTAATCATCATACCGTATGTATATGAACTTGCATCTATAGGTATTATACGTAACAGTGCAGAGTTCACATCACCAGTTACATAGGGGGAACATATATCTGAATATATAAAGAGACTGCTGGGCAAACCTCGTATTAAACTCAGAGGTCTTTTACTTATACTTGTGAATTCATAACTTCTTCCCGTTCTATTACCAATTACAAATTTTTGCTGATTATTTCTATCAGTGTAGCGTTCAAAGCCTAAAATATCTAATAAAGTATTTGACAGTTCAAGGCGATGACTCGTATCTTTACAAAAAGGAGGTTCACAAATTCGCTTGACTCTAGTATATCCTGATTCATTTATTTCAAAATGAAAATGCTTCATCGTAGGAAGAAAATAAGTCAAATTATGTACCAATTGCTTTGGATCATTATAGAGGCCAGGTGGAAAATAAAAATCATCACATATATCTTTTGATCCTTCAGCTCTTACTAAACATATTTTACTTTCTTTTTTTGATTGTATATGAAGAAAACTTGCTGGAAACTGTATTTCTTTCATTCCAACAACCCATTGGCCTTCTAATTTAACATGCTCAGGCAGCATTGTTGTATAATTGGTCGCTGTGTTGTTGGGGTAGTAGTTCATACTACTATCACTAGGTAAAACCATATGAAACTCTGATTTATTCATTCTGATATTGTTGATGCGAGAACCCAAGAATTAAATTTATCTGGATATCCCTGCCACTTGACAAAATATTGTTTATTTTTTCCTTTTCCCTTGGATTTAATTATCTTCTCGATTGTAAATTCGTCTTTTTCAAGATCTTTATTAACGCGTACTAATTCTTGTTTATAAAAGAAACCATCAATTTCTTCACCATTTAAATCTTTTAATTCATAAATAGGAATGTTCTGCCGAAGTTTTGCTTTTGTTATTTGAAAAATTTTTTCAGTATAACCAGCCTCATATCCTTTCTCGAACACCGCCTTATATTTACTGATCCGTACATAGTCGTTCACCTTATATTTAAAGACTCTTTTTCGAGCTGTTGGTGCTAGAAACTGTTTATTAATATTATTCCATGCGACTTTAGCATTGTATAAAGTTACAGATGATGGTTCCATTCTAATTGAACTATGCTTTGTATTATTGTAAGCAGCAACTAATTGTTGTAAGATATCTAAATAGCGGTAAGTTTTATGATGAGTAAAATATCGCCACATGCGTTCTTTCAGGGTTCGATTTACTCGTTCTACCACTGCACATTTAACATCAGGATTACGAGCAGTTCTAAAGCTTATATTTTTCGATTTCAAAAAGTCCTGAACAGTAGTGGCTACAAATTCTTTACCTTTATCTGTTTGTAACATCATAGGACTGCGGTTATTGTTACGATTAAAAATATTTTTAAAACCTTGAAGTACAGTTGCTGCAGACTTATCTTTTAACGGTTCCACCCATAAATATTTACTAAGTATATCTATTACTACTAAAAGAAATGAAACACCATCATTATATGTTTTTAAAGATTTTAATTTAACTAAATCTGCTTCCCATACATCATCAATATTGGAAACAGTATAGTGTAACCGTGGAAATTTACGTTTTACAGGTCTATGTCTAGTATAACTATCTTGAGTTGCTAACCAGTCATTTATTTTTTCTTCAGGTATCTTATTTTTAAATTTTTCCAATAAATTTCGAGCTCCAGAATAAGAAACAGGGTTAGATGGATCATAATACTCTTTTTTGAGTATTTCTTCTTCTACAGTCGCTGCCATTTGAATGAATTCTTATAAAACTGCTTTTTGTTTCCTCCTTCTTGTAGAGTAGAGTTTGTTTGACTAAATGATTGAAAACTTTGTGAGTCTTCTGAGGAATTATTTTTATTTGCTCGTGTTGGGGTAGAAGTACCAATAGGTAATTTATTTAATCCCACTAAACTTTTATTCCAAAAACTACTATTTCCTACAAATTCGCGAGGAGTGTTGATCTCATTCAAGTAGCTAGCGAAAAAATTTCTACCAGTAGCTTTCGTATTTTTCCGATGGCGTACAGCATCATTGATAAGATCTACAATATTACTATTAGGAATCTTATAGCCGTCTAATGTAACACTACCTTTTTGATCCCACGTTAATCTTTTATCGATATCGACGGAATCAATATGACGCAAAATATTTTCTGCTAATGATTTATAAGTTTTTGGAACACCCTTTATTATGTCATGAAACTCATATGATCTTATTCCTCCAGTGTTAGTATTACTTTCTGAAATACTTAGAGGTTCTTGAGTGTCAATATTTTCTAAAATACTGCTAATGTCATTTTCCTTAGAAGGGCCGGATGACTGTGCAGACTTCGATAGTTCACTGTTTTCAATTTGTTCACTATCCACATCCCTCGTATGTTCTTTCTTTTTTAAAAATAAATATCGTCTGAGTATTTCTGTATACTTTTTCAGTTTATCATTATTATTTGTAGAATTTTCATTTAAAATTTTAGATAATTCAGCATCAAGGCGAGAAATAGGGTTTCCAGGTGTCTGTGACGTGGGCAGATATTGACTCGATAGTGAGGATAATAACTGTTCAAAATTTTTTTCCATAGAATTTACCGAATTAAGTTTTTCTATACTTTCTTGTGGTACTAGAACCATTTTTCTTGCATACTCCATATTTTAAAAAATATTTGATAATAATGCACCTATTATCGGACCCAGTAACATAGGCAAAAAAGCACCACCTTTTTGATTAATAATTTTTTTCTTTATTGACCAATTTTTATTTTTTTCCGAAAGTTTTCGTAAAATTTTCTTATGCTTGGCTAGTAATTTTTTTTCAGAATCTTTTATTGGAATATTGCCACGTAAAATATTTAAACAACATTCACAAATAATACGAATAAAATCTTTTTTCGCGTGACGTAGTATAGCACGACGTTGATCAGTTGATGCGTATACAAGAGCCTGAGGGAGAGCAGCGTTTTTGCGTCCAATAGCTTTACGTGCAGAACGACTGCTAGAAGATCTTTCCGATGCCATTACAATCGTATAACTGGAATATTATTACGTGAGTCACCTCCTTTTATATCATGATTTTTTCGCGGAATATAAACATAATGGATTGGGTCGGATGGAAAAATACATGTTCTGAATCGACAGTTTTCAGGTGTTGATTGTTTAAGGTCAAGAAGTAAATACCCATGGGGCTTAGAAGTGGCATCAAAATATGCTTCTTGTAAGAACTTGGGATTTTCTGGATATACCTGTCGCGCTAAATGAGAAATTTGTGCACGGTCACGAGGATTTTTAAACACTATTATATAATTTGTATTAAGTGATATATCTCGTTGACCTCTCCCTTGATGAAACAGGTTTTGAGATAAAAATATTACACTTAGATTTTTGTGGTGACTACCTTTGGTGAACAAATCTACTATTGAACCGCTAGATGCTTCACGCATTAAATCATCAATCACTACTAATTTTGGTAAATTATCGTCAAAGTCTCCGGATTGAGGTAAACCCTCACGAAACTCAACAAACGATTTATCATAGTCTGCATAGCCATGTTGCCACTCTGAATAATAGAATATGACTTTATGAAGTTGAGTATCACAAATTTCTTTGATTTCTCGTAAAAATCGTTTAACAAAAAAAGTTTTTCCACATCCTGTTGGACCACAAATCATGGATGTGAATGGATGTTTCCATCTCGGATCCATGTTTCTTTCTGAAATAAAAGTTAAATTGTAGGGAAATATATAAGAAATGAAAAATTTATTATTGTATTAAAATTTTTTATTAAATAATTACTACATAATTACTACAATAATTATTACATTCAAAAATTTGATACAATAAAAATACACTCATGCCTTCAAGATTTACATATTTCACAAAAAAATTTACATACTTCACAAAAAAATTTACATACTTCACAAAAAAAATTTACGTACTTCACAAAAAATTTATAAAAAAAAAAGTTTTCATTACAAAAATTTTTTATACTTTACAAAAAAAATTTATGAAAAAGTTTTCATTACAAAAAAATTTTTTTATACTACAAAAAATTTATAAAAAAGTTTTCATTATAAAAAATTTTTTGTACTTTACAAAAAATTTATAAAAAGTTCCCATTCGTTACAAATTATTTATAAAAATTTTATCTATTTATTCTGTTTTAACTCTTTTGTATCCATAGGGGAGACTATCTGATTCTCCTACTCTTCGCCTTTTAGGTCCCGTCGGTCGGATAACTTTTGACTCTTTTTTTGTCAAGACCTGATGATATTGATCCCTGCGTATACCTGAGTAATGTATGTCAAAAGGATCCTCATTATCTACTACAAGAGAACGTACAGTATTATAGTTAACTAGTTCGGATGTTTCAGCATTTAATCTTACGCCTTTTAATTTACAACATTCGACAGTAGTTCCGTCGGGCTTTTGTACAACGTACGCATAAAATTTGGGACCACCAGATACAAAAGATGAAATATAACTACCCTTCCCGTATCCTTCTAGCTCATCAGTCAGATCACCAAGAAAATCACCAGTTGGCAAATCTCGTGATCCATCACTAACGTAAATTACAGAATCTGTATCATAATATAAAACCTGTCTGTCTAAGTATTCTAAATAACTGTATAATTTGAGTCTAGCCTGGGCGGTTGTAAAAGCAGCAATAACTACATTTGCCCTGTCAGATGGAGTAAAACTATCTAAATTATTTGCCCAATTAATAAAAATCGTATCTTGGTTAATCGGTACAAATTCAGATATTTCTATTTCGGGATTAAAAACTAAATCACAAAATTCTTCATATGAATTTACAATTGATTTTTTTTTCATATTTTCCCGCTGTCCAAATTTACCCCAAAACGAATTTAAAAATAGCTTAGCTAAAGATCTCAAACCAGGATTTTTTTCAATTTTTGTAGGATCTAATTTTATACCCTCTCTATTCTCATACCTTGTTAGATATTCACGCTTAGAAATTTCATCATTACATTGGCTTGGCCATCCAGAGGCCTCCTGTTTAATCTTTAAAAAAGTATTTATATATTCTACAAACAGTCCCGTAGAATTTTTTTCTTTTGGTATATACTGTACTACCTGATAGTCCCAAATCTCGTCAATATTTTGAATGACGTAGCCCTTTTCTACCGCCTTGTGCAGCTCGCATGTCACCCAGGTACCGTATAGTTCTCTATCCCTTTCATTCTCATGCGGACATTCAGTTTGAATTTGATTTTGGCAACAGCTCATACATAGAGGGAAAAATAATTTGCCATGCGCTCTAACACGTAAAACTGGATGATATAGACTTCTTGGAGGTAATACTCGGCATTTTATCAGCCCTTGTATGTTATCTATATTATTATTTGGAGCTATATTTTGACAAGCAACATCTACATAAACCTTAGGATGACCAACTGGAAAGAAACCGGTTTTCAAAACCCAAGGGTATAATGAGCATACGTCTACATATCGGATCTTTTCTATATCCTCCCCTGAAGAATTTTTTTTAATATCGTAATATGTTTTCACGTTACCTGTACGTCCTCCGAAAAATGCATCACGTGGATTTAATGGTTTTACTGCCATTACTTTTGAGCTATTAAGAAATATTTGCAACTCTGAATTGTTTTTCTTTTCGAGATTGAATTCACACTCCCAAATTTCTGTAAGTACATAGCCGCATTCTTTAATTTTTAAAGCCTGCATCTGTGTACTTTCAAAACGTGCATTGAGGCTCGTAGATTTTTTATTATCTTTCTTTCTAAATACTGACCGATTACGATTATTTTTAAAGCACTTCGGACACCCATGCCAGAAACAACCATGAAATTGATATGCATATTTTGTACCATATTCATCCACTCTGTACCCATCTAATTTCACTCCGTTAGGTGTTTTAACTTCGCGATCCCGTAATGCATGTGTTATTGTAATATTATTTTCGTGCTCAAGCCAAGTAAGCCATTCTATAGCGACTCGTGATTGTTTATCCCCTAAACGATACCCCATACGCGGAACAATACCAATCTGTTGATCTTTTAAAAAGTTTCGTCTGTAAAATAGCATACAGGTTGATGCAATAGTTGTACACTCGGAAAACGGACAGACGTTACCACACTTTAAAATTAAATTACGGAATTTACTGCATGCTAAGCGTAAAATGCTGACATCCAACCGACAATAAAATATAATTTCTTTCTTAAAGTTAAATAAATTATTTTCATTCACTCTCTTTTCATACCATTGTAAAAAAACTTTTTTCTCTGTTAGGCTCATTGAGTCTGGACTGTAATACTTTTTTTCAGGCATAGACCCAACATAGTTTTGATTTTTAATAGAATTAAATAAATGAGGGAAATATCCTTTAGTCATTTTATCTGAAAATCCGAAAGCTTTAGGAAGCCCCGATAATGGCATTGGTATATAATTTAAACTATCAATGAATTTAATTTTTTTCTTATTCAATTCCATTAATGTAATACTCGTACCATTTATTATGGTATCTATATCATCATACTGTTTTGTAATGATTTCGGTAAGAATGAACTGCGCATCAAACCCTTTTGCATTGTGGGCTATACACACTACTTTTTTACAATTTTTTAATTTACTCAACTCAAATATATAATCTACAAATTTGTTAACACAATCTTCGCCATAAAAAATAGTTTCACTCATACCACAATTAATACAGTTAACTGAATTAGGGTCAAGATTAACTTCTTCAGTATCACAACATAAGTCGCAAACAGCTTGAGCGATGCATAACGTAGGTATATGAATATTTACAGATGTATTATTTTGAAGCTTATCGTCCTGGCGCGTTTCAAAGTCATAGTAAATGAATTTTGTATATTTTCTACACTCAACTGCAGGCTTGGCCACAGGTATAAAACATAAGTGCCCCACCGCACATAACTTATTGCAGGTATCGCACATTGCCTTACCGCACTCATGCTTTGAAGTTTTTGGATAAATAATAATTTTACATGTTGAGCAAAACTGTTCATTTTCGCAAACCGTTTGATTACCTTGATATGATCCCTGTTGTCGATGATAATTAAAACACTTAGCACTGTAAAATGCACGATTACAAATATCACACATTTTTTTAGACGCTGTGACCGCGCACGGAGGCTTTGCATAACATTTAATACATGCAAGAGGACAATACCTATGATCGTATGGATTTTTATAGATCACACGACATGGTTCACAGTAATGCCTGGCCGCTTGAAAACTTAAAATCGTTTGAATATATTCAAAATGTTTTTCATCTGGATAATAAACAAGTCTTAATGTATGTATCACACTTTTATTTTGTGAAGTTATTGTATCTGTGCCATCGAAAATAACTTCATGCTGCTTTTCACAAGGATTGACTTTTAACTTGTAAATAATTATAGCTATTTGCTGAGGGGTAAAATATTTTTGAAATTTTTTAACTTCCTTTAATCCGCATCCGTTTTCAGGAATTTCTATACCGGCCAGTGCAGCAAGTTCTAATGCCTTGTGACGCTGATACGAGTTTCCTATATTTCTAGAGCTGCGTATACGATTCCATTCTTCCTGTAATGTTCCTGCTGATGCTTTTGCTGACAATTTTTTCTGACCTACGAGTGATGTTACAAGAGCTCTCGGTAGACAAAGATTATCGTTGTTGCTCATTTTCAACACACCGGGTGGACGCTTTTATCACATTCCTCATTATACTTTTGACCTGCAATTGCTTCAACTACGTGTAATTTAATTTGAAAAGTATCAGGGACATTAAATCCTCCTGCACTTTGCGAAATTTTATTTACTAAATCCCACAGCTGGTCAAATTCGTATCCTGCTATTGGTCTCATACTTTGATAAGCATCATTACCTTGCATTCCGTCAAATCGAAAACTCAAACAGAATCGGTTATTACCAGCTCCTCCAGCTTCTATTATTTTAGTATACACCTCCTGGAAGGCTTTTATGGTCCATTGTACCGCATTAGATCCAATCGGTACAGGAGCTATCCGAAACTTCATAGCATGACTATTTACTCTATACCTGTTGAGGCGTTCGACTCCATTGAAAATTTGAATTAGTGGCTGATCAAGATTATTATCTTCAACATCCACGTTTTGAGCATTTGCGATTTCCTCTCCATTCTCAACAATGTTTTCGCCTAATACTGAATGAAGCCCTTGAACATCATCTCGATCTGCGTTGATATTATTGTGGGCTATACCTGCGCCAACTTGCGGGAAACCTTTACAAAATAATATTACATGAAAATATATTACACTAATAAAAATAATAATGATAGAAATCTACTACTTACCGTCAAATAAACTTTCATCAAAATCTTCAAGTAAAAATAATTGATTTGGAGAAGCCGCGATTCCAAATTCCCTAAGAATTTCATCATCTTCATTATTAGCGCGATTAGGAGACTGTGCATACAAATTTAATTCACCACTATTCAATTGTACTAAATTTTCCGGTAAGGCGTTTGCCTCGAGAAACGCCTGTAAAAACTCGTCATCAATTTCCGAAATATCTAATAGATCCATGGTGTATGGGTATTCGTAAGAGACTAATACAAGACTCATTTCTTCAATCTAGGTAATTAAAGAAAGTTGGGAAAAACTTGTATCTTCCCCCCTCTACTCGCTTATACCTGATTATCATTTATATTATACCTTGAGTTTGGTAGTTTTCAAAATTGATTCGTCACGACAGGTTATAGTATACTATAGCTAAAGAGAAATAGTGTATATTATAGTATAATGGAAATATTATTTGTGTTTGTATTAACGATGACACCATTAGTGTCTTTGTCAACAGCGTATTCTTTGACTTACCGGGATCATAGTTACTTTCTTACGGATTTTACAGGGACACGAAAAATAAATACGCTTGCAATGATTGGTACTCATAATTCTGCCACATATAAAACTTTCATACTGGCTGCTCAAACTCAACAATTGAACATAACTGAACAATTAAAGGCTGGTGTACGAGTACTTGACCTTCGAGTACGTAGCATTGAGAATGTTTTTGCAATGCATCATGATCTCGTATATTTGGGAATGATGTTTGGTGATATAGTGAACCAAGTGATAGAATATTTGAGAGAATATCCATTCGAATTTGTAATAATGTTCATGCAAAAGGAGTACGTTAGTGAAGCGAACACAATGACAGAATGTGAAATTCTAGAAAACAAATACATTAAGCCACTCGGTAATCTGTTTGTCCAATTTTGGTCAGTCGACGACACTATTGAAAAACATCGAGGTAAAATTTTGTTGGCTCGTGGTAATAAAGGTTTTGGGAAATGTGTGGCGACTTTGGCTTGCGAGCAGCAAAATCAATGGAAAATATCTCCTAGTTTTACTCGTGATGACAAATGGAATGCTATAGCCTCTTTTCAAGATAGAATGTTCAACACTTATTCCGGAAAGTCATGTTATATCAATTATTTATCGGCTCATGGTGGCATAATTGGTCCTAATACTATAGCTAATAAATTTTTAAGAGAACCTGCATATTTTCTACCCGATGAATATCCTCCTGGTATGAATTATAGAATGACTAAATACTTTCGTAATCCAAAGAATACTTTGTATATAATTATGGCCGATCACCCACTTCCTCAACTATTAGACAAGATTGTTAGCAGTAATTATGACTAAAAATACATATACCTAAAATAAAATCTATGTTTTTATAAGTATGAATGTGCGTGTGAAGAAAATGATAAATAAAAAAAAGAATAAATAAAAACCTGTTCTTATTCAAATTTACCCTCATACACCAGTTTTCCATCTAAACATTCCATTGAACCCAACAATCATCTCATCTGCATTCAATTAAAATTATCTACGGCTCATCTCGTCAAAAAATTCTTATACCAGCGGTCCATTGTACCCTGATTTCCTGACTCTCACCTAAAACCTGCACACCTGCAGTCAATTAAAATTTCCTATACTCATCTCTTTAATTTGAGCCCCCCATAATCCATTACACACAATCATCCACGCCCATCTCGTCAAATATTTTCATACCAGCGGTCCATTGTACCCTGATTTCCCGACTCTCACCTAAAACCTGCACACCTGCAGTCAATTAAAATTTCCTATACCCATATCATTAATTTTGACACCTACAATCCATTACACCCAATCTCCCACGCCCATCTCGTCAAATATTTTGACAAGTCATTTGGGCCCCCTCACCGACAAAGGGAATTCCCTCTGACGTCACGGGGACCCCTTCCCCCCTCACCCTTCCCCCTCGGGAAAACCCCCTGGGACCGGCGCCAGGGGCCGCAGGGTGGGGGCTAGACATGTCTCCCCAGTTATGCCCTATACTACTTTTAAATTTATCGATTTTGCCAAAAATCACCATAATTGGTAGTTTCTCGATTATTGGTCATTTTTTCGATTTCAAAATGTTTTTTTCACCACTAATCTCGATTTCTTTGATCAATAAGATTGATTATCGAAAAAAATTGAAAAAAAAAATTTTTTTTTCAAAATTTTTTTTTTTTGTTGTATTCGCAATGATTTATCATTGTCAAAAATAATTCCTCAATTTTTTTTTACCGCCGGCATTAGCGTTACCCAAAGCGTACGACGTGGAGGTTGCTCGGTCGGATTTACGCTTCTTACACACGCGCGTGTGTGTGTGTGAGAGAGTGTGTGTATGTGTGTCCGTCTGTGTGTGTGTGTGTGTGTGTATGTGTGTCCGGCTGTGTGTATATGTGTGTGTGTGCGCGTGCGTTTGTGTCTCCGTCTGTCAATGTCTATGTCTCTACGTCTGTCTTGTGTCTTTGTCGGCATCTGGTGAAGGGCCTCTAAATTTTTGGGTCACAATTTAGTACCGCGTATTGCCACCTCTGTTTCGTATTACCGCTTGTAAGCGCTCCCGCATGTTGATGCACCGCCGAATTTGTCGCTGCGTAATCCCTTGCCAACATCGTAATAACGCTTGAGTCAACTGTTGCAAAGTATGCAGATGTGGATAGTCTCGTCGCAATCGACGCCCAAGCATGTCCCATACATGCTCAATTGGGTTTAAATCGGAACTCATGGGTGGATGATTAAGCGTTGTCACGTTGTTGACACGAAGGTAATTTCGCGTAATTACTGCGGTATGAGGACGAGTATTATCCTGCATCAAAATAAAGCGTCTTGCCCCCATTCGTCTACGCATAGGCAGGACGTGTGGTTCAAGAACTTCGTTGATGTATCTTTCGGCAGTCAACGTTCCGCGAAGAATGATCAATGGGGTTTTGGTATTGATGGATACGCCTGCCCATACCATAACTGATCCACCATTAAACGCCGTAACCGGTATTGTGAAACGATCTTGATTTCGTTCCCCACGACGACGTCAAACGAGAGGTCGTCTGTCGTCGCTATAAAGGCTAAATCGGGACTCGTCAGTGAATAATACACTGGTCCATTGCCTACGACCCCAATGGTGATGGTGACGCGCATACTCCAATCGGGTTCGACGATGTCTAGGAGTAAGCATAGGCACGCGATTTGGGCGTCACGCACGTAGTTCTCGCTCTCGGAAGCGATTTCGAACAGTTGAAGCTGAGATGTTCTGTTGGGGAGGACGTTGTCTACGATTACGAAATCGCTGAGCGATTATACGTGCATGTGCAGCAGGATCTTGACGAGCTAGTCGAATGATTGCTCGATCATCGCGCTCGGTGGTGATTCGATGTCTACCTTGTCCTGGACGACGATCGTAACTTTGAGTCTCGTTAAATCGCGCATAGGCACGACTAACAACGGACTGGCTCACTCCCATTGTAGCAGCAACTTCCACCTGACTGTAACCCTCTTGAAGAAGGGTAACGATGCAAGCCACATCTGTGGCACTTAAATGATGCCGTGGCATATCAAAAACTTAGTTTTAGAAACACTGTTTTTATCTTTTCAGAAAGCTTTATGTAAATTTAGACTTGTATGAATACAAAAAAAATTTTAATTTTGTGTACAGAAAAGCAGGAACTCATTGGAGGGTATATCAATTTTTTTAAATTAATTTTTAAGTTGACAGTTAAAGCAGATGCAGTTACAGCGGTGACAAAAAAATTGAGGAATTTTTTTTGACAATGATTAATCATTGCGAATACAACGAAAAAAAAAAATTTTGAAAAAAAAAATTTTTTGAAAAAAAAAAATTTTGAAAAAAAAAAATTTTTTTTCAAAATTTTTTTTTTTAATTTTTTTCGATAATCAATCTTATTGATCAAAGAAATCAAGATTAGTGGTGAAAAAAACATTTTGAAATCGAAAAAATGACCAAAAATCGAGAAACTACCAATTATGGTGATTTTTGGCAAAATCGATAAATTTAAAGCTTCGGAACACTAAGAAAGAAAAATCGCAGCACTTTGAAATTTTCAGGGTTTTTTCAGGACACTTTGAGGTTAAAAAAAAAACGACGATATCCTTTGTTCGTCCGTTATATCCAAAGTTATAGCAAGATTTCCGAATATCCTTAAATATGCGAATTTTGACCTGTTTTTTAATAAACATTATCGCTTCAAAAAAAATTTTTGTATGAAAAGCGACTAATTTTTTCTTATAGAGGATGTTTTTCAGTTTTCAAAACCCTACTTCCATTTTCTGTACGACCAGTACGTCCGGAGTTATTGATTATCAAAGCCAAAATGGACTTTTTTGCTTTGATCAATGATAACTCGGCGCCAAATCGTCGTAGAGACATTTTGAGGCCGCTAAATTGAAGGGCATAAAATTTCCTAAAAGAGTCACGAAGTCAAATTATCCAAAAAAATTTATTGAAGCCCATAGACTTGTTGAAAGACAAGACATTTCTTAAGATTACTACGGAACCGAGCATGATAAAAATATTTGAGGTCCAGATATGAAAAATAGAAACTTGAGGCTACAATTTGCTTTTTTTATTTTTACTATACGATTATTTTTTACCGAGTTACAGCATGTTGAAAATCACCCAAAAATTTCGAATTTTTTTTCTATCCCTTAATTTTTGGGACTAGTGTATATAAAAATCAGACATTTAAAAATCATTTATTTTCTGTAGAGCTTTAAAGCGTCTGACAAAAGTTCTGGCCCATGGAAAGCGTCTGACTTCTTTGATATTACTTCAAAGTAATATTCTACAAAATATATATAAAAATCAGTCATTAGAATTTAAGTTAACTAACTCTGATTTTTAGTTACCTTTCTCACCTGGTACCTGCGCAGGTGTCACCGAACCAACTCCACAAACGTACAGGTATTAAAAAGTACACAAGAGACTACTTAGAACCGAAATTTCTATGCTTAAGAAAATAAGTTGTGTCTTATCGCTCTGGGATCTTGGACTACATCAAAATTGATCTATTCGTTTAAGAGATATCGTTGACAAAGAAATTTCAAAAAAAGGTTCTTTTCAAAGAATGCCACCGTTGCACTGAATGCTACCTCAAATGTTAAAGTCAGTTTATTAGTTCAAAATATATTGGTGATAAAATATTTCAAAAATAAGAATTGTCATCATTTTCCCAGAATAACTCACTATATAAGTTATCAAATGTACCTGAAATTGAACCAAGTCTATTATTTTACAGTCTCTTTCGGATAGTTCAAAGTTTATTGCAATCATTTCGTTAGTTTAAGTGATATTATCCAAGAAATATAAGAAAAATCACTGTTTTTTACACTTTTTTCGGATATTTTATACATTAACTCTCTGATCTGATCCAAAACTCAATGAATTCTCTTTCAATTTTCAATCAGACTTCAGTCTGAATTTATTGATTTAATTGAGCAAAATTGTGAACAAATCTTCAAAAATTGTTTATTGAAACTGAAAGAGCTCAAAAACACAAATATACTGTTGAGCTCATCGAGCTCGAATGAATATTTTGACGAAAGTGTTATCGAGCTGTCGGAGTTTGAAAACTGCGGAAAGTTCCGGGGCTAGCTCGCAGGGTCAGCCAGCTTACGAATTTTTTTTTTTTTTTTTTTCGATAAGCCGAAATCGTGGTGAAAGTGAGCGTACTTTTTTCAAGGCGCGTGTCTTCAGAGTGGTACAATTTACGCTGTAATGAACATTTTTACTTGAAATTTGTTTTACATACTCTTGAAATATTAATAAATAAATTGTAGAAAACGCAGAGTTCTATCTTTTCATTGGACACCAAAAAAAAAAAATTTCCAAGAAAGGCTTAAAAACAGACCATCATAAGCAGGAACCCCCTTAATTATGCAGCTTAAATTAAGAGAGTTCTCTGAACAATTGGTGCCTGCCAATTTTGGGGCAATTGGGACCCCTCTGATTGGAAAGCCCAGTCGAAAGTGGTGTTTAAGAATTACAAAACATCGACCAGGTTTAGAGGATGTATCAAGTCTATTTTATTCTACAGCATGTCAATTGGAAATTTTTTAGAATAACTGAGAAGAACTCCTTTCATCTAAGGTGCGAAATCCCTATGCCGCTTAAAAAATTCCAGCTCAACTTAAATTATCCAATCAATACTGGTTTAACCCATCTATAGAAACCGTATTCATTTCTAAATTCTTATACAAGAAACTATGCCCAAGCTACAATCACAGTGTACAAGACCTTCGATCACGTCTTATTTAGATGTCCAGCCTATAATCAACTCAGACACAATTATCTATTTTATCAAACTTTGGCTTAGCTGACTTTAGTTCTAAACTCCAGGGACCCCAAAGGTATCAATGACATCACGAACTACACTTTAAAAAGCTTACAGACAAATGCAGACGTAAGCGAGTACAGCTGGCCTTAGCTGCTTCAAAATGTTTTATTTGACCTCGGCCCTACCTTAGATTATGCATTTGCTTTTTTCTTGTAATTCTTACTAGGCTTCATTCTTTAAAATGAGCATTATCGCTGAATACTGTGCATCACCTTACTTAATCTGAATTCGTGTACACATGCCTAAGAAATCCTAATCTTCTTTCTTATTCAACGAGTAGTCTGCCGGTTATATAGCTCTATATTGAAGAGAATTAGTACGTTCAAATTGAATTGGTGGCCTGGAAAAAGGCCGTTGTGGTATTGAGTAAGACCGTTAGAGAGTTTCTTATATGCTGGAGACGATGATGAGAGAGTTCGATGCTGGTCCTTAAAAGAACCGTTAGTTGTAGCAAAGTAGTCTTACGAAAGTACCCTGAGATCTAGTTGACTAGCCTTGAGAAGAGCTGAGTCAAATGACAGTTTATTACGAGAAAAGCCCTAAGAACAGCTAGTCAAACTTGAAAGTAAGTTCTAAAAAGAACTGTGGGGGTTGAGTTAGTTGCTGGAGATTATTCGAGCCTTGCTCGCTCGAATATTAACTATTTAGCACTGATAGCCTCGTTCGCTATCGGAAGAGTGTTCTTTCCAGTTGGACTGATCAAGAACGGATACGCTGCTGCTCTCAGATCGCCTTGTTTTATACCTGAGAGTCCGGCTTCTAGAATGTTCTCGACGGAGTGGGAAGAATTGGTATTCGCGCTCTAATGAGATGGCTGGCTTTTGAAGAGAGAAGGAAAAGTTAAGAGCTGGCCAATGAGAAGTCTTGGTTGAGGTTGGAGGGGGTAGAGTTCACTTCCATTGGTCTTTAGCGTGCTGAGACCGAGTAGTCTCTCTCATCGTCTGCGCGAAGTTAGTGAGGCACGGTATTTCTCCATGGTTTGCGTAAAGTTTATGAATTACTTTTGAACATTTCTAGAATCATGTAAATTTAAATGAAAAAAATTTGTATTTGTTCTGTAACAGGGTAAATTATAGCTAATAGAGAATAAATAAATTTGAATTTGAATTTCGTTTCCCGCCGATAACCGGCCGATGACCTCGTAAGTTGCGAGTTAGTGTTGCGACTAGTCACCGGGTGTCGCATGGATCACTACGCCCCGTTCGTCATTTCCTAGTCTAAGATAGTGGGAATAGGTTTCCGGACTAGTGAATGGGAGTGAAACGATATAATGGACTGCGGAACGTGAAAAAGATCAGAGTTGCCCAGACGACAACAACAACCGGACGCAATTGATAATTCAGGTAAATATATACGTCCGTTCACGCTTTACGTGGAACGAGGCGATTAATTATTAATTAATATTTAACTTGTTAATTAATTATTAGGCCTTTAGGCCGATAATTACTTTAATTAATACTTAATTACACTGTCTAATGCGTACTGTTCATTGACAGATATTCAATCAATATAATTGGGAGTAAGGCGAAAGAGGAGCAGAGATAATTTGCGAGAACTAAGTCGTCTGGTACGGAACGAAGAGTAGTCACCACGAGGTTTATTGATAATCGCCGCATATCAGCTCTATCCGCTAATCAGTTGCTGCTGTAAAATTAAAAGGTAAAATTTATAATTAATTGAGGCCTCTAATTTTATTAGAGGGCCGAATTAATTATAAATAAATTACTTAACATCTTCCTGCGGGTTCAGTAATATTATATTGGTAGCCCTAGGCCTGTCGGCTGGGGTTTATCCTCGCGTTTCAAACTTTCTGTCGCATCTTTTGCCGCGCGTTCGCCATTTTGTGTAACTCTAAATTTATTATATTCGAGGCCTCTCGGCTGGAGTAAAATAAATTTCCGCGTCAGTTGTTCATAATAAAAATTCAATTTAAATTCAATATTAATTATAAAAGTATTTCAGGCCTGTCGGCCGCCTCGAGTAAATCATCCGTGTCGTTAAAATCGCAAATTCAGGCCTCGTGACGCCATTTCCCGGGCCGAATATTTTAGTCATTTCTAACGTAATTCTAGTCGTAAAATTAGTCTTAAAATAATTTTAAGTAATTTTAAAATAAATATAAATTAATAAATCTAAAATCAAAAGACGCTAGGAAAATTACGGTAGAATTATTGTCAAGTAAAGCAAGCACGGATTATTTTGTCAGTAAATTGAGTTGAATACTGAAGTATAATTATCAGAAATAATTGAACGAATTAAAAATATATATAATTTTGGGAGCAAATGTTAATAAAAGTTATTGGAAAATTAATTAATTAATAATTAAATTAAACCAAAATTAATTAATTAATATAAAGTGAGTGAATTAAATAAATCAGTGAAAAGGAATAAGAATTAAAATTATTAGTGGAATTTTGATATTGAAAATTTAAGTTGAGTAATTAAGTAAAAGTAATGATGTCACTGAGTATAAAATAAAATTGAGTACAAAGTCGAGTCAAGTAGTTTTAAGTAAAATTTAACTGTGTCTGTGATAAGTCCAGGGGACATTTTAGTTATAAGTAAATACACATCCAGGGGATGTTTTTAATTTAATATTAAGGTTTTTCGTCCAGGGGACGAGGTTATATTTTAAGGTTTTCCGTCCAGGGGACGAGGTTAATAATTGTGGGTGTGTGTGTGTAAAAACGTTCAGGGAACGAATTAGTTTGTCATAAGTAATACCGTCCAGGGGACGAGAAAATTAGTTTGTCATAAGATTATTAGTTTGTCATAAGGATTAGTTTGTCATAAGGAAATTATTGGTTAATAAAATAAAGCAAGGTGCTAAAAATTAATAAAATTTTGATCAGCATTATTTCAGTTATTTTTCCATTCCTCACCTCTCTCACAAAATATTACAAACGACTCTGAGAATTATATTAATTTAATTTAATTAATTAAAATAAAATCATACAACATCCGGTTCTGGAAGGCCGAGTCCATCTTCCAGTGGTGCCCTAATATTCGTCTATAATACTAGGTGTGACCAGACTTGGCAAGTGAACTCTCTGTCATAGTTCGGTTTATCTGTGAGTAATTTACGTAATAATAATTAGTACAGCTGTAATGAATTTATCAGGTGCTAGTGAAGACAGAATTGTAGAGGGTAGACTAGAAGTTGACGCTGGTTTGCAACTGGATCCGGCTCACGCAACATTTCTTTCTGCCAAATTTGCTTCGAAGTCTGTTTGGCTCGTTCACTCGTACTCGTGTGCTCGTGATCTCGAATTCGCGGACTCTCGAATATCTGTAAATGACGTTAGGTCCCAGTGGAATTGTTGAACATTGGGCATAAAGAGAGACTGCGATAGGAGTAATTGATCTGAAGGTGAATGAACAGTTCTCAGGGATCCACAACTGCGATGGGAGTCGTGATCCTGGGAGTGAGTGAACAGTTTTTAGGAATCCTCGACTGCGATGGGAGTCGTGATCCTGAGACAGATAGAATGATTCTCAAGGATTCACGACTGCGATGGGAGTCGTGATTTTGAGACAGTAAATAGCTCTCAGATATCCATGACTGCGATGGGAGTGATGGGTCTTAGGCAGAGTACTCTGAGAGAGGGAAGATACGTGCATGATCTTCCTGATTCTCCATGAGGATAGCAAGAGAGCGGAACATGAAAATAAGACCACCAGTATGGGAACTGCTGGCTGAGCAATAGATATAGCTTTGACTGTACCCAGAGAAGGCATAGATAATGTGAGTTACGTACCAACTTGCTAATTGTAATAAATAATAGCAAGTTTAGGTAGAATTAGGTAGAATATCCTTAATATTTGTAAAAATTCTACCTAAACTTTCTAATTTTGACAACTCGTCCTGCAAGCCAGGCAACCCGAGAGCCCTTTTTTTACAACTTTGCAGCACTCGCTGGGGTCATAAACCATGGGTTCAACGCAGCGCTTGAACGTGACGTCGACACCTGAAACGTTTCGACTCTCTTCTAGCTTAAGTTTTTTTTTTTATATAAACTTTTCTTGTATTTACAAAAAATATTCAACAAATAATTTCGTTGTTTCAAACTAGAATACTCTGGATTTTTTCAACGGAAAAATACTCAGGTACAGTCTAGTCCTTTTATTTTTTATATATTATTCTTCAACCACCGAGTCCTAGAACCCAGGTCAACGAAGCCAGTTCCTTCTGATCCGTTGTAGTGAAAAGCTCTTGGTTTCCAATCTTCCAGCATTAATATTTCTCATAAGTTGTCTCATCGATCGTGTCTGTTGCGTTATCATCAATTCAGTGCTAAGTGCTTCACTCTCAAATAGCGATCTTTGCAATCGTTTCGTTCCTGGTTGCAATTTAATCCGGCAGATCCAGATATTTCTTTTCATCGACTGGTAGCAGTTATCATCAGCTATCTTCACTCCCGATACGCGGCTGCACGTAGCTACGAATTCGATAGTGGGAGCTCACACCGTGCGATTTGCAGTCGAAGGCCTTGCTGTTATTCATTATTATATAATCGGGTACTTCTCGACTTCCGTGGTCTCCAAGAAGATGCATGCTTACGAGGTCGCAATTTGGACATCTTTTGAACTCGAAAAGTTCTAAGGGCGCCACTGAAAGTAAATTGCACGATCTCTCAGTATCGTGTGCAAGGCAAAACAAAGTAGAGAGAAATGAAATCTTAAGGACGAATTCGAAAATTTCCTTACCGTGGCTGGACCACACAGCTGCAGCGATAGGTTTTAAATATAACAAAATCAATCACTTCATGAGCGGTCGGTCAGACTCAGCGTCATAAGTCAATTCAGATATAATTATTTCAATAAATATAATTTAATGAAATATATTCAAATTTATTTATAATATTTATGTGGCAACATATATGCTTCCTAGTTGATATTTAATAGATATAACAATGATAAAATTTTCATTTTCCCGACAATATTTACGTATTTTTAAAATTTGACTTAGTTCTTAATTTATTACAAAATTTCTCTAATTGTGACAACAATTATTATTTCCTTAACATTAAACAAATCTTTGCTGGCGAAGCGATAAATAAATTCCAATCCACACTCACACACAGACTGTCCGCAATTATAAAATCCTTAACTACGCATGAAGTTCTAGGCTGTCTTTCTAGCCTAAATTTTGTTTTATTAAAATTTTATCATAATAAATTTTACTTAATAAAGTTCTCAGTGATGCGATCGGTGAGACTCAGTATCTCTAGAAGAATACCTGCTAAATTAAATTAAATCTAAATATTACAATTTTTAACTATTAAATAATTAATCAGTGGTCATTAGACTTAACTGAAAAATTTTTCAATATGACGCTACCTAATCGAGACAAACCCAGACACTTACCCAGAATGGCGACCGAATACTCTCGAACCCACGCCGCGAAAACCGATAAATTTTATCTTAGTAATTTATATGTATATACGTAAAAATTTTCTTTATCTCATTAAATTTCTATCAAGATAATCCAGTTACAAACCAGCGTCAACTTCTAGTTCTACCCTCTGCAATTCTGTCTTTACCAGTACCTGATGAATTCATCACAGCTGTATTAGTTATCATTGAATAAATAAATCACAGATAAACTAAACATTTGGTCCTTCGAGCCGGATCAGGTGACTAGAAAACACGAGGGTTGAACATGTCAGAGAGCTCTGCTGCGGTTCGAAGGAATGCCGACCTCATTTCTTCATCAGAGCCCCATCACTCCTGGAGATTTCGATAAAGCGAGAGTATTCTGGCTCAAGTACACCCAGAAAATCCACTTCTCACTGGAAATCAGGATGCTAAAAAATGGACATCAGGTACCGAGGTCTAGTCCGCTGACACGACTGGCTCCGAGACTGGATACGCTGGGAATTCTCCAAGTGGGAGGTAGGCTGCCGAACTCACATCTCGCTTCAGATGCCAAACATCCAGACATACGGCTGAGACACGCAAAACTCACAACGTTAATAATTCAGGATGCGCATCACCAGACGTTGCATGGTGGCACTTAGCTCACCTAGTTCTTTACGCGCAGCACTTATTGGATCCTTGATGACCGCGCGCCTGTGCGATCAGACATATTTAAGTTTGTCTGTTGCGCTCGCTACCGTTAACAGCGAGCACAGCAGATAATAGAAACATTACCAACCGCCAGAGTTACACCATCAAAGGCTGTCTACAACTCAGGAGTTGATTATGCTGGACCTTTCATAATAAAAACCTGGAAAGAACGAGCAGCTAAAACTTACAAGGGATAGCTGGCACTGTTCGTATGCCTCGTCACCTCTGCCCTGCACCTCGAACTGGTCAGTGACTACTCTGCAGACGCCTTCATAGCTGCATTCAGGTGCTTTATCGCCAAACGTAGTCGATGCGCCAACCTTGACTGTGACTGTGGGACAAATTTCAAAGGAGCAGATGCAGAGATGTTGAAGTTACTCACTGTAGCCACGGAAGAGTCCACTGTACTTACCAACTCACTTGCCAACATAGGGACCAAGTGGCATTTTAATCCATCGGCTGCTCCACATTTTGAAGGTACATGGGAGGCTGGAGTTAAATCGGTAAAACACCATCTACGCCGCGTCATTGGCGAACAACTGCTCGCTTTTGAGGAAATGATGACATTGTTGACTCAGATTGAAGCAATTTTGAATTCAACGCTGCTCTGTGAGATTACTGAAGATCCAGATGATCTCACCATGTTGACTTCAGGGTACTTTCTTATCGGCGAGGCGCCTTATCTGCTGCCTGAGTCTACGTTAGAGGGAGAAAAGATCAACCGCCTATCATGATACTAGCTTATTCGGCAGATAACGTAAAGATTCTGGTCACAGTGGTCAACTTCATGCCTCCAACGATACCAGGCCATTGATGTGGGAACAAGAATTACCAGAGCTCAAGCCAGGGCATATGGTCTTGGTTGTCGACAAACACTATCCACCCGCCAAGTGGCCGTTGGATCAAATCATCGAGGTCTATCCTGGTACAGACGGACACATCAAGATTGTCACCGTCCGAACACAAACCACCATCTTGAAAAAACTGATTGTCAAGGTCTGCCCGTTACCAATCAACGAAAACATCATGTAAGATATTCATTACGGGAGTAACGACTGACGCGCGGGAAATTTTGGAATAATCAAACAGTATTAACTATATTTGATCGTAAAAATAGACAGTTATTTTTTTTTTAAAAATGATCTTCATATTTATTTACATGTACATATTTCAACAATATTAATATTAATATTATCATACATTTGATAACGGTTCTATAATTTATAATACATATATATTTAAGCGTGCGTCATATCGGAGCAGCATTTTTTTTTAAGTGCATGTGGAAAAATCATAGTTCAACACAAAAAAATAATTTTCGTGTAAGAAAAAAAATTCTGCGACGATTACAGACCTAGCTTATTGAAAAATTCGATTTTCCTATTTAAATAACATGGGAAAAATTTTTTTTTAGCTTTAAATAGTTTTTATCTTTAACTTTACTTCAACTTTAACTTTAAGTAGATTTAAATCTTTAACAACTCAATAGATCAAATAGACTTATGAATATTTTTGTAGGAAATTGAACGCTCTACAAAAAAGGTTTCTTATCTTTTTTCGATAAATCTACCTGTTAAAAAGTTATTAGAGCTCGATGTAAATTTCGAGATCTTTTAACTTTTTCGGTGACATTATCAGATTATCACAAAATGTTATGAGGTTTTTTTTGTTGACAATTTTATTCTCTACAAATTATTATTGGTAAAGTTTCTTGAAATTCCGCATTGTTTTCCAGTTATTCCCATTTTAATGTCGAGCTATCGAAATCGATCAGAGCCACACTCTTAAGAGCTTGAAATTAAAATGAAAATAACTAGAAAACAATGAAAAATTTGAGAAAACTTTATAAATAATAACTTGAAGAGAGTAAAATTATCAACACAAAAGACCGAATAACATTGTGTGACAAATCTGATAGTTTCACCGGAAAAATGAAAAAGATTTCGAAATTTACTTCGAGCTCTAATAACTTATGAACAGGTGAATTTATCCAGAAATAATGAGATACCTTTTTTGTAGAGCGTTAAATTTCCTACAAAAATATTTATTAGTCTATCCGATCCATCGATTTGTTAAAGATTTAAAAATACTTGAAGCTAAAAAAAAATTTTTCCCGTGTTATTTAAATGGGAAAGTCGGATTTTTCAATAAGCTTGGTCTGTAATCAACGTAGAATTTTTTTTCTTGCGCGGAATTTTTTTTTTTGTGGTAAACTATAATTTTTTCCCCATGTGCTTAAAAAAAAAAAATGTTGCTCCGAAATGGCGTACCCTATATATATATATATATATATATATATATATATATATATATATATATATATATATATATATATATATATATATATATACGGAATTTGAATCGCTTCATGCTTTGGGTAATGTATTCCTAAATAAGGACAAATTCTATGTAGTTTTCATAACGTCAAACATTATTTCTAAATTCTATATGCATGATAAGTGCGTTTTGACAATATTATTTATTTTATGATTTTAACCGGCAAATTTAGTCAAGAGTATTACATTTTTTCAATTCATTTTTTTTCTTTAATGCTTCTTAAATAAAAAAATTATTGATGATAAATTCACATATAACACATAGAAATATTTTTCACTCTCAACAGCAAAATCTAAATCACTGCTAGTATACTTATGATTTATTGATATTCTATAACCTCAATTGATTCACTCATAGTTAAAACTCGAACAACCGACGTCTTAAGAACTTACAATTTTTTTTTTTTTTTGATAAAAGTCAATAATTAATTAAAAATTACAAAATAATCATTTCTGAAAATTAAATATGAATTTATGAAAAAAAAAAAAAAAATATAAATAATAAATCATTGCTTTCTACGAAAAATGAATAATATTTCTAACAAATACATAAAACATTTAACAAAAACTACTAAAAGTTTTTTTTTATAAACATGTTTAACAAAATAATTCAATTAAATATTAAGAAAAATAATCTTAATTGACGTTCAAATTGTTATCAGTAATTATTCAATTAATTTAACACTTGTTGGTTTTATATGACTACGCAACGATTAATTGTTTCATATTCTTTGACTTTTCTTAAACATGTTTTTCGAAAACATAATCTCGAGTTACTTTCAAGTCTTTTCTAGATTGGCAATTTCAATAATTACATTAAATAAAATTTATATTCAAAGTTAATCCACACAAATTATAAAACCTGGTACAATTTTCATAAATATTAGATGCTTATCAACATTATTATCATCACTATGTCAAATAATATAATAAGTTATAGTTGAATTCGTAAAAGAATGATCTTTTACCCTATCATTTATCTGCAATCAAGTCATTACTGCGCATGTGCGTTAGTGCGAATTCATATATTTATCATATCCAAATAGTGAAACAGTAGATCATTTTTTCAGACTCAACTATATGCACAATCTACAAACAATCTGAGTTACGTATACACGCTATAAAAAACAAGTGATAGTAGTAACAGTAACAATAACAACAACGATCAATTAGGCTTATATGGTCAAGCAAATAATGACAACTGTAATTTTATATAATTTCTTCTTTTTTTCTCCACTTGTTTTTTCTTATTCAGATATCTATAGAAAAGCATTTTAATAATTACAATAAATAATTTGATATATCAGTTAATTATTTAATGCAAACAAAACGCATGATAACTTAAGAAAAATTTCTGAAAAATCAATTTACCTTCGAATCCTTTAACTTAGATAAGTTATTTTTAGATAGATTATATTTCCAGATATGTACACAACAGATAGACACAATTATTCATAATTATTTGTATTTTTTTAGATTATTTTTATGCATATTAGTGTGTACTATAGATTATTCTACATAATATACAACCAATTAAATAAATTTTTAATTCAAATGACAATATTATTTCAATAAAAATTGATACTGCTTAAGATATCTCTAGAAGTCGGTTAATCTCATATGACAATGGTCCCAAATATTAAAGAGTAGTCATCTAAATACATAATCATATATCATCGTAATTAAAAGCTTTTTTTTTTATTACCTTCTATTGAAATCGCAAATTTGTTTCTATTTTTTCTTTTTTTTTCTTTTAATTAGTTACTTATTTTATTCCATAGACTCTTAAAACTGTTCTATTTTTTAATTTATATATTTAATTAATTTCTTATAATCAATGACGACATGTTAACACTAATACTTGAAAAAGTTACATGATAAAATTTTTTTTTACTTCTATGTATAATAATAATGTTCTTTGATTAATTTCTCTATAAGAAATGTAACCGAATTTCTAAGTAAGAGTCTTACTGTAAATGTCTAAATAGTTTTTCACGTTTTAAAAAAAAGATGGAATACTTTTTTTGTAGACAATATAAAGCGCCACAATAAATATTTCTCAATATCTACAGACATACTTGCAAAAAACCAACCGTACTTTTTTTAAAATAACTTTAAAGTTTCGATGGAAAATTTTTCCCTCAATTTACTAAAACCAATGTACTTTCTGGGAATTTAAACTTGTTCATTGATCGTATGTCAGAATACATCAATTCTTTAATATTTTGCTACGAAATTGAAATCGTTAAAAATTTTCTTTAAAATTAAAAAACAAATTACATTGAGTTCTTAACAAGTTTAAATCAGCCGAAAATATAAAATGTAAATATGATTATAAAATAACTTATTAATATATTTATTTTTGCATTATTGAAAATTTTTAAGTCATAAAAATTGAAATCACGTTGTATTTTATTTTATTTCGTTTCATTTTGATAATTGTTTATTTTATTGTCAATGAATAATTAAATTAATAAAATATTAATTTCAAAGTCACGAGTGATTCGAATAACCCTATTCTTAAAAGGCTTTTTTTTATATACATATAATTAGTTTTTAACGAGGAGATATTTTATTACAAGACTTTAATAAACTCGGAATGATCAAAAACTAATAAACGTTTTTGATAATAACGTTACTCACGCATTGAAAAAATTGTTTGAATTGAAATGCGACTCAATATTTTGTTTAATCACTTAAAGCATTTATTTTTAAGTAATCACATTAGTATTTCCATTTACGATCATTCTTCAATTCATGTAAAATTAAATAAAAAAACATAGCCGGATATATAAGGGCAATCTGCCTCCATGGTGTTTTCTATTTGGACTTCGAGGATCGTTTTCAAATAAAAATAACAGCCAATATTTCAACTCTCAATCTTCAGCAGTTTTCAGGTTATTTGTAAAAACCAATTTTCCAATTTGTTTTATCTTTAATTGTAAAATTGAAAATTAACAAACAGGGATTCATTTTCCAATATTAGCGAATGAAAGACGTGAAATAATATATTCTTTACGATCTCCACATGTACAGCCGTTATTTAAGAACAGGAATAACTTTAAAATCGTTTCCTGAAACACGTTTCTCAAAAGCCCATGCAGGAGCTGTCAGAGTTGAACGAAGGGGCCATGCTTGGCTCAGCACTGGGGAACCTAGCTTTGACACGTCTATATTAGCCCATGCTTGGGTCAAAAATAGTTACTCATTCTTGGCGATTCCAATCATTTCCTGAGTCTACAAAGAGACTGGGTCGCCTATCTTGGCCATTCAATGGCAACCCAGATTTAGAACAAGGTAGGATTATCCAAGTTCGGCTGTACATAAAGTTACCTACCTATCCTTGGGCCAAAATTATCTAACCCGGGTTTTTTTTATTAATTATTCAATTAACTTAATATTATGGTTTTTTAAATTAATAATTGTTTATCTTTGAATTAAAATAAGTTTCAATTGGCAAATATTTTTACATTCCGATTCAAATTAGTTACAACTAATAACTAAAAAGTTTTTTAGCTCGGTAATATTTGCAATCAACAACCGTAATTCTATAAATTTACTCATAAAAATTAATTTCACTAAGAAAAACTTATGAATTTTTAAAATAATTGTTATTTTCAATAATAGTGATAGAGCAACATAATTATACTAGGTTCTTAATGAATGATCAATTAAATTTAATAAATTTTATTTTTAAAAATCATGTAATAATAATAAAAATAATACGAAATTATTATTTTTTTTTTCTTCATCGAAAATCTTAATTAAATTGCTTATTATACTTCATAAAACCAAGTGGTTGTAATCAAGCGAATAAATAGAACATATAAAAGTTTTAGTTCAACATTAGTAGGTTCGTTCCGTAGCTACAGTTTAAACCCAGCGATCAGAAAGACGTCAGTTCACGCCCAGAACTCAGCAGAATTTTCACCGTGTTATTTTCATGTCATTTACCTCCTTTAAATAGTTTGAACGTTAATGATCACAAACTTTATTAGAATAATAATCATAAAATTTTTTTTTTCGTAAACTTATTTGTTTTGTGGATGCATGAGCCAAGTCTGGCAACCAAACATCGACCAGGTCTGGCAAGCAAGCATGGGTCAGGGCTGGCAAACAGGCTTGGCACGATGTTTTCATTCCAGAATTCGAACAAGGCTAGAACAAAGCTGGCTTACAAGTTCGGCCCAGAGTTCTACATAGTTGAACCAAGCCTGGGCCAAACCAGGGCCCGTCGTACTTTCCTGTCTGGAAGTGTCATCAAATTTTATGAGAAAAACTCTTATATACTCCTCTAACAGACTACTACTTTTTTGTTGGGAGAAGAATGGATGAAAAAAAGTTATTGCATTAAAGATTTATGTCTTACTACAAAAACACTAACAAAAACTAAGAAAACTACTTCAATTAATAAACGGTGGTAAAAATTTTTCAGAAGATGGTAAAAATAAATCTCTTTTCCATCCCGGGTAAAAATATTTCTAACTGAAAAAAAAAATTTATTTTTTTTCTTGGTCGAGAATTGGTCGAAAATTGGCTGAAAACAGGCCTAGGTAGTAAACACGAGGCTGAAACTCACAAGACCGAAAAAAGGACGACGAGGATTTATACTAACATTACTATTATTATTGTTGTTGTTGTTGTTGTTCTTATTATTTTTTTTTGTTTTTGTTGAATGCTCAGGGGGTTATCCCCGGTAGTCCGACTCTACCGAGGGCCTCACCTAAGCGCCAATTCGTTACTGCTTCGATGCTTCATCAACAAGATGATCAGCATGCGCAGCAGGCCAAGTTCCGTTGCCTTAGTAGACGGAGGAATCCGAGAATGACAGCCTTTTGCATCCGTGATGCCATAAACTCAACTTGCGGAGAACAAGTTGGGATTCTAGCTAATGCAGACACAAAAGTCTGTTTCGTCCCTCCGAGGACGTCAACAATTAGTACGACAAGCCTGACACGGTAGCCTCAGTAAAGCTTGCCAATTTCAAACAGGAGATCCTGATATATATCGTGTTTGTGCTCTTCTTTTACCGTGATGTTATACTCAGCCGGAGCTGAGAACTCAATAACATAAATATTACTAGCGATTTTATCGAAGACCACAATATCAGGTTTATTATGGTCGATTTTCCGCGTTGTTGCGAATGGTACATTCCAATAAATACGGCAACACTCATTCTCAACAACTCGCGGAATATCTCCTGGCAGGTAAGGCAGCACTGGTGTTTTATCGATACCGTGCGTGTGTCTAAGATGGTAATAAAGTACTCGCAGAGCAGCATTATGGCGCTGGATGTATGCATTTCTTGCCAGCACAGGACATGCTGACAAAAGATGCATGAGCGTCTCTGGATGCTGTTTACAAACCCTACACAAAGTGTCGGGTAGCTGTGTCTGGAGTACTATAGCACGGTATTCGAGAGTGTTAATAACACCATTTTGGCAGGCAAAAATATATCCCTCAGTCTCGGAAATCAGACCAGCTGACTTAAGGAACGAAAACGTCAGCTGCTCGGACAAGCTATTATCACCCACGTGCTTAAAGAACACGATGTGCATGGTTTTGTCCATATGTGCACTGTGCAGTTTTTGTTGCTCAGCGTTCCTGATGAACCTCTTAAATTACTCCTCAGGGAGATCAATAAAAGGGTTTACTCTTCCGAGACCGAGGGATTTCGTCGTGTACATTGCTGCCTTATATAAGAATACTCCCTTATGCACATTTTCATGACGATGAACAATTCGCATAAGGGAGTCTTTTTTAGCTGTAGTGGAATTGACGACTTTGTATGTTCATCCTAATACCAAACGGTCGTGTAGACACTCCAAGCTCTGTAGACCTCTTCCTCCGATGTGCCGGAAAAGGTATAATCTTGTGACTGAGGACGTAAGGTGCATGCTCCGATTCATATTCATGACTTTGATATCTTGATATTGAGGTCTCTGAGCTCTTTTCGGGCCCATTTGAGGACACCGAAAGAGTACAGGAGTACCGGGACCGCAAGCATGTTTGTTGCAGAGACTTTGCTTTTTCCGGAAAATTCTGATAACCAGATTTTCCGGAGTCTCCGCACATACTTGCTGCAGAGAGTCGTTTTGATTTTCGAGACGTCCTGCATGGGACTCCCGTCAATCCCTAGATATTTGTACGACTCTCTGGTGTCAAGATGGTCAATGACGCTCCCATCTACTAACTCGATATCTTGACGCACATCAGAACACTAACCCTTCACCGGATTAACGACCGCGCACTTGTCCAACCCAAAAGCTATGCCGACATCCCGTGTATACTCACCTACGATATTCAAGGCTGTCTGAAGGTGTTCCTCATCAGGAGCATACATCTTCAGATCATCCATATAGAGTAAGTGGTCGGTCGAATACTTCCGATCAGTTGGTGGACTCACTGAGTATCCATGGGTGCGGCGTAGCGCAGCAGATATTGGCAGTAGTGAAATGCAAAACAGCAGAGGGCTCAGGGAATCTCCCTGAGATACTCTTCGTTTGTACTGTACAGCTTCGGTTACACGTTTGTCGTTACCACATGAAATGTGGGACCATGTTCGCCAAAGTTGCATCGTACGCTGAATGCATCCCACTGTATCGCGATTGACCCCAAGACATTTGAGCAAAAAGAAAATAAGCTCATGAGATGTTGAGTCAAATGCCTTGCGGTAGTCAATCCAGGTCATTGACAGGTTGAGCTGATAGTAGATCGCGTCTTGAATGACGCATCGATCCACTAACAGATTCTCTCTGCAACCTGACAGGCCTCTTTTCCTGCCACGTTCGTATATTCGTTGCCGTACGGGGTCTATCTCCTGCAGAAGGTGATTAATCAAGATTTTTGTGAAAATCTTATAAACTGCATTCAAACAGGTGATAGGCCTGTACACGGAGAAAAAAATATAGTAAAATTTACTAAAAAATATGGGAACTTGATGGATGGAGGATCACCAGAAACAGATGTCTTAGGTGTCAGAAAGTGTGAAGGATTTAACCGGAACAAAGAGTTATTGGTAAGCCGCTTCAGCTTTTTCTCTAGTGACTTTTTAGCAGTCACTAGAGCCCGCAATTTGTTCAGGGAACCTTCTTTGCTGTGAAGAAGATTCTCCTTATTCAGCGTGTGATGCTGGTATCGTAATTGAGCCGCAATACGGCGGAATTTTGGTGAAAATGCTTTACGAGCATTTACAAAGTCAATTCCGGGTGAGTCTGTATTATAACCTTGACTTCAGCGTATTCGTTTTCACTATATTTAATCGAAATTTATTAGTAACAATATGTGCATTTATTTATTATTTAAATTCATGTTTTAATTAACATATTTATAACGTATATCTACCCCAAAAATCCGCGACGGAGACGCGAACCCGTTGGATATAACGTATGAGGTCGCCCACGCGTATAGACAATTAATAATAATTGACTTTAAACAATATTAAATGATAATAAATAATTTTATCGGATTAAAATAAATGATAAATTCTTAAAGAATAATTAGATTATAAATAAAAGTTCGGTGTTGTGCCTGAACCAGCTCCTCAGGCTGGGTTAGTGCACGTAGGTGCCAGACCGTTTTCCCAAAACTGACAAAATTTATTCAGGGGAAAAATTACGAAGAAAATCCGAGCAAGTAACTCGCGACAAAGCAGAAAGACATCCGAGAAAATATAGCAGAAAATTAAATAAATAATAGAAAAATTATAAATAAACAATAGATAATTTTCAGTAAATAATAAATAATTGCAAGAAAAATAAATGGAAATAACAGTAGGGAAAGATCCAGGAAAAATAAGTAACAAACTTTCCTCCGACAGTTGTTGGTTTCCGAATTTTAATTATAAACAATAATAATAAATATAAATAACACTATTTTACAATGATCGATTCTTGTTAATGAACCACAACACACACTTAGTGGTTATTAAGAACACATTAAAAATTGTTTAAATATTTTTTTCTTTTTCTGGGGATACAATTTTTACCGGCAATCACCTCGGCACTAGACTTATTATTCAAACTTAATACTCAAAAATAAAAATAGTAATTTGATTTAAAGTAATTAATTATAAAGAAATTACAGATAAATAAATAATAATTTCGGTTAGATTCCTTTTACCATAAATAATAAATAATAATAATGACAATATTTCCTTTTTATTTTTCTTCCACCACTCGTGAAAGAGAGAAAGATACGGTGTTTGTTCTCACTCACACTCATAAATAATAATAATTTATCTTTTTCAGTAATTTATGATTTCGAAATAAAAATAATTTTAGTATAAAACAATACTCCTCTAATAATTTTACTAACCGTTGGGGTATTTATATCAATAATAATAATTATTTACTTTCTTTAAATAATATAAAATAGAAATAATATTATAAATAATAATAATAATAATTTATAATGATAAAAATTCCAGTGAGAACCAAAAGAAAAATATCTCAAATACTTTGAGTAAATAATTACGCCATGAGATCAGACTTGAGGAATTTTCAAGTCCTGCATGTGTAGTATAGATATATATACTACCGGGATATATATATGTGTACCGGTAACGTTTCACGACGTTGCGTACGTTTTATGCAAATATATACATAAATATCGATATTTTCACCAATATCACCAATTAATATTTAATAATAATTAATGTTAATAATTCATCCGTGTATCATTCCATAAATATAAATTATAAATCAATTAATTTTTCCCTCGCGGCGACCAACAACTACCGGGGGAGGTTAACACGTGAAAATATTTTGCCCAGCCAAAGAAATACCAAGTACTTACTCAAAAATCAGCAAATAATCAGCTAAATACACAAAAATCGGTACAATTCAATTCACCTGGTGAATATTTATAAATCAATAACGTTAATCTTTTAGCTAATAAAAAAGACTCAATATCTTAGCAACAGAATTACAAAATCACGTCCGTACACGATGTTCTCCCGTATCTTTCTGTTTTAATTAGGTAAAACTCCACCTGTTGGTCTCCACGTAAAGGGCAGCACCATCGCCCTTAATTATTATAATTTCTTTTTGACATCCAAGTAAATTAAAAATATAAATCATAAACTTAATTCTCTAACACCGGAATGATATATGGTAAATTACTTAAATATATGAACTATTTGTTCATATCCTCTTTATGTTTTTCTATTAAATCATAAAATAAATATTAATTGTTTCTAAACACTAAACATCATTTGATGACAATTTTAAACGAAAATATATATGTTGACAATTGTTGGGGCATAATATTACGCCAAATTATGCGTCCCAACTAACTCAAAATTATTAATAATTACTTAAATTAAACAAAAGTCAATCGCTTGTAAATTAAATCATAAATTATAAAAATAATAAAATTAAATCATACGTGCTCTCTCATACCTTACGCGCATGCGCCAGCATCGTGCACGGACTGCCGTCTCATCGGTGAAATGGTAGAATGTCCGCGCAACGATTCAAATTTAAATATACAATTAAAATGTTTAACTTAAAACTAATTAAAACTAAATAATTTGAATCGTTACGTGACATATTCCTTCACTAAGGTTTCTTATCCCCGGTCTATTGGTTGAAATGCCAGGACCAAATATCTTTTCTCTTATCAGTCTGATTTTAAAGTAGGTCGAATTCTGGCTCATTATTTGGCATCATCAACACCGTTGGCATATTATAGTCAGGGATCCACGCCTGCTTTTATTACAAATCCAACTTAACAACTCGATGGATTGATCCAAAAATCTAATCAGCTCTGAAACTTTATAAGCCGCGTCGAATGACACCTTCACCATCAAAATCTGTTTATTCGTATACGAAAAACCGTCGTCAGACGAATTACAAAAACAATTCAGTTTTTTTATAATTTCTCAAAAATGATAGGATAAATCAATTTCAAAATCTAATCAGCTCTAGAACTCTATAAAACGCATCGATTGTCACCTCGACCGTCTTAAGCAGTTAATTCGTTTGAGAGATATTGTTGGTGAAAAAACGGTAAAAAACGATTTTTTTTCGAAAACAATGGCGTACTAAAGTATTCCTGAGCTCGAAAATGTATTCCCAACAATGTTTTCGGGCTCAAGGATCTCAAAAACAGGGGGAAGAGTTGGGGCTGACCCGCAGGGACAACCGATAGACAGGTTTTTTAACTTCCCGCTAAGAAAATCGACGATTTTCGAAAAATTCGGGAAGTTATTGGTTTCACCCCGATTTTCAAAAATCGGGTTTTCATCATATGTTGACGTTTGAAGGTGCGAGGATGCTACTCAGACATTTTCAGAGCGATGTCTGTATGGGTGTATGTATGTGTGTATGGGTGTGTGTGTGAGTGTATGTGTGTGGATGTAAACCTCTCATATCTTTGTAGTGAATCAACCGATTTACATTTTCTTGGCGGCATTCGAAAGATTTCTTCTCAACTTAGATTTTCAGAAAATTTTAGATCATTTAGTCAAATGGTCTCTGAGATATTGAAGAAATACGAAAAAAAAAAGATTTTTTTTTTCGTTTTTTTTGGATATTTTGAAAACTGTCGGATCGATCAATTCCAAAATCTAATCAGCTCTAGAACTCGATAAAAGCTTTCAATTGACGCCAAGAACGTCTCAATCGGATAATCTGTTCGAAAGATATCGTCGACGAAAGAAATAGTAAAAAACTGTTTTTTGCGAATATCATAGTAATGACCAAACCAATCATTTACAAAATTGTATGAGCTCTAGAACTCAATAAAACGCGCCGATTGCCACCTTGAACGTCTCAATCGCATAATTCATTCGCGAGATATCGTCGACGGAAGAATGAAAAAAAATCGTTTTTTTTTGTTTTTCGTAATTATTTCGGAAACTATTGAGTCGATCAATTCCAAAATCTAATCAGCTCTAGAACTCGATAAAAGCATTCGATTGCTGCCAAGAACGTCCCAATCAGATAATTCGTTCGAGAGATATCGTTGACGGAATAATCAATGTAAAATCTGTATCAGCTTTTTTCATTGAATAACATCATAATTACTGAACAACATAACTCAAAACTAATATGTTCTTCTTTATGTAAGTCATTGGAAGTGACTTCTTAAAAATCATCATGTTCGCTCGTTTCACGATGTACTTACTCCATATAGATACAATGTATCACGTAAACTTATTTTTGAGCGAGCTATTGAACATAATTGTAAATAAATATGTAAAAAACGCTTATTTATTAATTATTTTGGAGTCTAAATTTTTCAATTTTAATATAATACGTAATCCTTTTGAGCTTGGAAATCTCATGAAAAGAATAACAAAGGTTTTTTCGAGCTCGAAGAGCTCGAAAACGTATTTATACTAATGTTTTCGAGATCTTAGAGCCCGAAAACAGCGGGAAGTTGCGGGGCTGGCCCACAGGGCCAACCGATGCCCAGATTTTATTAATCGGTTTTGGACTTTGGACGCTACAACAGAAATTCGTTTCGAAAGAAACGCTGTCAATTGGTTGTATCGACATTTTATTGATTTCTTCCAACCAAAACCAGATTTTCGAAAAATCCATTTGTTTAAAAAATTGGGTAACAAAAAAAGAAGATTTGTGGACGACACGACAGAAATTTGTTTAAACTAAATGCGGTCGATTGGCCGTATTGGCATTTTATCGATTTTTTTCAATCTAACCTTGACTTTAAAAAAATCCATTTGTTCCATTTTTGCAAGTCGTAACAATATCCACTTAACAAACGAGCAACAAACAGTGTTATACCATTTGTTTCAGTGACAACTGATTCTGAATCTGAGCAATTGTTGGAAGGTAATTTCATGTCATTTTATTTTGGTGATATTTTACATAATTTTCTGTCCAATTTTTTTGTAAAACTAAGCAAGCCAATTCCAAATGTAACTATTTCAAATGAATCACGCACTGATAGTTTCGATTCATTGCAACGAATACCGTCTAATTTTGAAAGAGAACTGCCTATGACCTCCAAAGATCGGAAATTAAATCTTATGACACCTCTTGTCTCTGCTACGCTGGATCGAACTAATACAACACCAAGGAATGCAGCAATTATTGTGGGCATTGTTTCACAAAGTTTATGTATTTCAATAAAGAAAGTAAATACATGGCTAAGTTTTATTTACAGACACCGCAAACAAGACAGGAAAAATATTGGAGAAAATATAAAAACTAATTTCAAGCCTACTAGTATCTTGACTGTGCATTGGAATGGAAAACTTTTACCAGAAATGACAGGTTCAACAAAAGTTGAAAGACTTCCAGTGCTTGTAACGGTTGTCGATTGTGAACAAATATTGGGAGTCCCAAAATCGAGTGACTCATGTGCTTTAGGTCAAAGTGAAGTAATTTTTAAATTTCTAGAAGATTGGAATCGTAAAGATGGAATTGGGGCTTTATACTTTGACACTACGAGTGTCAATGCTGGTACATAGTTTTTCAACTTGACATTGTCCTGTTTATCAATTCTATCTATAAAAAGTTCGTATTTTTGTGGGTGAAATACAAGTTATGTGCAAATTGTTGGAAAAAAAATGGGAATAAGTTTATTAAATCTTGCTCGTCGGCACCATATTTATGAGTTGATTTTACGATGCGCTTTAGAGGTTTACCGGCCAGTTACTTCAGTTCCAAATGTGATAGCATTCAATAGATTTCAACAGTCATGGCCAAGCATTAATAAAAGTTATAACGTTCTCCTCTATTGTACGCGTCCCACGGCGGAGTGTGGTCAGCGCTCAATAGTCGTTATGGTTCTCCGTTGGATGAAAACCCTGAAAATAAAATAATAAAACGAAATATCCCACCTGGAGATGTCCTGAATCTCCCTGGACCGGCAGCTCTGCTCAGGCTGGGTTAGAAAAACCTAATTGGGCGCCAGTTCGTGTACCCCACGAACAAAATTTAAATAAACCAAAATAACCAACGGAGAAAATAAAATGAAAATGAAAATAATTACAGGATAGCAATTTTCAGAAATAGGAATAGGAAGCAAGAAAAAGATAGTAAAGAATTAAAATAATAAAATAAATACTACCGGGTTGCCGACCATTTGCATTTAATTATAATCTAAATAAAAATTTGTTCTCTCCACTTGTATCGCACAAACAGTAACAATATTAAATATATATATATTAAAAAAGATGAGTCACTTACAGAAATAAACAAAACAATGATAGTTGTGTGCGAATACAAATTATAAAATTATACGAATGTAACAAAATAATACGTGATAAGCAATAGGTAGTTGTCGTCGAAGAAAATACATATCGCAGGTAAAATAATAAATAAATCACTCGCCGGTGATTCTCAAAATCAAATTATAAATATTAATCAATTGAATATAAATAATAATTTCACCCGCTGGTGATTTATCTCAAATTTCAATATATAAATAATAATTAATAACTTCACTCGCATGTGAAATCAAAGAAATAAAATATATGATAATTAATATCACTTCTCACAATTAATAACTCAAAATATTAATTCAATAATTATAAATTACTGTATTATTCAGTCTCGAAATAGTTATCGCTATTCCACTGGTGAAGATTTACGCCGTTTCACCACAAATCAAATAAACAATAATTCAATAATTATTTTAATAATCACGCAAACTCAATAATAATTTAAGTACAAAATATAAGTCCTGGTATCACTTATGCGTGATATCTTATTTACTTAAATGCTAATTACGCAAAAATAAATAAAGTTATTCCAACATACTAATACTCAAAATTAATTATCCAGTGATCACTCGGCAAAGTGAACCGCCATTTTGGTAGCTAGTGACCAGGAAAAATTTCACTGTTTTATATATATATATATATATATATATATACAAAGGCTACAGGCCCAGTCGCATATATTTACTACCCGCAAATAGTATTTATCACAAAACTCTAAATATAATTACTACTCATGGTCTAGTCGAGAAGATGAAAACCTGCGAAAAATAGTTACAAGTCTCCTAAAAATATGGTTGATGGCTTAAACGATCCGGAATGGCGTCCAGAAAAAGGCGTTTTTTGGATTTTTTTAGCAAAAGAAAATTACAATTGTTATTAACAAAAAACCGTTAAAAAAATTAGACGTCCAGCTTTTTGGCAAAATCTCAAAAAGTATAAGTGATAGCTCAAATATTAAAATAGTTTCTGAAAGAGCAGAAAATTTGAGTGAAAAAGTTCTTGACTCCCCGAATCGTAGCTCCAATATTTATAATTTTTATTTAACGTTGAAAATTAGCTTTTGCGCGGCAGTTGAGGCATGCGCGCGCCGCCGCTCTAGTGAGCGTAGTTGTTAAATAATTTTTTTATGCAATTGAACATTAATTTAAAAATTTAAAAAAATTCTAGTGTCATCTAGACACTTCAAAGAATACGATTCCGCGGTATTAAAAGTTGTATCACCATTTTTCAAAAAGTTATTTGATTGTTAATTAACATTTTTTTTACGGGTATGTGTTGTCATTAAAGACGGTGTAAAAGTTTAAATAATTAATTTATAAATTTTTTATTCCTTGGAGCCCTTTTTATAAGCATACTCAACAAGATGACGTGAAAAAAGTTTATAAAATATTTTTATTTCATTAGTTATTAATTTTTAAAGTAAGAAAAAAATTAAAAATTTTAATAATGTATGTTAAATAATTTTTTTCTCTGAATCTTGCGCTATTACTGATTTCATATCCGTGTTAAGCATTATATAATTACTTTTTAAAATTTTTCATGCCATTTGTTTATAAAAAATTTATAAACAAATGGATTAATTAAATATTTTTAAAAAATTTTTTTTCACTATATGGTTTGCGTATGAAAATAATGATGTTTAAAAAAAAAATTTTTTCTTAAAAACAATATCTTATTGTTTAAAATCGTTTTTTTCATATTTTGATTGTTTAAATAAATAATTAAGGAATCGTTTTTTTCTTGAAAATCATAATTTGCATTTCTAAATATAATGGCAAAAAAAAAATTTTTTTTTGTCAACAATTTATCTATTTATTTATTAAACAATTTGTTATAAACAATTTTTTTTTTTTATTGTAATTTTTTTCTTGAACATAAAAAAATGACAAAAACAGCAACCTGTAACAATATGGTCAAAAATTTTTTTTTCGATTTTTAAAAAAACTTGTGGATTTTGTAGCACAGAAAGTCCAAGTACTGACTCGATTTGTCAACAAACTAATTGCTGTAACTTTGCAACTATTGCCGATACCGTTTTCGACCTCCAAGTCGTTTTTATACAGTATTAGTTAAGCTTTCTCATCAATCTTTAACCTAACATTAATCTGCTATAGTTCTCTAACTACACGCATTTATTTATAAAAATTAGTATTATTTATTTCTTACAATGCTTATATCTCATGAACAAATAATGTTATGACAAATATGCTTCAGGACTATTTTGTTACCTGATTATTAAACTATCCAAGTATATTTTTTTTATATTTTTGCCCTAATTTGTTTATGAGATTTTTAAATTTATTTAAATTATTTTCTATTTTTACTCTTATTTTTTTTTGGAAACAAATCGAAAGCAGAAGATTGGGGATAAATCGTGAGAATAATAAGCAACATTCATCAGAAAAATGATTCTTATTATCCATAGATATAAAGTTTTCATTTGGCAAACATCAAATAGTTAATAATTTCAAACCAACAACTATATTCAATGCCTCAATGAGAATAATAATAAATTAAGTTGTGAGGTTGACTTAAACAATATAATCAACAGTAAAAATTGATAGTTTCAATCGCTATGTAGTTTGGACATTTAAAAAATAAGAATAAAAATAGAAAATAATTTAAATAAATTTAAAAATCTCATAAACAAATTAGGGTAAAAATATAAAAAAAATATACTTGGATAGTTTAATAATCAGGTAACAAAATAGTCCTGAAGCATATTTGTCATAACATTATTTGTTTATGAGATATAAGCATTGTAAGAAATAAATAATACTAATTTTTATAAATGAATGCGTGTAGTTAGAGAACTATAGCAGATTAATGTTAGGTTAAAGATTGATGAGAAAGCTTAACTAATACTGTATAAAAACGACTTGAAGGTCGAAAACGGTATCTGCAATAGTTGCAAAGTTACAGCAATTAGTTTGTTGACAAATCGAGTCAGTACTTGGACTTTCTGTGCTACAAAATCCACAAGTTTTTTAAAAAATCGAAAAAAAAATTTTTGACTATATTGTTACAGGTTGCTGTTTTTGTCATTTTTTTATGTTCAAGAAAAAAATTACAATAAAAAAAAAAAAATTGTTTATAACAAATTGTTTAATAAATAAATAGATAAATTGTTGACAAAAAAAAATTTTTTTTTTGCCATTATATTTAGAAATGCAAATTATGATTTTCAAGAAAAAAACGATTCCTTAATTATTTATTTAAACAATCAAAATATGAAAAAAACGATTATAAACAATAAGATATTGTTTTTAAGAAAAAATTTTTTTTTTAAACATCATTATTTTCATACGCAAACCATATAGTGAAAAAAATTTTTTAAAAATATTTAATTAATCCAATTGTTTATAAATTTTTTATAAACAAATGGCATGAAAAAATTTAAAAAGTAATTATATAATGCTTAACACGGATATGAAATCAGTAATAGCTCAAGATTCAGAGAAAAAAATTATTTAACATACATTATTAAAATTTTTAATTTTTTTCTTACTTTAAAAATTAATAACTAATGAAATAAAAATATTTTATAAACTTTTTTCACGTCATCTTGTTGAGTATGCTTATAAAAAGGGCTCCAAGGAATAAAAAATTTATAAATTAATTATTTAAACTTTTACACCGTCTTTAATGACAACACATACCCGTAAAAAAATGTTAATTAACAATCAAATAACTTTTTGAAAAATGGTGATACAACTTTTAATACCGCGGAATCGTATTCTTTGAAGTGTCTAGATGACACTAGAATTTTTTTAAATTTTTAAATTAATGTTTAATTGCATAAAAAAATTATTTAACAACTACGCTCACTAGAGCGGCGGCGCGCGCATGCCTCAACTGCCGCGCAAAAGCTAATTTTCAGCGTTAAATAAAAATTATAAATATTGGAGCTACGATTCGGGGAGTCGAGAACTTTTTCACTCAAATTTTCTGCTCTTTCAGAAACTTTTTTAATATTTGAGCTATCACTTATACTTTTTGAGATTTTGCCAAAAAGCTGGACGTCTAATTTTTTTAACGGTTTTTTGTTAATAACAATTGTAATTTTCTTTTGCTAAAAAAATCCAAAAAACGCCTTTTTCTGGACGCCATTCCGGATCGTTTAAGCCATCAACCATATTTTTAGGAGACTTGTAACTATTTTTCGCAGGTTTTCATCTTCTCGACTAGACTATCAAATATTTCCCGATTTAATATCTAGTATTATTATACATTAATAAATATTACTGCGAATCAAATATCCACTGGGATCTATAATCATATATCTCATAATATGTCTGTAACTTGCGTATAGGACAAAAGCAATATATATATATATATATATATATATATATATATATATATATATATATATATATATATATATATATATATATATATATATATATATATATACACGCAAGTGCAAATGGCCACCAACGCGGGAACGAAAAGCTACACGCCAATGAATTACCAAAAGTACTTACAGTCGTTGGTGTATTTCCGCAAATCAAACAATTCCTGGTTGATACACCAAATACTACAGAATAATTGCATTCCAACAAATTACTACTAATTGAAATATTCAATGTAATTAATCGCACCAAAGCCAATGGTGTCACAAATTAATAATTCTCTAGCAACAAACGACACACCCTGCTCTCACAAATGTTTATCCACGTCTGACCATGGCAGCACGTGATTCTCATGCCGGCACCTCGGCCGGCCATCTTAGATATCGGTATCTCACTTCAACCAATGGGAAAAGTATCTCTGTCTAATGTTACTTTTGAATACTACCAACGACAAATTGCCTGATGTCAACTGTGTAACTTTGCATGTTCCCATCACTGAATACCCACCCGCATCTTGCATTAATAAATAAAATTAATATAAACTGCAAAATTACTTAATAATTTATGCATACCGATTATAAACTTAATGTATACAATAATAAATTAATTGCTGACAACTGTTGCGTCGACGCGCATGCGCCGAGCAATCCCAATAATTACGAACACATTAATTAAATATATGATTATTTTTCCCCGCATCTTAAAAATATAATTGTATGCCCGCTGTAATCAGTGAATTTTCCTGTTCACTAGCCAATTTATACCTAAAGAAACAATCCAGTGGAAATAATATAATAATTAGAACAAAAATCACACATGTAAACAAAATAATAATAATAATAATGCATATAGAGACGTGTGAGCAGCATGTGCCGCCATCTGTTGCTCACCGACCGGATGTGAGACTGCCGCGATATTTAAATATCATGACAAAGTAACTATATAACTGGATTAGAGGATGAAATGGTAGTCTCAATGATATATGACAAAAAAGATGGCATCCTGCTTTTCATTTCTCAACAATTGCAAGCATGTAAAATGATTGTCTCATAAATTCTAATAATTTTACAGTTTAAGATATAATGGAAATATTAAATAAGTATTATTGAAGAAAAATTAGAATTTTACATATAAAATGACTTAATTGAATGAGATATTATCAAACTTCAAATTTCGAGTTCTGATTATAATATATATTTAAAATATAAAATTTTTCTATTTCTAGGAACATCAACCCCATGATGACCATCGTGAGTTATTGGATTTATCATCAGTGTTTTTGGGAAATCGATCTACTAAAAATATGACCTTTAAATCTCCTGGCCCAACACATCATGCACGGGGGCTTTCTAAAGCAATATATTCCTTGAAAATGTATCTGTTATAAGAACAATTTTCACTTTATTTTTATCGTATTAGTATACATAAAAGCATGGTATTGTGCGCCTCCAGCGATCCAAGCTCCTCGACAGGATTTAGAATTTATGACAGATTAACTGAACTATAAAAAAATAAATAAAAATATTTCAGAAGAAGCATCTTAAAAATTCAGCAATCACTTGTGGTATTTATTTGAACAACTTATTTGTTTGTCATTATTTGATGATAATGTTAGTGCAGAAATCAAATTAAAATTAATTGAATCGATTCAGAAAAAAAACTGGGCATCGGTTGACCCTGCGGGCCAGCCCCAAAACTTCCCGCTGTTTTCAAGCTCAAGGAGCTCGAAAATACTTTTGCATGCCATTATTTTCGAAGAAAACAGTTTTTAGCATTTCTTTCTCCCGCAATAACTCTCAAACGAATTATCCGATTTTTAAGTTTGAGGTGGCAATCGACGCGTTTTAATAAATTCTAAAGCTCATTAGATTTTTAGATTTTTTGGTTGAGTCGTTTCAAAGATATTCGCAAAAAACTGTTTTTTCCTATTTCTTTCTCCAACGATAACTCTCGAACGAATTATGTGATTTTGATGTTTGAGGTGGCAATCGACGCGTTTTATTAAGTTCTAGAGCTGATTAGATTTTGAAGTCGATCGTATACGTCGTTTCTGAGAAATCAATAAAAAACTAAAAAAAAAAAATTTTTTTTTTTCGTAATTGGCCAATATCTTTGAGTCTACTTGGTCAAATGATCTGAAATTTTCAGAAAAGTTGATGGCCGAAAAGCTCTTTCGATTGCCGCCTTAACCATCCAAATCGGTTTATTAGTTAAAAAGTTATAAAGAGTTTACATACATACATACACACACACACACACACACACACATACATACATACAGACACTCGGACATCATTCTAAAAATAGTCAGAATAGCTTCCTAGGACCTCAAAACGTCGACATCTGATGAAAACTCGATTTTCGAAAATCGGGGTGAAAACAATAACTTCCCGAAATTTTCGAAAATCATCAATTTTCTAAGCGGGAAGTTAAAAAATTTATAGCTTGAAATCTCTAGTTTCGATGCATTTTCATCAAAATTTTATAAAAAGTGTGGTTATTACGCTAAAATGAGAATTTATTTTTACGATCCTTTAGAAGTAAGTACAAAAAAATGGCTTTTTTTGGTTTTTTAATAAATCAACCGCTACTTTGCAAATATTAATAAAAAAAATATTGTTGCCAGGGACTTTTTTAGCTTAATGTACCCCCAATAACCCTTCAAATTTTTAAATTAATCTATGGAGCCGTTTTTTGGGGGCGATCGTTCAAAGTTTTGCTAAACAACTAAAGGAACAAGTTTTGTTTCCTTAATTGTGTAATCATAATCAAAATGAAAAAAAATAATTTTTTTTTAATTTTCTTTCATTTTTGCATTAGTAACTCAGTGAACATGAGGGAAAAAGAAAAAAAAAAGAAAAATTTTCAAAAATCAAAAAAATTGAACCTTGTTTTTTGGGGTCGGAAATTTTTTTTTTTAACTTTTTTGAAAATTTTTCGTTTTTTTTTTTTCTCTTTCCCTTACATTCACTAAGTAACTAATGCAAAAATGAAAGAAAAGTAAAAAAATAGTATATTGTACAACTAGTGCGGTAAGTTGTCGATTGCCCACGAGAGCAAAGGTGAACACAGTTTTTTTTATCATGAATGGGATATGAGTACTATTTTGGTGCTCGCTGTTTTGTTCTCCAAGTAGCTGCTTGCCCATTCAACTGTTGCCGCGACATTTTTGTGGGTTAAACGATAATCTACGTGCAACTAGAAGTAAATTTGCGTGCGACAAGTTTACTTGTCGCACTCAAATTTACTTGTCGCACGCAGATAATCGTATAACGCACACAAATGTTGTGGAAACAGTTGAATGGGCAAACAGCTAGTTGGCGAACAAAAGAGTGTGCGCCAAGATAGCACTTAAATCGCATGAATGATAAAAAATTATTTTTTCATTTTGATTATGATTACACAATTCCCGACTAGAAATTGTCCCAATACATATATCGGGTCCCAATTGGGAATCGCTGTAGCATGCCCAGTGGGTCTATCCCAGTTGGAACCCGATCGGGAGCTTGTTGGGATATCCCAATGGAAAAATTACGTACCCAACATCAGTTTTTCCTGAGTGGGACCTAATTGAGAACTTGTTGGGATAGCCCAATGCAAAAATCACAAACCCAACATCAGTTTTTCCTAAGTGGGTCCTATTTGGGAACCCATTGAATTGCCCAATGCAAAAGTAACTAACTTTGATTGGTTGTGCTACATCGAGATCCAATCGGGAACTTGTTGGGGTAGCCCAATGCAAAAATTATAATTATTTTAATAACTTTTATGATTCATATACAATCTGAAATGCTTAAAATTTGTCATTGAAAAATTTTTTTTTCGAAAATTTAATAATAAAACAACTTTGTTTTTTACGCTCGTACACAATATCTATGTTAAAAATACTTTTTTATTTATCCAAATTGTTTATAAACAATTCCATTTTACCAAATTTATTTAATTTTTAAACCAAATTATTTTTCACTTCTTCTGAACAGGATGTTCTGTTTTGTGTCCGTCCTCTCTTTCTTTTATATTTTTCCTAGTATAATTTTGATTGACTACAATTTTGATTAAATTTTTGTTCTGGTAAAATTTTTTAATTAATATTTTGTTTACTGGCTAAAAATTAAACAAAGTACAAAATAATAATATATTTATACAAAGTGTACGTCGATTATTGCATCACGGATTTTTTATTTCTTCAAGTTATTCTTTATAATTATAATAAATATGCTATTTACACTCACGCGATCGCATACGTGGGTCAGCGCAGAGGATAGCGTTAAAGACTTTGGATCTGAAGTATGCAGGTTCGAGCCCAACAGTCATCGGGATTTTTTCATCAATTAAAATCATGTATAATGCCTCTAAGTAACGTTTCTGGTACAATAGATTAGATTTCGGATCTAATTCAAATTGTTGCATTTTTTTCTCAAAATTTAATATTTTTTTCAATAGGGATCGTACGTTTGGGAATACGTAGGTCTTACCCAATTGGGAACCTATAGGGATTGCCCGATCGGGACCCAAGTACATTTCTGCGTTACATCCCTATATCGGCTCCCCATTGGGCAACCCTATTGGTTCCCAAGTGGGTGCACCTAAAAATTTCTAATCGGGTTGAAGGAACAAAACTTGTTCTTTTAATTGTTTAGCAAAACTTTGATTGATCATTTCCAAAAAAGGGTTTGATAGATAAATTTGAAAATTTAAGGGGTTATTGGGGATACATTAAGCTATAAAAGTCTCTGGCAACATTAGTCTTTTTATCGATATTTACAGCGTAGCGGTTGAGTTACTAAAAAACCAAAAAAAAGTCATTTTTTTGCACTTACTTCTAAAGGATGTTAAAAATAAAAAAAATTGTATTTTCCAAAAAATGATGAACGGTGCTTGTAGAGAATTTATTCACGTTTTCAACGCCGGCCTCAAATTTACTGTGCAATCATTGGTACCTGAAATATCGATGATCAAAGCCAAAAGGATAATTTTTGTTTGAAGGCTAATATCCCTGCGACAAATTGTCCTACGAAGTTAAAAAAAACCAAATTGAAGCTGAATAAATTTGCTAAATGATCTATGCATTGGTTTACTTGACTGTAACAGGGTAAAATTAATAAACCGGTATAATAAATAAATTTGAATTTGAATTTCGTTCCCGCCGATAACCGGCCATCGACCTCGTAAGTTGCGAGTTAGTGTTGCGACTAGTCACCGGGTGTCGCATGGATCACTAAGGCCCGCCCGTTCGTTATTTCCTTAGTCTAAGATAGTGGGAATAGGTTTCCGGAATAGTGAACGGGAGTGAAAGAATATAATGGACTGCGGAACGTGAAAAACAGGAGAGTTGCCCAGACGGCGGAACTGACCGGACGCAAAATAATTCAGGTAAATATATAAGTCCGTTCACGCTTCACGTGGAACGAGGTGATAATTAATTATTTAAATTAACTTGTAGATTAATTATAAGGCCTCAGGGCCGATAGTTACCACAATTAATAACTTAACAAAATTTTAATGCGTACTGATCATTGACAGATTTACAATTGCAAAGTTCCTTGGATTGAGAGGGTTAAGAGAGAGTGCGAGGAGAATTCAAGCCAAGAAGCCCAGCTATTTGGAGAAAAGTCGAACGACCAGATATCAGCAATTGATTCGAGAGTAGTTACTGCAGTTTTCTCAAGGTAGATTATAATTAATTAAGGCCTCTCATGATTAGAGGGCCGAATTAACTATAAATAAATCACTTAACGTCTTTCCGCGGGTTCTGTAAATTAATAATTATAGTTCAAGGCCTGTCGGCCGGTTTATCCTCGCGTCTCGTATTCTCGAACTTTCTGTCATATCTTTTACCGCACAATCGCCATTTTTTTGTAACTCTAAATTTATTATATTCAAGGCCTCTCGGCTGGAATAAAATAAATCTTCGCGTCAATTTTCCAATAATTAGAATTCAATTTAAATTCAGTATTAATTATTAAAGTATTCCAGGCCTGTCGGCCGCTTTGAGTAATTTATCCGTGTCTTGAAAATCGTAAATTCAGGCCTCGCGACGCCATTGCACGGGCCGAACGTTCTAGTCAAATTTTTACGTAATTCTAGTCATAAAATCTAGTTAAAATAATTTTAAGAACTATTAAAATAATTATAATTGAATCGGTCGTAAAATCGGAATAAAAGATACTAGAAAATTACGGTAAAATTGTTATTGAGTAGAAATTAAGAACGGATTATTTTGCCAGCAAATTAAATTGAGTGTTAAAATATGCAATGATTATAATTACGAAATTTAGTATAAAAATACGTGTGGATAAAATGAACAAAGAAAATGTTGAATTGTGAATAAGAATTATTAGTGGAAAATTAATTAATTAATAATTAAATTAAACCAAAATTAATTAATTAATTAAAATAAAGTGAATTAAATACATCAGTGGAAAGTAATAAGAATTAAAATTATTAGTGGAATTTTTATGTTGAGAAATTAAAGTCGAGTAATTAAGTAAAATTTATGATGTCATTGAGTATAGAATAAAATTGAGTACAAAGTCGAGTCAAGTAGTTTTAAGTAAAATTTAACTGTGTCTGTGATAAGTCCACGGGACAAAATTTAGTTTTAAATAATACACATCCAGGGGATGTTTTTAAAGTTTTCCGTCCAGGGGACGAGGTTATTAGATTAAGGTTTACCGTCCAGGGGACGAGGTTATAGGTTAAGGTTAATGTCCAGGGGACTATTTTAAGGTTTTCCGTCCAGGGGACGAGGTTAATAATTGTGGGTGTGTGTGTGATACCGTCCAGGGGACGATGAATTTAGTTTGTCATAAGTGATACCGTCCAGGGGACGAGATAATTTAGTTGGTCATAAGTAATACCGTCCAGGAGACGAGAAAATTAGTTTGTCATAAGATTATTAATTTGTCATAAGTATAATTATTATTATTGGTTAATTAAATAAAGCAAGGTGCTTAATTAATAAAATTGTGATTAACATTATTTCAGTTATTTTTCCATTCCTCACCTCTCTCACAAAATATTACAAACGACTCTGAGAATTATATTAATTTAATTTAATTAATTAAAATAAAATCATACAACATCCGGTTCTGGAAGGCCGAGTCCATCTTCCAGTGGCGCCCTAATATTCGTCTATAATACTAGGTGCGACCAGACTTGGCAAGTGAACTCTCTGTCATATGACAAAATTTTTCCACGGTCCGCAGGCTCTTTGGAAAAAAGAAAAAATTTAGAAATTTTTTGTCTCGCGGTATTTCTCATGTTAGCGTAATAACCACACTTTTTAAAAAATTTTAATAAAAATGCACCGAAACTAGAGATTTCAAGCTATAAAATTTTTTTTTCAAAATCTCTATACGATTATTTTTCACAAAGTTACAGCCTTCCAATAACTACTACAAAATTCATAAAATTTTTCTGTTCCTTTAATTTTTTGCGTTAGTGTAGTATTAATCTTTTTCTTAGATTAGTAAACCTTTTTTGTGCCTATTCAGACAGTCGATCTAAGGGAGTAAACTCCAATCGTGCGTCAGAGCTGACACACACACTTTTTTTTTTTTTTATTTTAATATAGTAAAATTTACTAAACGGGATAGTAAAATTTACTAAATGTAACTAAAAATTAATATACAATATCGGAGATTTTCCATAGCCAGTATATGAGAAATTACTAAACGACTTGTAAAATATGCTTATCTGTTTATTAATTTTTTACATAAATCATGAGCGTTTCAAGATTACTATCCAAATTTACTAATTATTCTCATATTTTTTAGTAAAATTTACTATATATTTTTCTTCGTACAGGTGACCTAATCTTAATTTTTTTGCTCGGAAAAAGTTAACAAATAAAAGGTTACCATTTATTTTGCCACGTGAAAAAGCCAATTTTTTCGAACTAATATCACTATACTTATGTCTAGCCAAAAGTTAACTTTTTTGATTCAAGAAGATAACTTTATGGTAACAATTTATAACTTTTTTGACAACATTTTGGTAACTTCTTGTCAACACTTTGTAACGTTTTGTTGACAAATAGCAATTAGTTTTTGATAGCAAAAAGGTAACAAATTGACAACTTTTTTATGTTGACCTATAGATTCAAAATGTTATCTTTTAACGAGTTCAATATTTTGATGTTAACTCGAAGGGGACTACTATAGTCTGAAATTTTGAAAAAGTCAATTTTTTTTGCATATTAACCCGGGAAAAAGTCGTCATGTACGATCATGCTTTTTATTTCAAATAATCTCACTTGAATAGCAACGAATACTTAATATATTTGCATTTTGTTCTGTTTGATTTACATTTTAAAAATGTGTAATGTACTGCTTCAATTGCAAAAAATTATGTCCTGTGTAAAATTTAAAAATTCGAGTTTGCAATTTAATGTTTATAGTTTTGAGATCGAAGAGCTTGTTTTTACATTTCATATTGTGATTATTCCTGTTTTCTTTTTTCCGCGCAGTTAGAATGAAATCAGATCAAATTTTTCAATCCGAGCAAGTTCTTAATTTCATCGAAAATTGAATGAGGAATTAAAACGAAATAGTTTTATATTTTTAGCGTTATCGTATTATGGTTAAGAATTAAAATTAAGAAAATATCCTCGTTTTGTTTTTGAGGTTCTTATGAACAGATATTGCTCATATTTTTTTTTTCTAGAAGCTACCATTATGCCCCAAAACATATTCTGTGCCAAAAGGTAAAAGGGCATATTGCTACAGGTTAGTAGGGAGTTATGCTGAAAGGGCGTATAAAAAATACTATTATAAACTCTAATAGTTAACTATGAAAGAAAATAACATTCATACAATTTGCAGCATTTTTTTTTTTTTTTTTTTTTTTTTTTTTTTCAATTTTTAGACTTCGGCCAAGCTTTTTAATAAATTTTTTTTGAAAAAAAATTAATACGCCCTTTTACCTTTTGATCACAAAATTTTTAAATTCCTAAAGCTGAAAGGGCGCATAATTAAAGACATGATGAATTAACCCTTTCCCGAAAGTGTGAATCGAAGTGAATCGGTGTGAGCTCTACGGGGGTAGCGCCAATCAAAGTTCGTTGATAAGGCTGTGTGAGTAACGGATTAGTCGTGTGAGTGACGGTTTGATCGTAGTAGTGCATGCATGCGCCCCCTTCTACTATTTTTTCTGCCCCTTCTCTTCTCAACAGGCTAGCGCTCTCTCTCTTTAAAACGAAGACATACGATTCAAATTGAGAGTAGGGATTCAAGGTCAACCGGGAAAGGGTTAAAGAAATGATTTTCAAGCGTAGAAAATGTTTACTAATCAATTGGCGATGAAAAAAAATACTTTGCAAAGGTAAAAAGGCGCATACATTGGTATACGCCTTTTTACTTTTTGGCACGCGCTATTCGGTATTTAGATTAATCCACAAGGTGCTGAGAATAATCATTTGTACTGATTATTAGTATTTTTCGATTCATTCAGAAACGGTAACGAACAAAGATCTGAAAGTTGCAGCATCGAAGTATCTTATTACCAACATTTCCTAAAATTATGAGCCCGACACCTTTCTAGGGCCGATTCAGTATTCTTATCGTTCTATGGCCTTTTATAAATTTTTGTCTAGCCATTCTCAGTAAAATATTTCTTTCGATTTTTCTAAAATTCCAGGAAAAGATTTTTTCATGAGCGGTAATTTCCGGACTAAACAAAAATTATATAAAGTAAGATAGCAATTATTATTTCCGTTTTATTATTTATTATATATTGATGGTAAATGATAAAATAATTCAACATCCTGTTACAATTCATTTAATTCAGGTATTGATTATAGGTTATCAATCTTGATTTGATTAATCAACATTGTATTACAAATTAAAACTTATATAATAGATTTGATTATGATATTCGAGTGATGAAAACCAATATAAATAGGCGCGAAAAAAAAAGTCATTACTTTGAATTCTAATTTGTACATAAATTTCAACTACTTATTAGTGAAATAATGAAACGTCTTTTAATTCACTTTCTATTGACTACTTTCCCGAGTAAAAAAAATTATATATAATTCAATATAATCATATATAATTCTATATAATTATATATGATTTATATAGAATTATATATGATTCATATAGAATTATATATAATTATACAGAATTGTATATAATTATACAGAATTATATATAATTATATATAACGATGAGAAAAAATCTCAACTGATTATATATAATTATATATAATTATATACAACTATATATAATTTTACAAGATTATATACAATTATATAGAACGCTAAGAAAAATCTCAGATGATTATGTATAATTATATATAGTTACATACAATTATATATAATTGCATACAATTACATGTAATTGCATATAATTATATATGATCATCTGTCATTTTTTTAGCGTTATATATAATTATATATAAAAACATATAATTCTATATAAATCATATATAATTCTATACAAAAATAGAAAATAGAGAAAAATAACTTGGGAGTGAAGATATATATGTAAATATGGTTGTTAAAAAAAAAAAAAAAAAATATTTTTTTTTTTTTAATTTTCTAGCTCACAAACTAATCAACGGATTTTCATGCACCATTTATGATTTCGTAGGAAATTGAACGCTCTACAAAAAAAGTCTCTTATCATTTTTTGATAAATACCACTGTTAAAAAGTTATTTAAGCTTCAAGTCAAATCTATAGCAAATTTTGAGATTTTTTACTTTTCCGGTGGATATAACGGTCTTATCAAAAAATATCGTAGGATTCGTTTTGTAGATAATTTTATTCCTTACAAATTATTCCGAACATAGTTTTCGAAATTCACCGGAAAAGTAAAAAAATCTCTAAATTTGCTATAAATTTGACTTGAAGCTTAAATAAGTTTTGAACAGTGGGATTTATCAAAAAATTATGTGTGACTTTTTTTGTAGAGCGTTCAATTTCCTACGAAAACATTTATTGTGCATAAAAATCCGTTGATTGCTTTGTGAGCTAAAAAATTAAATAAAAAAATTTTTTTTTTCCGTGTTATTTAAACGGAAAATAGAAAAATTGATTGAGACAAACCTTAATACCATTAGGAGCCTGGGGTGGTACCAAAATTTTCATTTTTATTTATACTTTTAATTTTTGGATACCACAAAAAAAAAAAAATTTGTTTTTTTTTTTAACCTCTTATGAGCTCGAAAGTTACTTTATATTACTAAAAAATTCTCACTAAATTTCAGCCAAAGATCTTTTAAATTGAGTTATCACAAATGGGGGCCCCCTTTTCCATTTAAAGTACACGCGAAAACTTTTCATTTTAATTTTTCGTTATTAAGACTGTGAAAAAAATTTTTTTTTAAATTCAACCTGGTATCATTTTGTAGAAAATCAATTCTCTACAAAAAAGTGATTATGAATTATGTACGTCAAACAAACTGAAAAAGGCACGGTGCTTCAAAGATCGACAGAAATTTAGTCTCCTCGAATTATTTTTTGTTATTTTTAATTTTTATTCGATCACAAAAAATTTTTTCAAATAATGACAAGCACAGTCTTGTAAGAAATTTAATTTCCTACAAAAAGTATTTGATATCATACATACATTAAATGAATGAAAAAAGAGTTACAGAGATTTAAATGTCAACGAAAAAACAAGTTTAAAAAATATCAATTTTCTGAACTTAAATATCAACGAAAAGTGAATTTGATTTTTCATTGATATTTAAAACCCTTAACTTTTTTCGCATTCATTTGACGTATATATAATACCGGATACTTTCTGTAGGAAATTAAATTCGCTACAAGACCGTGCTTGTCATTATTTGAAAAAAAATTTCGATAGAATTAAAATAAAAAACAACAAAAAATAATTTAATACTGAAAACTAAATTTTTGTCGATGTTTGACGCCCAGTAACTTTTCCCAGTTTGTTTGATGTACAAATTGCATCAGCACTTCTTGTAGAGAATTTTATTTCCTACGAAATTATATCAGGCAGAATTAAAAAAAAATTTTTATAGTCTTAATAACTAAAAAAAACTAAACTGAAAAATTTTCGTGTGTATTTTAAATGGGAAAGGGACCCCCTTTGTGATAGTTCAAGTCTAAAGATATCTGGCTAAAATTAGGTGAAGTTTTTTTTTATAATATAATATATAATATAATATAATATAAATTATAATATAAACTTTTGGCCTCATAAGAGTTTAAAAAAAAAGTATTTGTTTTGTTTTTGGGACACCCCAATATATATGTATGTAGGAGGGAAGTCACCGGTGCTATAAGCAGCAGTGGAAGTAGTTCGGAGCTCGCCACGAGATCGCGCCCACCACTTGTAGTGTGTCTCTAGTAAGAAACTTATTTCAGAACTGTTAAATTCGAAACTTGAGACTATTCTGGCGAAGTACGCCTCCGTTATTTGGCAGAGTGACAAGTACCTTTTTTGATGGTAATATAGTACATTCTATATTACATAATGACAAAAATATTTATTATCAATGTTTCCATAAATAATTTTTCTCAGAAATTAAACTTGGACTTAAAAAAAAAAATGATTTAAATAAAAAGTGTAGAGCCTCTACTATACAAAAATTCACAATTTATTTAACAAATTGCATAGGAATTCAATTATATATAGTTCTACATAATTATATATAGTTATATATAATTATATATAGTTATATATAATTATATATAGTTATATATAATGATATATAGTTATATGTAATTATATATAATTATATAGGGCCATTTTTCATATATAACTATACATAATTATATATAATTATATATAATTATATATAATTTTTTTTACCCGGGTTATCAGCCAACTTGGCATTTGGACAGAAGATAAGTTTTTAAAATGTTTAAATTTATTTTAAAATAAAATAACTATAGGAATAATGGAAAAATAATTTTGATTAAAATTTGAATGAATTTAAAAAAAGTATACGGAGAAAACGAACTTTGAAAATATTTTAATAGTTAATATATCGCATGCCAAAAAGTAAAAGGGCGTATACCAATGTACGCGCCCTTTTACCTTTGCAAAGGTAAAAGGGCGCATAAATTTTTTTTTCATCGCCAATTGATTAGTAAAAACATTTTCTACGCTTGAAAATCACATATTGTTTTCCCAAAGGTAAAAGGGTGTATGTCTTTAATTATGCGCCCTTTTAGCTTTAGGAATTTGAAATTTTATGACCAAAAGGTAAAATGGCGTAGAAATTTTTTTTCTAAAAAATTTATTATTAGCTTGGCCGAAGTCTAAAGATGAAAAAAAACAAAATGCTGCAAATTGTATGAATGTTATTTTATTTTACAGTTAATTATTAGAGTTTATAATAGTATTTTAAAATTCTTATACTAAATTGAAAAAAAAAAAAAAAAAAGCAGAAATAACTGGTTCATTAAGGTGCGATTCTTATACCCTTAATGATGATAATAATAATAATAATAATAATAATAATAATAATAATAATAATAATAATAACGAGATATATCAGGATCTCCTGTTTGAAATTGGCAAACTTTACCCAGGCTACCGTGTCAAGCTTGTCGTACTCATTGTTGGCGTCCTAGGAGGGATGAAACAGTCTTTTGTGTCTGCATTGGCTAAAATCCCAACTTGTTTATCGCAAGTTGAGTTTTTGGCATCGCGGATGCAAAAGGCTGTGATACTCGGATCCCTCCGTCTCCTAAGGCAACGAAACTTGGCCTGCTGCGCATGCTGATCATCTTGTTGATGAAGCATCGCAGCAGTAACGATTTGGTGCTCAGGTAAGGCCCTCGGTAGAGTCGGACTACCGGGGATAACCCCCTGAGCATTTAACTAAAAAAAGAAATAATAATAATAATAATAATAATAATAATAATAATAATAATAATAATATTATTATTATTATTTTTTAGTCTCTTTTTAGTCTAACCCCGATTTAAAACAGACTTCATATCATACGAAAATAAGTCTGATTTTGGCCTGGATAAGGAATAGTACGGTCAAAAACAAATTAAATTTCCATATAAAATAAATACGATTTATAAACTTGAATTAAAGAATAAATATTTGAATTTATCATTTATTTTGAAACAGATCTAATTTTTTGACTCGGGAATTCTTTATTAATCAAACAGCGAATTCTATAAAGGAAATATTCAATTATGACCCCCCCCTTCCTCTTATGAATGTAAGCTTCCTATATTTTTTAAACTAACGGACCGATTTAAAGGTTCTAACGACAATCAAAAAGTTCTTGTCAGTCGTCAACTTCCTTAAAATTTCATAACATTCGATAGCAAATTACGATTTAAATTTTAAAATCAATTAAAGCCGATTCATTGGTTTTGTCTCATCGGTGGTAAATTTGCGTTTGCATTGTTTTACCTAACCAATAATATAATATCGAGTATCTAATAATATATTCCAGCCAATATTAACATACGAAAAAATAACAACTGAAGTTGTGGCAAATAATCCGTACTATGGTGATTTTTCCGCTGAAATACATGATCCTGGAGACACATTATCCTTCAAAGTTCCAGTAAAAAAAGATCTATCTGATACCATGAGGGTAATTTTCATCAACATAAAATAAAACAAGTAAATTATTAAAATGAAATTTTTTAAATTAAAAAATAGATGAAAGGAACTCTTGAATTTGATGAAGCTAGTATTGCAGAGTTTGATGTAACTGCGTGCGAAGCATTCGAAAATGAAGAATTTGGAAAAGATATTCTGAGCCATGGGATACCGAAAGGCATATTCCCTACGGAATGTCCAGTCAAAGAGGTAATTATTTCATTCTACATTTGAATCGTTTATTTGATAAACCCCATAAGTCAAGAAAACAAAATTTTCCAGAAAACACAAAAAACGTTTTTCTGAAACAACTTGCCATTGAAATACTAAATAAATAATTGAAGAGATTAATGTTAGCGTCTCTGAAAAATATTCAAACAAGAAAAATTCAATTTTTTAATTGAAACTAATTAAAAAAATTATTTAAAGTTTATTGACTTATGGGGTTTCTCAATAAAATGAAATTTCTGTCACCCCGTTAATTGTTTTTTAAACACTGATTTGATGGATATTTTTATTAGTTTCTATGGGTGGATATCCAAAGAACTCAAAAATACAAAAAACCCAAGTTCGAAAAAACATAACTTATGGGGTTTCTCAAATAAACGATTCATTTATGGGCCCTTCAATTCATTTGTTTATTCACTTGTTTTCATTGCAGGGCATGGATTATGAATTACACAAATACAAGTTTCCAAAAGATAAATTACCAGCAGGTACACCTGATGGTAAATTTTCTGGTGTTATTTCTATGTATGAACCTGACAAAGATCCTTATGCATCAGTAAGTTTCGAAGGGACAATAACTCATGAACTACCCCAAGCACCTGGATTAGGACGTTAATTATTAATCAATTTCGTTCTTCATTTTTTGGCGATGACCATATGGCGATAACCAGATGCTTTTTTAGTAGTGCCCGAGTAAAAACGTAAAATAGCCGCAACATCGCTGCAACAGCGCCGCACGGGCTCTTAATGCCCGCAACACCGCCGCAACACCGCTGCAACACGATAGCATTATATTAATATTCTCTGAAAAACTTCCCGAATTCCGCAACACCGCCGCAACACCGCTGCAACAAGTTTATGATGAAATAAAATTATGATTGCCGCAACACCGCTGCACCATAGCCGCAACACTCGAATTACGAATCATATATATTATATCATTTTTGAAACAATATTCTAAGTCGCATACCATCATGTGACTTATTTTGAAGTTCAAATTAAAAATGATCAGCGAGCCCCAGGTGAAAATATTTCGCCGAAAATGGGCCGAAACAGCTTAATTTGGCCGAAATCACGCCGAAACTGTAAAATTTTATTGAAAGAGGCCGAAAACCGGCCGAAAAATTTTTATTCTGCTTAAAGATGCCGAAAATTGGCCGATATTTTACCAACAAATAAATTGGCCTTTTTTTGGCCTGTTTTCGGCCAGATTATATATTGTTTTCTAATAACATTATCGCGAGTAAAAATCTTTGGCGGAAAACAGGCTGAAAGTTAAATCAGCCTGTTTTCGGCCATAGTATTTTTTTTTTAAATAAAATTATGGTACTTCAAAAAAAATTGCATGCAGCTCAAAATCGAACATAAAAAAATTTCAAGTCGTGGAACTTGAAAACATATTTCAAAATTTTGAAAAAAATTATGTTTTAAATTTATAAAATGTTTTAGTAACTCACTAAGTTATAATTTCATATGACATAGTGAAAACATTTAATTATTTAATAGTTATAGTGACATAATTTTCATGGGAATTGCTTATATTTTGGTACAATATACAATTTTCTTTCGTGGTATCATTGATGGAAGTTGTATGACAGTTCGTGGCTGAGTGAAAACATATTAATGAGCGAAAATGAAATATCGATTTCTTGAACTTCATACGAGCAAAATTTTTTATTATTAACAGATTATAATTTTAAACAATTATTTCTTATGAATATATGTAAAGAGAGCTCATAATTATTCCGTAGTCAATATAAATGTCTAAATATATAAGACCTAACTTCACTATGTATTAGTAATTATTTTATAATTCATATATTCTAAAACTTCCCTTCGGAATGAAATTCACTTCGGGGGGACAAAAGCAATAGAAAATCATTCACTCCACGTTCACTCCATATTCATTCCGCGTTTACTCCGCAATTTTTTTACAGTGTAAGCATAGTAGTTAATCGTATAGGAAAAACGAGTTACATATGACCATACATGGCCATATATAGAGCCAATATACTTTTTGAACAATTTTATACATAACTATATAACCAAAATTACACATATCACAATTACTTACATTTCGAACTTTATATCACACGAAAAAAAAAAAAAAGAAATTTTTTTGTTATTAATAATAATAGATTTTCAATTATATTTTGCTGTTTTGAAAATGATGTATTCTTTCAATCTGATATAGCACAAGTAAACTTAGTAGTCACTGTCGGTAGTGTAGCCTAGTCGTTAATGCGTCAGTCTTTCGTTCGTTAGGTCCCGGGTTCGAATCCCACTAAAGCGTGCGTGGTTAGTCGATATTCTAGCGTTTTTTCGCGAAATAAAAAATTTCTACTAAATTAGAAATTAAATTAAACACATATCTGATGATTTCCGCATCACTAAAATGATCGAACAAAAAAAAAAAAAAAAAAAATACTGTAACTGATTGAGTCTTTTTTTTAATTTATCTGAAATGTCTATACATAGCTATGTATATATTGAAAAGCTTTAATATATGGCCATATATAATTCTCTTTTTCCGGACAATTGAATAAGTATTTGATAATTACAATTATTTCTATTCTATTCAATTAAATGAAATAATAATAATAATAAATATTTTCACCCCGAGCCGCTGTGTTGCGGTGGTGTTGCGGCAGAGACTTTTATAATATCATGAGAGCGTGCAGCTGTGTTGTGGCGGTGTTGCGGCGACAGTTCGGATTAAAATAAACAGCGTGCAGCTGTGTTGCAGCGGTGTTGCGGCAGAAGATGAAAATTTAATTTTTTAAATGTCAAATTTTATTTTTACTCGGGTGTTTTTAGTACTTATGCACAAATAATTATAATAATCATAGTATTTGCTTTTGTAGTTGAATAAATTAGTTACACGTCAAATAATTGTTTAAAATTTTATTTATCCCAAAACAAGTAACTATATTTTAAATTATTTCAAATTATAATTTTATGATATAATACAATATGGAATAATAAAAATTTTTCAAATCATTTCAAATTAGATTTCTTAACCAGGGAAGCGCAACGTCGAAGGCAAGAAGCCTAGGTGAGAATAATTAAATAAAATTTCATAAAGTTAATTGCTATTTCCTTATAATGAATCGTACCGGTGATATTCTCACGTGCCGACCATGCAAAAAAAAAATTGTAAAAAAGCCATTTAAAAGTTTTACGATAAATTTTTTTAGTGAAAATCAGAACGTAGTTTCTAAAATGAAATAATTTCGTGCAAGAATCATCTATAAAAATCTATAAAAATCATAATAAAATAAATTAAATGATATACACCTCTAGGTGGAATTCTCGAAAATATATATTTAATCATAATGACGACATTACTGGAAAACCTGGAAAAGTCAGGGAATCTCATCTTAAAGCTAGAAAAATTATTAGTTTCTTTGTTTTTTAACTGAAAAAATCCAATAAACTTTTTTTTTCTATGAGAAATATTCAAAAAGTAGCGCGACTTAAATGCGATTGTAATACGATCTTGAAAAAAAAATCAGTATAAATTAATTCCAACAGCAAAAAAATGAAGCAGTTAGAAAAAAAAGTCTTAATAGAAACTAATTATCAGGATCTTCAAGCTATCAACATGCATATTGAAAAGTTTAAAAACCATAAACCTTAAAAGTATGCATAAGTATTGAACTCAAGTTCCACGATATTTATTATTCGCATACTTCATTAATATTTTATTAATATTGTATAAAACATTCTTATCTATAAATTTGATTCTCTGATCGGGTGTTGGGTCTCTTATTCTATAATTCTACGTATGTTTGATTGTATATATTTTTTTGATTACAGAAGATTGATCCAATTTAATTTAAACTCTCTTTTATCAGACTTTATTATACGTAAAATGCAAGGATGTTTTTGAAAAAATTTCAACAATCCAAATCACATAATGTGTCTAACAGATATGATACTGAAGTTAGCTGGCGTCTCATAATTTTGGAGTTTTTTTCAAAACATAGAATTATAAAAAAAAATCTGGGCATCGGTTGACCTGCGGGCCAGCCCTAAAATTTCCCGTTGTTTTCGAGCTCAAGGAGCTCAAAAACATCGTTGAAAATACATTTTCGAGCTCTTCGAGCTCGAAAATACTTTTGCATACCATTATTTCCGAAAAAAACAGTTTTTAGCATTTCTTTCTCCCGCGATAACTCTCAAACGAATTATCCGATATTGATGTTTAAGGTGGCAATCGACGTGTTTTAATAAAGTCTAAAGCTGATTAGATTGTTGGATTGTTTGGTTGAGTTGTTTCAAAGATATTCGCAAAAAACTGTTTTTTACCATTTCTTTCTCCAACGATAACTCTCGAACGAATTATTCGATTTAGATGTTTGAGGTGGCAATCGACGCGTTTCATTGAGTTCTAAAGCTGATTAGATTTTGAAGTCGATCGTATAAGTCGTTTTCGAGAAATCAATAAAAAACTAAAAAAAAAAAATTTTTTTTTTTCGTAATTGGCCAATATCTTTGAGTCCACTTGGTCAAACGATCTGAAATTTCCAGAAAAGTTGATGGCCAAAAAACTCTTTCGATTGCCACCTTAACCATCCAAATCGGTTCATTAGTTAAAAAGTTATAAAGAGTTTACATACATACATACACACACACACACACACACACACACACACATACATACAGACGCTCGGACATCATTCTAAAAATAGTCAGAATAGCTTCCTAGGACCTCAAAACGTTGACATCTGATGAAAACTCGATTTTTGAAAATCGGGGTGAAAACAATAACTTCCCGAAATTTTTGAAAATCATCGATTTTCTAAGCGGGAAGTTAAAAAATGTTATAACGGTGGGCCCTGGCTATTTCGTGTCCAATAGCCACGAACCACAGTTAAAAAATTTTCCCGAATAATTAATTAATTAATAATGAGTTATTAAATATAAATGTAGTTTATGATTATTATATAGCTGGTTAAGATCGGGAAAATATCTCAGGAGTGGGTCGACTCGTTCTGACCGGACACGCGGCTGAAATATAACTTATTCTAAGTGACGCTGGTGATAAGAAATTTGTTCGAAGAGACTCAATAAAATATAACAAATTTTATTTACCCAAATCCCATATTTTATATACAAAATAGTTTCCCCTTTTATTAATTTAATTTTATTATTTATTAATTGGGAAATAAGCGTCCAGCACTAAATTAATTAATTGTTAAAATGCACAAAGAATCATTGGACGTGGGGAACAAAATTAATAATCAATCAAATAAATACTGCATTGAAGAGAGAGTAAATATTTGTTACAATTTTATCTAGACTTATCTGGTTATACGTGGGTTACTGGTGATATCTGTCTTCGATTAGTTGCGGGCTTCTTGGACTCGAAGTTAATCCTCTTCGGTAGATCCTCGCGGGTTACTTGGATTCGGTGTCGATCCTCTTCAGTGAAAATCCTCACGGGCTCTTTGGTCTCGCGGTCGATCCTCCTCGGGCAGACGTTGCACACCAAACCAACACACTCACAAATTAAATTTGGTTTTCTTCAACCAGACGAAGGAGTCGCAAAATCATCTTATTTAATAAATTCGAGTCAAACAAATATCACTTATAACAAGATTAATAATTTAATTTAATATAAAAGAAAAGTCTCAATAAATAAAATTATTCAGGTGACAGACTGACCGAGATAAAACTGAGTGTTGGAAATAAATGAACATATATAACAAACTAATGGACTAGATATCGTTAGGCCGACTCAAATAAATTGTTGAGTCCTGGTGCTAGAGTAGGACCTCGCTAAGCGTCCTCAGTCTACTCTAGGCGACGGCCAGGGCCTAAGTCTCCGAACAAGTGTTTGCTGGCCCTTTTATATTTTTATTTTGGAGGGGTTGAACTACCCCACTATCGTCTAAGTTCAAATTCAATCGAGGTGGCCTCTGACATGGCCTCAAGTGACTGGGAAGTGTTAATAAATGTAAAAATTATTCTGATAGATGGCCGTAGAATCAGTAAGACTTCGCGTTCGATTTTCAAGTCGTCAAAATCAAAGCGCACGTTCACAATGTATTTGAAAGAAATCGCACCTATGGTTTTTTAAATTTTCTATACTTATGCATTTTTTTTTAACTTCCCGCTTAGAAAATCGATGATTTTCAAAAATTTCAAGAAGTCATTGTTTTCACCCCGATTTTCGAAAATCGAGTTTTCATCAGATGTCGACGTTTTGAGGTCCTAGGAAGCTATTCTGACTATTTTCAGAATGATGTCCGAGTGTCTGTATGTATGTATGTGTGTGTGTGTGTGTGAGTGTGTGTGTTTGTGTGCGTGTGTGTGTGTGTGTGTGTGTGTGTGTGTGTGTGTGTGTGTGTGTGTGTGTGTGTGTGTGTGTGTGTGTGTGTGTGTGTGTGTGTGAATGGCCTATAAATTTTTAACTACTGAATCGATTTAGATGTTTAAGGCGGTGATTGAAAGAGCTTGTTGGCCGTCAACTTTCCTGAAAATTTCAGATCATTTGATCAAGTAGACTCGAACATATTGGCGAATTACGAGAAAAAAAAAATTTTTTTTTTAGTTTTTTATTGATTTCTCAGAAACGACTCATACGATCGACTTCAAAATCTATTCAGCTCTAATACTCAAAAAAATGCGTCGATTGCTACCTCAAACATCAAAATCGGATGATTCGTTCGAGAGTTATCGCGGGAGAAAGAAATAGTAAAAAACGGTTTTTTCTAAATATTTTCGAAACGACTGACGCGATCGATTCCAAATTTCAATCAGCTCTAGAATTCAATAAAACGCGCCGATTGCCACCTCAAACGTCAAAATCGATCAATTAGTTCGAAAGATATCGGCGTTGAAAAGTTACAAAAATAACATTTTATGTTATTTTTCCCGGATAAATCATAATATAACCTACTAAAATGTGTCTGAAGTCATACCAACTCATCCTTTATATGGTTACTTTCGATACATGATGTCATCGAACTTGGTTTTTAGTTTAAATCATACTACCAACAAGAAAATCGATAAAACGTAGTTTTTAATATTTTTCTCGGATATTTCATATTTGATTGTTTCTCACATGAATCAAAACTCATTTAAATCTTGATTTGAATCCCTTGCATTGATTTCTGCTTGAATACACTTATTTTATTGAACATAATCAGGGATTAAATTTGAAAAACCGCTTCATTAACAATTCTTGATTCTTAAATTTTCAAATTTTAGCATAACAGGCAACCTGTTAGAGCTTGAGAAGATCGTAAAAAAACAATCGCATATGATAGCATTTTCGAGCTCGAAAATATATCTACACCAATGTTTTCGAGCTCTTTGAGGTCGAAAACAGCGGGAAGTTTTGGGGCTGGCCCGCAGGGCCAACCGATGCCCTGATTTTTTTAATGGTTTTTATAGTATTGTTACGTCTAGAAATATTATACATACTTTTCTTTTAATGCTCAAATTATAAATATAAAGAACACCGTATAATGAGAATAGACATCAAGTGCCTCGTTGGCCATTTAGGCAATTTTACTCCTAGTGCGTCACAAAAGTTTTTAACGGCTTAAGATCCAAAACAAATAAGTAAATCGGAACTTTTAAGTTTTCGAATTATAGATAAGATTTAAAAACCTTTTAAATTCATGACAGAATATTTTAAATAAACAAACGACTCATTTCAGTATCTGAACTAAAAATAACTAAAGGTTTTAGGTGGGTACACCAGGCCTGATACATAATATCCGATAAATAATAAGTAATAATTAATAATTAAAGGTTCTAGGCAAGTAGCCAGACCTGATAAATAATACATAATATTTTATAAATAATAAGTAGAAATGAATAAATAATAAAAGTTTTAATTCAAGAAATATTAAATAATAAGCTGATAAAAGTTAGTTCGAAATTGTACTTGTATGTGTCTGTGTGTGAGTTTTGCTTACGCGTAAATGTGCTTGCGTGTGAGTGGATACATATACACACGCATATATGTACATAAACACATAGGTGTACAAGAGAGCATCCACCTGAAGAGGGAGTTCAGGCAATACTCACCGGAAAATCTAAGAGTGAGGGTAAGGGCTCAAGGAACTGGACACCTAATTGGTCACGATTTTCCCCCAATTGAGGTCAATTGGAACGCCCAGAAAATCGAGTCCCAGTAAAATTGGTCGCTTGAACTCTCTCTCTTGACTAGTATCTCCAAGTGTGCGGATCGTAAAATATAGTTCAAATTCAGTGGCCGGATTTCTCCACGTAGAACAGACAAGTATATTTCAAACTAGAGTCAGTGGTCATTTGTATTAAAAAGTCTTTAAGTAAATATCTTTTTATTAGTATTGTCAACTAAATATTTTTATAACGAAACTACTTCAAAGGTGTAACCCAGATAAATTTTTTTAAGAATCTATAAAGAATCGTAACCGTTTACTATAAATAATTTTAATTCTGCGTCGAATTTGCAATTGAATAATTTTTTTGATTTTGAATAATTAAATAATTTGGGCAATAGTTTTAACAAATCTTGAACATTTGTACTGATAATAGTAGCAATATATGTATTAAATTAAATCGAGGAGTTAATTTTTAATTTACAATCGACCTTCACCAATATTATCATTTGAGCAGGACCTCTGGAGTTCCCGGTCTATAAGCTTCGGCTTGGACCAAATACTCAAAATATTAAAATAATTACGTACTATTTTTGGACGTAACAGTATAAAAAAAGTAATTACCCTGCTTAAAAAATCTCGTAAGATCCGATAGCTTCTTATAAATTCTCATAGGAATTTTATGAGAATCAATGAGTTCTATAGGAAGTGGGACTCCTCTCCTCATAGAACTTACTGAATTTTATGAGATTTTATAAGAGGCATTTAAGAAAATTATTTTTTTATAGATTCTGATAAGGAATTCTTTATACGAATCTATCGGAAAATACAAATGTTTATAAAAAATTAGTTTTTATAAGGTTGGATGAGATAAAATATTCACGGGATTTATAGGGATCTATAAGAAAATAAAATTTACAAAATTTTTATTCAGATGAGAATGTATGAGGAAATGATTTCTTCACTTACAACTAGAATCTGTAAGAAAATAATAAAACTAGCAAAATTTTGGTTTCAATGAGAACGTATGAGGAAATCATTCCGTAAGTAATGATGGGATTCTATGAGAAGATAATAAAATTTACAAAATTCCTATTTGGATGAGAATATATAAGCAAATGGTCTCGTCACTTACAACTGAAAACTATATGAAAATAATAAAATTAGCAAAATTTTTGTTTCAATGAGAACGTATGAGGATATGATCCTGTCACTATTAATTAGATCCTATGAGAATACAAAATTTATAAACTTCCCGTTTGTATGAGAAAGTATCCGAAAATATTTGTATCGGTCACAATTGGATTCTAAAAGAAAGTTGGAAAATCCAAAAGTGCACACTTCAATCGCTCATTTTACTCTTACTCATTAATTTTTTTTCATTATTGTTTTTTTTTTTTTTATTTAAGCGATAACTTTCGAAAAACAAGACTTATCGACTCATTTTTTTTTATTATCTGTGTATTTTTGATCACTAGAACCCTTACAAAAACCACTATCTGAATCCTTTTTGTTTTGGTGTAATTAATAAAAAACGTGAAAACTGATTATTAACAAAAAAAAAATTTAGCTGCCATTTTTTTTTTTTTTTATGAATTTTATCTTATTTTTATTTTATTTTTTTTTAGTTTTACTATTATTATTGCTCATGATTTATAATCATGAGTAATAAAAAAAAACCTCATTTTTTATTAATAATATTACTCATTTGACATGTTATTTAAGAAGGATAATTAAAAAAAAAATGGCAGCTAAATTTTTTTTTTGTTAATGATCAGTTTTCACCTTTCTATTCATTAATTACACCAAAACGAAAAGGATTCAGATAGTGATTTTTGATAGGGTTCTTGTGATTAAAAATACACAGATATTAAAAAAAAATGAGTCGATAAGTCTTGTTTATCGAAAGTTATCGTTTTTAGACGAGTCCGAACAGCACAATTGACGCACTGGGGGCTTCAGACTAAATCATTTTTTTTTTTATTGATCACATAATGAATTAAATAAGGATTACATTGAAAAATATTCCTTAATAAATTTTCTGTAAAATGGTATACACTATTAACAAATTTTGTGTACTATAAAGAAAGTAGAGAAGATTTAAAGTCAGTGAAAGGGCCGAGAGCAAGAGAGTGACAGTAAAGCACACTCAACGATTTCGCGATTGAGGTGTGCAAAAATAATAAAATTTTCAAAATTTCTATTTTAATAAGAACGCATGAGAAAATGATCCTGTCATTAATAATGGAATTTTATGAGAAAGTAATAAAATTTATCATATTCCCGTTGGTATGTTCAATGACTTGTTGTCTCATGTAAGTTACAGTATATCGAAAAAAGGGCGTAATTTTTCACGTTTATTTCTGCCCTAGTAGAAATAATCTAGACTTTATTCGATTTCAGACCAGTAACTGGCCAGCGATCTCGGCTAAAAACTAGAAATCCCGCCACCTACAACTAAGGCATAAACATTGGTCACACTAATATATTTTCTGTACTAGTGTGTATGTGTGTGTTTATTTTTTTTCTGTTTAACCTCTATTTTTTAATGTGTACGTTAATACGTAAATAATTTTATGATAAATAATTAATAATATACCCATTAAAAAATGGAATCAATGAAAAAAATGTATTCAATAAGTGAATTGCAACTATGGGCAATAGAAACAAATATTGTCAATTGTCCTTTAGACGAATTATTCAAAACTGGGAAGGAGGAATTTTTAACGTCTGTCAATGCGGGTCAATTTTTATTTATTGATCTATATATATCTATGCTTCAAGTTAGATTTATTTGAATTAATTTTTAATTTGTCTGGGTATTTTTTAGAAAATCGTTTTATTTTTCCGATGAACTGATAATTTTAATAACCTCAAAACCTAAAATTTTAAAGTGACAGTTTTTTCAAAGCCGCCATGTTTCTCTTGGATCTCTAGTAAAACTGGCCAGTTATTTGACAAAAACTCGATATTCCACTGGTCAGTTTCTGGATTAAGTCTAGTAAAACTGGCCAGTTACTAGACAAAAACTCGATTTCATTTCTACTAGGGTGGATGCGTATATATATTTAAAGTTACACGCACACAAAATTAGTGAAAAAATAACGTAATTTTTCACATTTATTTGCATGTGAGTACATTTTTAAAATTACATGCACACATAATTAGTGATAAGAAAATAAATATATCTATATATAAATGTTAGAAAAAAAAAATTATTACTATCATTAAATGAAGTACGTATCGTCGCATGGATCGATTATCGGCAGATGAGTTATCGCTCGGACTAATTGTCGTTAGGATCAATTATCCACGGATCAATCGTCGCTGGGATCAATCGTCCGCGGATCAATTCTCGTAGTTCAATTGTCCTCGGATCAACGGGCAGGTAATCATTCACGCATATAAACATATTAGTCTAGTAAACAAGTGCCTTTTTGACGAAAACCTGTCCAAGACCATCGAATATTATGATTAAGGTCTGATTTAATTCGAATTGGCATCTATTACAAAATGAAAGTGGAAATTTGGGGTTGGAAAAAATTGTAAGTCATTAACAATTTAGTAAAAAAAAAAAGTGGTTTGGTTTTTTTTACAAATAGTTCAAAAACTCTTTGAGATATCCAAAATCGGTAAAAAGATCCTCAAAGAGCAGGAAAATTCCAAAAAAAGTCCTGTCTTCCCGAGCTGTACCAACAATAATTATAATTTTTATTGAGTGGTGGAAATGGGACTAAAAACGGGTAGCGGCGTATGCACGCGCGTTAATAGAATAAATAGGATAATCAAAAAAATTTATTTTACTCGATTAAATATAAATATTAAGAAATAAAAAAAATTTGGTTCTTTCTTACCACATGGATTAATAATAATCCACCGAATAAAATTTTACCCCAATTTTTCAATTAATTATGCTTTTGTTATTTAGTTGATTTTCACTCATTGAGAGTTTACATAAAAACCTTGGTTATTTCTAAACTAAGAATCTAGGATTTTTTTCACTTCGTAGAGCTGTTCTTGAAAGGGTTTAGAAAAAATCGCTGCCGGAAAAATTAAAAAATTTCGACTTTTTATTTTTTTATTTACGATCTAAGGAATTGAAAAATTAAAAATGTAAATACAGCAATCAAGAAATTTTATTTTTTTTATTATTTTGTTTTTTTGTTGCTACAAGCAACTTAACAATAATTTTAAAAAAATTTTTACTTACATTGTTCGAATAATTTTTATAAACAAATGCATTGTTAATAAGATTTAAAAAATTTTTTTTTTTGGGAATAAGATGCTTGATGAAAATAATGATTTTTAAGAAAAAGATCGTCCCTTAAAAAAATTTTTTTATTGCTAAAAAGCGCATTTGCTATTTAACAATTTTGGTTTGTTGCTTAGTATTAATATTAACTATTTTATAGGAACTATTTTTTTTTTTAATCATAATTTATCATGTTCTCTTGTTTCATAAAAAAATAATTTTTTATTTGTTTATTATACAAACAATTTGTTGTAAACAAATGAATTTTTACGCTACATTTTTTTTTTCAAATATTAAAAACAACCATGTGTGTTTTTTTTTATCGGAAAACATTTTAGGAATATCCAAGTCGAATTTTATCTGTTTTTTCTTGTAATTTAATCAATTAAATAAAGTTTAAAACTGACATTTTTCAAGATTATGAAAAAAGAAAAGAAACAATCGAATAACTTTTTAAAAAAAATGCATCAATTGAATTTAAAACTACTACAAAAAGTAAAGAGAACATCATATTATCAAAGTTTCAACAATAAATAAAAATATTTTTTTTTTTAAGCTTAGTCTTGGGCATATATAGTACTGGATAACTTTAAGTAAATGAATAAATTTTTATTTCCGAATGTATTTTTTTTCCAATTTATAAAGTATGTTTTTATTTGATATAATCTCTGATACATGGTATAAGTAAAAAACATCTAAAAAATAACTTAAACAGATTAAAAATTAAATGTAATATTTTTGGTTTATACTTGGTTATAGTTATAATATAAATCTCAGTATAATTTTTATCTTTTGTATATCTAATTTTGTTTAGAATCTTATCGTTTGTTTGTGTGTCTTATGACATTTTCAATAAATTTTTAATTGATATGGTAAAAAGTAAAACCATAAAAACATAGATTTTAACTTACGAACTAATAGACTCTATATAAAAATAATAAATTAATATATTATACTATATGCTTAAAAACTAATATTTACACATTTACATTCAGGTTTTCTAAAAGGTTTATGATAACCCGTTTTTATGTTTGCTTATTTGGGGTCAGTGAGTTTCGCTATCTAGCTCGCCGTTGTCTATGTTGTTGTTGTTTAAATCTAGCTCGTCTCCTGAGCTCGTCCATGTGTTTGGCGTCGTTTTGGAGCCACCAATAGTGTTTCAATAGCCTGTCCAGGCTGGTTTTATCTGCATCTGATAAGGCTGTTGAAGACACCAAGTTGTTGCGGTGTACGTTTTCATCAAGAGGTATTGCCTTGTCGGTGCAATGTCTGTTGATGTGATGTATGGTTGGAATATTGTTTTCATCCTGGATAAATCCGAGTTTGTCCAGGTTGGTAAATACTTCAGGTGTTGAGTATTTACTTCTAGCCATTCTATGAACCTGAAACATATCTATGTATTTAAGGTTTTTCAAGTAAGTATTATCAATTTCATTCAATGTACTGAAATATCTTCTGGTGAGTCCTAATGTGAAGATATCAAACCGTGGGATGCCCGATAAATTATACAATGTATGATTATCAACTCGTTTTAGGTAATTTGACTCAGCAGTTCTATATAGTCCAAGACAGTTTCTTAGGCAGGATCTTTCCAATCTCCTATATTTTTCCATTACTGATGCGCCCGTGTTCCACCAGATTGGAGCTGCGTAGGCAATAATCGGTCTAATAAGAAGTTGGTAGCAGATGATTTTGGCTTTAGCTTCAATGTTCCTGTTGTAGAAAATTCTTGCATTTGCTCTGATGGCGTTTTTGGCTTTACCTAATTGAGTTTTATGATGTTCGTTCATTCTAAGTAGATAATCAAATTTAACACCGAGATATTTTACTGTACTCTTGGTTGGAATATCAATTTCTTCTTTTGTCTCTTGATCGGTCATAGTTATTTTGAAATCTTTAATTTTCTTAACAGTTTGGAATGTAATTTCATGTACTGTTTTCCTGAAAAGAATAGCTTCACTTTTCTGAGGATTTATTTTTAAATTCCAATCAAGATAATATTTATTTATTGAATCAAGTATGTTTTTGAGCGTGGTTTGTATCTAGGGTATTTTGTTACTTGCAAAGTAATAGATAAGATCATCGGCATATGCAATTGAGTGAAGAAATTTTTTGGTGTTGAGTCCAAAGAGATTTATTTTTTCTCTATTAAAGATGTTAAAGAGAATTGGTGATGTTACAGTACCTTGTTGAAAACCTTCTATTATTTTGAAGATGTAAGTAGAAGTATCTTTTCCATTCCAAGTGTAAAATGATTTTCCATGTATCATGTCGGTGATTAGTTGTATTAGATATCTCGGGAAATCCAGTGTTACTAATAGGTAGGTAAATCCATTCAGCCATACGGAGTCGAAGGCTTTTTCCAGATCTAATAAAATTGCTCCAACTAGCTTACCGTTTAGTATATAATTATTTATGTCTGATGCTAATTTGTTTGTAGCATGAGTGGTTGAATGTCTTGCTCTGAAACCAAACTGATTATCTGGAATTATTTTATTAGTGTCAATGTGATCCATTAAGTTGATTTTTATAATTTTTTCAAAGATTTTACTGATGTTATTTGTTAAGCTGATTGGTCTGTAACTACCTGGATCGGATAGATCTTTATCTTTTTTCTTTATATTTTTTGCTTTTTTAAGCATATTTTAGTGGTGACGTAACTATGGAAAATCTTTGGGGAATCTTGATCAAATAAAGGATAGTGAGCTCTAATGTCATTAGAGAAAGAAACAATTGTGAAGTTATTCTGTCTGTTAGCTTGTATAGAATTTTTTGTCTCGTTTGCGTAATTGTCTGCGTTGGTTTTGATTTCAGTATTTAAATTTGTAAATCGTGGTGAATTTATGGATTCAAATTTTTTACCTATGATGTTAAGTTTGGAGGTTTCTTTTGTAATTATGTATAGATCATCATTTAGTTCAGTTAATTCTTCAGACTGTTTGAGCTCATCAGTAATTAGTGGACTATTCTTGTTTAAACGTAGATTTGATATTGTAAGTGCATCTTTGTGTCTAAAAAACTTATTGATTGTTGGGAAGAACGTGCTGGAATCCCTGAAATTAACGCTTTTACTTTTGGCTTCCCAATATGCTGTAGTGGTTTTCTGGAATTCTTTGTAAAGTTGATTATTAATCTCAGTTATTTGTTTTTTAATTTTTCTGACCATTTGTGAGTTCCTGCAGTTATATAATTTTATAGTGTTGTGAAGTAATGTGATTAATTGGTTTTTAATTGTGTGCAGTTTCTTGATCCTATTATTAATATATTTCCATTGTCCTGGTTTCTTTTGAGGATCATTTTTTGGTATCGTTTTATCGATAGCTTGCAATATTGTTTTTTCTAAGTCTTCTATGTATTTGTCAATTTCGTCTATTGTCAGGTTTCTATTGAAAGGGATATCTAATGGGTAATTATTTAAGATTCAGTTTTTAAATTTCCTCCAGTTTGCTTTTTTATAGTTGTAGTTAGGATTTGATGGTGCGTTGAAGTTAAGTCCGTCAAAAATAGTGCTTGTATCAATCTCAAAGGTTAAAGCTGAGTGATCACTATCATAAGGTAGAATTTTGAATTTACCTTGTTTTTTATTGAGTATTTCAATTCTGGCATCCGCTAGGCAGTAGTCAAGATAAGAGCCCGCTGGAGGAAAGTTGGTTCAGCTGCCGGGTATAGAACAGTTCTATAAAATAGAAACTTGTCTTCGTACCATTGAAACATTTGTCTTCCACGACTATTGATGTTGTTACTTCCCCAATCAGGATGTCTAGCATTAAAGTCTCCAGCCAAGATATGATAAGTGTTTGGTTTTGTGAGTTTGAAGTCTGCAAAAATTCGGTCAAGCAAAGCTCATTAATAAATGTTTGTTTATCGCTATTTGGTGAGTAAACGCTAATGAGAGTTAATATTTTATTTGACTGTGTTGTTAGTTTAGCCACAGTATATTCTATTGATTTATTGCGGTGCGCGGTTGGATATGTGATTGCAGTGTAGGAGATCCTATAGTGGATAACAATTGCTGTACCTCCTCCATTTTTATCATTAGGGCGATCTGTTCTGATTATATTATAGTTTCTGAAATTAAAGAAATTTTTAGAATTTAATTTAGTTTCTGATATTATTGCAATGTCAATGTTGTTGTTTTCCAAGAAAATTTCTAAGTCTGCTCTTCTTTTTGTAGCTCTGATTGAATTTACGTTAATGGCGCAAATTTTGATGATATTGTTGTTATTGTTATAGATGTATGCCATACTTATTCAAAATTGTAGAGGCTTTGAATGTTTTAGATATTTAAATCAATTCTTTTGAAAACTTCTTCAAACTGTTTGTTAATATGGGACATGATGAAGTTTTTGAAACTGTTTAATATTTCATTGAGACCTTGGAGATTTGGTTGTAAGGTTGGGGCATCTTGTGGTCGTTGATCTGGGGTTGTAGTGATTGGGTGATGCTGAAGGTGAGCATCAGTACCTCTTCTAGTAGTGTTAGCATATGAGATGTTAGGATTTACTAACCTACTGATGTTGTTAATTTTATTGACTTTATGTTGTCTTCTTATTGATGTAGCTAATTTCTTTTGCCCATTTGCGAATTTCATGTATGGACATCCCGCATATGAGGCAGGGTATCCATGTTCACCACAGTTGGAACATTTAGTAAGTTCCGGTTTGCTACCTTTGGCCACTGGGCAGTCTTCGTCCTTCTCGTGATTTTGGGCACATCTTACGCAGTGAGGTTCGTAATTACAGTTGCTACTTGCGTGTCCAACTTGTTGGCATCGGGCACATTGGAAAATTTTCTTCCTCCTCAGTCTTTCCCATTTGATTGGTTGGTTCAACAGTCTTTTTTGCCTGGTGAGGTCAGCAGTCTTACTCTCGTTTGAGCATTGAACTAAAAAATGATAAAAACTTTTCTCAGTTTTTTTAAACTCTAATTTACTTACTTTAGTAATTATAATATCAGGTATTTGGAGGTCATTAATTGCCTCTATCACATTATCAACTTCAAAACCACCACGTATTCCTTTCAATACAAGTGTCTTTGGTTTTTCGTCTCTTGGCATAAATGTGTGGAATTCCATTTTATTTGTTTTAAGTACTTCTTCGATTTTAACGAATGTGTCTTTGGTATTAGCATTAACGTCCTCTAATGGTTCGTTGATAAAAGTTTTTCCTACGTGTTTAATCCAGAAAGCTTGCTTGTCAACATTATTGTCGGAAAATGTTTTCAGTAGAGTTTTTATTTGTATGCCTTTAGTGTGTATTGGAGGCGGCTTGATGTTCCGTCTGGTGCTAACAGGTGGTGTTGTCTCCTGAGAGTTATCGATCGATGATCTACGTGAGCCTCTGGAACTGGTGAAGTTGGATTTATGGGTAGGTCTGCGGATAACTTTCTCTTGGATGGTAAGTGGGTCGCCATCTATAGTCATTTCCTCTGAGTTTGATATAGAATAAAAAAAAAATAAAAAAATAAAACTATTTTCCCATTCATTCTTTTACAACAAGAAGAAACAAGACGTCTATATTTCCAATTGATTCTTTTACGAAATGTAAGTATGACGCATTCCTACTCATTCCGATAAAAATATGAACATGTACAATAAATATTATATAAGAATGAATGAGATGTAAGTTGAAGGATTTGGTAAGTATCTATCGGATTATGCTCGGGTTTGAATATTCTCATAGGTTCTAATATGGACTATCATTTTTCGATGGGACACTTTGCCGATTCATTCTCATAAAAATTTTTTTATGAGAATCTATTGGATTTTTTAAGCAGGGTAATATTTTTCGACTGACACTTTCGACTTTTGAAAAAGTTTAACAAAAAAAAAAAATCAATACAATGCTCAATTAGATCTACTAAAGTAATTTTGAAATGTTTAAAAAACTTTTAAAAATTAAAATTTTTTTCCATAAAATTTTGGGCGTACCTTATTTTGCCTCCCCTACCCCTATATCTTAGAATATTTAAAAAATACATTTATAAAAATATAAAGAACATATATTACAAATACATAAAAAAATTTATAATTTTGCACAACTTTTAATGCAAAGCATTAGTGTGCTTTACGATCGAAAAATTTTGTTATATTTTTTTTTCTTATGTTGTTGGTTAAATTAAAAAAATATTTTTTATATATTTGTAATATGTTGCTAGTATGATTTTTATATATTTTTAAACATTTAATTCTTATGGACATGTATTTTTAATATTTAAATTACATTTGATATGCATACAAAAATTGATCAAAAGTTACAACGGTAAAAGTTGTCACATCAATGTCTAATATTTTTGTTTCCTTGAATAATTTTTTTTTATAATCCAGAAACATGAAGTACGTTTCAGGTAATAAAAAAATGTGTCTGTTTTTATTCATTAAATGCTCTTGAATAATCTAAAAATAATAAACTTTGGTAATTTTTTTTTTTTTTCTCAGTATTCACTTACTCTCGATACATCTTGGTTTGAGTATGTATTTACTCTGGATACATTCTATTTCCTCTCTATTCTACAAAGTAATATCATTGACTGGATAACTTATATAAATTGTAGTCAGGTTATATAAATTTCGTACAATTTACGGTGTTTTAGAAGAAAGATGTAAAGCAGTCGGGTCGAAAAAAAATTATATTCTTACAACTAAATGTAAGTTTACTCAAATTAAAAAAAAAAAAAGATAGAATATCATCATTTTCTGCATCAAATTTAAGTATTGTTGAAGCAAAAGCAAAAGTAGGCAAAATAAAGTCTCTAGTATGTTAACTCAATTACGTATATATATTAATTAAGTGTGTAAACGCCGTCGCAAATACAAATGATATGTTTACAAGTACGCTATGTATTTAAGCAGATAATTTACTCCAACTACGTGTGGCCTTTCAGCCAAAGTCGTAGCGTGTTTCGGCGTATTTAAAGTCGTAGCGTGTTTAGCTCAACTCAAATCAAGTTGACTCAAAGGTTTCTTTTTATCAGTGTACCATGAGCAAACCATTTATTTTTTTCAATTTGTTTCAAAAGCATTAATTGAGAAAATTTATCTCTTATCTCCCTATTGCCATATTGTGATATTCTGTATAAACACATATTCTTTCCTGCTTCGAACATTTAATATTTATTCTAGATTTAATTTACTTACAAATATAGGTCAATATATATTTTTAAGTAGTCATTTATTTTCTTGAATCGATGCTACGCTTTTTTTCAGTTGAGAAAAAAAATGATTAATTCAAAATATCATTTCTCTAATAAAGAAAGGAATAATGTTTTTTTAAGAAGATGATTGTATTAAATGGGAGAATTTTATGTCTTTGGGCAACCCTTATGTAAGCTACTCTTTCCTGAATACCGAGCCTTTTGTTCGGTAGGCATCTTGAGGCCTGTAGCCTCTGACGTCAGGAGCTACCCCTAGTCCGTGTCGAGGTTCACCCCCACTAGAGAAGGGCGAGATGGACATCGAGGCGAAAGAAGAGGAGGCATTCCGACGGGGCCCTCCGAGAGGACCCAACGTGACGTCATCTAACCATTCTCACCCTTACCCTTATTATATTACTTATTACCAACTGTCCATATTATACGATTAGTTGTCGGGTTTAATAATGTTTAATTGTTAAATAAATATTTGGTTTTATCTACTAGCAAGTGATATATATTGAAGTGTCCTTCTTACATATCAGAAGTGGGATTGGAAATCCGTGTGCCAGTATAAAGTTCAGTGTATTAACAATAAGTTAATAGTAAATTAGTTATTTTACCGAAAATATTATTAGATCACATCCAGGGAAAGTTCAGTTAGTTATGGTGAGTGCCATTTTATGGCATAATGGATCATGTATACTACGATGGGAAGTAGTGATTGGTCAACAAAATATGTTCAAATTGCATCTGAATACATCCTCGTAATATGTACAACTCCTACAAGTACACAAGTTAGATGATGGAAATAGCCATGATTAATATTGACGAGGACATCATCTGAATCTTCACATCATCACGAAAGCAGCAGCAGGGGTTGATGGAAATTGTTGAACTCATCGCTAAAGTAAACTGTATACAGACGGTACAATGACTACATTAATGTAGAGTATTATTGAGCAGAAGTTCAGTGTCAAGAGCTGGTCAAACTATTATTGCTCAGGTTGCAATAGGACACAGAGCGTCATTGGTTTGTCGACTTCACGAGTTTGGTAATGTAGAAAAAATATATCTTATTAATGACTTGCATATTGAGTTAGTGTACTGGGACAGATTATCAATCGCAGTAGCGCGGTGCTTGCTAAATTTCTTAGTAACGCGTACATTAAAATCAAGAGAATACTTATATACTTGGACTTATTGTTAAAAATAAATAAATACCACGAAAAGAATGAAGTACAACGTTGAAACCGACGAAAATCATAAACGAATAGAAAATACATCACCAACCTTCAAACGACATGCCCAGGTATCTAAACGACCAGGTAGTAAGCCAGGACGTATACTGTAACCATAATTGGTATTACCGTATTAACAGTTATATCGGTAAAATTACAAACATAAGTTTATTAAATAAATTATCAGTAAACTTTTAACACGTAGATTCTTCAATATTTAAAAATAAGATGATCAATTATTTTGGAAAATACAAATTCAGTAATATAATCAAATACATCCAGTCAGAATTTATATATGCATTATGAATATGAATTGTACATTAATAAACTTAAGTTACAAAGAAATTGGTTATTAAATAATTTCTGAAAAAATTAGGCTTGAGATAAACAAAATATGTTGAGAACAGTATACAGAAGGTGAAAGTTGAGATTGGATTTAGTAGTAATATAACAACCCAAGAATGTTAGGCTGCACATGTTTAGCATTCGAATCCTTATTGACGCTAGTCGTTTTTGATTGTTGTAAAAGTTCGTTGTTAAATTCTGCGTTGAAAATAAATGTCACTGTTAAAGTAACGAATAAAACTCATGCTGATAGAAAATTCATATAACGTTGGTTATAGTAAAATATAAAAACTTAGGTACACACAACAGATGGCTTCAAGGCCATAGTACAAGACTTTTACTAAATTAAGAATTCTTGAATGCAATTGTTCGTTCAGTCCACATCTTACAAGGACCCTTATTTTTATTGCTTTATTATGGTACGAAGAAAAGTTGACTAAAGACCAGATGTTAAAAACTGAGGATTATGAAAAACCTAAAACTACAAGTTCTAGTTGGAAACGAATTTGTCCTTTCCAAAAATTTTATAATATTTATGTAAATATGCCAATATTTTCAATACTTGACCGTATTAATTGTAGGAAAAATAAATTGAGCATTAATTTTAAGTCTTTGACTAGTTTGAGGGTTTATACGTAGGACAATGATCAAATTGCATTGTTCTTAATACTGATAATACAAATAATTTTCGCGACAAATAAATTATTCTTGAACTGGCTCAAATATTTAATAAAACTTCAACTTAAACAATACTTTCGACACAAGATAGTAAATTCAACCTTAAACATTGATCGGAACAATCACGCCAATCATTAGTTCTTAAAATTATAATTTAAATCTATCGTTATACTATTAAGTCAGAAGGATAGATAGTTTCCAAAAACTAACGAAGTTAATAATGAGTCAATTGAAATGACTGGGTTAATTGTATCAATTAAATTAACACATCGTATTGACCGGAAAATTCAAGAGAAAGATACTGCTTGAAAAATTATTATTACAAGTTTACGGTACAATCTGTTTATTAATAATAGATTGAAAAATGGATAAAAATGGAACGGTTGATAGCAAACGATAAAATTTTTGATGAAACTCCATGTATTGAATATCCCCGTGAAAAAATTTTCTGATCAAGCCTTATATGACCTCATATGGCCATATCAAAAAATTTTATATATTCATATCTGACCTGTTATGATCTGATATGCCCATATATAAATTTTAATATATTCTGATATAGTCTGATATAAAAATTGGCCATATCAAGCCATATCAATTTGATATATCCATATCAACTTGATATGTCGATATCAGATTTGATATGTCTTAATCTGACTTGATATGCTTGTATATAAGTTTTTTTATATGTCTTGATATGACTTGATGACCTGATATAACTTGATAAGGGTATATATATTTTAATATGTTTGTCAAAAAAAATCTTGATCAGGTTTGATATGGCTTGATATGCCCTGATATGGGCACATATACTAGTTTTTTCGAGTTTTCCGTATACATACGTTTGATAAAATAACTTAGAAATGACTAAATAACGTAACATTGTCCGGAAAAACCGATTTTATAATGATTCATAAAATCTTATGAAGCCTGTTAAATATTTTAATTTACCGCATTTATTAATAGTATAAAGTATACGAACTAACGAAGCTATCGAGATCAATTTTTAAGTATCTGAGAGAATTTCAAATTTTCGTAATGAATTTAAATTTTAAAAATTGAGATTTTAAATTGAAAAATGTTTAATTACGCGGAGAAAAATGTTGGCTCGAAACCTACCAATTTTTATTATGCTGTCGACTGAACTTGAAACAGGAAGGGAAGCATCCAAAAAATTATTAAGCTCATACGAAAAATTATGATGCTATATCGCAATACTTACTACGCGCGAGAAACTTATCGATGAGATGTAATTGCAATTACTTTCATATATTATAATAATTATGATGCGGAATAGTAATTTTTCGTACGAGCATAATAATCTTTCGTACGAGCATAATAATCTTTCGTATGAGCATGATATTTTTTTGCATGCTTCCCTTCTTGTTTCAAGTTTGGTCGACAGCATAATAGAAATTGGTAGGTATTGAGCCAACATTTTTCTCCATGTAAGATTAACAATCTTTAACTTCTTTTTTTTTTTTTTTTTACCAAAAAAAGTAGTTCTTGTCCCGTTACCGGTGGGTATACCGTTAATGGGCCCGTTACTCTATAAACAATAACAATTGAATAAAAGACAAGTAACCAAATCAATCATTTATCTGATGTCTTTAATTTTCTTAGTTTCATTTTTATCCAAATAGATATAATCAACCTTACATTTCAAGTTTGTGATTTGGCAGAGTGGTTAATAGATCAGACTTTGAATCAGAAGTACTCGGGTTCGCACCCATGACCTGACTGGAATTTTTTTTCTTTTCTTTTTTTTTTTTTTCATGACAATTATTGCATATACAACTTTACAAAGTTATACACAATTTCATAAAATTATCTATAAATTTAGTTCCCGAGATAACAATGTTAATCTCACCATATATAGTTTGATATGTCTATATCAGAACATATCAAATCTTATCTGTACATATATTGTCTGATATGGCCAATTTCCATATCAGGCCTGATATAAACCGCCCAAATCAGGCCATATCAGGCCATATCAGAAAATTTTTTCACGGGTCATTAATTAAGGGCTATACAACAGTTGAAAATAATTGTTGTAATTCTTCTGGAATAAATGGTTTACTGTAAAGTAAGATTTCATTGGGATTGTACTGCTGTAGGAATCAGTTAGTAGGGACTCGCGGAGTCAGTCGCTGGAAGGTTGCGTACAATACTTATGGGTTAACTATAATATACCAGCCACGTAACGTGTATCGTTTTATTGGATAGTTGACATAGTTTAGCGTTGAATAAATTAAGTATCTTCAATATTGTTTTTTTTTTTTGAAAAAAATTATAAGTGACTTGCGATCTTCTTAAGTAAATTGAGAGTATCGTGAATTAAAAAAAAAATAAAAAGGGGTTGAAAATTAATTTGACAGTATTCAACTATAATTGAAGGTGGAGTTGCAATTGCCTTACTGGCATGTCCTAGATACCAAAGTAAAAGAGTTAATCATTGACTATTATTCCTATAGAAACTTAGTATTGGATAATTACTGTAGTAATTATAATGTTAAATCTGAGTAAAATAAATGTATAATGATAATGATAGTTATAATCAACAAAACATTCCCAAGTACTCTGGCTCATATCAAGTCATTAGCATTCTCGACGATGAGATTCATACGTCATCGAGGACATTGTTGTTTCAGGTGGAACGTTGATTCGAACTGTCAGTCTCAGTTAAGTTCGAAAATAATCGGGAAAGATTGTCGCAGTTACAATCTTACTTCGTGCGCATTGGTGTAAGATACGGCAAAGGATTATTACTTTGCTTAGAACTACTTCTCTAACCAGCCTCAGGGATTGTAAAAGGATCTTACTTTAATTAATAGTAGTTCCAGGAGGTTCACCAACGCATGGACTTGCAGTATCATGGGTGATCAACAAGTGCTGATAGCACAGTGATCAGTAACCCAGAAAGAAATTTTGATGGTGAGACCCTTAGGACGTTGAGCACTTTAAGTTTGTTTCAGGTAAAATATTCAGTCACATCGTGGAAATTGACAGCTTGACTTTGAGGATGCGCAGATAGGATTGTCATAACAATAATCCTATCTGGTGTGAAATTGCGTGGAATATTGCGAAACAAAGCTAACTTGTGTAAGACTACTGTATTAAACATAGTAGAAGACTGCAGATGATTTTGGCGCAGTAAACGGCAGTATTCGGAGGCACGCGACAAATGGATTCGTGGGGTTACGCAGAAGCACCGAGTGGTCAGTAATCCAGAGAATCGCCAATCTCAAGGGAGATTGTACCCCAGACAAGGATCAACGACACTAAGGCGGGTACCTTGGCGTGGAAATATCGGACTATACTTGCTCTGGTATCAGAATGACTTCGAGAATTGCGAAAGATCGTGAGAACGATTTGCGCCGGTTGGCAGTGATTCTGGAAGACGTAAGGCCTGCCTAGAACTGTGAAAAGTCGTAAGATACGACCTGCACCGGTTGGTGGTGGTTCTAGAAACGGAAAGAGGTCTCTAGGACTGTGTCTCTAGAGGCTGAGTAATCCAAGGAACTGCGAAAAGTCACACCTTGAGTGACCTGCACCGGTTGGTGGTGGTTCCGACGAGGATTAAGATGGCACTCGAACTGCGAACAGTCGTAGAAGTACGACCTGCACCGGTTGGTGGAGGTTCGAGGTGTGAGACTTAAGGCTGACAGATCTACGAAGGATCGTGAATACGATCACACCGGTTGGTGGTGGTTCTGAAGGCTGACAGTCATCTCGAGTTGCGAAACGTCGTAAGATACGACCTGCACCGGTTGGTGGTGGCTCGGGTGACTGTAGAGTTTTGATGATCTGGCAACATGGTAACGTTGCCGAGGTCAGGAAGACAGACGCATGGTGCTACTCGGTAACCATTGAGTAGCCACGCATAAATTTTAACCTGTGGCACGAAATGAAGGCAGTTGTATTGCACTCACAGCGGTCTATTTGCATGTTGTGTTATTACTAGAGGATAATCGCTAGTAATCACGGGCAGGTTCTATGGAGCTCAAGAAAATTCCTTAGCTCCGATATAAATGGGTAGTGACGGCTTCTGAAAAGGAGATGGATGTCACTGAGACCTAAGCATACATAGGTCGGTTAGCTGTATGCTATTCGAGAGCTGGATCCAGCATGTGAATGATGTGCACGACATTATAGAGTTATTTATATATTATGAATGCTGACAATGTCTTATCCTGTTTTTATGGAAGAAATGGCAACATGATATTGCATGAAAAATGACACTGAAATAATACTATTAAATTATAAATTAATTATTTAGATCAAAGGTAAAAGCGGAGTTGAGGCGCAATGATGAAAACACCTGGAGCTTCAACTGAATATTTGCCGCGAGGACGCGACTATCATCAGGACGGCCGACTGTAAGCTACTCTTTCCTGAATACCGAGCCTTTTGTTCGGTGGGCATCTTGAGGCCTGTAGCCTCTGACGTCAGGAGCTACCCCCAGTCTGTGTCGAGGTTTACCCCCACTAGAGAAGGGCGAGATGGACATCGAGGCGAAAGAAGAGGAGGCATTCCGACGGGGCCCTCCGAGAGGACCCAACGTGACGTCATCTAACCATTCTCACCCTTACCCTTATTATATTACTAATTACCAACTGTCCATATTATACGATTAGTTGTCGGGTTTAATAATGTTTAATTGTTAATTAAATATTTGGTTGTATCTACTAGCAAGTGAAATATATTGAATTGTCCTTTTTACACTTATTAAAAAAAACGATCAGAAAAACAAAATTTTAAATACTTTCTATTGCTTTTTAATACTTTTGAATCACTCTTCTGGCCACCCTTCTGGCATTCAACATTACAAATCGTTTCGAGTCGTGTCTTTTACTTGGGGAAATAAATATTTACATGATTCAAGAAAAGATATTGCATTAAATTAAGAATATAATCTACTTAAATCAAAATTAAAATTTTTTCATTCGAATAGACCGTTGTCTTGAGTCAATAATGGACACAGAAAAAACAGTTGACTTGGTTCAAAAAAATATTGTCTTCTGAATTTTCTTGCTCCAAAAAAATCAACGTTTTCAACGAAAAAAAGTTTGCTTGGGCCAAAAAACTTTTTCTTGCCTCAAAAAAAAAATTTTTTTGCTCCAAAAAATAAATGTCTTGAATGAAAAAAAAGCCCCTTGGTCCAAGAGAAAATCTCTTGTTCCACAAAATAAATTGCTTAAGTGAAAATAAAAGTTGCTTGGACCAAGAAAAAAAATTTCTTGCTCTAAAAGTTTGCTTTGTAACAGGGTAAAATGAGTTATTTTGTTCACTAAAATTGTGACAATTCACTGACGGTCATTTACCCTATCCGTAACCCCAAATGAGCATTTGAATGAGTTTTTCGACTTGTCCCTGGGCACGCTAATTGAAAATTCGTGCAAGCTAGACCCAATCACAATTAAGTAGAGAGGTAGTCTTCCGATAACGACTGAAGACAACCGAGTGAAATTATTTAAAACTGAAGACAGCAGCAGAAACTATCTTAGCGGGAAGTTGAAAAAGATTTCAAAAAAATTTACCTGAGATAACTTTTAGAAAATAAAATCGTCTACAAAACAGACTCTATGATTTTTTATAATAAGTCCGATAGTTACGCCGGAAAAGTAATAAGATCTCGAAATTTACTCTAACTTGATTTCGAGCTCCAATAATTTTTGGACAGATGGATTTTTCGAAAAATGATAAGAGAGTTTTTTTGTAGAGCGTTGAATTCCCTTCAAAAATGTATGTTGGACTTATTCGTACAATGAGCCATTGCTAAGGTGAGAATTCCAAACTAAAAAGAATTTTTTTGTTACATGTTATTTAAATGGGAAATCAAAAATCACGAAGCCCCACCTCTTAATATTAATATTAAGAGCTCAAACTTTACCAGAATTTTTTTTCCATCATCTTTAACGTTATTTTTACGGTAACTAAGAAAAAAAAATTGGTTTTTTTTTGGTGCACACTAATATATATATATATATATATATATATATATATATATATATATATATATATATATATATATATATATATATATATTAAGGCGGGTCAAAAAAATTAATTATTTTTTTTTTTTACACGTGACACAGAAAATGGGTTGCTAAATACCTGAAAAAAATTCTCACCAATCATGAGCTGTTAGTTTTAATAGGAAGATCCTGCTCATCGCAGTTTTCTATTTTTTTCTCTGTCCAATAGAAAAAAATTCATACCTCATCATTAATTGATTGTATAGAAAAATGTTTCGAAAGAATTATGTAGGAAACTTAGTGCTCTACAACAAAGGTATCCTTAATTTTTTTCGTAAAACTCACCATTTGAATGATATTGAAGGTTTAACTTTGATTATTCTAAGACAAATTTCATTTTTGTTTATGAATTTTATCTCGACAGTAAATGTTTATTATAAAATGCGCAATACAAATATTTGTAGGAAATTAACTGCTCTATAAGAATAGCGTCTTATGTTTTGGCGATTAAATTAAGCGTTCAAAAGATATTCATCATCAAACTTTCATCTGTACTGATTTAAAAAGTTTTTGATTAAATAATCGAAAAATTTCAATTTTATTTATGAATTTCTTACAAATTTCATTTTTTGTCATTTATATAAGTATTATTTGAGTTTTATTTTCAATAGTAAAAAAAATTTTTTTCAATAATTCTAAACATTTTGTTTTTAATCATTAAAAATCACGATGATGTTGTTTTTTTTTTTTTTTTCGATTTCGTCTTCAAGACGTCTTTAAAAATTTTTCCACTATAGCTGAATACTGTCCTGGGGAAAATTTCTTCTCTAGAGAATTTTTGATTTGCATTGTATTTCTTATTACAAGTTGTTAAAAAGCATCGAAAAAATTGCCTTACTTGAAACAAAAAATTGTTTGAAAATTAAAATGAAAGAATTTTTTATAACTAATTGGATATTTTATTTCTATTAAACTGAAACATATTATAATATATTTATGAAGAAAACTTTGATTTTCTATTAATAAATTAACTAAGCGATAAATAATGTGCAATTTATTTTTTTGAATGTAGACAAAGATACTTGAATGCCACACATATAAAAAAAAAAAAAAACTTGAAAAATATTTTAAAGTTTCTTAGTTGTTAAAAACTCAAATTAGTGTAAATTTTTTCAGAACTTGAAAATTAAGTTGAAGTTTTTCGTTTATCTAATCAAAAACTTACTTTGATACATCTTCAAAAAAAGGGAAACCGGTGCGTCTGACCCCGGACGCCATTTTGAGCCCTACGTAGAATTTTTCTTTTTCTGAAAACTTCATCTCGAGATTGCTTAATTACGCTGAGTTTGCTAACCGCGTAATTAATAAAATTTCTAAATTATTTATCAGAGTCAAAAAGGAGAAGCAGAAGTTGGCGGTACCCGGCATCAGCGGACAGAGCGGCGTCCTCCCCCCCACCCATGGCGTCTCTACATCCACAAGCAACAACCTCGGTAAATACTTGTAATTTTCTTAAAATTCTATATTTATTTGTATTAAATTTGGAAAGATTTATTTATAAGTTCATGAGCTAAAGTTTATCGGTATCGCGGCGTGGGTTCGAGAGCGTTCGGTCGCCATTTTATATCAAGTGTCTGAGTTCGTCGTTATTAGGTAGCGTCATCATTAAAATTTTTTAAGTTATAGTTATTTAAAATAAAAATTACTCGATTTACATTCTTTTTAACTGGGAAAACTCTGATGCTCAAGAGAAAGTACTTTAAATTAAAATTGAGAGCTGAAATTTTCAGGGAATTTATTTAATGCAAATTTTATTAATTTAAAAACTGCATATTAATATTATTTTTATTTTTATATTCCTATAAATAATCCTGAAGTCAACAGACATATGATATTTTTTAAAATAAAAATCCAATAATTTAAAAAAAATTTTTATTTAGAATTGATAACAATACTCCTGTTTATTTTTTTGTAATTAGGACACACAAAAAAGGAAATCGTGAACCAAGAAATAAAATGTCTTCGAAATTTTTTTCTCGAACCAAGCGAAATTTTTTACTTTATTGAAGAAAAAAATTATTTGGATCAAGAAATTATTTCCTTCGCGGAAGGCATATTTTTCTTAGTCTGAAACATAAATTCTTTAATCCAAGAAAAAACTTTCTTAGTTTCAAAAATTTTTTTTTTAGTTTAAGAAGATTTTTTTTTTTTCAAATCAACAAATTTTTTTCTTGGCTGAAGATTGTTACGTTTTTGAGTCAAAAAAAAATGTCTTGAGCTGAAACGAAACAGTTTTCAAACCATGAAAAATAACGTTTTAAACCAAGAACAAACTTTCTTGGGCCAAAAATTTTTTTTTTTTGTCGCAAGTGAAAAAAAATTTTTCAGCCAAAAAATTAATTTCTTTAGTTGAGCAAATAAATTAATCGAGCTAAAAAAAAATTTTTTTTTTGCTTAAATATTACAAACAATGCTGTGAAGCAAATAAATACTTTATCAGAAGCATTTATAAGGGATAGGCGAGTTTCACGATAAGTTAAACATTTAAAACAAATTGAGACAAAACAACTATCGCTTAGCGAAGGAATCGAACCCAGATTGATTCGTCGTCACGCGAGAGCTTTACTTTTTTTGTTAGAAGTTTATTTGCATCAAATCAAGTACATTATTTACATATATTTACACGTGTACAGTTATGGCTGCAAACTTAGCTTAAAAAATTGCCATTTGTCTCTTTTAATAATTCTATTATTATATCTATAATGTTAGTCCATATTGTGTTTGGCTTCTCATATTATCATATTCTTTTAGTTATTAATAAAATATTTCCGATTACGGTTATTATTATAATGTATTATATATTGTATCTCTGCAATTTATGCTTAATTTGTATGATGTAAAATATTATAAAAAAACATCAAAAGTAGTCACTTGTAAGAACGAGAGAAAAAGATAAGTAAAAAGTAATAGTATTTTTTGCTTTATAAATATAAATATAGAATTAGTCGTTATTTTAGCTTAGCGTAGCCTGCGTACTCTCTTTTGGATGTCCCCTGTTCCTCCATTCTTTTTCTGATGGCTTTACGGTGTTGGGACTCCTCCGTGAGCCACCAATATTTTTTATTTAATTGCTGGAAATTTCTATCAGGAATTGATCTATTATATACAAGGTCGTTTTTCCCAGGATCAAACGTGACCAGTATTTTTTTATCAGCTTGGTGTCTCCTGACATAGTACAACACCTGGATATTATTCTCGTCTTGTATTACTCCGATTTTGTCGAAGTAGACAAAGGCTTTTTTAGTGCTAAGCAGTACGTGTTGTTGTTTCTTGTTATAATGATTTTATCTTCGGCTTGACTCAGGTTTTTGACTTCAGCATTATTAATTTTTGGTAATTTGGAAAAATAATCTCTGCACAACTTGATTATAAAATTGTTAATTCTTGGAATATTTGCCACTTCATAGAGGATACCGTTACTAATATGTTTATTATAACTCGACTCTCTAGATCTGTTCAAGCTTAGGCACGCCCTTAGACACTTTCTCTCAAAAATTCTCAGCTTTTCCATCATACTAGCGCTTTGGTTCCACCAGATGGGTGCTGCGTATGTTTGTATGGAACGTATCAGCAATTGATAACAGATGATCTTTGCTCGGCGGTTCAGGTATTTGCTATAAAATATTCTCTTGTTAACATGAACGGCTGCCTTGGCCTTATTGAGTTGGGTATCCGTGTGTTTGCATAGCCTGAGAAGGTGATCCAGATGTACCCCCAGGTATTTGACTGTATTTTTATGTGGAATGACTGTTTCTTCGCCAGTCGTTGGCCTTTTTGCTTTAATTTGGAAATCGTTTAACAAAAATGTTTTTTGGTCCCCTATATCAGGTAGTCGTGCATTCTACGGAATATTATCGTTTCACACTTATCAGGATTAATCCTGAGGTTCCAAGTTTGGTAGTATCTGTCTATGTTATTGTAGAGTTTTTGTAGTTTTATACGAATTTTGTCGGGTGACTTTCCTGGGACATATGCGATAAAATCATCAGCAAAGGCAATTGCTTTAGCTTCATCAATAGATTTGTTCATATCCAACATATTCAGCAGCTGTAGTGTGAATATTGTAAATAATATTAGAGAATTAACCGTTCCCTGTTGTAGACCCTCTTCGATGTAGAATGTGTTGCTGGATGTGTGCTAATCATCTTAGATCACGAATGACTTTCCGCTTACCATGTCACTAATTAACAAGATCAGCCATTCCGAAAATTTAAGTCCCTTTAGTCTATAGATAAGCCCGTTCAGCCATATTGAGTCAAAGGCCTTTTCAAGGTATATCAGTATGGCTCTGACAATTTGATTATAGTGCAGATGGTATTTCAAGTCGTTCAATAATTTATTAATTACATTGCACCGTGCTGGAGCCTAAAGTCGAACTGCTGATCTGGGATTATTTTATTTTTTTTGCAAAATTTGGTTATTTGTCTATTTATGAGTGATTCGTACACTTTGCTTAATTTTGGCGTTAGGCTAGTTGGCGTGTAGCTATTTGCTTTGGTAGGATCTTTGTTCTTTTTGTGGATCGGCAGTACTTTTGCCCTTTTCCAGCAGACTGGGAAATAGTATTAGTTGAGGCAATTATTAAATATGATTACTAGTGAGTCAACAATATTTTTAGGTAAGTGTTTAAGTATCATTGTCAGAATATTGTCTACCCCGCTGGATGTTTTATTCGGCAGCGTGTTGAGAATTTTTTTCAGAGTTACACTGCTGCAGAAAAAATAGTCTTGATCATTATCACAAGTGGGATGCGATGCTTTGTTGTCCTGGTTGAGTCCCAAATGGATCTATCGCCGCCATTTTTATATCTTAAAACACCAATGGCGTTCTCAAAAAGCTCGGGGATAAGTGAACACTAGGTGACAAATGAAGGCAAATGTATATAATGGCTTCTCTGAAATCCTTAGTGATTATAAGTGGAGGTAACCCGTATGGGTTGGGAAGAACTTGCATCCCACCACTAATCCTAAGCAAGCGGTTGACCAGAGCTGAAGTCTAGTACTATGGGAGACCCCTTCCAAGCCCCACTTCGACCAGAGTCTCTCTATTTCCTGAGATGGGAGAAGTGTTTGGGTTCATGTGAGGTCAGACTCGTGGTGGCTGTTGGTAAGGCACCTACATGCATTGCATGCCTAATGGGTAAGCTAATGTGAGCTTATGCTCATATTTCGCTTTTATAATATTATAATATATGGTAGTGTCATAATATACAAATAGGGTTACTAAACGCGAGTATGCCCGAAATGGCGAGGTCTCGGTCTCCCGTCAAACGGAGGCGGACTTAAAAGTCCCGTTACATTAATTTTTTTGTCCTGGTTGAATGTTGTATATGATGATTTACTGTTTCTTTTCTCTGTTAGTGTATTTTTGATCGAGTTGACTTCTTTGTCAACAATTTCCTTTATTCTTGTTCCTTCATTTAGATATCTTGCAGAGTTTATTGATTGAAGGAATTAACCAATGATGTCTAGTTTTGACAATGGGTCAGTAATCTTTATCTTCCTCTTGTTATCGCGGGCTTCAATTTTTAGCTTTTTATGATAGGATCTGTTCGGTTCAGGACTTGGTCTCCAATTTTTGTATTGTTTTTCTTCCTCAAAAATCTATTGATTTTTAGGAAAAATGTTGAGGAATCTTGATGATTAATTTTCTTCAACTGTCCTGCATAATAGTTTGCGGTCGCCTTTGCAAATTCACTTCGTAGCTCTGCTTTCACTGTCTTGATTAATTCTTTTAGTTTTTTTTATTTCAATTCCTTTATCGATTGGATGCTTTTTTTGTAGTTTGTGTAGTTTGGTTAGTAGTTCAGATTTATTTTTTTGGAGCTTTTTTATTCGTGGATTAAGAAATTTCAGGACACTATTTTGTGGTTTAAAGTTTGGTACTACTTCTTCAACTGATTTTATTATTGTTTGTCATTAATAACTGATATAGATATCTATTTCTTCAATTTCTAGGTTTTTTTCGTCCGGGATTATGTTTTGGTATTTTTGTTGCAGGTTACGGGTGAATTTCGGTCCCTTACTTGCTGTGTAGTTAAACCGATGCTGTTTTGTTTTATCGTTGAGGTATTCTTGATCATTGGCCAGTTTAGTTGTGAATTTCAGAGCTAGGTAACCGCTGTCATAGGGATATGTCTTGATCTTGTTGTCTTCAAGATCAATTAGTTGTAGGTTTGTAATGCAGATGTCAAGGTGAGTTTGGCTCTTTGGTCTAGGTGAAGTAATCGTAGTAAATATTTTCGCTCCAAATTTGGGTGCATCGTGGATCTTCCATTTTCCTAGATATTTGCCGCGGTCATTGTCGAAAAGATTGCCCCATTCCTTGCGCCTGGCGTTAAAGTCACCAGCAATAACGAATCCGCTTTTATTATTTTTGATATTTAGTTTGTAGAATAGTTGATTGAGCTCGATTGAAGTATATATTATTGAAATACTTTCTGTCAGTGTGTATATTTATTATAGTGTATTCAACTAATTCCTTGCTAATGGAAGATGGCTGTTTAATGACATCATAGTTAAAGTCTCTCTTAATTAGCCCGGCAGTTCCACCTCCATTGATTGAATTAGGTTGGTCAGTTCTAATTAAGTTATAGTCAGCAAATGTTATTTTATGGTTTTCGTTCAGTTTCATTTCCGAGAGAGGCGCTATGTCTGGATTGGTAGTGTTGAGCAGATTCAGCAGTTTTAGTCTTCTGGCATTATGCTTTATTGAATTTACGTTTATTGCAATTATTTTTAATAAATGGTTGGCCTCCAAGGGACGTATTTTCTTTTTATCAATCGGTGGTGGTGTACTATTCATAATCTATGTCTAGTTTTGTGAATAAGTAGTCATCTCTTTTGTTGAGTTCATCAATCTGGCTTACTCTGTTATTTAGTTCTTTGACTTGATGCGTTAGATTGTTGAGGCCTTGTAGCATTGCATTAGCCCATGGTGGGATTTGGTATTCTAGATTACTTTGTCTTGCGTTTTGGTAACTTAATATTGCACTGTGATTTGTTGGCTGCTCAACTCTGCGGAAGGGCATCGGTTGCTTTGAGATTGGGAAGCCTGGCCAAGCATTTTTTTGTCTTATTCCATTTGTGTTTTTGTCATTTAACTTGTGATTTGCTGCTGCCTTCAATGTTTGAGTATTGTTTATTTGCATTCTAACTTGGCGCATGTTAGATTCCTTAGCTTCAGTGTTTGTAAGCTTGCGGAACGGGCATCCTGCATAGTTTGCTGGGTGTCCTGTTTTCCACGGATAACACATTTCGAGTCTGTTATTGGGTTTTAGGTGCCAATCTTGCATTTTCCTCGTTCGTGGTCGCTGCCTCCGCATTTGACACATCTATATGCCATATGGCATTGCGAACTGGTGTGTCCAAGACGCTGGCAGTTCTTACACTGTATTATATTGTTCTTGATTAGGTGCTCCCACGTAGCCTCTTGGGAAGCAATTTTTTTGATTTGTGTGAGTTTTTTTTTTCTTGCATTGGAGTGATAATTGGATGATAGTGTTGCTTATAGAATTTGCCTTTCTTGCATTCAATAGGTGTTATTTTAATTATCGTGACATTTTCAACATTCATACTATTTATTTCCTCGAGAATCTCTTTTTTGGTAAAGTTGCCATAGATGTTTTTTAAGACAACCATCTGAGGTTTATTTTCAAGTGGTGTATATGTGTAGAACTCTTCCCCAACTTCTGTTAGTTTGAGTTTTATTGCTTCGTACGTTTTTTTGTCAGCTGCCAGGATGGTGTGGTTTCCATCATTCTGCCTTATTCAGATGTTATTTTTATTTATTTTATCGCTCATGAGCTTTTTCGCTGTTTCTTTAATGTCTTCTTCTTTTATAAAGATTGGTTGCTGTCGGTACTTTCTAAACGGTGTTTCTATCTTATTTTCATTTGAATTGTCGGCATTTATATTATCCGCTGAGTTTTCTTGGTCAATTTGCGTCTGCAAGGTGGCGCTAATATTATCACCTAACACCTCAAATTGATTTGTGCTCAGTAAATCATCTTTCGGCAAGTTTATTGGTGAACCGCTTACCTTCGCTGTGTGTCGGGGTTTTCCCCATTCATCTCCAGTTATCATATCTGCGGAACTTGACGTTGTTCTGCTGGCTTAATTCCTATTGTTTATAATATCTCACTATATTTCATTTCAATGTTTATGTAGTTGATTCACGCTCCAGAGTTCCCGTTTGGAGCTTTAAGAGTTTGATTAGCCTCAGCGTTTGTCCCTAGTCGCTTTCTTTTTATGTTTGCACTAGTGCCAGCCACAGCCATCTTGGTTGTCGGCTTAATGGCCGTTGTCTCGCACTTTTTTTATTGTTGTCACAATATGTATGGTTAGTATTACAAATTAGGCTAAAAATGTTTATTGCTTATTTGTCTTTATTATTAATATTTTTGCATTTTTTTTTTATTATTCGTTCTTGTTTTTCACCTGGGACTTTACTATAAATAGTGTTCGCTCATGGGTGATGTATACTCTACGGCTGCATCGTTAAGACTCCGCAAGAGCTTTACCAACTAAGCCATCCCAGCCTTTGCTAGGCTACGTTTATTTTGCCCAAATATACTTACTGGCCTTATGGTCAGTCACGATTTTAAATCCTAAACACAAAATTACTATTACAAACATTATCGCCCATAGTTTAGAAAAATCTTAGTTCCGACATGATACCGAAATACTGAACGGATCGTATGAATCGTTTATAAATGAATTTCGACATATAAATAAAACATTAAAAAAAAAAAAAAACAAATTTAATTTCAAAAAAAATTGAGAAATTATTCAATATTGTTTAACTACATTAATTAAGTAATTTATTATAATAATATAATTTAGTTATTTAATTTTTAATTTATTTAAAATAAAAATGTGGACTATGAGTGAATCCAAAAGAAAACTTTCTTGGCTTGAGACTCTAGTAATCTTGGTTTGAGATTTTTCGTGTGATTGATCAGAGAAAGTACACTATTCTCAAACCAAGCCAAGCCAGGTTGAAAAAAAATTTTCTTGGGTCAAGATTTTTTTTTTTTTCTGTGGACGATTACTATTTTAGTTTAGTATAAAAATAATTATCTTCATTATAATTCAAAAATAAAATTTTGAGGGATTTATCTCTAAGTTATAAATTGACACGAAAATAAAAAGTTTGCTTGATTTATGGGACATTTTTCGAAATCTGCACGAGTACTTGTTAATTTTTTTCGATTTTCAATTCTAATTTCTGGAATTATCGCATATCTGGTATTTTTAAAATAAAAAATTTATAACTTTTCAAACAGATGATTTTTTCAAAATTGGTAAATTGGTTTATACCTTTGAAAAAAAAAATTAAATTTTTAATTTTCAAGTCATAATTTAAATATGTATATTTTTTTCATAAGTGAAAAATTACTCGTTTAAATTAAAAGAAAAATAAATACGAGTAATTTTTTCAATTGAAAAAAAATCATCTATTTCAAAAGTTACATAGCTTATAATTTTAAGAATATCAGAGATGTGCTAATTTCAGTTATTAGAATCAAAAATAAAATTTAGAAAAAAAAAAAAAAACTTGTAAAGATTTCAAAAAACGTTAATTTAATTGGAGAAGAAAAACTGGAAAAAACATTGTTTAAATTTCGGTAAAAGGAACACGAGTTGTTTTTCAATTCTAGAGTAAAACTTTTCTTTTTGAACTCAACTTCAAACTTTTAATTTAAAAAATATCAGGTGTCAGCTATTCAAAGTTATTCCTAAAAATGTTTAAATAATAATTTTGTAACGGGGTGACCTGATGTTCGACTGCCAGGTCAGCAAAAATTGAATTTCACGCCTTTTAGAATTTGCGCACCTATCCTCGCGCCGAATTCATTTTAATTTGACGGCGTGACGATAGGGGGTAGGTCAGGTGCATCTTGTCGCCAGACACCACTAGTTAATTAATCGTAACCTGCTAGCCGAACCAAGCAGCCACTCAACCTGACGGTCTATTTGCTACTTTTGATTAAAATTTACTCTGTAAGTTTACGTGTCAGGCAGACGTCTCTGAAATGTATGTAAAGTTTTATTTCACTGTGGAAATTTGGTAGCCGAGTACAAGTCTAGAAGAATTCACAACATGGCAAAGCATTTGGAACAGGTTGACGCAAGTTCATCTAAAATTCTCTCATCATAAGTTGTTAAACACGAAGGGTGATTTTCCTAGTTAATTTTTATCGTTTTTTAATAAAGTTTATTTTATTTTAATGCAATACATTACTTTGATTTTGAATTTCTGTGCTTGCGGAAAAATTGTTTCTTCGGTTGATTTTAATTGTCAGGAATTTTCCTCGAAATTAATAAATTATTTATTAATTAAAATAAATTAAAAGCCCGCTAAATATTATCCAGATAAATTTTTGAATAAAATATATCATAATAAAGTTGAGGTTGATTTAGTGCGCATATTTGAGTTTTTGGTGTTCATGATATTGAGAACACGAAGCACAAATGTGGTGCATGCGCAGTATAATTCTTTCAATTAAATTTAGTTATAAATTATTGTTTATTAGACTGAGCCAAAAATCGACTATTTTTTTAACTTCCCGCTAAGAAAATCGACGATTTTCGAAAATTTCAGGAAGTTATTGTTTTCACCCCGATTTTTGAAAATCGAGTTTTCATCAGATGTCGACGTTTTGAGGTCCTAGGAAGCTATTCTGACTATTTTCGGAATGATGTCCGAGTGTGTGTATGTGTGTGTGTATGTAAACTCTTTGTAACTTTTGAACTAATGGACCGATTTGAATGTTTAAGGCGGCGATTGAAAGAGCATGTTGGCCATCAACTTTCCTAGAAATTTCAGATCATTTGATCAAATAGACTTGAAAATATCTGCAAATTAAAAAAAAAAATTTTTTTTTTAGTTTTTTATTGATTTCTCAGAAACGACTCATACGATCGACTTCAAAATCTAATCAGCTCTAGTACTCAAAAAAACGCGCCGATTGCCACCTTCAACATCAAAATCGGATGATTCGTTCGAGAGTTATCGCGGGAGAAAGAAATGGTGAAAAACGGTTATTTCTAAATATTTTCGAAACGACTGACGCGATCGATTTCAAATTTTAATCAGCTTTAGAATTCAATAAAACGCGCCGATTGCCACCTCAAACGTCAAAATCGATCAATTAGTTCGAAAGATGACGGCGTTGAAAAGTTAAAAAAATAACATTTTATGTTATTTTTCCCGGATAAATCATAATATAACCTACTAAAATGTGTCTGAAGTCATACCAACTCATCCTTTATATGGTTACTTTCGATACATAATGTCATCGAACTTGCTTTTTAGTTTAAATCATAGTACCAACAATGAAATCGATAAAGCGTAGGCTTCAATATTTTTCTCGGATATTTCATGTTTGATTGTTTCTCACATGAGTCAAAACTCATTTAAATCTTGATTTGAATCCCTGGCATTGATTTCTGCCTGAATACACTTTTTTTATTGAACATAATCAGGGATTAAACTTTAAAAACCGCTTCATTAAAAATTCTTGATTCTTAAATTTTCAAACTTCAGCATAACAGGCAACTTGTTAGAGCTTGAGAAGATCGTAAAAAAACAATCGCACGTGATAGCATTTTCGAGCTCGAAAATATATATCTACACTAATGTATTCGAGCTGTTTGAGGTCGAAAACAGCGGGAAGTTTTGGGGCTGGCCCGCAGGGCCAACCGACGCCCAGATTTTTTTTCTTGTGAACGTGCGTTGTGATTTTTACGACTTGAAAATCGAGCGCAAAAACTAGTTGATTCTACGGCCATCTGTTAGAAAAATTTGTATATTAATTAACACTTCCCAGTCCCTTGGGGCCATGTCAGAGGCCACTTCGATTGAATTTGAACTTAGATGATAGTGAGGTAGTTCCACCCCTCCAAAATTAACATGTAAAAGGGCCAGCAAGCACTTGTTTGGAGACTTAGGTCCTGGCCATCGCCTAGAGTAGACTGAGGACGCTTAGCGAGGTCCTACTCTAGCACCAGGACTCAAAAATTTATTTGAGTCGGCCTAACGATATCTAGTCGATCAGTTTATTACATCTAGTTATTTATTCTAAAACTCAGTTCTATCTCGGTTGGTCTGTTACCTAAATAATTTTATTTGTCGAGACTTTTTTTTTATATTAAATTAAATTATTGATTTTATCATAAGTGATATTTGTTTTATTTGAATAAATTAAATAAGGAGATTTTGCGACTCCTTCGTCTGGTTAAAGAAAACCAAATTTAATTTGTGAGTGTGGTGGTTTGGTGTACAACGTCTTCCCGAAGAGGATCGACATCGAATCCAAGGTGCCCGCGAGGATTTCACGAAGAGGATCGACATCGAGTCCAAGAGGCCCACAACCGACCAGAGACCGATATCACCAGTAAGCCCTCGTACAACCAGATAAGTTTCGACAAATTTGTCACAAACCTTCTCTCTCTCTTCAACGTTATAATTATTTGAAATAATTATTTAATTTATTGCCTGTGCCCATTAAATATTTGCGCGTTAAATAAATTTATTTCATTGTCGCTGGACACTCAATTATTTTAATTAAAAATTAAATTCATAATAAAGGGGTATTTTGTATATATATGGGTCTTGGTTAAATAAAAACTTTATTTTATATAATTAATTTGAATCTCTTATCAGCTATTTCTTTTATCCCCAACGTCGCCTAGAATAAGTTGTATTTCAGCCGCGTGTCCGGTCAGAACGAGTCGACCCACTCCTGAGATATTTTCCCGTACCAGAACCAGCTTTGCAATAATTAACAGTTATATTAAAATTTGATAATTTATTATTAATTAATTAATTACTCGGGAAAATTTAGTAACAGTGTTTCGTGGCTATTGGACACGAAATAACCAGGGCCCACCGTTATATTCTTTGAATACTGTAAAAATATTATTCCTGATGACCAAAAAAAATTATTGGGCAAATTTGAGCCCTTAATATTGATATTAAGAGGTGTATCATTACGACTATTCGTTTTTTGACCGAAATTTCATTTTTTACCCAAACCTCCCAAATCAACTATCTGCGAAATTTTGGGCAGTGTGAATCTTGAAGGAAATTGGATTCCCTACAAAAAATCTCTCTTAGTAAATTGACGTAAAACGAGCCGTATCCTTGTAACCGTGCCTTAAATATTGCTTGGTTTTTTAAATTCTTTGTTTCTATTTTGGATTTTTGTAACTACTAGAAATATTCAAATTTTTCCTAATCAAGATACACGTTCTTGAAGAAAATAAAATGCTCTACAAAAAAAGTCTCTTTACATTTTTTGCTAAATTCACTCCTTCGAAAGTTATTCAAGGCTGAAGTTGAGTCAAAACGACTTGAATAACTTTTGGAGGAGTGAATTTAGCAAAAAATGTTAAGTGACCTTTTTTGTAAAGCATTCAATTTTCTTCAAAAATTGTATCTTGACTAGAAAAAATTTTAATATTTCTAGTAGTTACAAAAATTCAAAATAGAAACAAAGAATTTAAAAAACCAAGCAATATTTAAGGCGCGGTTACAAGGATACGGCTCGTTTTACGTCAATTTACTAAGAGAGATTTTTTGTAGGGAATTCAATTTCCTTCAAGATTCACACTGCCCAAAATTTCGCAGATAGTTGATTTGGGAGTTTTGGGTAAAAAATGAAATTTCTGTCAAAAAACGAATAGTCGTAATGATACACCTCTTAATATCAATATTAAGGGCTCAAATTTGCCCAATAATTTTTTTTGGTCATCAGGAATAATATTTTAGCAGTATCGAAAGAAAAAAAAAATAGTTGATTTTTGTGGCCCAGTCTATTGCTTATATTTATGAGAGAGCTTAGCATTAAGTATACGTATTAAATAAATAGATAATTATTTATAATAAGAGAACTCAATCTATATTTAAATTTACTTCTTAATTATTTTACTAAATTTTTTATCAGACATTCCAGAACCCAGTGCTCAACTCCTACATGAGTGACTGAAGAAGGATTGTCCAAACCTCCTGGAACGGGGAAGCTAGGGCATATCTCTACAATTTACTATTATTTAGCGAAATTAAACTATATTAATCAATAAATAATTAAGGTCTTATGTAGGACGGAAGAGCTTAGCTTCTCTCGGGTGTCCCATGACACATACATCTTTTTTTTTTTTAAATTTGAATCTCATATTTTTTGTTCTTTTTAAATTCTTGTTTTTAATTGTGAGGACCTCATCATGCGTACGGTTCTGCTCGTCAGAGCTCATGAATATACTCAACGTAGATACGCACTATCCGCTTGACAAGCCGCAAAGTGAGAGAAACGCCCAGAAGCTTTAAAGGGTTAAGTTCCAGCTTTCGAGTTAGCAAATCAGAGTTTTTGATATCCTTTTTAAATAACAATAGAAAAATTTTTTTTGAAAGTTTGAAATTTTATTGCTTACCAGAAAATCAGTGTTTCGGAAAAATCGATAAATCTGTTTGTTGATAATTGAACGCTCTGTAAGAAAGGCATCTTATCATTTTTCTATAAATTCAATTTTTCAAAAGTTATTCAAGGTTAAAGTTGGATTCATATTATATTTTTGTATCATTTAACTTTATTGACGAAAATATCAGGCTTATTTTAAAATGTTCTAAGACCTTTTTTGTAGATCATTTCACTTGCTACGAATTATGTCTTATTAAGTTTCCAACGTTGACCTCGAATAACTTTTGAAAAATTAGATTTATCAGAAAATGATAACCCATGCAGGAGCTGCCAGAGTTGAACGACGGGGGCATCCTTGGCTCAGCACTACGGAACCTAACTTTTGCACGTCTATATTAGCCCATGCTTGAGTCAAGAATCGTTACTCAATCCTGGCCATTTCAATTATTACCCGAGTCTGGGTCAGGACTGGGTAACCTAACCTTGGCCGACCCAATGATTACCCGAGCTTAGGCCAAGACTAGGCTCCCCTGCCTTAATCATACAATAGCAACCCGGGATTGGACCAGGACTCGGTAACCTAGCCTTGGCCATTCAATGGCAACCCAGATTTGGGCCAAAGTAGGATTATCCAAGTTCGGCTATACCTATACTTACCCATCCTTGGGCCAGAATTGGCTAACCCAGGTTTTTTTTATTAATTATTCAATTAACTTATTATTATGGTTTTTTAAATTAATAATTATTCATCTTTGAAAAAAAACAAGTTTCAATTAACAAATAATTTAACATTCCGATTGAAATTATTTACAACTAATAATTAAAAAATTTTTTAGTTCCTTATTAATTGCAATTATCAACCTAATTTTATAATTTTACTTATAAAAATTAATTTAAGTGAGAAATAACTAATGAATTTTTATAATGAATGTTATTTTTAATAATAGTGATAGAGCAAGATAATTCAACTAGTTTTTTAATAAATAATCAATTAAATTTAATAAATTTTATTTTTACAAATTATGTAATAATAATAAAAACAATACGAATTTATTATTTTTTGTTTCTAAATTGAAAGTATTAATTAAACTGCTCATTATACTTCATGAAGCCTAGTGGTTTTAGTCAAATTAATAAATAGAACATATAAAAGTTTTAGTTCAGCACTAGTAGGTTCGTCCAGTAGCTACCGTTTTAACCCAGCGATCGGAAGAACGTCAGTTCGCGCCCAGAGTTCAGCAGAATTATCACCAAGTTTTTTCTACGTCATTTACCTTATTTAAATAGTTTAAACGTTAATGATCACAAACTCTATTAAGATAATAATAATAAAATTTACTTTTAATTGAATTTATTTGTTTTGTCGATGCATGGGCCAGGTCTGGCAAGCAAACATAGGTCAGGGCTGGCAACCAGGCTTGGCACGATATTATCATTCCAGACCTCTACCAAGCCAGGAACAAGGCTGGCTTTTACAAGTTTGGTCCAAAGTTCTACATAGTTGAACCAAACCTGGGCTTAGCCTAGACTCTTCGTACTTTCCTGTCTGGGAAGAGACTTTTTTTGTAGAGCGTTAAATTTTTAACAAAATATTTATCGAGTTTTCCGATATACTGATATTCTCTGGTGAGTAATAAAATTCCAAACTTTAAAAAAAATTTTTTTTTCATGTTGTTCAAATGGTAACTCAAAAAATGCGATGAGCTACCTTTAAAACTTGAATCAAGAGCCGGCCTTCTGACAGAATTATTATTTTGACATATCTTATCAATTTTTGGTAGTGCCAAAAAAAAAAAACAATGTTGTTTTTCGACACACACTACTATAAATATTAGGGTGTTTCAAAAACAAAATTGTTACCACGTCCCATGACTTCAAAAGTTAGTACCCTTTTAGGAAAAAACGATAGGCCCAAGCTTGTCCGAGGCTTGGCAAAAGATTTGTTAGCCCTGGGGAAGCTTGAAATCCAAGCTTCACCCAAGAATCTGTTTAAGCATCGAAATGATAACACTGAGCCAAGCTTGAGTGGCAGCATTCGCCCAATATCAAGAGCCAGTGTTGTGTCAAAACTGTAGTTAAATAAGCACCTACACATATCAAAACTGAATTAAAAAGAAAAAAAAAAATTGGTAGACATGAGCGTGATGGTAGCATATGGAAATAAATTTGTACAATGAAGAAATTGGGTAGATCGATGAAACTTTTTTTTTTTTGCATTTGCTGGGTCTCGAACCTGGTCCTTCGTGGCTGCTAGGCAAGTGTCTCATCCACTAGGCTGTTACGCTATACATACATGCTAAAGGTTTTTAGGCACCATTTGTTATTTAGACTGGTAAACCAGGGCTTATTACTTGAGTATTGGCTGAACCTTGCCCAAAGACTGGCAAACCCAGACTTTTCAATTAAATGTCTGTTGAATCGTGGCCCAAGACTGGCAAACCAACCCTTGTCAATTAAGTGTCTGTTGAATCTTGTCCCGACTGGCGAACCAAGGCTCAACACTTGAGTATTGGTTGAATCTTGCCCCAAGAGTGAAAAACCAAGACTTGTCACTTGAGTATTTGCTGAATTTTGACCCAAGAGTGAGAAACCAAGACTTGTCACTTGAGTATTGGCTGAATTTTGCCCCAAGACTGACAAAACAAGGCTTGTTATTTGAGTGTCGGCTGAATCTTGGTACAAGACTGGCGAACTGAGGCTCGTCACTTGAACGATGGTCAGATCTCGGACCAAGCTTTGGAGACCGAGCCTGGGTAGCCCAGTATTGTGCCAATAGTTGTCAATATTTTTTGCCCCACATAGGTATTAGGCATACAAAGAATCGTTTCATAGCTCAAAATCTCAATCCTGCTAATAGCTCATCGAATATTTATTTTTCTATTTAAATTACATGTGACAATAGTTTTTTGTTTGTTTTTTATAAATAAAAATTTTGAAAATGTTCTTTTTTTTTTTTAACATCGAAGTACATATTCTTGTAAAAAATTTAATTCTCTACGAAAAAAATAGGGTAGTGTTTTCTTTGTACAACTAATAGAAAAACGTTATGAAGCTTGAATAAATAGTGAGTTGAAAAACTTAATGTATAGACAGTTTTAAAGCTAATTTTGGTGTTTGATTGTACGTACATGTTAAAACGATAGATCTATTTATTATGCTTAAACAGTCAGGAATTTCGAAAAGATAACTGAGATTTTACTTACTTTGAGTATAAATTTCAGAAGTTAAATATTTTTCTTTAAGAATTAAAATTCGTTTTTTTTCTGTTTTTTTTTTTAAATTAAAAAAAAAGTTCTGATTTGAAAGGGAAAAAAATTTTGTTTCATGTTTTACGAAAAAAATTTACAAATGGCATTTGCTTAAATGAAAAATCCAATATTTCTGTGATAAAGCTATAATACATTTTTATTGCATTTTATTTACTACAGTTTAAAACTTCGTAACTTTTTTCTGTTACTTATACAAAGAAAACACTCACTAACTTTTTTGTAGAGAATTTAATCTCCTACCAATCAATGTATTTGGATTTTCGAAAAAAAATTTGTTTACATGCAATTTAGGTGAGAAAATGAATAATCATTAAGCTAAGTAGAATTGAGATTCCTAGCAGGAGGATTTTCTTTATACTTGAAACTTTTGAGCCTACAAGAAAAAAATTTTATTTACTGAAACACCGTAATATATATGGGTCATTCCACGTCAAATCGACCAAGCGCTGGGATCGACCCCTTTTGATTTTGACGAATTTTGGTCAGAAGTATCCTATTACTATATAACGCAATTCTGCCAAAGAAAAAAAATTTTGAAAATTTTTCTTCAAAAGTTATGCAAAATTCAAAATTTCGCGAGTTTTCCAGTTTTTCAACTTTATTCTTTCAATATCTTGAAAACTATTATAGTAACAATAATGATCCAAAGCTTTTATTTGAATGGGATACTTGAAGCTATGAAAAAAAAAAATATTAAAAAAAAAAATTTCGAAAAATGACAAATTTGTAAAATTTTGAATTCTTGAAAATTGTCAAAAATTACGATCGACGTTAATTTTTGGCTCAATTTTTTTTGTATAATATCTTATACTTTTTTTAAAAGGTTTTGAAATTTTCAGAACTGTGTTTTTTGTTTTTGCAAAAATATTAATTTTTGAATTTAAAAAAAAAAAAAAACTTCTTTTTTTCTTGATTCTTTTGCTAAGTAAAGTTAAGCATTCACGTAATTGAGTAAATTTCAGCAGTAAAAATTTCACTTACTGCCATAATAATGTGATAAAGACCATCATTAACGGTTATATTGTTATATGTTTGATATCTATCGAGAAATACCGCAAGACAAAAAATTTCTAAATTTTTTTTTTCCGAAGAGCCCACGAACCGTGGAAAAATTTTTTAAACTAAACCAGTGAAATCCATGGATCGCTTAGCAAATTTATTCAGCTCCAATATGGCTTTTTTTTAAACTCATAGGACGATTTGTAGCAGAGGTATCAGCCTTCAAACAAAAAATGATCCTTTTGGCTTTGATCATCGATATTTCAGGTATCAATGATCGCACAGTAGGTTTAAGGGTGGCGTTAAAAACTTGAATAAGTACCCTACGAGACTCTTTCATCATTTTTCTAAAAAAACAAATCGGTCCGTCGGTTGACCCTGCGGGCCAGCCCCGAAACTTCCCGTGTATTTCGAGCTCCTTGAGCTCGAAAAATTGTAGTAGATACATTTTCGAGCTCCTCGAGCTCGAAAATACTTTTGTATGCTTTTGTTATAAAAAAATAACGTTTTTTTACCATTTTTTCTACAACGATATCTCTCGAACGAATAAACCGATTGAGACGTTTAAGGTGACAATCGACGCGTTTTATTGAGTTCTATAACTGATCAAATTTTTAAATTGATTTATTGAGTCGTTTTTGAGAAACTTTCAAAATACTAAAAAAAATTATTTTTTTTTAATTCTTTTGACAACGGTTTCTCTTGAAAGAACTAACCGATTTTGATGTTTGAGGTAGCATTCGACGCGTCTTATAAATCATCAGAGCCTAGTCCATTTTGGAATTAATCCATCGAGCCCGTAAAAAGTTATCCAAAAAGAACATTTTCGAAAAAAGTTTATTTTTGGAATATCTCCGAACGAGCCCTACCGATCAAGCTCAATTTTTTTCCAGCTTCAAGATATTAAAAAACTGCGTCGAATGGCGCCTTGAAAATCAAAATCGGTTCATCCGTTCAAAAGTTACAGATATTTACATACATACATACGTTCGTACGTACGTACATACATACATACATACATACATACACTCGGACATCATCGTGAAATTCGTCAGAATAGCTTCCCAGAACCTCCAACCGTCGACATCTGTTGGAATTTCGATTTTCACAAATCGGACTAAAACCAATTACTTCCCGAATTTTTGAAAATTTGCAATTTTCCTAGCGAGAAATTAAAATTTTTTTAATTTTTAACAACCATTAGAAATAAGTACAAAAAAAGGAAATCAACCACTACTCTGTATATATTGATCACAAGACTAATGTTGCCAGGGACTTTTTTAGCTAAATGTACCCCCATTAACCCTGTCAATTTTCAAATTGTACTATCTAACCATTTCTTGGGAATGATCGATCAAATTTTTGCTAAACAATTTAAGATGCAAATTTTGTTCTTTTAATTGTGTAATCATAATCAAAATGAAAAAACAATTTTTTATCGACTTTGTCAAATTTTCGTGTTGGTTACTCAGCAAATGCAAGGAAATTGAAAGAAAAAAAAAAATTTCAAAAAGTTAAAAAAAAAATTGAAACTTTATTTATTATGTTCGAAATTTATTTTTAGGTAGATTTTTTTAAAAATCTAACTATTGTATTTGTCCTCATGGTCGATTTTTCAAGGAATTTCATCATAAACTATCATAATTAGTTGAGTAGAGTTCGAAAATACCATTCGTTGAAAAATTTATATATGTATGTATATATATATATATATATATATATATATATATATATATATATATATATATTTATGTAATAGAACCGACTTTTGAGGACACGATTGCGTCTACAATTCTTATCCGATCTTAATGAAACTCTGTACACTTATTTTATGTGTAATTACCACGGTTAAGTTCGAAGATGAGCTGAATCGGTCGATTAGTTTAGAAGTTATGGCTGGTTGAAATTTTTACGATTTTTCGAAAAAATCAGTTTTTAATCACTTTTAAAGTCCATATAACTTTAAATCTAAAACTCATAGATAATTTCGGTAAAAAGTATTTTAAAGCTTGACTAATAAGCTTTAATTGGTGACCTTAAACTTTATATTTAGACCATTTCTTTCAATAATTTTCTAACTTTGAAAATTTTAATGGAATCAAAAAATGTTGAAAATATTGTTTTTATTCCACACAACTTATGCTTGCCCCATTAAAATCCAGTTTCATCAGTTGTATTTTATTGTGCACAAAATAACCTGTAAATTTCACTGCTATTTTATATTTTAAAAGTATTTCTTTTATTACTTATGATGTATCAAATGTACCTCCAATCCTGATGATTATCACTGGTCATGTCATTACGATAGCGCCCACACTTCTTATCGGATCGTAATGAAAATTTTTACACTTATTCTATAGGCGATTACCTTGATCAAGTTCAAAGATGGGCTGAATCGTTCAAATAGTTTTGAAATTATGGCTGTTTGAAATTTTCATGATTTTTCGTAAAAATCAGTTTTTAATTACTACTAAAGCTTATATAACTTCAAAACTAATATTCATAGACAATTTCCGTAAAAAGTATCTGAAAGCTTGTCTAATGATCTTTAATTTATGACCTTAAGCTTTATGTTTTGACTATTTTTTCCAATAATTTGATAGCCTCGAAAATTTTAATGGAATCAAAAAATGTTGAAAATATGGTTTTCATACTACATAACTTATGCATTTCCCATTATAAAATAATTTTGTTACGTGTATTTTATTGTGAACAAAATAACCTGTAAATTTTACAGATATTTCATATTTTAAAAGTATTTTTCTTATTATTTATGATGTTCCAATCGTACCTGTACGTCCTATAAGTATAACTTGTCTTGCCATTGTAACAGCGATTACAATTATGATCTAATACTAATTAAATTTCCAATACTTTATTTATGTGAAGGTTAGTTTGGTACATTACCTATATAACGTTATGTCAAATCAACTATCTGAAGTTCTCTATCGAAAATAATCGTTGTCCTTTTTTACCCTCACTCTTAGAAAATGAGTTTAATTTATGTCATGACTATACACTATCATATATCACAAGATATGTATGTATACAACTAACTTTATATCAATTAATTGAAAAATCTACCTTCCATTTCGGCTACTGAATGGCCTTTTTTATTTGAAATTTTTTTTCTTTTGTCATTTCCTTGCATTTAGGAATTTTTTGTCTCGTGGTATTTCTCATGTTTGTGCAATAGCCTGAGCTCTTAAAAAATTTCGATAAAAATGCACCGACACTAGAGATATCAAGCTATAAAATGCTTTTTTTTTAAATCTCAATACGATTATTTTCCACAAAGTTACAGCCTTCCAAAAATCACAAAAAAATTTATAAAATTTTTCTGTTCCTTTAATTTTTTGCGTAAATATATATGTTCATATATGTCCGTATATGATAATTTATAATCTTATGTGGACTGAACATCGAGTAAAAATACTTTATGTCGTATCATATATGATCATACATGACCATGTATGATCTTATATGATTTGGGTATTAGTTAGAAGAAATTTCTTTGCTTTTGTATATGGTCGTATATGAACATGTATGACTTATATATAAACATATATGAATCATATATGATCTTATATGGTCATATCTAATTATATATAGCCGGATATGAACTTTTTTTCCCGGGAGGGTAAAAAAGGACAACGATTATTTTCGATAGAAAACTTCAGATAGTTGATTTGACATAACATTATACAGGTAATATACCAAACTAACCTTCACATAAATAAAGTATCGGAAATTTAATGAGTATTAGATCATAATTGTAATCGCTGTTACAATGGCAAGACCAATTATAATTATAGGACGTACAGGTACGATTAGAACATCATAAATAATAAGAGAAATACTATAATAAGGAAATGCATAAGTTATGTTGTATGAAAACCATATTTTCAACATTTTTTGATTCCATTAAAATTTTCAAGGCTATCAAATTATTGGAAGAAATAGTCAAAACATAAAGCTTAAGGTCATAAATTAAATATTATCAGACGAGCTTTCAGATACTTTTTACGAAAATAGTCTATGAATATTAGTTTTGAAGTTATATAAGCTTCAGTAGTGATTAAAAACTGATTTTTACGAAAAATCATGAAAATTTCAAACTGCCATAATTTCAAAACTATTTGAACGATTCAGCCCATCTTTGAACTTGATCAAGGTAATCGCCTATAGAATAAGTGTGAAATATTTCATTAAGATCTGATAAGAAGTGTGGGCGCTATCGTAATGACAAGACCTGTGATAACATCAGGATTAGAGGTACATTTAGTGATTCGAGAGGACAATTATCCTGTTATTTACCGGTAAGTTATTTGGTTAATTAACCGGTAAAATAAATTCCGAAATGATAATTAACCTAACATTTTTTATATAGTCGATAATGCAGGCTGATCAATTTTTTTTTTTTTTTTATCAAACCTAAAATGCAAATGGCGCATTAGTTCTCAATCCTTTGAAGACAATAATAAATAAAATCTACTCTGTTATTTTTTACTATTTCGTATAGAGTGTGAGAAGTTAAAAATATGCCAAAACCTAAGTCGTTGATCTGGCATCATTTCACTGAAGTTTTAGATGACAAGCAAGTAATATATGGAAAATGTAATTATTGTAGGATTCAATATGTTACAAATGCACAGCGTATGGAAAAACACTTACGTAAAAAATGTAAAAAATGTCCAGATACCGTTAAACACGACTTGGGATGCTTGTCTGAAAATCTTCAGCATCCATCACAGGTAGGAGTCAATAAAAGTTGAATGTTAATAATTTCACGAAATAAAAGTAATGGCAAATAATAATAATTTATAAAACATACGTTTTATTTCATTCATATAATGAATTTATTTTTTTATAGAGTTTTGGAACATCGACTCGAAATAAACAAAACCAAAGCAACTTGAATAATTTTGTTGACAAAGTTTCGTCTGAAAAAAAAATTGACATGGACACAAATTTAGCTCGAGCAATTTATTCCATTTGTTCTCCTTTTACGTTGGTAGAAAACAATCATTTAAAAAAATTTTTGAAAATTGCCTCACCTGGTTACCACCCACCAACTAAAGACCAAGTATCAGGTATACTTCTTGATAAGGAATATAAATTGTTATCTTCTTTAATGAAAAGTAAATTGGAGAACGCAAACTCGTTAACTATGATGTTTGATGGCTGGACAGACATTAACCGAGTGTCTCTTATAAATATTATTTTTACACTACCAGAACCAGTTTTTTATAAAGCAGTTGATGCCAGCGAAAAAGCACATATTGGTGAATATATTTCTGAAATTCTCAGTGAGGCTATTGAAGAAGTAGGACCAAAAAAAGTACATGCCTTAATCTCAGACAATGCCGCAAATATGAAATCCGCGTGGAATATTTTGAAAGTAAAATATTCTCATTTGATTATATTTGGATGTGTAGCTCATGGCTTAAATTTACTAGTCAAGGATATTCTTAAATTATCAGATGTAAAAGAAATAATTGATCTGTCAAAACCAATAGTAAAATTTTTTAAAGATCGTACTATATTGAATTTTATTTTGATGAAGACTCAAAAGATGAGAATTAATAAGCAGTTACAATTATTATTACCAATTGATACGCGTTGGGGCACTTATAATGCTTGTTTGTATAGTCTGCTTCGTATTAAAGATACTTTGCAAGTAGTAACATACGATAAAGAAGTGATGAAGGCTATGAGCGAAGACATGAAACAAAATATACGTGACGAAAATTACTTTTGGGTTATGGTACAAAGTATTCATGATTTGATTGAAATTCCTTGCTCTATAATCAAATGTTTGGAAGGAAATTATCCAACATTAGGAAGCTTATCTCATAAACTAACTGATGTGTACAGTAAATTCATCGATAAATCTTATTTTTTAAAAGTAGGAGATCAAAGCTATGTTGAGAATAAGTATTTAGAAAGAAAAGATTTTATATCCCATCCAGTGCATTTCGCTGCTCATCTTTTAAATCCACATTTAAAGGATTCTCTATTGTCTGATGAGGATAAAATTAATGCTATCGATTTTATTGAAGAGTTTTCCAAAAGCGTAGGTTTTAATAGTGAAAATGTCATGAGAGACTTAGGTAAGATTACTACACAATATAATCTGATAAATTATTATATTTTTTTTGCTTTATATGGTTTTTTTGGTGAATGACTTTGTTGCAATTATTATTTGTTAGGTAATTACTGTACTCAGCAATCAGTATGGAGTAATAAATCTATTTGGACTGAGTCTAAGATATCTAATCCTATTACTTGGTGGAAACTCTATTTTTCAAGTCGTGATCTTTCAAAATTAGCTGTCATGATTTTGAATATTCCTGCTACATCAGCTGCTTGTGAGAGAAATTGGAGTGTATTCGGAAATATAAAAACAAAAAAACGTAACAGATTGACTGTTGAACGTACCGAGAAGTTGGCATTCATTACATAAAATTTACGCTTCCTAGATGATGATTATTTAAAACAAGAGAATGAGACAATAAAAACAACTGAGAAACCAGATAATATTGTTCATACTGTAGCAACCAACCAACCCATTTTGGATGTCAATAATGAAACTGATAATAATGATGATGATGAATATATTTATGAGTATTTGGAATACGAGTCATTAGATAATACTTCTGGAATAGATGAAAACTATAATTTGCTGAAAATCATTGAAAATTGAATAGCTCATCATTGACTAATACTTTTCATTACGGATTGGGTTTGTAAATTCTGTCCTCGTCTGGTAAATTTTTAAGAATCGCAATACTAAACTTACTTATACTTATAAATTCTTGTGATAGATAATTATAAACTCCTGTGATAAATACTTGGACTGATAATAATATATTTATTTTAAATGTTGATATTGATTGATATTCATCGCAAAAGCTTGTGATGAAAATTGTAAACAATTTAAACGCTAAAACGTTTGAGTAATATTGAAATATCACTACAAAAATTATTATTCTTATAATTTATAACATTTATGTAATTTATATTCTTGAAGAATATAAAATAGAATATTTATTTGATATATTTTAATCAAAAACTAATTAAAAAAGGAATTTGAATAAAAAAGTTATTCATAATAACTTTTATTAATATAAAACTAAAACGTGGTCATTCTTATTTGTATTTTTTGTTCAGTATTTACATGAAACAATACGTATTTTAATGTAATATTTACTTACTTCAGAATTGATAATGAATATTATTTCGCTCTCTATTTGATTCTTATTGATTATTTTAATTTTTGTTTTTTATATTAATAAATCTTTGTTCATCTTGTCCTAAATCTAATTAATTTTATTTTTTATTCCGTTTATTTGATAAAGTAAATTCATGACAATTGTTTACTGACAGTATTTTTTTTTTTTTTAAGTGAACCTTTTTATCAACTTACAATTGATTATTGAAATTATTTATTCAATTCACTTTTTGAATAATAAAACTAGAATAAAGAATACGAAATTTCATTTAATATTTATACATCCCGCGTTATGCTTAATAGCTCCGGTAATACGTTGTAGATATACTAGATGGCATTAAAAACTCATTTGGTTAATTGTCCGGTAATTTACCAGCAGTTTATTGGTAAATTAAGTAAAATATATATTTTACTGGTAAAATCGCATCCCTAGGTACATTTGATACATCATAAATAATAAAAGAAATACTTTTAAAATATAAAATAGCAGTGAAATTTTCAGGTTCTTTTGGACACAATAAAAAACAACTGACGAAACTGGATTTTATTAGAACAAGCATAAGTTGTGTGGAATGAAAACAATATTTTCAACATTTTTAATTCCATTAAAATTTTCAAGGTTTGAAAATTATTGGAAGAAATGGTCTAAATATAAAGTTTAAGGTCGCAAATTAAAGATTATTAGTCAAGCTTTAAAATACTTTTTACAGAAATTATCTATGAGTTTTAGTTTTGAAGTTATATGGACTTTAAAAGTGATCAAAAATTGATTTTTTCGAAAAATCGTAAAAATTTCAAACAGCCATAACCTCTAAACTAATCGACTGCTTCACCCCATCTTCGAACTTAACCGTGGTAATTACACTTAAAATAAGTGTAGGAAGTTTCATTAAGATCAGATGAGAATTGTAGACATAATCGTGTCCTCAAAAGCCGGTTCTATTACATAAATGAATATATATATATATATATATATATATATATATATATATATATATATATATATGTATATATATTAGGGTGCACCATTTAAAACGAACATTTTTTTTTTAGCGGACATAAGAAAATTTTGTTATTTATGTTAAAAGAAAAATTCCCTGAAAATTTCAGCTCTTAATTTTAATTTTAAGTACTTGCTATCGAGCATCAAAGTTTTCCCATTTAAAAAGCATGTAAATCGAATAACTTCTTTTTTAAATTACTATAATTTAACCCGATTTCGAGCTATCGTTTTGCAACCAGTTTTTATTTGTAGAGTATTTGTTGCTTTTTGAAAGTGTATACCACGGTTTTGGTCTAACTCGATCCACGTCAGTTGTATCAGCTCCGAAAGACAAATCATCACTTTTTTTATTTCTTTTGCAAAAATCGACAGAGAATTTTTTTTTTGCGCGAAAATTTTTTTTTTTGTGTTGAACTATGATTTTTCCCACATACACTTAAAAAAAAAAAATTTGCTCCAAAATGAAGCACTATAATATATATATATATATATTAGGGTGTCCGTTATTTACCAAACTGATTTTTTTTTCAGCGACGCCCCCTGAATTTTTTCTTTATCGCCTAAAAAAAATTATCAGACCCATATAAGCTCTTAATATTCATACTAAACCGTGCCCCAAAGACAATACATTTCCCATTTAAATAACATGGGGTTTCGGCGCGTTTTACATTTAATTTTTATTCTCCTGAGCTAGTTAATCTACAGATATCAGAGATACATATTTTTGTAGGAAATTGAACACCCTACAAAAAAGGTCTCTTATGGTTTTTCGATATATTTACTGCTTTAAAAGTTATTCAAAGTTAAAGATAAACTTATAGTTAAGTTTTGAATTTTTTACTTTGACCGCATAATTATCATTATTTCTGTAAAAGTAAATGGTTTATTGCGAAAAATCTTCAATTTTGACTGTGTTATTGAAAAAATTACTGTCTAAAATTCAGATAACTGAAGAATAATGTGAGTGACGTGTTGAGTTAATTACAATATTTTTCAATTTAACGGAAAAAATATGACAGATTTAATAAATTTTTTCACATTTTGATCAACACTCTATTTGATTAAATATTCTTTGGTGGAATTTGGAAATTTTTATTTGAAAATTGTTAAACACCTACAAATAGTCACTAATACCGCAGAAAGAGCTGTTAAATTGAATGGAAACTATATTAACATTTTAGCTAAGAACGAAGATCGAAAACCACATACTACTCAGGTCAACAATAAAACTTGATTTAGACTTGGTTTACTAAATCAAAATTTGGAGCCGTTTTCACAAGATAAACTGGACTTTTTTTTTACGAATATTATAAGTACATTGAGTTTTCGCCTTGTTTTAGACTTGGCTAGCTTACTTAGACACGATTTAAGACGAAAAGTTGAAATCAAGTCGGAACTTACTTGATGTAGACCAATTCGACTTAAATTATAAGGCGAAAAAGTCAAAACTAAGGTGAAATAGTTGTTATATACTAAGGCGAAAGGAAAGCAAATAAATAACCTTTTTTTGACTTGGTTTAACAACTCAAAAGTAAGGTGAATGATTATCGTGTTTGAAGTTAAGACGAATAAGTTCAAACTAAGACCAGAAAATACAACTAAGTTGAATCTAAGTTGAAAAAAATTCAATTTAAGTCGAAAAAATTGAGATCGTATCGAAAAATCGTCGGCAAACCGATAAATTCAAAAGAAAATAAGACGAAGTGAGCCTAAATCAAGTTTTATTTTTAACCCAGATGTTCAAATCGTACAGTAACGTTTTCTATAACAGTTAAAATTGAAGATTTTTCGCAATAAACCATTTACTTTTACAGAAATAATGATAATTATGCGGTCAAAGTAAAAAATTCCAAACTTAACTATAAGTTTATCTTTAACTTTGAATAACTTTTAAAGCAGTAAATATATCGAAAAAACATAAGAGACCTCTTTTGTAGGGTGTTCAATTTCCTACAAAAATATGCATCTCTGATATCTGTAGATTAACTAGCTCAGGAGAATAAAAATTAAATGTAGAACGCGCCGAAACCCCATGTTATTTAAATGGGAAATGTATTGTCTTTGGGGCACGGTTTAATATGAATATTAAGAGCTTATATGGGTCTGATAATTTTTTTTAGGCGATAAAGAAAAAATTTAGGGGGCGTCGCTGAAAAAAAAATCAGTTTGGTAAAGAACGGACACCCTAATATATATATATATATATATATATATATATATATATATATATATATATATATATATATATGTATGTATATGTATAAGTTTACTAACGAATGGTATTTTTGAACTCTACTCAACTAATCACGATAGTTTATGACGAAATTCCTTGTAAAATCAACCATGAGGACAAATATCATAGTTGGATTTTAAAAAAAATCTACCTAAAAAGACCATTAGTGGTGGTTATATTCTTATTTCTTGATATCTATTAAATCAATAAGAATACAACCGTCAATGATGGTCTTTTTCACATTATTATGACAGTAAGTGAAATTTTTACTGCTGAAATTGACGCAATTACGTGATTGCTTAACTTTACTTAGCAAAAAAATAAAAAAAAAAGAATATTTTTTTTTTTAAATCCAAAAATTTATATTTTTGTAAAAACGAAAAACACAGTTCTAAAAATTTCAGAACCTTCAAAGATAAGTACAAGATATTATACAAAAAAAATTGAGCCAAAAATTTAACATCGATCGTAATTTTTGACGAATTTCAAGAATTCCAAATTTGACAAATTTGTCATTTTTCAAAATTTTTTTTTTTTTAATATTTTTTTTTCATAGCCTCAAGTATCCCTTTCAAAAAAAGCTTTGAATCGTTATTGCTACTATAATAGTTTTCAAGATATTGAAAGAGTAATGTTGAAAAACTGGGAAAATCGCGAAATTTTGAATTTTGCATAAGTTTTGAAGAAAAATTAAAAAGTTTTTTTTCTTTGGCAGAGCTGCGTTATATGGTAATAAAAAACTTCTGACCAAAATTCGTCAAAATCAAAAGGGGTCGATTTCAACCATTGGTTGATTCGACATGGAATGACCCATATAATATATATATATATATATATATATATAGTTATGATTGTTCAGCAGGTGTACGGGGTAAGTAATGTAATGAATGCGTATTGGCCTGATTTAATATTGAAGCTAAATACATTTATAATTTATGTAAGAATTACTATTTCTCTTCAACTAATTGGAAATATTAGTTGATAATCTCTTCGTTGTACAAAAATAACAAAATCCATTTAAAATGACATACATAAAATAGGATTTACACCTCTGATTATCGATTTAAATAATCGTATAAAATTTATAAGGGAGACATAGATTGTCATCGAATATATTGTTTTGTATAGAGCAGAAAAATTGGGGATTAGATAGTGACTGATTACTTATCAATTTAAATATTCAAAATTTATTGCTCTCAATTATCTTAAATCTTTTAAAAACGTAATTTCCGTACTTCCGAATTACTGTGACTTTTTGCAAGATCATGCACAGATTAACATTTTTTTTTTTTACATTTGCATGTAAAAAAAATTGAATAATACATTTTTTTTTCTGTTTATTATAAAAATTATAAATAATCATCAATCGTTAAATGGACCGAAATTATTTACAAAATCTTTTTTTATTAATTACTTTTTGATCCTTTTCTGAACTTTTACTGTTTTATTGAGTAACAATAATAATAAATGATTTGTGAACGTTAAATTATGCATAGTTAATTATTAATGACAGGTGTATTTTAACTATTGTAATTAATATTGTTGAACATTAATGTATTTTATTGAAAAGATTTATAAAATAACATATATTTCTAGTATAAAAAAAAAATAAAATCCTTTATATTTAAGTGTTCATCTATTAGCTCTGACATTTCACACACAACTCTGAGTTTAGGCATTTGAGTGTGACTAGATTCGTTTCTGAACACTGTGAAATGTATATACTGTATTCCTAGAGTTTCTTTTCTTATCATCTGCATTTTTACGTTAGTTTCTTTGATAATTTTCGTCGCCTATGTCGATGTATTATAATTATTGAATAATATGTACACAATTGATTATTTGTATACGAATATATTTTTGCAACAGTGTATGGCGTTCATATACTTGGCAAACATGACTAGATTAAAAATGAATAATTCGGTCCATTCTACGTTGAATGTCAATTAATATCAATGAGAAACTTAATAGTATTCGAATATTACTATAAACAGTTTTTTTTTAAATAATTACGTAAATTAAATCTCATAAGGCATTCCAGTAGGTACATGAATGCCAATTTTCTGCTCATTAACTGTCTGTAGCTATCCACGGCAACCTCACATTATAATATATATATATATATATATTCGGGTGCTGTTTGGAAAGAAAACTTTTTTTTCTTTCCCCTTTTGTTCTACATGTAAAAATAAAAATTCAGTACAATTTTAAGCTCTTAATAACAATTTTTACAACTGGAACAATGTCGATGAAGTTTTCTCATGCTACAAGCATATAAATTTCGATTCTTTTTTTTTTTTTTCTTCCATTAAACTCAGCCCCATAATAACGTATCTCATTGGTTCAAATTTTATGAAAAAAGAATTGTATGCTCTTCCATGCAGGAGCTGGCAGAGTTGAACGACGGGGCCCTACTCAGCCTAGCACTGGGGAACCTAGCTTTGGCACACCTATATTGGCCCATGCTTGGCTCAAGATTGAGTACTCAGTCCTGGCCATCCCAATCATTACCCGAGCTTGGGCCAAGACTGGGTGCCCCTATTTTGGCCGTCCAATGGCAACCCAACTTGAGCCAAGGTAGGATTACCCAAGTTTGGCTATACCTATGGTTTAATAAGTAGATCATATAAAAGTATCAGTTCAACAATAGGTTCGTCCAGTAGCTAACGTTCAGACCCAGCAATCAGAAGGACGGCAGTGCTCAAAACCCAGCAGAATTTTCACTGAGTTTTTTTCACATCTTCTACCTCCCTTAGATAGTTTAAACGTTAATAATCATGAACTCTACGAGGTTAATATCAATAAAATTGTTTTATAATTAAATTTTTTTTTTCATCGATGTATTGGGGACATCTGGCAACGAAGCCTGGGCCAGAACTGACAACGAAGATAGAGCCAGGTCTAGCAACCAGTCTCGGCCTGAAATTATTATTCCAGGCTTCTATGAAGGCTGGGCAAAAACTGGCTTACAAGCTTGGCCCAGAGTTTTACGAATTCAGTCCAAACCTGGGCCAAACCTGGGTCAGTGGTACTTTCCTCTCTGGGCTTTGAAAAAGCCTGTGTGTGCTTAGCCGTACCTTCAACTACAGTCCATGTGGAAGCATTAAAAGTCTAATTTCCTACGAAATTTGTGTTTCTTTTGTCGTTAACTTGTAAACGGTTGACTTTCAGGAGAAAAAGTACGAGACCTTTTTGGTAGGAAATTTGGTCTTCTACAAAAAAGCTTTTATGTCAAATCTCTAAAATCAATATTTAAAGAGATATATGATCTGTAAGTAATTAAAATTCAAAATTTCAGCTAAATGTCAAGATCAACGGTTTCATTGTTAAGAACGATTAGATTAACCATGTTTTTCGAACGAAATTGATCTATTAGGTCCCAAGGAAACAAAAATTTCAAACGAGATTCTTCAAACCTATTTTTTAATTGTTTAATTTTTGAAAAGAAATGCAAATGAGGTGGGTATTTACGAATAATTTTCATGAATAATTACGGGTATTTTATATTTTATATAAACAAGTATTGACCAATATTTACCATCAGTTAATAACTGATTATATTTTATAGCATTGAATATTGACATTTCGCTAAGATTTCGAGTTTTGATTAATTAAAGTTCATATATGGGGCTCAGTTTTATTCAATAAGAAGAAAAAAAAAGAGCCATCCGACTTTACCCGGAATGAAAAGGTAGATTTCTTATAGATGTGAATACAATAAAGCTACAATAGTGTAATTAATACTTTTTTTGTAAGCTTAAACATGAATTTTAAGGAAATGGATTATGCCTTATTATTTAGAAGTTATTAGATGACTAAGCTGCAAAAATAAGCTTTTTGTATTTTTTGTGAAATTTTTGATATCATCAAATTGTTAGAAAAGATGTTTTAAAAAATCCAGTATTGCAGTGAAAATTAAAGCTAATCGTTCAAATTTTAAGATACTTTTTATAGAATTGAGTTAACATTTTTGATTCAAAAGTTATTTAAGGATAAAACCAGAAAATTCATTTTTATGAAAATCAAAAAAAATTTTAAACACTCACAACTTCAAAACTAATCGACCGATTGGACTCATCTTCGAACTTGATCAAGGTAATCGTCGAATAAATAAGTGTATAAAATTTCATTAAGATTCGTTAAGAATAGCGGGTGCTATCGTGATGACAAGGCGCGTTATATTGTATATATATATATATATATATATATATATATATATATATATATATATATATATACATATATAAATTTTTGAGCGGATGGTATTTTTCGACTTTACGAAGTAAAATAAGATATATGGTAGCAAAATTTTTTGATAATTCGATCATGAGGGTCTCTGCAATAGACCGATTTCTAAAGAAATCTACCTAAAAACTGGGGATTGGTTGGTTCTGCAAGCCAGCCCAAAAACTTCCCGCTGCTCCCGAGCTCAAGGAGCGAACATTAGTGTGAATACATTTTTGAACATTAGTGTGAATACATTTTCGAGCTCTTCAAGCTCAAAAATACTCTTGCATATTATTGCTTTTTATGAACTTTTCAAGCTCAAACAAATTACGTTTTATGTTATAGTTTGAAAATTTATGAATCGGAAATCATTAATAAATAATGGCTTCTTTAATTTTTATTCCCAATTATGTTCAATAAAATAAATGTATTCATCCAGAAATCAATGTATGTGTTAAAAAGTAAGATTTAAATGACTTTGACTCGAACATATTTTGGTACATTCTATGATGATTTAATCAGGAAACGTGACATAAACTGTTATTTTTCAAATATTTTGACGCCCATATCTCTTGAACAAGTCAACCGATTTTGACGTTTAATGTGCCAATCGACGCATTTTATTGAGTTCTAGAGCTGTTTAGATGTAGGAATTGATCAGACGAGTCACTTCAAAGATAATTAAAAGAAAACGTTTTCTACCCTTTCTTTCTCGAACGATATCTCTCGAACGAATTAAACGATTGAGATGGTTGAGGCAGCAATCGACCCATTTCATTGAGTTTCAGAGCTGATTACATTTTGAAATTTATCTATGAAACTGTTTTTTAAAAATTTACAAAATACTAAAAAAAAATTGTTTTTTTATATTTTTTCTATATCTTAGTGTCTAGCAAATCGATTGATCTCAAATTTCTAGGAAAGAACCGGCCAACAATATTTTTCGATTGCCGCAGGAATCATTTCAATTGGTTAGTTCATTTATAAGATATGGAGAGCTTCATCCATACATATACACACATATACATACATACAGTTACTCGATCATTACTCTGAAAATAGTCAGAATAGCTTCCTAGGACCTCAAAAGGTCGACATCTGATGAAAACTCGGTTTTCGAAAATCAGGGTGAAAACAATAATTTCCCGAATTTTTTCAAATTTGCAATTGTCTTAGCGGGAAGTTAGAAATTGAAATTTACATGCTTGTAGCATGGAAAAACTTCAACGACGTTGTTTTAGTTGTAAAAATTGTTGTTAAGAGCTCAAAATTGTACAGAATTTTTATTTTTACCTGTTGAAGAAGATTTTCGATAGGGAATGAAAAAAAAATTTTCGTTGCAAACGGATCATATATATATATATATATATATATATATATATATATATATATATATATATATATATATATATATATATATATTACCTAAATAATATTAATGTGAGTTAAGACAGGAGTGACTTTACCCTCATGTACTAACTCGTAACAACTGATATTATTATACATAATATAAAAACTAATATTATGTAGCAATGTATTCATTACCAGTTATTATTGCGGTTAGTGAATAGTGATGAGAGTGATGTCGCTCGAGACTGCCACTAAGACTTCCAGACTCTGAGTTTTCTCAAAGATACCTTCTTTAAGTAGAGGGCGGCATTGAGAATTTCCGATTCCCTAGACTCTTCACCATCTGAATGAACTTCACGTCTACGTCCTGGCATGAGTATACGGTGTCGTAAACCTCTTGATGTTGGATCGGAAAGAGCCTCAGCTACCGGAACTTTTTCTTTACTAGAGCCAGGTAATGACACTGATCTACCTACTGAAAAACCCTTACTTATTCTATCTAACGTTGCTGGAAGCAAATGTTTACGAGGGATGGCTTGTTCCCTTTCACGTAATATAAACCTCCCTAGTGTTTTCCAAAATGCTTGTGTGCTGTAAACATTTTCTTCATCACGTAAAAGCCTTAGTTGACGATTACCACTGCCGACAGCGCCAGCGCCGCCCCACTCAAGTTCCTCGACAAGAGCGAATTTTGATGGATCTTCCATCCTACGTGCTTTAACAAGAGCTTGTGCTAGTACATCTTGAGCCGAACTTGTCACCGGAACACGAAGAATGGCGTAAGGTATTTCCGGTGATACATTATAAATGCAAACAAGAAAAGTATCTGCCTCATCCCAGATATGCATTGATTGATCACGTTCGCTCGTCTCACTTAATTTTGAATGTCCTGCTGTACTTCTAATTGATGCTAACCATGCTCTACTACTTGGATCATTACCAACTCTTTTTAATAAGAAACGACCTTGACCTCTCCACAGAGCTTGAGCTTGAAGTGGATGCTCCAATGAATCTAGTACTCTTTGAGTTGGCAGTTCATCTCTATCTTTTTTTTCCCATCCACGAGACACTTCTTCGACTAGAATATACTCGTCTACGTGCTCAGCAGATACACCAGCTTTTTGAAGAGCTTGAAGCATTACTTCTTGAGTTGTACTCTCTTGTGTCACTTTTAAAATAGTATAAGGTTCGTCTGGTATGACATCGTAAACCATTAGGAAAAACATACGACGTTTTAATGTAACACCTCCAAGTCCTGGATCAACAGTACTTAATTTTTCAGGTGTTTTTCCAGACGCAGGACGTTTAGATTCTTTATTATGATCGCGACAGCAAGTATTATAATCTAAACTTTCTTCTTCCATTCGTGAATAAATAAAAAGTGTTGAAAGAGCTAGTGGTTTATTTTTACACGAACGTAAACGTACGTGTCGATAACCTGGCTTTAAACATTTAAGAGGTAAAACTCTTTGAGCTATTAAATGATGAGAATTTGCTTCAACGATTCCAAATCTCAAAAATGCCAAATCACGAAACATTACTTGGAAACAAAATTTTTCATTCCAAATAGGATTTAATGCATTACTTTGAATAACTTTTGTTTTATGTTTGGCACAATCAATGGGTATTCCAACTAATTCAATTTCAACGTAAGTACTAGCAAGAAGGTTTGTCGATGATATATATTGGCCAGAGACAACAGATAGAGTTAGATGAATTGAATGTAAACCATCAAATTCCTTGTCCCACGGGTTAAACCTTCGATACATCATGTGTCCTTTGTCCCACATAACTGATGGTTTCCTCACGTAACCACACTGACCATTTTGTTCAAACATTGCGGCATTAAGGTGTGACGCAGCATCGTCTGTTTGATAATTCAGTGCTACCATTTGAATACCAAATGCCCAAAATATTACTGGATTAAAATTTGATGAATCTATTCGCATTCCAGCTGGATAAGTACGAATTAATTGAGTTTCAGCATGAGCAACAACACCCAATGGTTGCTTTCGGCAAATTTTTTTGGCAGCACTCTCATTCAATGATGAACATTGAAAGCATGCTGGTACACCACGAGTTGGTCGAAAAAGAGCATCAATATTACTACCACCACTGGCAACAGATATTGAAGTTGATAATGATTGTGGAGAACCTGTTGAAGTTGAAGCTATTCCTCCTGTACCAATCCCAGCAATACTGTGTCTTTGGACTGTACCGGTGTGACTTTGATGACGTGGTTTGGTTGCTGATGGTACTGTACTTGATGGTGTTAAATTTAATCCTCGAAATTTTATGGCTTGCAAATAAACTACTAGGTCGGATAATTCCTTTGCTATTTGACTGCTCTGCTTTTGAGATCTATCGTCCCCTGCAGGATCTGATTTCAATCGACCATGAGACATTTGACTATTTCCCAAGTATCTCTCATAACTTGAAATTGAATTATCTGAAATATCAGTAGCTTTATTATTTTATCATATTAAAAAGTATATAATAATCCATCATTTAATTTTCATTTGTTAGATAAAATCGAAGGAAATTGAATCTTACGTTTTCATTATTAATAAATAAGGACGGTTTCTATCTTTGCACTAACTGCGATAGTACCATCAGTGTATGGGTCCTTCCACTAAATAAATTTTATTTTTACGGGGACGACCCTTACCGATTTTGTTTAAACTTTTTGGAGCTGTTCTATACATTGAAAAAAAAATTGTCTGAAAATTTGAGCCTTTGATACGCAGCCGGTACAAAATTATGATTTTTCAAATTTTTAATAAATTTTAGTTCTTAACTATTTCTTTATTTTTTTTTTAAGTAGAGAAATTTTTTAGAAAAATAAGCGAATGCAAGTTTTCTATATGAAAAATTCAGAGCTTCTCAATAAAAAAGATTAATTTTCGATTTTGAGCTACAGAATACACTTTAAAATTTGATTAAAGTAAAGAAACTAATTTTTATGACTGTGCGGCGCTTGATACCCCTAATTCCTTATTTTTTTTTCTGAAAGTTGAGACATTTTCTCACAAAATATGTAACTTTTACGATGTGCATATTTTTTGTTTGAACAAAATTAAATAATATGTAAACATATCTTCGCCTATCATTAATAAGTAAGGAAGTGTGCAATGCTTGTGTACTATTTACCGTATTTGACTCCAAGTATCGTACGCTTAAAACATTCATTTTCTCTAAACAGTCATCATTCGTTATGAAAGTGACATCAATGCCGGTAAAGTGTTAAGTAGCACGAATGTATTAATCTTGCTGTGTGAGGATATGTTCTCTGGTATATTTCACGATCGTGATGCACACGATCGTGTCAAAAAATATGCACATCCATGTGTATATTTTTTGTTTGAATGAAATCAATAATTATTTCAATACATGTCGTTGATTTTATAGTTTTATCAAACTATAGTAGTACATCGTGACAAGGTATGAAACAAACCGATTTCAGGTGATTACTCTGTTTTTCATGATTACTTGCATTGAAAATTATTTTCAGTGTCTGCAGCCAGTTAGAAACAAGTTAAGGCCAATGGTTTGATCTAATATTTATGAGTTCACGTAACTTATGATTTGCAATTCATAATTAAGCAGAAACTACCCGTAAAAAATGAATCATACATGGCCATGCATGGCCATATATGGAGCATACATGGAGCATGTATGGCCATACATGAATCATACAAGGCCATATATGGCCATGCATGGACATGTATGACTATATATGTGTTACGTCCAGCGAAATGCTGAACGTTATATTTTGATGAAAATCGAGCCGACGACCAGATTTCAGTTTTCTATCATTATTTATATATTTATTTTTTGATAAGTTTTATTGAAAAGGCATGACGTAGTTGAAAAAAAATACTTTAAGGGATTTAGACTTGTTTGCTTTGACATTTTCTTGAAATGCTAGAGCAAACACCTAAATGTAATCTTAATGACCCCTCGGGCAATTGTAAAGGCCCAAAGGCCATCTGGAAACACTTTTTGTAGAAAACAAAAATATTTATCAACAAAAGGTGTACGTGGAACATAAATTTTGAGCTAAAAATAAAATAATCTTAATCCCTTACTTTCTCTTTAAGTGCACTTTGTCGAGACATCGTGGCATCATAAAACAAACAGAAAACTCTAATTCTAATGACAAAATGGTCATTAACTGAAATTTAATAATTTAAAACAAACAAAAAAAAAATATATATTTAAACCAACAATTTAAAAATACAAATAAAATAGGAAAATATCCAAATAATAGATAGCAATCCAATAAATAAATTTTATAATACAAGAAAAATTAATACTCTCTAAATTCAAATATATACTACAAGAAAATTGATAATCTCTAAATCCAACTATGTAACTCATCAACTTCAACTACAAGGAAAATTAATAATCAAATAAATAATCTCTACACGTAATGTTAACATTCAAATATATAATTCATCAACTCTAACCACAAGAATAATCAATAATTCAATAATAACTTCTAAAACATGGACTTTTAAAATAAATAAAAGAATAAAAACTTCAATTGAAAGAATAATTAAAAATTCATACAAAACGCCATGAGTAAATTAGAACTTAAGATAGAAAATATAACTTCTACTTTTTAATAGAGTCGGCTGTTAGCCACCTATCTTAAATTCAAATTAGGATTTTAGCTAACAAATTATAACATTAAATAAATTTATAAATAAGTTTAAATCATATTATAATACACTTATCCAAAAAATTAAAGGAACAAGAAAATTTTATAAAATTTTTAGTGATTTTTGGAAGTCTGTATTTTAGTGAAAAATGATCGTATCGAAAAAATAAAAAAAGCAAATTGAAGCTTGAAATTTCTAGTTTAAAGATCTTTCAGCCAAATAATTTTCTGAGCCACAGTTTTTGCGGAATCATAAGAAATATGCCGAGACAAAATTTTTCTAAATTTTCCAGTTTTGTTTTTTAGGTCTACGGGGCCGGGAAAATTTTTTTCGAAAAAACCAATTCATAGCTCGTTTAGGAAATTTATTCAGCTACAATTTGCTTTTTTTTTGTTTCTCTGTACGACAATATGCTGCTGAGATATCTGCCCTGTCATGGCAAAACGACGTATCTGAAAATTTATAGTTTCGAGAAAATTGTGTTTAAAGTTTTAACAGAATTTGAGTCCAATTTGACAAAAAAATTAATTTCTGTTATGACAAAACGTTGTAACTCGAGATACGTTTTTTGTATCGTAAAAAACTAATGCTTATTTTGATGAATAGATGAAATTGTTATGACAAAACGCTATAACTCAAAGAATTTAATTTTGACGTGACGAAACAGTAAAAAAGATACGTTTTTTTCATTTATTTGATACGCACATTTGATCAATATTATTGGCATAATTAATTAAATTAGCAAAATTTTGATGATACCCTATTATTAAGTAACACTTAATAAACCGTTTTAGCCTTGTTACGACAAAACAGCGTATCTCGAGATACGTCGTTTTGCCATGACAGGGCAGATATCAGCCTTCAAATGAAAAAGGGTCCTTTTGTCTTTGATTATCGATATCTTAGCAACTAATGGTCGCACAGTAATTTAAAGGGCAGTTTAAGAAACTTGAAGAAATGCCCTACAAGCTCTATTTTCGATTTTTTTGAAAAAAAATTTTTTTTCATCCTTAATATCAATTTGAAAAACCCACAAAAAATGGCCATTTTCTGGTTTTTTAGTCAACTCATCGCTAAATTGTTAATATCGATAAAAAAAATAATGTTGCCAGGTGATTTTACAGCTTAATGTACCCCCAAAAACCCTGGAAATTTTCAGATTGATCCATCGAACCGTTTGTCCGGACCGATTGCTCAAAGTTTTATAAAACAATTAAAGGAACAAGATTTGTTCCTTAATTTGTGTTATCATTACCAAAATGAAAAAATTAATTTTTTTCGGATTTTCTTTCATTTTCACGTGAGTTATTCGGTAAATGTATGGTAAAGAGAAAAAAAAATTTTTTTTTCAGAAAACGAGATAAAACAAGAGTCTTTTTAACATTTTTTTTTTTACATTTTATTCGGGTTTTTTTTTTTTTTTTCGTTTTTTGAAAAAAATTTTTTTTTTTCTCTTCACCTTACATTTACCGAATAACTAACGTGAAAATGAAAGAAAATCCGAAAAAAATTAATTTTTTCATTTTGGTAATGATAACACAAATTAAGGAACAAATCTTGTTCCTTCAATTGTTTTATAAAACTTTGAGCAATCGGTCAGGACAAACGGTTCGATGGATCAATCTGAAAATTTCCAGGGTTTTTGGGGGTACATTAAGCTGTAAAATCACCTGGCAACATTATTTTTTTTATCGATATTAACAATTTAGCGATGAGTTGACTAAAAAACCAGAAAATGGCCATTTTTTGTGGGTTTTTCAAATTGATATTAAGGATGAAAAAAAATTTTTTTTCAAAAAAATCGAAAATAGAGCTTGTAGGGCATTTCTTCAAGTTTCTTAAACTGCCCTTTAAATTACTGTGCGACCATTAGTTGCTAAGATATCGATAATCAAAGACAAAAGGACCCTTTTTCATTTGAAGGCTGATATCTCAGCAGCATATTGTCGTACAGAGAAACAAAAAAAAGCAAATTGTAGCTGAATAAATTTCCTAAACGAGCTATGAATTGGTTTTTTCGAAAAAAATTTTCCCGGCCCCGTAGACCTAAAAAACAAAACTGGAAAATTTAGAAAAATTTTGTCTCGGCATATTTCTTATGATTCCGCAACAACTGTGGCTCAGAAAATTATTTGGCTGAAAGATCTTTAAACTAGAAATTTCAAGCTTCAATTTGCTTTTTTTATTTTTTCGATACGATCATTTTTCACTAAAATACAGACTTCCAAAAATCACTAAAAATTTTATAAAATTTTCTTGTTCCTTTAATTTTTTGGATAAGTGTAGAAATAATTAAATAATATTATTATAAATAATTTTGAACAATATTATAAATAAATTTAAACAATAAGTATAAATAAATTTAAACAATAAGTATAAATAAATTTAAACAATAAGTATAAATAAATTTAAACACTTAAATTTTTATATTTCTATAAGTAAAATATTGTACATGTGGGTGTATGTGTGGGTGCGCACGCACATAGGGCCACATAGGGGCATGCCCTTCCCGCCTTCCTAAGGTGAAAATCATAGTGAAAGGGGAAGGTCCCATAGGAACTGTACTCCGATTGGACACAGTTTTCCCCCAAAACAGTACTTTGAGTAGACCTGATAAGAGATTATAAAAAGTGTCGTCGAACCAAAAATCGCGGTAGTTCGGCTCAGTCCAGTTTAGTTCCGGTTGATTAAGAAAAGGAAATACAAGTGTTCTCACACTTTTCCCGTACTAGTTCAGCACTAGTTTCCTCTATTTTATTTTCGAGTGTCCTCACACTGAAAATCAATTTAAGTATTTTATTTCAAGTGTCTTCACACTGAAAATTTATCCAAATATTTCGCAAGCGTCCACACGCTCAAGTCCATTCAATTATTGTGCAAGTATTCAAACTCATCAGAATCTCGCGAGTGTTCTTTTTGTAATCTCTATCCAGTCAATTCAGTGTAATAAACCAATCTAAGAGCTACAACCTCAGGTACTGTAATTTTTAAGTTACTTTATACATATAATTATATGTCAAATTATTTTATATTTAATCGGTTATTGAAATTACTCTCATGGTAAATACTTCATATATAAATTCAGATTCATAATCTTTAGTGTCGGTCGTTGGCCACATAGTATTTTTATAGGATACTTTAAGTTATAGCGTTAGAATTTTTATTTGTAAAATTTTGCATTTGTAAAATTATATTTTTGGGTCTCAATATAGATAATTAATCGTAATCTAAGTTTTATCAATTATCAACCCAGACAACATCCTCACAGATTCCCAGTCTATAAGCCGTTGGCTTGGACTAAAATAAATATAAAATTAGGTCCGTAAATGGACGTAACATATGTCAGTGATTAATTGAACATATATGGCCATGCATGGCCGTATATGGTTCATACATGGCCATACATGGGCATACGAACTTTTTGAATAGTCATGCATGGCCATATATGAATCATACAAGGCCATGTATGGCCATGCATAGTCATACTTAGTCATGGATGACTATATATTAGACTGCTTTTTTTAGCGACTATTTTTTTTTCGCTCCCATCCCGAAATTTTGTTGGAAATACCCCCCAAAAAATTCCCTAAGAGTTTAAGCCCTTGATATTAATATAAAGTACTTTCCCAGAGTAGGCGAAGATTTCCCATTCAAAATACACGTAAACTTGGGTTTTTATGTTTTAAACTTCTGTAACTCCGTGGCATTTTATGACATCATCTCGCCCAAAGTCGGGATTTTCTCAGAATTGAATGCTCTTCAAAAGTACCCATTGTCGCGAAGTCGTAACTCATACGAGTGGGGTAGTACGGACCGCTAAACTAAATTTTTTCATAGAATTCTTGATTTTCTCTCATTATCTCATAAACAACAAGACCTACAGAAAAAATATAAGTAACAATTCTATAGGAAATTCAATTTCCTACAAAAAAGGTCCTTAGCACTAAATCACTACGATCGATATTTTCTGAGATATTAATTATTGAAGTTTACGTAGCATTGAATTCCCATAAAATGTCGAATCAAATTTTAGAAAATACTGATTTTTTACTTGACTAATATCTCAGAAAATATCTATCTGAGTGATTCGGTGCTAGGGACCTTTTTTGTAGGAAATTAAATTTCTTATAAAATTGTCATATACATTTTTTTTGTAGGTCTTGTTGTTTATGAGATAATGAAAGAAAAAAAATTAAAAAAGTTCGTATGCCCATGTATGGCAATATATGCTCGATGTATGGCCATATATGCTCCATGTATGACCATGTATGAACCATAAACGGCCATGTATGGCCATATATGTCCAACTAATCACTGACATATATAACCATGCATGCACCTGACCATGCATGACCATACATGGCCTTGTATGATTCATAAGTGGCCATGCATGGCCATGTATGATTCATTTTTCACGGATATAAAAAATTTGAGCTGACTATTACAATTACTTATAAACAGGATGTTGTAGTGGAAAAAAATAGAAAATTTTTTTGATATCACTAACAGCATATTGATGATTATATTTTGCTTTTTCGAAAGTGATTATATCCTTTCAACGCTACGTAGCACAAGTAAACTTCGTTGTAACTGTTGGTCGCATAGCTTAGTCAACAAAGCGTCGGTCTCTCGTACGGAAGGTCCCGGGTTCGAACCCTACTAAAGCGGGTGGTGTTATTAATAAGTCTAGCGTTTTTTCTCTGAATTAAAAATTTCCAATTCGATAAGGAATTCAATTATTCGCATATCTGATAATCTCTGCGTTGCCAAAATAATTAAAAAAAAAAAAAAATTAAAAAAATTTTTTTTTATTTAGTTAAAATTTCTATACCTAGTCATATCAAGTCATGTATGGCCGTATCAAGCTATGTATAGTCATACATGGCCATACATGGTCATATATGGCCATACATGGTCATATATGGCCATACATGGCCATGTCTGGCCAATTTTCATACATGGCCATGCATGGAGCATTCATGCATGGCCATGTATGATTCATTTTTCACGGGTATAAATACAATTTATTGTTTACACAAATTTTCATAAAACTTAATCACAAAGTCAGAACTGTCATAGACGCAGATAACATTAATAGTCTGAAATCACTATTATTCAAATCGTAAGAATTAAAGTTCGAATTCCGAATGCCTTAACTCAAAGCTTCAATTTTAATATCATGAAAAATAATTTTATAATTTTTGTTGTCAAAGCTTCATGGCAGATACATACCAGAGAACATATCTTCACACGGCAAGATTTCTACATTCGGGCTACTCAACATATTATCGGCGTTAATTTCACTTTCATAACGAATGATGACTATTCGATGTCATAAATGTCAATGAATGTTTTAAACGTACGATACTTAGAGTCAAATATGGTGAATGGCACAGAAGGATTGCACACTTCCTCACCTATTATTAATAGCTGAAGATATGTTTGGGTTGAAAATTTATCAACATCCTCGAAAAAAATGAAAATTGAAGTTTTTTTAATTATAGAGTTTACATAATACTTAATTTTCTTCAAACAAAAATATGCACATCGTGAAAATTACATATCTTGTGAAAAAAATTCTCAGCTTTTAGAAGAAAATATTAAATTAGATATGTCAAGCGCCGCACAGTGATAAATAGTATATTACAACCCAAGGCCAGAAAGTTGGATTTCCTGGCGCATGGAATATAGGAGCCGAGGCGAAGCCGAGTATCCTCTTTGGATACAGTTGAGATTGAGTAAATGGAGTCTCACCCCTGGTAAGTTTTATTTTAAAAATATTTATCTAAAAATTTTAATTCATTTGTATATTTACATCTTGTTGTGTATAGATTTAAGTTTCTTGGATGATTGCGTACAATAGATACATTTGTCGTTGCTTCTGTTTTTGTTACTAAAAAGTATCTCCCCTGTCTTGTACATGCCAGAAGAAAGCCACGATAGCAAGGGGAGACATGAAAATTTCAAACTAGAATTTTTTTACGGTTTTTTTATTGTTTAAAGGTTGTATTCTTATTAAATTTAACGTATAAATATATTCACAATATAGTTCATTGAAAAAACTCGATTATTATCTTGTTTTTACAAAACATGGCTCTCTGTTTATCAAGTCTCTCCCCTGGATTGAGTATCTCCCCTGATTTCTTATGAAACAAGATAAAATTAATAAATTGACTGACCGCCTTGCAGACACGTTTAGAATGATTGTTTCAATCGAAACATTATATAATTTAATTAAATTTTTTAATTTTTTATCGTGCCGCGTTTTATCAATAAGCGATTTACGTCTTAACTGAGAATGACCCATATAGAACAGCTCCACAAAGTTTGAACAATATCGGTAAGGGTCGTCCCCGTAAAAACAACTCTATTTGGTGGAATGACTCATATGTTTACAATCAATATCTCTTCAGTAATATATTATTTTTAAAGATTTTAATAACTTCGCGCTATTTATATGACTCGTATCATTTGTTTCTAATAAAAATAAATATGTTTATTGTTTAAAAATTTATGACATTAATCGCAATCTTCTATTAAATTAAAGAGATAGCATTCTGTGTATGTATTATCAATAAATTATATTAATTAATGAGAAAAATTTCTTTCAGTGAAATTTCTGATAAAAATCTGAAGTTTTTATATTTTTTATGGCAAACTAAAGGCTCGATCATGGTAATAAAATTTACTAGATTATTCCTCAGTAAATTGTTGACAAAATTTAAAACTCAAAAGAATGTCAACAATTTATTAAAAATAGAATATTACACACCTAGGGAAGTAAAGTTAGAAATGTCTCAGATCACATGTAATTGTTGGCCAAGGTGAAGCCGAGGTCAACAAACATGTGACTTGAGGCTTTTTTATTTACTTCCCGAGGAGAGTATACTATTTTTTTCGTCGACGGAGGTAGAAAGCAGTAACTTCATTTTGCACAGTGGGACAAAAGTTGACACTTTCCGCCCGAAGACGAGAAAACGAATATTTTTTTTTTTTGAAGATTCGGAAAGTTTTTTTTAAGTTTTTCAATATGTCATTAAATTCATCATAACACAGTTATGCCCTACTAGAAAATCCGATAGATTCTTATAGCTAGATGTATAAGGCTCCAAACTATAGCACTTTTCATAGAACTCATTCATTCATTCTAATAAAATCTCTATAGGAATGTATAAGAATTTATCGGATTCTATGAGATTTTCTAAGCAAGGTGTCGCTGAAAATTTTAGTGCAGCTTAATGAAGCGGGAGGAATCATTTCTAATACTCAATAAATTTATATACGTTTTGCCTTAATAACGCAACTGCTTGCTTTTTCTGCTTTCATTGTGCAGCTGTGGCCCGACTTGTGCTTATACTGTACTGTACCATTACGGTGATACCCTACCCCCCACCTTGGCTGTAGGAATATAGAGGCAATGGAAACCATAGAAAAAACCATTGCCAGTATAGTTCGTTTTTGGTGAAGCTCTGATGATTGATAAAATTCCCATTTAACGGATCACTAGATCCTCATCCGGCGCCTAACGGTCAGAGACCTCTGATCAAGCTCAACGCGTGGCTAAGTGGACACCCAGCCAAGCAGCGATCATGCTCGATGCTGTTTAACTTGGGTGATCGCCCGAGCCACTCGAGAACTGCTCGGCTGCCTCTGCCGCAATTCCAATAAATTTATATTTAAACATTAATTAAAATAATTTACCTAACTTACAGTAGTCTTAGAACAATTTTTTAGTAATCATACGCCTTTTAAAGAGTCAATTATGTCTTAATTGAAAGTCGAAAAAAACAAGAATAATTACATAGAATTTCATTTTTTTCCTAAATGAAAATGAATCATAAATTAATAGATTTGAATAAGTATAATTACCGTCAACATTATCATCTTCATCGTCATCCTCATCGTCATCATCATCTTCACTAAAGTACTCGACAACAGATGTACTACTCATTTCAGTTCTCATTTGTTTCATCGATGATGCGCGATCAGTCATTAACATTTTGCATCGTTGACTGACAGCCGGATGAACTAAAGGTGCAGTAGGGTCTACGACGAGTTTTTTATTTTTTATAAGAATTTTATGTCGCAGTTGAGAAGGTGACGGCAGTTGTGGGTCATCACCGAAATCCGAATCAAATAAAAATTTAGTTATCAATTTATCTCCAAACACCGACTAAAATAATATCGAGGATATTATTAATTAACTCAAATATAAAGAATCAGGCTATGATAATAATGAAATAAAAAAAAATTAATAATAATTAAATAATATACCTGAAATATTTGAGCCATACGGGCTTGTTGGCTCTGTGTACAATGATTTTCAATAGAGAGAATAACTGGATATGGAGATGTGATAAAAGCACTTCTGTCAATAGCTTCAACCACTGATCTGAATGGAATTTTGGTAGTGAATGTATGACCATGATATATCAATGGAGATCCGTCATCTCCATCCCAACAGTCAAGCTCGACACATCTACACCCAGTTAAAAGTACCTAAAATTGTCATATAAATATATATATATATATATATATATATATATACATATATATATATATATATATATATATATATATATATATATAGTAGATTTTTTTGGTCCCATCTAATATATACATATATATATATATATATATATATATATATATATATATTAGACTGGGCCAAAAAAATCGACTATTTTTTTTTTTTTTTTTTGATACTGTGAAAATATTACTCCTGATGACCAAAAAAAAATTAATGTGCAAGTTTGAGCCCTTAATATTAATATTGAGAGGTGTATCGTTACGACTATTAGTTTATTACCAGAAATTATTAATAATATTTTCACAGTATCGAAAAAAAAAAAAAAAAATCTACTATTTTTTTTTTTTAATAAAGTACATCGAAAATATTATTTGGGATGACAAACGAAAAATTATTTTGAAAATTTGAGCCCCTCAACATTAATATTAAGAGATCTATCATAACAATTTTCTATTTTTTTTTTTTTTTTTAATGAGCGGGTTTTTTCTCATAACTCAAACCGTCGAGATAAACAAAATTGACTCAACTGCATTACTTGAAGGAAATTAAATGTTCTACAAAAAAGGCCTAATTGAAATTTTTCGTTAGATCAACTGATCCCTTATAATCATGCTTTAAACATTGGTATGATTGTACAATTTGATTGTTCAACTTTGAAGTTTTGTATTCAATGTAAAAATGAGTTTCCGAAAAAAAAGACAAGCGTGAATAGCTGCGCACGCTCTTTCATCTCGCCGTGAATTTAACAACAGTTCCTAGCTAATGAAAAGAACAAGTGCGTATTTAATTATTATAATATTTTATTATATAAGTATTTATATTATTTTGATGGATTATTTAATTAAAAATCATTAATATTATTGTTTATTATATTTAATAAATAATAATATAATATTAAAATTATAATTAATTTGAAGTTTAATTCGATAATTATTTTGAAATTTATGTGTTGAATCAATATTTTCATTTTAGTCAATAGCACACGTGTGTGTAGAGTACACATAAAAATATCGACCGAATAGAGAGTAAGTCGATATAGGGACAAAAATCGTTATTTCCCTCCCGCCACGTGGTCGATAATCTTTCGGTAGCACAGTCCCGAATTAAAGACATTGTTGATGGGTGGTGTCAGACTCTGAAACTGAGAGTGATAAGAAAATAAAATAATTTCAAGTGCTGGTAATATTATTATTATTTGGAATATTATTTTTATATTTTATATTTCAAAATGTACGCATCTGCCGCAGAGGAAATCGCTGCTTTGTGTAAGCAACTTGCACTATTGACTGCCGAGGTTAGCGAAATGATTGCTCAGGAGAAAATCCCGAACACACGATCCAGAGCACACCGACACCATCGCCCTCGGAAAGTTAAAAAATTCGACTATTGCTGGTACCATTATAAGCACGGTAAAAATGCCCGATCGTGCGCTCCCGGCTGTAAATGGCAGGGAAACGCAAACGAGAATCAATAGAGGCGGCTAATAATTCTCAATCGATTTCTCGCCGCCTGTTTATCCGAGACCGAACTACAGGAACGGAATATCTTGTCGATTCCGGCTCCGATTTATCTGTCTTTCCACGTGGCTGGCTGAAATCAATCAGTACACCCATAGGTTATCAATTGTATGCCGCAAACGGCTCGATAATTTAAACCTATGGTTTGAACTCGCTTACATTGAACCTTGGACTTCACCGTGATTTCTCATGGAATTTCATTATTGTTGACGTCACTAAACCAATCATAGGTGCAGACTTCTTAAGTCATTATGACTTACTAGTCGACCTAAAACAAAAATGCCTTCGTGATGGCATCACTGGCTTATTGACACCCAGTAATTTTCACACAACATCGGCAGAAACAAATATTAAAGCAGTCGAAGGTAATTCTGCGTACATGGAATTATTATGAGAATTTGCCGATATATCACGACCTAACGCTACTCAGCGTCAAACAAAAAAGCATTCAACGGTGCATCGCATTCGAACGTCACCTAGACCGCCAGTTTCGTGCAAAGCAAGACGCCTAGCTCCAGACAAGCTTAAAATTGCACAAGCAGAATTTCGAAAGATGATCGAAGAAGGTATAACGTAAACCGTTTTTCTTTTCACGACGGAGACAAGAAACAAACCCGGAATCGTATGTGGTCACCCAAGTGTATTAAAAATTATAAATAAAAATAATAAATATAACTCAAAATAATGAATAATTATAAATAAAGTAAAATTGTGCCTGGACCAGCTCTTCAGGCTGGGTTAGTGCACGAGGGCGCCATTCCGTTTTTACAAAACGGACAAAAATAATAACTATTCAAGGGAGAGATCGCAGGACAAAATCTTGAGCGAGAATTTATGCACCAAGCGGAATGACAACCACATAAATATATAATAAACAAAAATAATAATAAGGAATAATCACTATTGAATATATCCAGGAAATAAACAAATAAATATTGGCTATCACTGGATTCCTTTTTCTAAATTATTTAATTCAAAATATATTCAAATAAACTCTACAGATTATAACAATACCCAAATATTGTTTAATATAATTAATTCTTTATAATAAATTTTTATTAAATAATAATAGGCTCAATTTAGCCAAACAATAATGATAAAATTATACTATTAAATTATCCACTGGCGAATTCAAATACAAGTTACAATTATTCAAACTCAAAATAACACATAAATTGTCAACTAATAAAATAATAATAATCGTTACTTCAAATTATTTACTCTGGGGAGAAAAAGACGCGGGTACTCAATATATCTGGCAACACTGGGTTGCATACCATCAAATTATAAAATAAATTTTACCCAGAGAAATTATATTAAATACTCAAACATACTTTTAAAATGATATAAAAAAAAATACTAGGGTAAGACAAGGAGCCACACTTGCTATCCTTGTCTAATCCTCTGACGAATTTGCTCGACGCGTCTACGTACTTGAAACGCACGCCGGACAAACTCAACTTATTATAACAATATAACTCAGGTTCAATAATTTATCAAACAAATATCGCGATCAAATCTACTAAAGGACCAGCGATAGCCGATGCAACAAATGATGAAACAATTGACTTACCGGCGTTGATACAATTTACTTCTTGAGTTTTTCAAAACTATGTAATTATTTTATTAAGGCACCTGAGCCGGAACAATTTACTCAAAAAAATAATAGTGGACAACAACACGTCCTATCTTTACAAGATCCCGGTCCTCTCTGACTATCTCTTTCGTTCATTTTTCCGAGGGAGGGTAATCACTCACGTGTTATCCCCTCTCATGACCTCAGACCCGAAATTATCAATTAAAATATTTAAATCATTAAACGACCTGAGTTGTATAATAATAATAAATTAAATAATATTTCCTATTTATAAACAAAAACATAATAATTATTAACCATTGAAACAATAAAATAATAATTATCTCAGTGCACCACGTGATTGGAGAAAAATATCGATTTTTATCCCCACTATATCGACTTACTCTCCCTTTCGGTCGATATTTTCATGTATGCTCTACAACACGTGTGCTACTGAATGAAATGAAAATATTGATTAAGTACATAAAGTTCAAAATAATTATCAAAACATAAATATAAACGTAATAAACAATAATATCAATAAATTCATAATTAAATCATAATAACATAATCCAATAAAATAATATAAATATTTAAATAATAACAAATTATAATAAATAAATGCGCTAAATTTGAGCTAGGAGGTGTTGTTAAATTCACGGCAGGATGGGAAAGCGCGCGCAGCGATTCACGTTTGAATCACTACGTGACAAAGGTATCTGCAGACCTTCCAACAGCGCCTGGGCTTCACCACTTCATTTAACGCAGAAGAAGTCCGGAGAATGGAGGCCATGCGGTTATTACCGACCACTTAACGATCGAACGCTCATCGACAAATATTTACTGCGTTATTTAGATGACTTTGCCGCATTTTTACACGGTAAAAATATATTTTCAGTCGTCTTGTTTGCGAAAGCATTTTTGCAAATACCCGTTTTACCGGAAGACGTGCCGAAAACGGCGATAATTACACCGTTCGGACTGTTCGAGTTCCGATTTATGACGTTTGGGCTTAAAAACGCAGCTCAAACGTTTCAACGATTTATTGACGAGGTCACTCGTGACCTGGACTTTGTCTTTCCATATGTTGACGATATTTTAATCGCATCTAACGACGAGAAACAACACATGGAGCATCTAAAAATTTTATTCGAGCGTCTCCGTGAATACCGACTGGTAATTAACGTTCCAAAATGCCAGTTTGGTCTACCGGAAGTAAAATTTCTCGGCCATGTCATCACCAAAGACGGAATTAAGCCGTTACCGGAAAAAGTCGAGGCTGTTGTCAATTTCGAACCTCCTACTACCGTAAAAGCTCTTTGTCGATTTCTCGGCACAGTGAATTTCTACAGAAAGTTCATCAAGAATGCTGCAGAAATTCTAGCACCGTTAAATAAAATTTCGGAAGGACCCAAAGTCAAAGGCTCTCATCCAGTCAACTGGACAACAGAACTACAAGAGTCTTTTAAGTCAGCTAAACGAGCTCTCGCGGATGCTACATTGTTGGTTCATCCCAAAATCGATGCTGACTGGGCAATATTCACCGACGCATCCGAAATCGGTATAGGAGCCGTTATACAACAAAATGTGGATAACAACTGGCAACCACTGGCATTTTTCAGTCGAAAAGTGCCCCCATCGATTCAAAAATTATCGACGTACGACCGCGAGTTGACCGCTATCTACGAGGCTGTAAAATACTTTCAGCACATATTCGAAGGCCGGCATGTTACGATCTACACTGATCACAAGCCGCTTCAGCACGCTTACAAACAGCGCACCGAAAGAGCATCGCCTTGGCAATTTCGTCGACTCGATTTCATCGGTCAATTTACCACCGATATTCGACATGTGTCGGGTAATGACAATATTGTCGCTGACACATTGTCACGTGTCGAAGCAGTATCTACTGCTATCACGTCGCAAGAACTTGCCGACGCTCAAGAAACTGACGATAAGCTTCAGCAGTTGTTACGTCAAACAACTGCTTTGAATTTAAAAACGATTCAACTTGATAATGGACCTGCACTGTATTGTGACACTGCGTCACGTACAGTGCGTCCATACGTTCCAGGACTGCTGAGGAAAAAAGTGTTCGACTCGCTACACATGCTCGCTCACCCCGGAATTAAAAGATCGCTTAAAATCGTCTCCAAACGATACGTCTGGCCGTCGATAAATAAAGATTGCCGTGAATGGGCGAAATCTTGCATCGATTGCCAGAAGAATAAAATCCAGAGACACGCGTCATCGCCGATCGCCAGTTTTGAACCTCCAACTGAGCGATTCGAGCACATACACATCGATTTAGTGTCTTTAAAACTGTCAAGAGGCTTTAACCAGTGTCTAACGATCATCGACGGATTCACGAGATTTCCAGAGGCTGTCCCGTTAGCCAATGGAACTGTAGAGACGGTAGCACATGCACTATCGCTGCATTGGATTTCACGCCATGGAGTACCGAAATGCATAACTTCGGACCAAGGTCCGCAATTTGAATCGTCGTTATTCCAATCGTTACTAAAAATGTATGGAATAAAATACCAACATACTACACCGTATCATCCGCAAGCCAACGGTCTCGTCGAACGTTTACATCGTCAGCTAAAGGCAGCACTTTTGTGTCACTTAGAGTCATGGTATGACGCATTACCAGCCGTTTTGCTCGGCTTACGCGCTGCTAGGAAGGACGACATTCAGATTAGTGTACGGTGAGCCAATTCATTTGCCTGGTGAGTTACTCACTCCCAGTAATAAAACTACGCCTCATAGCATTGTAAATATTTTAAAACGTCATTTTAATTCATTGGCACCGGCCGAAATGTCGCGTCACGGCAAGCATTCTGTTTTCTGTTTCAGGAACCTTGGTACTTGCAGTCATGTACTGGTACGAAATGACCAGGTTGGACAATTTTTACCGCGCCATACGAAGTTCCATATCGTGTAATTACTCGAGACGATAAATACTTCATTGTCGATTTCCAAGCACGACAAATCGCCATTTCAGTCGATAGATTAAAGCCGGTTTACGAGGCGAATTCAGTCGACACGACGACGACGACGATAGCAAACTCCCCGAAGTATAACACAGCAACCGAGACCAAAAAACACCGAGTCCGGTTTAATATTTAAAAATTTACACGATTTAAATTTTTTACTTGAAAGTTTTTTTTACAAAGTAACAATTCACCATTGTATTATACTCATTCATTTACTTATTTATTTATTCATATCATTTGTAAATATTCCATTACTTTAATTATCGTGTATTAAAATTAAAACAAAAAAAAAAAAAAAACAAAAAAAAAACAAAAAAAACATAGGGAGTTCTGTAGCGTTGCTACAATAATTACTATCGATCACTTTCGGCAATCTACGCCGAAGATCGATTTTTCCATACTCCGTCTCTACCTCATTCGTAGAGACACTAGTGAATTACAAGATACACCGCTGAGCTGCGAACACGCGTTCAAGCATTTTTATATTTTGTATACTTTACTTTCTTTTACTGTGTTAATTACGTTGGTTGAATAAAACATTTATTTAACATTATTAGTTGGTTTAAACAATTTATTTATTATATTTAAATCTTACCCTTAACCACTATATATATATATATATATATATATATATATATATATATATATGTATGTATATATATACATACATATATACATACATATATATCCATAAATAATTAGACATAATTATCGAGCGTCACTCACTGTCCAGAGCTACACAACCACAGTCGCTACTGAAACTGATTGTCTCTGCTTCAAAAAGTTTTTTTTATAATAATTCAATAAGGTTTGGTGAGTCGGAAGACCCCAATCAAAATAAATTATTTTACTGTAAAAAGTGAGTTAAAAATCTCATCAACTGTCATCGAAGAAAAGGCTACGGCGAGTCGAGAAGACGTCGTACTGTTCCGGTACACCTCTAATCTACGGTGAGTCTAAGTTTGACCCCAGACGCCATTTTAAGGTCCACGTTGAGGTCTTTTTATTCAAAAAAATTTCGTCTCGAAATTGTTTTAATTGCGCTGAGTTTAGCAACCGCGTAATTAATAAAAAATTTTGAATTAATTAACAGCAGAAGGAAAGAAGCGGAAGCCGACAGCACCCGTCGTCAGTCTACCAGAGCGGCGTCCTCATTCCACCCTATGGCATCGACATATTCACCAGCAACAACTTCGGTAAATTTAAGAATACCATCTTAAAAGAATTAATTCTATTATTTTTATCCAAAAAGGTAAAGAAAAATTTATCGGTTTTCGTGGCGTGGATTTGAGAGCGTTCGGTCGCCATTTTGCGTCAGTGTCTGGGTTTGTCGTTATTAGGTAGCGTCACATTGAAAAATTTTTCAGTTGAATCTAACGACCACTAATTAATTATCTAATAATTAAAAAATCGTAATATTCAAATTCAGTTAAATTTAGCCGGTATTCTTCTGGAAATACTGAGTTTCAAAGACCGTTCTCTAGAAGGTGCTGGAGTTTGAGTTTTGGAAGTTACCTTGGTGCTGAGTCTCACTGACCGCATCATTGGAAACGTACAATGTTTTTGTAAAATTTGTTAAGACAAAATTTAAATGAAATTAAATTTGACTTAAAAGACAGCCCAGAACTGCAGGCGATATCTAAGATTTTAAAATTGCGCCAGTCTGTGTGTGAATGTGAACTTAATTTATTTATTGCCTCGCCAACAAAGATTTGTTGTATTTTAAGGAGAAAATAATTGTTATTGTAATTAAAGGAATTATATATTGGATTTAAAACTCAGTTAAAATTTAAAAATACGTAAACATTGTCGGGAAATTAAAATTTAATTATTGTTAAATTTATTTAATATTAACTAGAAAACATATCTGTTGCCACATAAATATTATAAATAAATTTTGGATATTTTATTAAAATATATTTGAATCGAATTGAATTGAGAAGAGATTTGATCCCTTTTTCGATATGGGGCCAAGCACTCAGTTCCCTTGAACCATTGTACTCGGCCCTGCTAGGTCGATCTCGTTAGATTAAAGGTTGGATGGGCAGATTAATAGATGTTAAAATATATTTACTAAAATAATTATTCTCAATCGATTAATGACGCTGAGTCTTACCAACCGCTCATTAAGTGATTAATTTTGTAATAATAAGAACCTAACTCTGCAGCTGTGTGGCCCAGCCACGATAAGGAAATTTTCGAACTCGTCCTTGAGATTTTCATTTTCTCTCTGCTTTGTTTTGCCTTGCACATAATATTGAAAGATCGTGCAATCTACTCTCAGTGGCGCCCTTAGAACTTTTGAGTTCAAAAGGTGTCCAAATTGTGATCTCGTAAGCCTCGTCGTCAAGACCACGGAAGTCGAGGGGTACCCGGTTATACCATACATGGCCTTGTATGGTTCATATATGGCCATGCATGGCTGTATTAAAAAAGTTGGTGTGTCCATGTATGGCCATATATGGTCAGCATGGTCATGTATGATTAATTTTTCACGGACATATATATATATATATATATAAGAATTAAACTAACTTAAAATGTTGTAGTGTTAAAAAAATAGGAAAGTTTTGTGATATCACTAACAGCATATTGATGATTATATTATGCTTTTTCGAAAGTGATTATATTCTTTGAACCTTACGTAGCACAACTAAACTTTGTTGTAACTGTCGGTCGTATAGCCTAGTCGTCAAAGCGTCGGTCTCTCGTACGGAAGGTCCCAGGTTCGAATCCTACGAAAGCGGGTGCGCTCATTAATGAGTCTAGCGTTTTTTCTCTGAATTCAAAATTTCCATTTCGATTAGGAATTCAATTTTTCGCATATCTGATAACCTCTGCGTCGCCAGAATATTGAAAAAAAAAAAAAACAAATTGAAATTTTTTTTTTTTAATTTAGTTAAAATTTGTACACATACCCGTGAAAAATGAATCATACATGGCCATGCGTGGCCGTATATGGGTCATACATGTTTCATCTATGGCCATGCATGAAGCATTAGGGTGCTTTTTATTTTTTGAACATTTTTTTTTTCTTGGCCCATATGAAAATTTTATTGTAGGCACCAAAAAAAAAATTTCCTGAAAATTTTAGCCCTAGATTTTAATTTTAAGAGGTCGCTATCTATTTTTAAAGTTTTCCCATTTAAAAAGCATGGGAACGATATCACATTTTTTTATAAAAATTCCTACCCAGGCAGTTTTTGAGCAATTCACTCGTTTTTGGGCTTGTTTCATAGGGCTTGTAGTCCTCTTTAAAATTGATTTTAGTGACATAGATGCATTTACAACAGTTCAAAAGTTATGAGACTTCAAACTTCAGAAATTTTTATTTTTACCAAAAAATAATAATTAATGGCTATTATTATTCCAGCTATCAACTCTCTAGAAAAAATGACATACAACTTTTGTAGTGTGTAAAATACTCTGAAAGAAATACCCAAAAGAATTCAATATTATCAACGTTATTGTTTATTTTTTTTAACTTTTCTCTTTTAAAGGATTTTAGAATTATTTAATTTTAATTTTATTCTCGTGACAAATTGAACTTTTGTACTTATCCTTTTTTTGGTATTAAATTAATCGAGCTTTATCAATTTTTATATAGTTTTATGATTAAAAAATAAAATAATATTAAAAAAACTGATAATAGATTTGTGACTTGTAATTCAATTTCAGTCATAAAGACTGAGATTTTAGACCGTCGAAAGCTATCGGCGCTTCGATCGATACGTTAAATCATTTCGATTTTCGAGGTCCAGGCACAATTTTACTTTATTTATAATTATTTATTATTTTGAGATATATTTATTATTTTTATTTATAATTTTTAATACACTTAAGTGACCACATACGATTCCGGGTTTTTTTCACGTCTCCGTCGTGAAAAGAAAAACGGTTTACGTTATAGGTGTTAAAGCGGTGTAAAAGCGGAGTGATACCGGTGTAAAAGCAAAGCAATACCGGTATAAAAGCGGGGTAAACTGTGCCCACTTGAAGTATTATTAACTTTAAAAAGCTTGTAAACCAAAAAAACGTCAGTTCTTTATGAAAATTAATGAAAAATATCGTTTATTAACAAGTCTAAAATAAAAAAACAAAGTATTAAATTGATTTAACTATTAGATACAGTAATATATATTATTATATTATTGTCAAATACCAATTATATATAATATTATTCGTAAACTGTTCACGTATAGAAATTAGGAAAAAAATTTTATTAAACATAAAAAAGTAACAAATTTTAATGAATATTATCAGGAGGGAATTTCAGCGTTGTGATGTATTTATTTATGTTATACGTAATTCATTTAAAAATTACAAAATTTTACTTTCACGATTAAAATCACCAATAATTTAATTAATTTATAAAAACACTGATTTATTGTAGTGATCGAGTAAGTAAAAAAAAAATTCGAGAAGTAAAATATTTTAACACCGGTTAAGAACATTTACACCAGCTGCGACGTTATTTTCACACCGCTTTCGGTGTTGAAATTTAACAACGCCGATTTTAACACCTACACGGCTTGAACTTACCCCGGTGATTTTTTACAGTGCATTAAAAATATTAATACTGCAAGAAAATTCTTGGACTAAAATTTGATGAAGCAATTAAAAACAGCAAATCACATACTAGGCTCATAATACAAATAAAAATTCAACTTCTTAATTTCCATTGTATTCTTGTCTTTGGCCTGCACATTTTTTTATTTTAATCGATAAGAGAATATTATTCATTACTATGTGGATATTGCTGGTGATTTAATTACACTACATGTGAACAAATTTATTGATTATTTCCTTAAATTTTAGTTCAAGAATTGTCTCGTAGTATCGATATGTTTAATAATAAAGCCTTAAATTTGTATGGTTCTGTTTACATTAGACTTTGATTGCCTGTCAGTATACGAAATATCAAGCTTTCAAATTCGACTCCAAGGACTTTTTTTTAGGAAATTCAATGTCCTACAAGAATATTTCAGAGTCAAATTTTTATCTCACATGGTTCAAGAGTTATGACATTTTTAATAAAAAAAAACATTTTTTTGCATGTTATTTAAATGGGAAATTTCAAACGGCTACCGACACCTTTTAAAATTGAGCTAAAAATTTAGCCCGAGTCGAAATTAAAATAATATTTTGAGCCTCAAAAGCCTCACTTCCATTGTTGTTGTACTGACCGCTGAATGTAAAACTATATTTTAACCCTTAATGTCCTAAAAATAGGGTATAGAGTCATAAATTAGTGTTTTAGAACAGTATTTTGAGCCTCCAGAGCCTACCGTTGCTTACGAAACAATTTTTTTCGGTTCTACAGCCTACTATGAGAATAATTAGGTCAATTTTACAGTTTTACTTAACAGAACATAGATATATCACAGTCGAAAAAATTTTCTAAGACCATTCTTAGACTTTGAAAAATTTTGACAGAGTTGAATATTTCTGAAGTGTAAAAATCGACTTAAAAAATTTTTCCAACCGTGACAAATCATAATTTTTTATGTTTAATCAAGTAAAATTATAAAATAGATCTACTTGATTTCTAGAAAATTTTTTAAAGCGGTATAAGTTGAGAAATTGTAAGTTTTTAAATAGAGTTTAAATTTAGACATCTAATGTTACAAAAATTGATTAATGAATCATAAAATATTACATGTAAGTAGCAATAAGCATGTGATTTTTTATTAACGTTAGCATATTAAATTGATTCTATATCAAAAGTTATAATTTTCAATAATTTGGCATAGAGCAAAAATACAGCTTGCACAATAAAAAATTTTGCGTCTTTTTATCAAAAAATTTTGTGTTAAAAATTTTTGTGTCAAATATTTGACACTTTTATGTGTCAATTTAACATTTTTGTATATTAATTCTTTTAAAATTATACAAAAAAGTGTTCAATCATTGACACGAAAAAGAACTTTATGATTTTTTTTAAAACACATTTTAGCAAATGAGAAATAAACATTACGTAAAAAATATGAGTACATTATAAATGATTTTTAATAAAAAATACGTAATTGAATAAATATTTGAACCATTAAATTTTATAGAATTTTGTATTTACTATTATCTCCAATAATTAGAATTCTCAGAAATTTGAAGAAAAATTAATGAGAGTAATAAACAAAAAATTACTCTAGTGAATTAATGATTTGAGTAACTTTCTGTTCTAATTACTGAAAATTTTAATAAATTATTAAAAAGAATGATTTTTTTATTTTTCATTTTTCCCGCTCCCGGCAGCCATTTTGATTTGAATTTCTTCCCCTTTCTATTCTTTCCCCTTACCTATTTCGCATCAACCAATAAAAATCGTTCTGACGGTACAAATTTAGGCTCTAGAGGCTAATTTTATGGTTTTAGAACAATAATTTCAACCTAAACATGGTAAAAGCGGACAAAAGTACCAAGTTTAGGCCGAAATTATGGTTCTGATGTATAGGTCATCATAGTCTTAAACAATAATTTTAGCCTCCTTGCCTTCCAGTAGGACTTAGAGGCTCAAATTATTTTTTTAATTTCGACTCGGGAGCCCAATGGGAGAATTTTTTTCTCGGTATTTAGGTCCTTTTCAAGACACAAATTCGATAGGTTGGTTTTTTTGGCTCACCCTAATATATATATATATATATATATATATATATATATATATATATATATATATATATATATATATGTCATCTTTTTCATCATGTTACAATATATATATATATAAACTTTTGAACCAAATGTATTTTCTGACCCAGCTCGTCAAGCTGAGTAGATGTAGCAAAATTTTTCGAAAATTCCAGCATGAGGACAGATACAATAGTTAGATTTCTATGAAATCTAATAAAAATTGAGCTGTTGGTTTACATTTTCCCATTTAAAATACATGTAAAATTTTTTTTTTTCCAGTTTTTCGAAGAAAAATCAAAGAAAAAAATTTTATCCGGACAGTAGTGGATACATTCTAGATAGCACACATTACTGTCTGAAATTTTTTTTTCACAGAAAGAACTCAGCACTATCCCAGAGAGTTGCCATTACTATATTGTTTTTTCCGTGTATGATATACATTTCTTAAAATAGAAATCTGTTAAACTATATTGAACATAATGTCAACTATATATTTACGCGTGAAAATGAAACATATGGCCATGCATAGCCGTATATAGCTCATACATAGGCATATTTGGCCATACATAAACATGCGGATTTTTTATATTAAAAATTTGAGCTGACTATTACAATTACTTATAAACAGGATATTGTAGTGTAAAAAAAAAAGGAAATTTTTTTGATATCACTAGAAGCATATTGATTATTATATTTTGCTTTCTCGAAAGTGATTACATTCTTTCAATCTTACGTAGCAGAACTAAACTCCGTTGTAACTGCTGGTTACATAGCCTAGTCAACAAAGCGTCGGTCTCTCGTACGAAAGGTCTTGGGTTCGAATCCTACTGAAGCGGGTGCGGTCGTTAGTAAGTCTCGTGTTTTTTTTCTGAATTGAAAATTTCCAATTCGATTAGGAATCCAATTATTCGCATAACTGATAATCTCTGCGTCGCTAAAATAATTATAAAAAATTTTTTTTCTTTTCAGTTTACTTAAAATTTCTATGCATAGTCATATCAAGTCATACATGGCTGTATAAAGCTATGTATGGTCATATATGGCCATGTGTGAGCATATATATGGCCATGTCTTGCCAATTTTCATACATAGCCATGTATGATTCATTTTTCACGGGGCGCTTTCCGACAATAATAACTAGCGGCCAGCAATGAGTTTACAGTGAGTCATTTTTTGAATTTGTTGCGTAATTACAACTTCATTTAAATTCAAATGTAGTTGCACTTCCGGCAGATAGAAACAGTACCTACTGGGACCAAGTGTCTGTAATATTTAAACTAGATCATGCGCAGTGCGGTGCATGCGCTTTGACTTTTTTCTGCCTCATGTCATGAAGACGGCCGCCATTATCTTTCGCGACGCAAATCTTAAGTGAAAAAACGCTTTTCCGTTTATCTTTTTATTTTGTGCTCATCTCGAGGAAATCAATAAAAATAATCATCCAAATAAATCAAGGAATCATCAAGCTCCAAAATTATATAATTATTTATATAATTCATAGATCAGAACTCATTAAAATAATTAATATCAAGAACTCCAAAATTCAAGTGATCGACAACCATGTTTTAAAGAGGTTATTCCAACGTAAACTTTTACAGGTGTTCCATTGTTAATTATCTAATTATTTCAAAGTGCTCATGTAATTAAAAGACTCAATTTAATAACTATTCTGAATATTATTATGCTCAATTATTTATTTTCAATGTTATTCTCACTTGGTAGCCTCTGCAACCATGCTATCTTGTGTTCACAAACAATTTCAAATCAGTGTAATTTATTCTAAACTTATAGCAATCAATTAAACTCAGTGCTCGATTTTCTCGAGATTTAATGTACTCAAATATTTACGCGTTTGGTGCTCATAAAAATAATCGCTAAATGTTTAATAATTAACTTTGCTTGATAACCTTTGAATTCATGTTACTTATTATCATGACATTTTTGCAATTAATTCACTGTTTGAATAGATTCAAATTAATTATCCCAATTATTCTAATTAATTAATCGAACTCAATTCTATGATTTTTATTAAACTAATTACGTATTAATGAATCCAAACAATTAACAGTATTGATTGAATTAAATCAACGATTTAATTTTGTAACTCAGTGATATTATGTGCTGTGACAAAAATATTATATTTTTAAATATACGTATTTTTCCAATATCCCAACCACCAACCAGTCCTGGCATGTATTTATTAAATTATTTTTATAACAGAATTCAACACTGCGCTATCTATAAATAATTATTCCAAGCCAGCTGTGAGGTAATGATGGGCCAGCGTTTCATTTCAATATAGTGCCATCTGTAAATATCAAATAATGGCCAGCTATCAGCTTGTAGTGAGTCGTTTTTTGACTTAAAAACAATGTCACCTATTTGAGCTATTTTTTCATTTAAAAACAGCGCCATCGATAATCAATTATTCTAAGCCAGCTGCGAGGCAATGGCGAGTCAAGATTTAGTTCTTGTACAGCGCTATTTCTAATTAATAAATATTGTTCACTCATGAAATATTGGTGAGCTAAAAATATTCTTTAAAAAAATTAGCCAACGGTGAGCTCGGTATTAGCTAAATCTGCTAGCTAGTAACGCTGAGCTAGTCACTGGCTCTAAACTCATCTTCATTAGGCAGGATTATACTCGGGTTTTACATAGTGCTAAGTTCAAACAATAGAATTTTTATTTTGACATTTTATTAATAATGCAGGTTAATTATATAGAAGAAAGAATGAATAAAAGTGAAATAAAATTATTGACATATCACAAAAGTGATGATTTACCGCACCACAAAGGTCCTGGGACGATAAGAATACCGAATCGGCCCCAGAAAGGAACCGGGCTCATAACTTCAGGAAATATTTGTACCCATGAAATACTTCAATACAGCAAGTTTCAGATTTTTATCTACTACCACATCTGAATAAATCGAAAAATACAAAAAATTAGTAAACAATGTTATTCTCTGCATCTTGTTAATCGAATGATCGAGTAACCGGATATGTTTTGGGGCATGATAGTAGCGTTTTGGTAAAAAAATAAGAGCCATATTTGTCCGTAAGAACCTAAAAAAAAAACGAGGTTTTATTCTTAATTTTGATTTTAAGCATGCCCTAGCGGTTTTGACGACACCGTAGAAACGTGGTGCAAACACGGCGTTTCGACGGTGTTAACTCCCTTACAGTGTTTCCACAGTGTATCGACGGAGTTACGACGGTGTTTTGATGGTATACGGGCGGCGTTTCTTGTGCAGTTACGAGACAAGATTTCTCTCGTGTTTTCTTCGAGTTTGGTTGGTGTTCGCCCGGAGTTTCCACTGTATTTTTTTGGACTTTCGTCGGTGTTTCGCCGGTGTTTTCGTGAAGTTTTGTCGGTGTTTCTCTGGAATTTTGTTAGGATTTTTACGGAGTTTCGTCGGTGTGTCATCGGAGTTTTAGCGGCTTTGACACTTGGAGTTTTGTCGGTGTTTCTCCGGTGTTTTGTAAGGGTTTTCACGGAGTTTCGTCGGTGTATTGTCGGAGTTTTAACGGCTTTGACACGGAGTTTTGATGGAGTTTTTGCGGAGTTTTGAGAGTGTACGATCGATATATTCTTGAAATTTTTTTGATAGATTCGCGGCTATCCAACGGTATTAAGTATATCATGTAGTGTATAGTAGAATTTGATTATGAAAAACGTTATTTCAAAGTAAATGATATTTTGTTTTTTAATTAAAAAATTTATTTAACATAAGAATAAAGTATAAATTATAGAATGCATATGTCTGTAATTATGAGTAAATCTATTTTTTAATTAAATTTTCATCACATTGGTTTATATTAAATAATTTATTTGATTAAAGAATAATCGATGACTTAGAAGTGATACCCTGATAAAACATTGCTTACACCTATGTACTGTCGTTGTCAAGGTACATTTACATAATGTACTAAATAACCTCAAATTCATGATAAAAATTTGCTAAGTAAAGTGTTGTGTAATTAAACATAATAATAACTATATAATACAAATAATTTTATACGAATTCGTTTATATATAATTTATTACTATGCTAAATTAGTGTAATAAATAGTTTATTATCGTGATTAACAAGTAATACCATAAATAACAATTCTGTGAAAATTAATATTTCCAAAGGTATAAAAGACTTGATACTATCGTGGAAATTCAACTGTGGGCGATCAGAACAAATATCTATTTCAAATTGTTTATTTTATAATGTGAATTAATTAATGATGATAATTAATAAGTGATAATATTAAATTGTAGCTATAAGTGAATAGTAACTGTCATTAAAATTTTAAACTATTCAAATGGTTTAAAGTATTTCATTACTTTTATTAAAAATTAATTTTTAACAATTGTTAATTCTATAATAAAAGTAATTAATTGAATTTAAACTTGTAATTTGATTATATTAATTTATTTAATATTATTTCTTAAATAAATTTGTATGAATTTTTTTAATTAAATGAAATTGATTTATTCATATTAATCTCTACTCTACCATATATTTATGTTAATTTAGTAAATTCATCTACGTATTAGTTTGATTTTATAATTATAATTATCATTTTAATATTCTAACGTATAACCTAAAACTTTAAATTGTTAATGACATCTAAACAATGTAAAAAATTTGAAGTCCACGGTGTGGTGTGAATGATTTGGTGTTAAAATTTTCAACACTGCCGGTGTAAAAGTCACACAACGCACAGTGTTAACTTTTAGACTGAGTGAATTAGAACGTTCACACCACCGATAGTGTAAATGTTCAAGTTTTTTATTTCAAAATGCTATGAGTATGCCTCACAAACTCTAAGTTACCACTACCAAAATGACGAAAAAACCCTCAATATACTCCGCAAAAACCATGAGAAACTACCATAGACATTCCGAGCAAGCCCAAACTCTACTCCGCGAAAACACCGATGAAACTCCAAAAGAACACCTACGAAATTCAGCAAGAACACCGACAAAACTCCGTGTCGTAACTGAACACAAAAATACTGCGTGTCTACCATGAAAATGCCGTCAAAACTCCTTTGGTGTACCTAGTTTTAATCGAGTTTTTTCCGCATTCTTACGGTGGCCCTAAAAGCGCGAGAATCCGTAAAAACTCTGACTAAACTGCAAAGAAACACATTAAAAACTCCCACAAAACACCAAGAAAACTGCGTGATAATACCGACGAAACTCCAAGAGAACACCTATAAAACTCTGAGAGAAAACCAACGAAAGTCAGTAAAAACACCAACTAAACTCCGCCAAAAACTCCGTGTCGTAGCTGTATACAAATATACCGCGTTAATGCCATAAAAACGCCGTCGAAACTTCCACGTCACAGCCAGTTTCGCTCGAGTTTTTTCCGAATTTTTACAGTGGCGCTAAAAGCGCTAGAATCTGTAGAAACTCCGACTAAACTGCAAGGAAACACCCAAAGAACTCCGATAAAACACTAAGAAAACTTGGCGATAACACCGACGAAACTCCAAGAAAACACCAACAAAACTCCAAGAGAAAACTGGCAAAACTCTTCAAAAACACGGACAAAACTCCGTAAAAACTCCGTATCGTAATTGCACACGAAACGCCACGTTTATACCGCGAAAACACTGTCGAAACTCCTTCGAAACACCGAGTTTCTGTCGAGTTTTTTCCGAGTTCCTACGGTGGCACCAAAACCGCTAGGGTGTTACGATAATCGTAAAAATATGAGACTATTTTTTTTTTAATTCCCCATTCAATTTCCGACGAAATTATGAGCTTGGGAAATTTTTTTTAAGGGTACCACATATCGAAAATAAGCTTTTCTTGATTTGTGATGAAACGTATGCTCGTCATCAAAAGAGCTCGAATAACGCGTATCAAAGAAAGTCTTACTCTGGCCAGAAAAAAGTACCGTTATGTAAACCATTTACCATGTTGCTGTACATAAGCCAAAGTGAAAATCAAGCTTAAGTACAGAAAAAAGTTATCGAAATTGATACGAAAAGTTCATACAAGACCACCAGTTTTTCTATAATCAATTTTCTAAATTTTTGTTGGGGTGAATTATTATTTTTGTAATATTAAAATAATTTAAGTTCACTTTTATTCATCCGTCCTTTTATATAATTAACCTACTTTATTAATGAAATGTCAAAACGAAAATTCTACTGTTTGAACTTAGCGCTATGTAAAAATGATCGCTGTAGAGATTTTTAATATGAGAGATGTTCTCATGTAGAGATGGAACGATGTGAAAATAATCTTCTGTAGAGTTGTTGCGACATGAAAATTTATTTGTAGAGTTGATTCGTGTAGGGAACAACTTTGTGAGGTGTTATAATGTAGAGAAATTCTCTGTAGGGATGCACCACACCCTTTTACTCATAATTAATAAAATACAAAGAATGAAAATATAAGAATTATATTTTTTAAATTTAAATATCTCATCACCTGAGTTGCAAAACTATAAAAATAAAGTGATACTCACTTGAGAATATAGTTGAACAGAAGATTCTCCTTTAAGCTGATGCCCTGTCAAATAAGTATTATGTGAACTTGCAATATAATATTGAGATAGTGGCTGTTGCATTTCCGTATCTGTTGGAATGGCATATTCATTTGGAAATGCATAGTTATCTTTGTCCATCATATAGCGAGCAAATCCCTCGAATGATAAACACCATTGAACTCGTAATGCTGGATCTGGCTCATGTCTCTGAATTAAAAATTTTTTTTTTTTTTTTTTTCATAAGAATAATTTTCAGTAAAAATAATATTTTAAATTATTACTGATCAATTTTTATTTAAATTTTTCATACTTTGATGAGTGTTTTAATTTGTTCATCAGTAAGTTTTTCTTGCTGACGTGATTCTAAAAATTTAGTAAACGTTGCAAGAGTAATAACTTGTGATTTGGAAGTATCAACACCTGAACAATTGTTAACAATACTCGCAGCAGCAATTGCATCGAAAATTTGTTTTTTATGAAAATTACCACTTGTTTTATACTCATAACAGTCAATTGAATTATTTCTAGTCAGTAAACCTACGAATAAAAAAATAAACAAATGAAAATACTGTTAATTAAGAGAAAAAAAAAAAATGTATTCAAAATAATTAATAATTTTTATAATAAATATTCAATAATATACCAATTCGCTGCGGGGTAGCATCACTAGTTTGACGAAGTACGACAGGTCGCATTGTAAAATCACGTAGAGATCCATCACTCTGACTACGACACGTAATAGCTAACTGACCAAAAAGATCACGAAGATCTTTTCTAGCTCTCAAACTAAAAGATCGGAAAAGTGCAACGAACTCAACAAAATTAAGTTGAGTCTCGTACATAATAGATGTAGCACGTGCTTTGACTTGCCAAGGTGATTCCACAACTGCTGGAGTAGGACTTGATCCATTTTTGTCTTTTTCTCTTGTTACGCATAGCAAGCTAAAGCAAATTTAATAAAAATATACAAAATACTTATTTTAATCGACTAAAAATAATTAATAAATTTAATAAAGTTTACATTATTCAGTGTCTCTACAGCTAGTCGAAACTAAATAGCTAGTTTTGGGTCAATGCTTCAGGTAACTATTAGCAAATGCGTAAACTGACAATGTTGTGAATCACAAGGTAGAAACAAACATGTTTCGTCCGCTATCAGTTAAATTCAATTCTTATTTCAACTCTATTATTTTGTTGTTTATTTGTTAATTAGCTCACTTTGGTTGTTTCATTGTCATGAGTTTCATCATGCAATGAGATATAATAAAACAAGTTTAAAAGGGTTGTAAATGATTCTCTCCTGTCTATTTTTTTGAGACATTCAATATTCCCGCACTATTATGATTATTAGGGTGCTTCAAAAGAAATCGGGTTATTGTCTATATTCAGGCTCACCACATTTTTCAATGTTTCAAGTGCTTACACCTTAAATATCTATAATTGATTTTTTTCCACGTTTTCAGCTACACGGCGGATTAAATTTTCTGTATGTGTTTATGTCCTTATCACTAGATATCTATCCAGACCTTGCAATTGAAGTGTACAAAATTAATAAAAATAATGTAAGATCTTGCTAATTTTCAAAAATACATATTTCCTAATACATATAAGTAATTTTAGATAACACCGTAAGAAGGACGGTGGTGATAGAAAAGGTGTAGCGAAGAGTTTTAATTTTTAAACTCTTGTAATAGTGGAAAATCGACATAGTTTTTGTTACTTCAATATATTTTACGGTGTACAACAGCTCACCTAACATTTTGTTGCAAGTAGTTTGGACGGTATCCACCTTCCTTTGCTAGTATAGTGTCTGGCTGAAGTCCACAACACCGTTTTACGCCAGCGCGTACAAGTAAAAGATGTAGTCTAAGGCGAGAGTGCGTTAACATCCCGGGAAAAAATAATTATATATAATTAGATATAATCATATATAATTATATAAAATTCTATATAATTTTATATAATTTTGTATAATTTTATATGATTATATCTAATTTTTAAAAAATTTTTATGTTTAATTGTATATAAAAATATATAATTATATATAAATATATATAATTATATAAATTCATATATAGTCTTATATAACTATATATATTTATATATAATGATATAAATCTTTCTAATTTCATTATATAAAAATATGTATAATCATATATTTTTATATATAATTTTATATAAATATATATAAATATATTATCTTATATATAATCATACATATTTATACATTCGGTCGAAAATTTTTTATATAATTTTATATAATTATATAAAATTTTATATAATTGAGGTCTAAGAAATTCTATCTAATGGGAATTTCTAAGTGAATAATATTAAGATGTGCAGGTAGAATCATAACATTTTTTGAAATAATTTAGATATGATCAAATAATGTAAGATTATTTGGAAGAACTGATTTAACAATGATTTATAACATTTTATAAAGTCTATAAAATTGTTTTAATTTACCGCATTCATAAATGTTATAAAGTATGCAAACTTTTTTCAAATTTCTTAGAAATACATTAACAAGACCAAAAGTAGGATGATACTAAAAAAATTTTGAAAATTCAACAAAGAATTAAGTTATAAAAAACTGTTATATAAAATTAAAAAAATTTTAGTTAAGTTAAAAAAATTTTAACTTCTGATTTTTTTTAATTTACCAAAAGAAGTAATTATCGCCCCACTATTAGTGGGTATATACCGCTAATGGTCTCTTTACTCTATGAAAAATAATATAATTTACTACAATGCTAATAACAAAATTAATCATTTATTGATGTCTTTAATTTTCTCAAGTTCATTTGAATTCAAATAAAAACAGTTAATCAACCATTATCGTCAAGTGATTGATATAGCACTGTGGATAACAGCTCAGACTTCGGATCAAAAGGTCCCGGGTTCGAGTCCACGCGCAGGCGGGATTTTTTTTTTTTTTTTTTTTCATGACCATTATTGTATATATGACTTTATAAAGTGATATATAATTATATATAATTATATAAAATTATATATAATTATATAAAATTAGATCAAACCAAAACTCATATCTAATTTTATCTAAGCATTTATATAAAATTTTATATAATTATATATAAATTTCTTTTCCCGGGATAGCCTTACTGTTAACGTACTTAGGACAAAACTACACACATTATGGCAAACTAGCATATATCTTAAGATTTGGTGGTTGACTTAAGAGTCAGTACATTGAATAATAAGAGAATTATGTCATTTGGTGCAGTAGCACGAGACATTGAAAAATATCAAAAAGAAATGAATATATCATGTTTATAGCCTCATTAAAAATACTTGAATATTGATGCTTATTTTATACTCAATTTAAGCAAATATATCGTCAATCCGCCGACAATTGCATGGCGACCAACCTGGTTTCATTGTTATTGCTTACAATTGAGATTGTGCTAACCCGATGAAAAAAGTTTTTGTCTAATTATATATGATTATATATGTTCTTATATATAATCATATATGATTATATATAATCATATATGAAGTTATATATAATCATGCATGATTATATATGGGGTCATATATAATTATATATAATTATATATGACCCCATACATAATTAGATCTAATCATACCTGGCTGTTATTAGCCCATATATAAGTTTATATATGATCAGATCTAATTATATATAAGTCTATATATAATTAGATCTGATCAGATCTGATTATATATGAGTCTATATATAATTAGATATGTTCATACTTGGCTGGTATAACTCCATATATAACCATATATAAGTCTATATATGATCAGATCTAATTATATATGACTCTATATATAATTAGGAATGATAATACTTGGCTGTCAACTCCATTTACTACCATATATAAGTCTATATATGGTCAGATCTAATTATATATAAGTCTACATATAATTAGATCTGATTAGACATGACTGATACAAATCCATATATAATTAGATCTGATCAGACATGGCTAATATAAATTCATGTATGGTCGTGCATAAGTTTATATATGATTGGATCTGATCAGACATGACTGATATAAAGTTATATGTAGTTATATATATATATATATATATATATATATATATATTACATAATATGACAATTTTTTAATATAAATGTTATTAAATTTTTATTTTGTCAACTATCAAATAAACTTAAATCCCCAATACTTAAAAAATGTTCAAAGGTTTCGGCAGCAATTTAAAAGTATTAATCGATATCGATTTATATACGAATATTTATGAGTTTATTGATAAATAGATTTGATTATATGTATTTAATAAATTCTATTGTAATTTATGTACAAAATCAAATTCATTATTAGGTGCATTATTTACGTATGATGTATCGACTTGATTATTTGAGTTAAGTAATGCCATAAACTTTCCCTTATTGTAAGTTCATAACAGACTAGAGGATCAGACTAGCATCCAGCGATCACTAAAGTTAAGCAGCATCGGCGTAGGTCATTGATTGGATGGGTGACCTCGTAGTGAAGTGGTGGTCAACGAATAGTAATTTTTTTTTTTTTTTTTATTTAAATTTAATCGATATTTATATTGATGAAAACAATAAATCCTAATTAAATTACTTAATTAATAATTTAAAGGTATTCTAAATGAGATTCTAAAAATGACTATATTCATTCATGCATGATCATGTATAAACAGATCTGATTATATATAATTAGACCTGGCCAATTTTTGGATCCAATCATATATAGATGATTATGCATAACTATATATGATTAGACAAAAACTTTTTTCATCGGGAATTTAGACATGGGTGAGCTCCACTTCTAAACATTTAGCAAAAATCGAAAATTTTTTTTTCTTTCGGCTGTTGTAAAAAGTTTCTATACATCGAAAAAAAAATCCTGTTAAAAAGGTACTTTTCTATTTCAATTTTAAAAGGTGGCGCTCGCTCTTCGAATTTTCCCATGCTAATAGCATGGGAGTTTTATTTTTTTTTTTTATAAAAAATCCTGTAACTTCATTTGACATTGAGAAAAAAATTCGAGTAATGGATATTTTCGTAGGAAATTTTATGGTCTACAAAATTGTTCCTAAACTCATAAGCTCTGAAACGTATGATTTAAAAGTTACAGGTATTTGAAGTTGATAACTTTTTAAGAATCAATTGTATGGTTGTGATCATGTTTTCACCGCAATCTTTACATAAATCAATTTGAGAATAAGTGAAAAATATTATAATAGTACAATAAATATGTTAAAATAATCATTTTGATTGTACCCTGCTTAAAAAATCCGAAAGATTCTTATAGCTGTATGTATAAGGCCCTATACTTATTGCACTTCTCATAGAACTCATTCATTATTATGAAATCTCTATGTGAATTTATGAGAATCTATAGGATTCTATAAGATTTTGTAAACAGGATAACTGAGTTGTATTTAAAATAAATTCAGTAAAAACATTTATTGTCTTTATATCACACAAGCAGAAAATAATAATTTTGATGAAAAAGTATTTGTAAAGTGAGCGAATGCGCCAAAAGGATCTGGTTTAGATGTGATGTAATCTTAACAACTAAAAAATTATACAAATTATTATAATAAATAAATTAGTATTTATCGAGACTATTTACACTTAAACTGTGAGAAGATAATATGAAACAGCGAATGCAACAAAATGTATAAGCGATAGCGGATGCAACCAAGAATAATTATAGTAAAGCGGAGCGGTTTTAGAGTACGAGGTTGTAACGAGGTTGCCACGTCGCCAACTTAATTTCGTATTTCTTGAATATCTCAGAATCTATTTGAATAAATGATCTTAAATTTGTATAAAATCTAAGTTCAAACGGACTCTTTTCAATGGCACAAGAATTATCTAGATCGATTAATTTATTAAAAGGATATAAGAGGTTTTTAAAATTTTTGAAAAATATTTTAGATACAATATAAAAACAATAATTAACTTTGAAACTCAGTCAAACTATTATAATTGCATTGGGACTTTATTTATCTATTGATATTCATCGTGATTATTTACTTATTTCATCATAGTCTATAAAATTACATATAATCAGCGTAAAATGTAAAGACCCAGTGAATGACTGCTTTCGCCCATTAAATGCTCGGGCATAATCCAGTAAATGACCGACGAATTCAGTTCTGACTTGGAGTTAATTCTCCTGGAAATTTTATTGTATCCAACCGATACATTAATAATTTTAAGTAGGAAAAAGCATCAATTTTAGTATTTTGTTAAAATTTTATTATTTCATTTAATCTTTATAATCACAGTACCAATGGATGAAAATAGCTGTTTTGTTTTTATAAAAATAATCATTTTGAATGCGGAAAAATATTTGTAAGCTATATTAATATCACATTAACAATTTCAACTATATAAAGTAATATAATACTTATTAAAGTATGCTTGTTTTACTATCACATTAATATACATGGTTAACAAATTTTGATTAACGTAAATTATTAATTTCATTATCTAACACTTTTAAATTATTATTACTAATCTTTGAATTCGTTAAAGATATGCAGTTTTTGAAATTCAAAGAACAAAAAAGTGTTTAATAAAAAAAATGATAAAATTAACGAAAAAGTCATTGATTTAATAAATTGAATCTTATTCTTTTACAATCTTATTTTTTTTTTTTTTTTGACACTCAGTACTCTGAATAAACAAAATCATTTGATAGGATTAAGAAGGATTGATATCTTAATAATTTTAAATCATGTAAATCATTTTTGAAATTTCACGATTAATCATATCAAATCGTTCCTACTACTGTAAAGCGTCAGAACACAAAATTTTTACTCGTTCCAAACAATTTTTAACGCTAAAATTATACTTGAATTTCTGCCACCGGTTATGATATGAAATGATTCGGCACGTATTAAAAATTGTCAACCATTCTGAATACTTTTTAGTCCTGAAATAATATTTAAGCTTTTGTCGCCGGTTATGATATGAAATGATTAGGCCAGTATTAGAAATTATTAATTATGAATCGAATACTTTTTAATTCTGAATAGCCTAGTCAATCCGCACAAAAACAGGGTGCGAGATTATATTTTCGGTGGATATGAACCGATTTTGAAATTTTTTTTTTTAAATTCTTAAAAAATACGAAACAAAAAGTTGACCTAAATTCAAAAACCGCTTTTATTCCATTAAATTGAATTACGAATAAAAACAAACACACGGTCATTCACTGGGCTTGACAAAGTTCGAACTTACCAATAAATGACTTGTCGGTCATTTACCAGCTTAGTACAGTATTAAAGTACACGCGTTGGAATTAACTTTTTTATAATATTTTATTATTTTTGGATCACAAATAAACGATTTATATCATGGCCAAGTAAAAAAGCTTTATTTGGGAAATAATAGACACCCTAATGCCCATATGTGTTTTATATATGCCTATGAATGGTTCTCATATGAACCACATATAGGCTACCTATGATCATATATGGCCCATATATGGGCATACATGATCCATCTATGACTTTATTGATAAGCTTGCATGACTATATCTAACCATATGCCGGAGCACAAACTTTATATCGTCATATATATCTATATCTAGCACAACTTCTTTTGTCATATCTATATATGGCCGTATATGGGTCGTATGTACCCATACATGGATAGATACTTTTTTATTAAGCCATGTGAACCTAGATATAATCTATGGGATATATATGGCCTTGTATGTATGATATATCACCTTATAAAGACCTTACTTTAATAAAGACAACGGGACGAGCCGACGTTTTGCGTGGTCAGAAGTTTTGGACTGTGGGAAGAAAAGAGCTCTCATAAAAAACAGCGGAGTGATATTTTCGATGCAGAAGATACAAATGAAAAGAAAAGGTAATTACCATAGTTAAGCTAATTCAATTATTCGTCTACTCGCTCGTAAAATATTGTACCCCTTTATTTATCGCTTCTATTAAAGATCAATATAAGAATACGTTAATGCTGCTATTGTTTAATAAAAATATTGTATTTGTACCCATGTGATTTATGCTATCTTACCTGTGGGAGAGACTCTCAGGGCCTTTACTAGGTACTCTCATATTTTGGGGACGTCCAATAAAGAAATATCCATGTAATTCGTGTATAGTCATTTCTTCACTGAGTAAACCACATCTTTTATAACATCCTTATAAATTTCTAAAGACGCTGAGCTAGACATGGTAAGATCGGTTACGCAGTAAGAATATTAAGGTGTAAGCTCACACGTAACAACCTTTAAACCTGAATATTTGAAACTTGACATTTTTACTACGTCTTATAGTTTCAAAGCTTGGAAAATTTTTTTAAATCTAGAAACTACCATCTTTATGGTTTTAATTCTTAAAAACTTATGCATTTTATATTAAAATCCATTTCTGCTAAATTCGCCTTGTCACTAATGAAATAATCTGTTAATTTGACTACACTGGAAGATAATACTGTGTAAATAGTGATACCGTTTGATTATAGTAACCATTTAAAGTTTAAATAAGCATCACAGGTTATAAATACAGCAATACTTTATTTGTGTGAAGGTTAGATTGGTATATTTCCTATGCAATGTTTTGTCAAATCAAACATCTGAAGTTCTTCGAGAAAGTCGTTGTACTTTTTTATCTTCACTCTGAGTAAATGAGCCTAGTTTCATACCATGACTATACGCTAGAGTGATTCATTTCCGCAAAAGTTTTTTTTTTTTTTTTAGGTGCTCAAGCAAAATCTCAATCATAGAAAAAAAATTTGGAAAATCCAAAAATGCATGACTCATAATCCTCATTTATTATGAAATAATAAAATTAAAACATGAAAAATCATAATAATAAAATGGCGGGAAGCACAAGTAAATTGGAAATATATACAATTTTCTTTTGTTAAATTTTTTTTTTTTAATTATATTAGTATTTTTATTATAATTATAAGAAAACTTAATTAAAATATCTTGATTAATAACAAAAAAAATATATATGTAAATAAAAAAAAAGAATTGAATTGAAAAAAAAAAATTCAGGCTTACCAATTAGCAATAATACAAAAAAAAAAAAACAACTGTACTAGGACGGTTATTCGCAAGTGCCTCTGGTGGAATAAATGTACGTATTATGTATAAATATATCACCATCCATGTTAATTTTACATAGATATGTATAGATATATTATATTATATATATATATAGATATATTATATATATCGATATATTATATAGCCTTTTTTATTCTTTTATTAATTGTAATTAAACGTCACTGAGTTACCGAGCCATTTGCAATAGGGAACCTACAAATCTTTCAAAGAATTTAAAAAAAAAAGATTGATTTAATTAGTGGATTTTTTCGCAAGTTATCGTGTCTACGGGTTTCATACTTGACGGACAGGAAATATTTTTTTAATATTTTGATGTTTTTTCCGTTTTCATTGAACTAAATAAATTTTTGAAAAGTATGAAATTAATCTCCATTAAATTATCTTCAAAATAGTATGCAACATATCTTAATGCCGTGAACTAACGAAGGTAAAATAATTGAAATAGTTGCCGAAGTGAGGTGAAAAAAATTTTTCGATCTTAAAGCACACTCTGATGCTTTGCATCATGAGTCGTGCAAAAAAAAAATTCTCACCAAACATGAGCTCTTAATTCCAATGCTAAGTACTTACTATTTTAATTTAATTTTTTCCCATTTAAAATACACGTAAATAAAATTACTTTTTTTTTGAACTTTCTAATACTCATCTGCATTTCATGACATCAACGTGGTTTTGGTCACAAATTTTAGGATATTTGGTGTTCTTCAAAAGTGCCCATAGTTACTTAGTTGTGATTAAAGCTGTTTCACTTGTGTCCGTTGCGGAACTCATTTTTCCTATGAAATTCACCTTTATTGGCTTGTAGAACCTAAACCAACGAAAGTACACTAAAATTGCTAATAAGAATTTTATAGGAAATTTTATTCCCTTCAAAAAAAGTCCTATGAGTCAAGTCGCTGAAGTCTATAGTTTCCGAGTTATAGTCTTTTTAAAAATTTGAAAAATATAATGTGAAAAAAAAAAAATTACAATTGATATTTTATTTCTCAAATTAGAAAAATGATTATAACTCGGAAACTATGGACTTCAGCGACTTGACTCATAGGACTTTTTTTGAAGGGAATAAAATTTCCTATAAAATTCTTCCTAACAATTTTAGTGTACTTCCATTTGTTTACGTTCTGCAAGCCAATAAAGGTCAATTTCATATGAAAAATGAGTTCCGCAACGGACACAAGTGACACAGCTGAAATAACAGCTAAGTAACTTTGGGCACTTTTAAAGAACACCAAATGTCCTACAATTTGTGACCAAAACCGCGTTGGTATCATGAAATGCAACTGAGTATTAGAAAGTTCAAAAAAAAATAATTTTATTTACGTGAATTTTAAATGGGAAAAAATAAAATTGAAATAGTATGTACGTAGCATTGGAATTAAGAGCTCATATTTGGTGAGAACTTTTTTTTTTTTTTTTTTCGATGTAGATTGGGATTTTGCTTGAGCAGTAAAAAAAAAAAAATTTTGCGGAAATGAATCACCCTACTATACACTAGCACGTATCACAAGAAATGCATGTGCAAAACTAACTTTTCATATCGATTAATGAGTATGAGAGTGAGAAGGGGCAAAGAGACCCAATAGTATTAAGAATAGTTGTAATTTTTAGTGCTAGATGAACCACTTTGACGAGCAGACATGCTCATTGATGTAACCCTGATTCAAATGAATCATATTGTTATTTTTTGCTCCTATTTTCTTTCTCAACATGCGATCTCCTATCAACTTAATAATATTTTCATGAGAATATCTTATACTATATTTATGAAGAGATATGATCATATCTAAGCTTTTTTTCCCGGGTAAGTAATAGTAGCATGATCATTTTTGTAGAACTGGCAATTATTATTATGCATTTGTTTTAACATCAAGTAAGCTGATAATATTATTGTATTTTTTCCATATTTATACAACAACTTTATGTTTTTCGTTACAATGTTAAGATTAATGATATTTTCACTTCTTCTATTTTATATGGTGATAAATTTGTTGCATAAGGTGAAAAACTTCCACTGAAAAATCAAGACCTGAAAAACTTTCAATACATCATTTTTCCGGACAAAAGAAAGGACAGAGTAATTAATAAAGTATATACTCAGTGATGAAAAATCGTATTGGCAAGACAAATAAGAAGAATAATTAATAGAAGCAAAATGAGTAAACTGAGCAAATATAATAAATCATTTCAAAAAAATTGGTCAACTGATCCAGTTCTTGGTCGTTGGTTAGAAGGGAAAGTAGGTGATGGTAGTAAAGCTCGATGTAAGATTTGCAATATTGAATTCAGAGCGCATAAAACTGACTTACTTCGACTTCAGAATACAGATTAGCATTCATCCAATGCATCCCGAGTCGAAATTCAAGTTCTGTTTTAATTGTAAAAGTATTCAAATCCTTTGTAGTTCAATTTGCCGCTTCCCCAAACGCCTGTTTTGATTGTATAAGATGACGCAGACTAAAAGTACAACCAAACCAGACCTACAAAATGCTCTTTAATCGTAAACATTACCCACATTTTTATTATTGTTATTATTTTTCTAACATTTTCTACAACGAAACCAGGCGTAAAATAATAATAATAATAATAATAGTATGGATAATAATAATGAGTATGTAAATAGTCTTTGAAATCTGCGGACGCGGGTTCGAGTCTCACTTTGAGTCACTTTTTTTTTTTAAATAATAATAATAATATTAATAATATTAATAATAATAATAAATAAATAAATCATTATATTATAGTATATTAAAATAATCACAAAATATTTAAATAATAATAAAAGAATTATAATTATAATTATTACTAATACTAATAATATTCTTGTATAAGATTCTTCCCAATTCAATATTTATGATAATACCCGTGGATACTATACTTAATACTAAAAACTAATAAAGTTATAAATTCCAAAAGTGCACACCTCAATCGCTCATTTTATTTTTAATTATTACTTTTATTTAATAAAATTAGTTTTTTTTTTAATATGAATTTTTCTATTCACCTTTTATATTGTTAATTTTATTTTTTTTTGCTTCTTATTTTCAGTTTAATTTTTTTTTTTTTTTTTTGCATATTTCAAACATGAAAGCGCTGAGGGTGCTCTATTGTCGCTCGGTTTTTTTATTTATTCTAAATATCCCGCGTTTTTGTCTTAGATCTCCTCTCCCTTAAATATTCGACCCAATGGACTGTCATTTGTAGAGGCGTGGCTTACGACTCGGTTATATGAGCTTACTAAAGTTTTCGCTCGCATATCGGTTGCGTAGCGTTGCGGTTAGCGCATAAGACTGGCGAGCGTTAGGTGATAGGTTCGAATCCCGGGAGTTGCGATTTTTCGTCGATTATTTCTTTCTACGATAATCTTAATTTAATTAATAGCATGAGTGTACTGAGTCATAGAATCTAATAAGATATTCTGCCTCTTTCAGTTCCTACCATCAGAAGTTTCTCGAACTTCAGAATAAAAATATTTCTACGTTAAAATTTTTTTTGTATTTGAGCCAAATTTAATTATTTCATTATGCATATTTATAATTTTATAATAATTATGATTTCATAATTAAAACAGTGGTGTCGCTTCTAACGTGTTGACGTGTTTTTAGTTTCTTTATTTTTTTTATAATAAATAATTATTATTTTTATTGTTATTATTATTAATAATAGTAATATTATTTAAAAACAAAAAAAAATAATAATGGGCCTGAGTGGGATTCGAACCCGCGCCCTCAGATCTGAAATAATATTAACATTATTATTGTTATTATTATATTTAATATTATGATTATTCAACGTCTGGTTTCGTTGTAAACTTGGTATATTGGGACAAAACTCCTCGAGTTACAACTAAACCAGACGTACGCTGATACAGTACTCAATAGCATAAGGTCTGTTTTGATCGTACATTTTTCTGGAATTAAGTCGAGAAAAAATTACAACGAAAACAGAACTTAGATTTCGACTCGGGATCTTTTACAAATCTACAGCCAATCATCACAAAAACATTTCAACCAATAGAGAAAAATACAATTACCAAATTAGAGTTAAGTCTTAGTGTAAATGTTTCATCTCATTCAGCACTAAATACGATTGACCACTTAACGGATTTATTGGAAAACGAGATGAAAAATATTAATAATTATGACAATTATTATCATAGTCTCAATAATAATACTTAAGCTATTAATCATCTACAATTACATGAAAAAAAATGTACTGCATTAATCAAAAATGTAATAACTCCGTCTTTGCTGAAAGAGCAAGTTAACGCCCGTGAAAAATGAATCATACATGGCCATGCATGGCCGTATATGGCTCATACATGGAGCATATATGGCCATGCATGAAGCATATATGGCCATACAAACTTTTTTAATACAGTCATGCGTGGCCATATGCAGTCATACAAAACCATGTATGGCCATACATGACCTTGTATGGCTGTATTAAAAAAGTTGGTAGGTCCATGAATGGTCATATATGCTCCATGTATGGCCATGCATGACCATATATGCTCCATGTATGGCCATGTATAATTCATTTTTCACCGGAATGCACGCTTCGAATGCTCGTCCTGTGATAAATGAATCATACTTGGGCATACACACTTCTTCAATACAGTCATGCATGGTCGTATACAGTAATACATGGCCTTGTATGATTCATATATGTCCATGTATGGCCATATATGCTCCATGTATGGTCATGCAAGGCCATGTATGATTAATTTTTCGACTATTACAATTACTTATAAACAGGATGTTGCAGTGTTAAAAAAATAAGAAATTTTTTTGATATCACTAACAGCATATTGATGATTATATTGTGCTTTTTCGAAAGCGATTATATTCTTTGAACGTTACGTAGCACAACTAAACTTTGTTGAAACTGTCAGTCGCATAGCCTAGTCGTCAAAGCGTCAGTCTCTCGTACGGAAGGTCCCGGGTTCGAATCCTACTAAGCGGGTGTGGTTATTAATAAGTCTAGCGTTTTTTCTCTGAATTAAAAATTTCCCTTTTGATTTGGAATTTGATTAATCGCATATCTGATAATCTCTGCGTCGCCAAAATAATAAAAAAAAAAAAAAATTTTAAATTTTTTTTTAATTTAGTCAAAATTTCTATACATAGTCATGTATGGCCGTATCAAGCCATGTATGGCCATATATGACCATGTCTGGCCATATATGACCATGTCTGGCCAATTTTCATACATGGCCATGTATGATTCATTTTTCACGGGCGATATTAAGAATGTAAAACTTTCAGTAATTTTAGATGAATCTACTGATATTAGTTGTTTGAAGCACTTGTGTATTTGGATAAGATACTACAACAACAGAAAAAATGAAAAAGTATCACAATTTTGGGACTCATTTTCGTCATTGAAACTACTGCAGTTATACTATTTGATCATCTTAAAACGTTTTTGATAAATATTGGACTTGACATCAAAAATTTTTTTGTAATTGCCACTGATGGAGGTTCAAATTTATATCGATGCAACTAGCCTCTCTATACACGCATGAAAAAAGAATGAAAAATTAATTTTAGTTAAATGTGTATGCCACTCATTGCAATTCGCTTGTTTATATGCCTCTTCTAAACTTCCCTCTAACGTAGATTATATGTTTCGAAAATGTGATAATTGGTTCAAAAGATCTGCTATCAAAAGAAATGAGTATTTAAGAATTTAAAAGGTGATGAATGATGGCAATGAACCTTTAAAGCTGTTACAGCTCTCAACTGCAAGGTGGTTAGTAGTGCAGTTAAACGACTTCTCAACCAATGGGATGTAATTAAGCTACCATTCCAACTGCTAGATAGAGGCACGAATACTCAACCAGTGGTAAGACTTCATGCTATTAATTATCCCAATATTGTAGATAATTTTCAGATTGATGACAATAATGAAAATAATCTACATTTTACACAAGACACCTCTGATAATTCTTATAAACTTGAAAATGATCTAGCTCAGTATGTCGTACTCAAACTTGAAAAATTGTTTGAAGATCCGGCCAATTATTTATATTTTACTTTGTTGAATTCGATTTTGACGGAGTTTAAAGAACTAAACGTCAAATTCCAGAACGACTATTCTGACTATGCCTACTTCTTAGGTGAATTAGAGAAATTGAAATTGGGTTTATACGGAAGAGCTCTATCCATCCCATATCAAACTTGAAGTTGATTTCTCTCTTAATTCAATTTAGCTTCCTTTATTTAACAATTTTTTAACTTCCCGCTTAGAAAATCGATGATTTTCAAAAATTTCGGGAAGTTATTGTTTTCACCCCGATTTTCGGAAATCGAGTTTTCGTCAAATGTCGACGTTTTGAGGTCCTAGGAAGCTATTCTGACTATTTTCAGAATGATGTCCGAGTGTCTGTATGTGTGTGTGTGTGTGTGTGTGTGTGTGTGTGTGTGTGTGTGTGTGTGTGTGTGTGTGTGTGTATGTATGTGTGTGAATGGTCTATAACTTTTTAACTAATGAATCGATTTGGATGTTTAAGGGGGCGATTGAAAGAGCTTGTTGGCCGTCAACTTATCTGAAAATTTCAGATCGTTTGATCAAGTAGACTCGAAAATATTGGCGAATTACGAAAAAAAAAAAAAATATTTTTTTTTAGTTTTTTATTGATTTCTCAGAAACGAATTGAACGATCGACTTCAAAATCTAATCAGCTCTAGAACTCAATAGAACGCGTCGAATGCCATCTTAAACATCTCATTCGGTTAATTTGTTCGGGAGATACCGTTGGAGAAAGAAATGGTAAAAAACGGTTTTTTCCAAATATCTTCAAGGTGGCAGAATCGATCGCTTTTAAATTTTAATCAGCTCTAGAATTCAATGAAACGCGACTATTGCCACCTCAAACGTCAAAATTGGTTAATTAGTTCAAAAGATATCAGCGTTGAAAATGTAAATAATAACATTCTATATTATTTTTTCCAGATAAATCAAAATGTACTGTACTAAAATGTGTCTAAAATCTTACAAACTTTTCCTCTTCATGGTCTTTTTTGATCATCATATAATGCCATCAAACTTGTTCTTTAGTTTCAACCATATTATCAATGAAAAAATCGAAAAAACACAGTTTTTAATAATTTTCTCGGATCTTGTCTATATTATTGCTCTGACCTAAGCCAAAACTCATTCGAATCTTGATTTTGATCACTGACATTGATTTCTGCATCAACATATTTATTTTATTTAACATAATCGGGAATTAAAATTTAAAAACCGCTTGTCCATTAATGATTTTCGATTCTTAAACTTTTAAACTTTAGCATAAAGCATAACTTGTTAGAGTTCGAAAAACTCATAAAAAAACAATCGCATGCAATTAGATTTTCAAGCTCGAATATTTAGTCTCATTAATATTTTCGATTTCCTTAAGCTCGAAAACAGCGGGAAGTTGTGGGGCTGGCCCGCAGGGTCAACCGACAGACCGATTTTTTTTATGAATATTAGTCAGGGTTACGAGATAATAACAATATGGTTTATAATTAATCAATAGTAAACGGCTTAAATAATAAATGATAATTTACGCAGAGTCGTAGTGTACACTACGGAAAATGAAAAGAAAAAGGTTACTAGTACCGAATTTAGCCGTTTGCGGTGTTACACGGTTTCCGATCGCGGGGTACTGATAGGCACAGCAACAAGCTTGTTAGCTACGCGGGTTCTTCCCTTCCCAGTAAATCGCGGACTACTCCCAGCAAGACTAGTACCCCTCTTTCCGCCGGTGACTCGGTGTCGTCCGGGGACCCTACTAGCTACTCCTAGGGACAAGTGGATCAAATCCTGCGAGCCCCACCTACTCGGTCTGCATTCACCTACAGTATTTTAGCAGAAGGCCAAAATACTAAGATGTCTGATTAACTTACCTCAATTTTCCCAACGGATATATTGGGATAAAGTAAAGATAAATATTCTGGTTATCCTAAACCGGGTTTTCATCGGTATTTAAAGGTTCAAGCAATCTTTGTACCCATGGAAATAAAAGAAATGGTTTGTCCCTCTACCAGCGGCTCCGGTACTAGTAATAATGAAAGAAAAAGTAGAAGTATTTCGTCAATATATTTTATTGACGACTCGAAGTGTTTTAATTTTAATATTTTAGATATATTAACTTACGAATGGATATAATATAGGGGAGAGGTGCTGCAGTTGTAACAAGGGGCAGTTGTAACACTCAATGAAAAACTATTAAAAAAACTAAAAATTATCATTATTCTTTTTGTAACTTGTTCTAAACAGTAAATTATTGATTAGATCAAAGTTTCAGTTACTAATCTTGTACCTATATTAAAATATTGAGAATTTTTGAAAATACGCTTGAAAACTTTTTTTTGTACAATTTACAATTTTTTTAATAACAAATTTGTTTTCTAATGTTATGATGTGAGACTTGTATTCATACTTTAAGGGACATATCAAGAGTATTGTATTATCGAGTTTTATATTAATTTACTGATTTTTGTTATTGTAATTAGATTTTTATTAACAATTCTGCGTGAGGGTCAGTTGTAATACTTGAACGAGTAGCAATTGTAACACTCAGAGTCGTGTATGGGATCTGCGCAAACTGGATGCGCTACAAATTTACTCTGGGATAGTGTAGTTTTAATATTTATAAATGTTTAATAATTTATATTAAAGATACAAATATATGTGCTACCTTGAGTTTAAATACTTGACTTTAAGAGTTACTTAAGTATAATAGTATGTATTAAGACTGAATAATAAAAGCAATTTTTGGTTAAAAATATCTATTTCGTTCCGTGTGACAACTGCCCCTGCACTGTGTTACAACTGCAGCCCACGCGCGCCGCCATCTTGGCCCCTGACTTTAGTTAAATAAATTGATTTTTTAATAAGTTAACATTGACTTTTTACTAATTAACCAAGTTAGCCGCATGAAAGATACTATCAGCTAACTTCCTGACAGTTTTTAAGTTTACTATCTTCAAAAAAACAAATGGAATCGAAAAAATAAAATTTTTTGTTACAACTGCAGCACCTCTCCCCTAAGATACAGAATAATCCATTTGCTTGAAAAAGAATCAAATTAAAGTCCATCTGACGTACTACAAAACAGTTCCTTACAAGTTTTTTGTTATTATCAATATTTGCAAACTTACAGACTTTTAAAGTCTTATTTTCTTCATTTTAACTTTTAAAAAGTATACTATTGATGGCAGTACAAAAAGTTAAGTGGGAATTTTTTAGTCTATTGAATATGCTACAAAATCATAAGGGTGAGATTTTTCGTATTCTCAACTGTTAAAAGTTACAAGTCCATTAATACATATTTTCATAGTTTTTTTAAGTGTATAAGGTAAACTATTGGAGATAGAAAGAAAATTCAATAACAGTTTTGCAGTACGTTCAACTTCCGACAAATTTAGTCTCGGTAAACTTTTTGTACTTATATTTGAATTTATATTAAATAAAATAATGTATTTAATACATACTCACAAATATTAATTACAATCGATTAAATTAAAATTTAATTATTGATTTATTATTAATTTTCAATTATTTATCGTCCAATTATTTATTGAATATATTTAATACTGATTTTTTTGGAGACAATGCACAAAAATTAGTTATCATAGCTATCTGATATTTTTATTCAAATTCAAATTTTCCAAAGAATTTACTACTAGCGCCCTCATAGCATGATTGGTTTTTCCCGTAATTGATAAATTTTTCGCTTGAGAATGTCAATTAGTGGACTCTATTGTATGTTGTTTTAATTCGTGCTAAATTAAGATTCGTTTTCTTAATAAGTAATTCATGTGACAAATATCATACTGCATTCTTGATAAACAATGTCTGATAAAACAAAGCAACGAAACTATATCAACTTAGTTGGTTTTGAGTACAATCTTCAAATGATTCGAAGTTACCTGTGAATCGTGATATTTTATGTTTATTTTATGATAAACATGGCACGGAAAATTGATGATTCGTGGAAGCGTAAAATTTGTTTTAAACGAGGTTATCCATGTGTGCAATAAGTTTACGTTACCCGCAATCAATTCACATCGTTCAATTTTAAAAATTGGAAAATTATATGAAAATTGGCTAAAAACTCAGATCTATAAGTCTCGAAAAAAATTTCCAGCACAGATTTCACTCGAAAAAGTTTTTATTCTCTTGATAAATTGTTCGACATTGCACCTAAAAATGTCTTACAGCCGTTGAATTTACAACAGCAAAAAATTTATAACTATTGTTTAAGAGGTACAGAGTACACCATCTATTCATTTGGGAGAAAACGCGAATATCGTTAAAATGGAAGTACTGAAACAGCTTCAAACACTGATAAAATTGATGTGACAGGTATTATCAACTAGTTACTCTTTGTTTCTATTGTCTGAAGTCTATTTGAAACTATTGTTTTGCTTTTACGTATATTATCACGAGAATCTTAAACATTATGTATTTTATAATTTTAATGTTAAAATTTAATTTCATCTCATTATAATGAATGATTTTTTACATACTCCAAATGTAAGCCTTTGGCACACACGTCAATCTTTCGATAATCATTACTCACTTAATAAGCCAGCAACTTTCTCAAACTCAGCGATTATGTGTTAATTATAATTATTTTTGACTAAGAAGTTACTTCTCTCAGCAAAGAAAATTTAAAACCAAAGAAAGATTTTCTTGATTCAAGAAAATTTTGCACAACTCGATTGCGAAGCCAACGCTTACTCGGTCTCAGCTAATTTATTCACGTAAAAATCATATTTACACTTTTTCAAATATGCTGAACTCGAACGAAATTTGTACCATTTGAATTATAATTTATTATCGACGAAAATAAACATAATTTTAAATCACTTTTTTTTTGAATAATGATTAAAAAAATAAATGTAAAAAAAAAAAACCTGTGACATGTGTCAGTATGTGTGGATGTTGGCAAGCACAATAACTTAAAAAATACACAACCGATTAATCTATTTTATTTCTTTTACACTTGAACTCTTGAATAGAAGAACTTTTTTAGAATTCGGTATCCTATCCTTTTAGCTTATCTATAATTCATATGAACTGAAAACTGACAATTCATGGAAATATTTAGTTGCCATGTTTATATCATTATTATTATTCTATTTTACTTTATTTTCCAATACTTTCCTGTATATAGGAGCGCAGTCTATTAACCACTGAGTAAGTGAGTTGTGCACGTTTAGATATTCCAAGTTTTTTATTTCATCCAAAAAAATTTCGGCCTTTTTAAACATTTTCTCATTTTAAGTGATCTTCTCTTACTAGTCCACTTAATTTACTCTTAACCATTTTAGGGGAAAATGAATGATTGGATTTTTAACTTCCCGCTTAGAAAATCGATGGTTTTCAAAAATTTCGGGAAGTTATTGTTTCTACCCCGATTTTCGAAAATCGAGTTTTCATCAAATGTCGACGTTTTGAGGTCCTAGGAAGCTATTCTGACTATTTTCAGAATGATGTCCGAGTGTGTGTGTGTGTGTATATGTCTCTGTGTGTGTGTGTGTGTGTGTGTGTGTGTGTGTGTGTGTGTGTATGTGTGTGAATGGTCTATAACTTTTTAACGAATAAATCGACTTGAATGTTTAAGGCGGCGATTGAAAGAGCTTGTTGGCCGTCAACTTTTCTGAAAATTTCAGATCGTTTGATCAAGTAGACTCGGAAATATTGGCAAATTACGAAAAAAAAATAAATTTTTTTTTTTAGTTTCTTACTGATTTCTCAGAAACAAATTAAACGATCGAGTTCAAAATCTAATCAGCTCTAGAACTCGATAAAACGCGTCGAATGCCGCCTTAACCATCTCAATCGGTTAATTTGTTCGGGAGATATCGTTGAAGAAAGAATGAGAAAAAAACGTTTTTTTTTCGTTTTTCGTGAATATTTCGGAAACTATTGAGTCGATCAATTCCAAAATCGAATCAGCTCTAGAACACGATAAAAGCATTCGATTGCTGCCAAGAACGTCCCAATCAGATCGTTCGTTCGAGAGATATCGTTGACGGAATAATCAATGTAAAATCTGTATCAGCTTTTTTCATTGAATAATATCATAATTACTGAACAACATAACTCAAAACTTATATGTTTTTGTTTATGTGAGTCATTGGAAGTGACTTCTGAAAAATCATCATGTTTGCTCATTTCAGGATAAACTTACACCATATAGATACAACGTATCACGTAAACTTATTTTTGAGCGAACTATTGAACATAATTGTCAATAAATATGTAAAAAACGCTTATTTATTAATTATTTTGGAGTCTAAATTTTTCAATTTTAATATAATATGTAATCCTTTTGAGCTTGGAAAGCTCATAAAAAATAAAACAAAGGTATTTTCAAGTTCGAAGAGCTCGAAAACAGCGGGAAGTTACGGGGCTGGCCTACAGGGCCAACCGATGCCCAGATTTTTTTTATTGATAATATATCATTAATTCCGTAGAACACGAAAATAATAATAGAAAAAAGCCATTTGGCAGCCGAAATGGAAGGTAGATTTCTTGCTTAATCGATCGAATGAGTTAATTTCGTACATGAACATCTCGTAATACATGGTACTGTGGAATTATGCTATGAAATTAGGCTCGTTTTCTATGAGTGAGGGTAAAAGAGGACAACGACTTACTTTCTCGGCGAACTTCTGATAGTTCATTTGACAAAACATTGTATAGATAATATACCAATATAAACTCTACGCAAATAAGGTGTTGCTATATTCATAGCCTACAATGTTTATTTAATTTTTAGATTGTTACTATCACCTAACGGTATTACTATTAACAAAATGTTATCTTTCAGTGCAAACAAATCAAAAAATTATATTATTAGTGATAAGAAAAATTTAACGGAAATAGATTTTAATGTGTAATTCATAAGTTATTACAACTGAATACCATAAAAGATCCGTGTTTCTTTAATAAAAAAAATTTTCAATGTTTTGAAAGTGTCATAAAACAGTCGAAATGTCAATCATAGGGCGTACAGGTACATTTGAAGCATTATTAGTAGTAAAAGAAATACGTTTAAAACATAAAATAGCACTGAAATTTACAGGTTATTTTGTTCACAATAAAATAAAAATGTTGAGATTGGATTATAATAGGAAACGCTTAAGTTAAGTGGAATGAAAACCATATTTTCAAAATTTTTTGATTTTATTAAAAATTTTAAGGCTATCAAATTATTAGAAGAAATGGTCAAAACATGAAGCTAAAGGTCATGAATTAAAGATTAGTAGACAAGCTTTCAAATACTTTTTACGAAAATTATCTATGAGCATTAGTTTTAAAATTATATGAACTTGAAAGTGGATAAAAACTGTTTTTTTCGGAAAATCGTGGAAATTTCAAACAGTTATAACTTCTAAACTAATTGACCGATTCAGCCCATCTTTGAATTAAACCGTTATAATCGCCCATAGAATAAGTGTGAAAAATTTCATCAAGATCTGATAAGAATTGTAGCCGCAATCGTGTCCTTATAACTGCTTTATATCCCATATATTGTAACAGGATAAAAAATCCGACATCAACTCGTGGTTTGAATTTATTCGAAATTATCAATAGTTACCGGATGAGCAAATTCTAGTGAGATCTAGAATCAGAAATTTCGACTTCAAACGAGCAATCGATCCACAGTATGGATTGAAACGAGAGATTCAGGATAGACTTCGTACTGAACGGCTGCGTTTTTTATTTGAACCATTCGACTTCGACCAAACGAACAATTTTGATTCCGATTTTGAACAATTCGATATACGCCGTTAAGAACAATCCGAGTGAACAATAAATCACCTCTCGTGAACAAATGAACAAGCTGGACCCTCGGCCCGAAAACTGAGTAAAGTGTACGACCGACTGACTTTGTTTAATGAACAAGTGAAACGTGGTTGGTGTAAATTATAATTAATATAATAATCAATTACACGCAATAATCATGTGATAGTGAAATTTACGCGTTACCAAAATAAAATATTATTTTATTTTATTTTATTTTATTTTATTTTATTTCATTTGAGTATTTCTGAGAATTGCGGATTATCTCTTTCTCATTCATCGCGGCAGCCGAGTCTTGTCATGTAAAATACTCCGGTGTCACCGGTCGAGTATTCCGTTAAGAACTACGTTGTATGTGTGATTGTGAAATAAAATAAGTCTATTTTAATAATTTAGCTAGAAGAGCTAACTATAGGAAAAATTTCTTCAAAGTCAATTAAATTTTATATTACAGGAAAAACACGACAGAGACGATTATCAAAAGTTTTTGGAATTAGTTTTGATATTTTTAGGTGACACTACGAAAAACGAAATAAGATTTAGAGCTCCAAGACCAAATTACCATGCGAGATGGATGTCAAAAGTTCTTCAAGCATTAAAACTGTTCGTCTTTAAAAAACAGTTCCGAATGGATTCCACGGAGATAAATGGGTTCAGATATATTTGTTTATTTCTTATATATTTTTATGTTGTTTCCTGGTTTAATGTCCCTTGAGGGATAATTTCACCTTATCAAGACCTGAATATGATTACAAATTTGTATAAATTCCGTTCTGTTCACAAAAAAATTTCTGATGAAGCAAATAAAGTATTCTCAAGGCGATTATGGTACTTTTCCGAAGAATTGGTTGGCTTGGCTTTGTTTGATGATATTGTTTCTTTACAAATTCAAAAACAATCAGTAGTTGCAGTAAAAACTCGAAAAAGTACTGGTTCAAACTCCAAAAGATTCATTGTTGAAAATCTGAGCGTATTGTTATTAAAAAATATAAGTGATTGTGCCAGTAGGCGATTATTATTATTATTTGAACAATTTCAATTGCCGTACCAATTTATAGAAAAAAATCAAAATTGCTGGCTATTCAATGAAAATTACCAAAACTGTAAGGCAGTACTTTTCGATTTGAAAGTGATTAATGATCTCGCTGAAAGAAGCCTTGCACTGATACAGCAGTACAATAGTTGCCTTACTCGGAGTGAGGAACAGAAGCAATATTTATTACAAGTTGTCGAAGAACACAGAAAAAAATTTCCGAGCGTTACAAAGGGTGATATGACCGCTGCATATTCTAAAATATAAAAAAAAAAAAAAATCGAACGCTATTTAATTTATTATTTATATTTAATAACTGTCAAAATTATTGTCTGCTCATTCATTAGAACTAAAAATTTGTGGGCGGACATAAAGGTTTACATTAATACAGGGTTCAGTTTTAAATAATATTACAACTACCTACTCATAATAAAATATTTCAATACGGACTTCTTAAACAATACTTCTTCCTTTTTCTTCTCAGTATTCTAGTTAATAAAAAAAAGAGATTTTGAATATGCACTTTTCTATATCTACATTGAATCAATAATCTTGGATTTGCAAATTCAGTTCCTTGTAGTTAATAATATAATCAATTGCTTTGATGACAACTTTATTTGCGACTTTTGATATTTATTCAACAAAACAAGCATGGAAATCTTAATAAGATCGCTGACAATTTAACTACTGACGACCTAAAAAGTTTACCCAGACTTATTTTGTCGAACGTCAAGCGTACTGCAAAACTGTTATTGAATTTTTTTTCTATCATCAATAGTTTACCTTATACACTTAAGAAAATCCGGGCGTCGGTTGGCCCTGCGGGCCAGCCCCAAAAACTTCCCGCTGTTTTCGAGCTCAAGGAGCTCGAAAATATTAATGTGACGATATTTTCGAGCTCTTTGAGCTCGAAAATCTAATTGCATGCAATTGTTTTTTTATGAGCTTTTCAAACTCTAACAAGTTACGCTTTATGCTAAAGTTTAAAAGTTTAAGAATCGAAAATCATTAATGAACAAGAGGTTTTTAAATTTTAGTTTCCGATTATGTTAAATAAAATAAATATGTTGATGCAGAAATCAATGTCAGTGATCAAAATCAAGATTCGAATGAGTTTTGGCTTAGGTCAGAGCAATAATATAGACAAGATCCGAGAAAATTATTAAAAACTGTGTTTTTTCGATTTTTTCATTGATAATATGGTTGAAACTAAAGAACAAGTTTGATGGCATTATATGATGATCAAAAAAGACCATGAAGAGGAAAAGTTTGTAAGATTTTAGACACATTTTAGTACAGTACATTTTGATTTATCTGGAAAAAATAATATAGAATGTTATTATTTACATTTTCAACGCTGATATCTTTTGAACTCATTAACCGATTTTGAGGTTTTAGGTGGCAATAGGCGCGTTCTATCGAATGCTAGAGCTGATTAGAATTTGAAAGTGATCGATTCAGCAGTCTTGAAGATATTTGAAAAAAACTGTTTTTTACCATTTTTTCTCAAACGATATCTCTCGGACGAATTAACCGATTGAGCTGGTTAAGGTGACAATCAACGCGTTTTATTAAGTTCTACAACTGATCGGATTTCGAGATTGATTTATCGAGTCGTTTTTGAGAAATTTTAAAAATACTAAAAAAAATTTTTTTTTTAAATTCTTTCGACAACGGTTTTTCTTGAAAGAATTAATCGATTTTGATGCTTGAGTCAGCATTCGACGCGGCTTATGAAGCTTCAGAGCCCAGTCGATTTTGGAATCAACCCATCAAGCACCATTACAAGTTATCAAAAAAAAACATTTTTGAAATATTTCTGAACTAGCCCAACCGATCAAGCTCAATTCTTTACAGCTTTTAGATATTGACAAGCCGTGTCAAATACCACTTTGACGATCGAAATCGGTTCATCTGTTCAAAAGTTACATATATTTACATACGTACGCACATACACTCATACATACGTACATATATGCATACATACATACATACACTCGAACATCATGTTGAAATCAGTCAGAATAGCTTTCTAGAACCTCAAAACGTCAAGATCTCTTAGGAATTCGATTTTCGAAAATCGGACCCAAACTATTAACATCCCAAATTGTAGAAAATTTTCATTTTTTTTTGCGGGAAGTTAAAAAAGTTGACTTGATTCAAGTGAAATATTTTTGAACCTAGAATACTAGTTTGAAAAATTCTGTTTTTTTTGCTTCAAGAGTTTATTTCTTGGCTCAAGGAGTTTCAGAATTCTTAAATGAAGATTTGTTTATGCTTGGTTCAAAAGTACTTACTTTTAGGTTTATTTTCACACAATCAGTGTAACTCTCAAACCAAGTGACAGATTTACTTGGGCGAAGTAAAAATTTTGACGCCAGGTAGCGCGTCAATGAGCACAGCGCATTTGCTTGTGACATTTATTGTTTTTCTCAGTTAGTTGTAGTTATTTTTGCATTGTAAGTTCACAATCTGAATATCAAAACATAAATCTCGCAGTTGACAATTATTTTTGTTTTGTGTATATAATAATAATAAACATTAATAAATGTCATCATCTTAACACCTAAAGTAGTGAATAATGACTGTGTTCAATCTTTAAAGATTTTTACGGTAAATGTATTCAATTGTTAATGCTTATTTACTGGGTAATTTTGAATTTTCTATTATTAAACATGTGGTCATGAAACAAAAATATTATTCAAATTTTTTGTATAAATAAATTTTTTTTGCATACAAAAATATGCATTAAACTTCCAAATTAAAAAATAGTATGAGTAACTATTGTAGTAATAAGCTAATTAATAATTAAAAAAAATATATTTATGTAAGTTACTCTATCCTGAATACCGAGCCTATTACTCGGTAGGCATCTTGAGACCTGTAGCCTCTGGCGTCAGGAGCTACTCCCAGCCTGTGACAAGGTTTACCCCCACTAGAGAAGGGCGAAGTAGACGTTGAGGCGGACGAAGAAGAGGCGTTCTGACGGGCCCTCCGAGAGAACCCAATGTGACGTCATCTAACTGTTCTCAATTTTTCGCCCTAACCTTTATTATATTACTTATTACTAACTGTCCGTATTATATGATTAGCTATCAGGTTTAATAATGTTTAATTGTTTAATAAATATTTGGTTCTATCGACTAGAAAGTGAAATATATTGAAGTGCCCTTACATTTGTATTTTTGAATTGAGTAAAATGAATTCCTGATTCAAAAATTGCGCCATACTCAAACTAAGTCGGTACTATCTTGAATCAATATTATCGGCCTTAAACCGAGAGAAATAAATTTTTGGGAGAAATAAAAATGGATCTTGTTTAAAAACAAAAAATGCTTCTTTTACGAGTAAAATGTTTGAAAGAAAAATTTTTATTTTTCATTAAAGAGTAATAATTTATTTATTCAAGATTGAACTAGGGCTGCACTCGAGCCAAGACAAGTCAAGATTGGAACCATCTTGTCTCGATCTAGTCTTGATCTTGAACTCAAAATCTAAGTCTCGTATTGATCTCGAAAACCAGTCAATTCATTATATTGTCTTGTCTTGTCTTGTCAAAGTCTTGTCTTGGTCTTGAATCACTCTGGACTTTTCTTAAATTAATCTTAAATTTTTTACACGTATTTCATTGGTTTGTATTTTATAATTAGGATAATTTTTAAAAATGTCTTGAATTTGTTACTAAATTTTTTTTGGTACAGATTATTTTTTTTTAATATTTTCTAACTATATTTCTTATAAGTTGTAACATATTAACTATAGTTTATAAGTAATAAATTAAATAACTAATATTTATAATTAATCTTTTTTTCCACCCATATAACAATCTTTCTCAATTCTTGAGCAAGTCTGCTCTCAAGATGGATAGGTGCTAGTGTCTTTTTCTACATATGTGTCTTGCTGCGGATGCTTGCGACCCTGACCAGATTTAAATTGCAAGCCTTACAAAAGAAATTCGTGCCAGGTTATAATTTGATTCTGGAGGAAGGGTATAGTTGAAAATAATTGCGCATGGCTTGCTCAAGATCTGTTCAAGGCTCAAAATTGACCTGGGGCCTTGAACAGATCTTGAGCAAGCCATGTGTAAGTATCTACTGTAAGTTACTGGTGCAAGAAATGCGTCAGACAAGATTCAGAAATCAACACTAAAATAGCTATTGAATGCTTCCTAATAAAACATGGAAATTAAAATAAATATTAGATAGATAGCTAAATGTATAAGCACAATCACTATCATCGTCACTATTTAATTCGTCCCTTTTTTGTCTCAATTCAATCATATTTTTTACAAATTATTTTGTAAAAGTAATAGCCCAGTATGCTGACTTACAATCAATTTTATTTAAAGTAAAATAAAGGACAATATCATGACTCTTTCAAGTGCTAGAAACTATCTGTATAATAATATTCCAAATATATATGAGTTCACTTGTATTCATTCAAATATTTACATCAAGATAATCAGACACTTTACATTTATAGAAATATAAATAATCCTATTAAGTTTAAGTTTTATTTCTATTTTAACTTAAAGTATTTCAGAAAAGTCAATAGACCCAAATTAACTATCAAATTATAGTCATGTGTGAACACAAAATCTAGATAAAACTATTTCACGTCTATTTATTACATTGTATTAGTTCTTGTCAAGACATTACAAGATTTTCATTGGTCTTGGTCTTGGTCTCGATATTGCAATCTATAGTATCGTCTTGGTCTCGTCTTGATAAGTCGAGACAAGATCGAGATAAGATCAATATAATCGCGATCTTGATTGCAGCCCTAGATTGAACTTTTTTTGAATTGAAAAGCTTAAATGTTTTGAAACAAGAACAATATTTTGAAGGAAATAAATCACTTGAACCAAGCTAATTTTTTTTCTATGTGCTAATGTTTTTAATGATAATGATCCTGTCCATAAAATTGAGTTACTCCAACTTCTATGCAACTCTAGTAGCCTAATGTTCGAATTAATGTTTCAACTAGGCAAGTCAAGACGTTCGCTGATTTATTCTTGTGTTGATGACAAAAGAACATTTATTCTCGAGGATTCTGTCACCGACGAGTTCCTTTTTGGCCAGGATTTTAGCAAACGTATCTAAAATTCTAACGTGGTTGAGTAAACTGGTTTGTCTATGAAAACCCAAACTCTAAAAAAGAAATTTCAAAGGAAGTAACTCCTTTAAACTGAAAGGACCCACGCGTTTTGGTCCCCGGACAATTGATCCCCTTGACAATTGTGTTCCTAACTTATAGTCCTAAACGGTTTAATAAGACGCGTTGTGGGTGACGTGGCATGTGAATAGTGAAAAAGCCAGCTGTGTACACATAGATGGCGTTTATCTACCTACGTGTAGCCGGTAATTTACCATCTTGTAATAGATTGAATAAAAAATAAAATATTTAATAATTAATTTTATTTAATATCGTAAGAAAGACGGTGACATATAGGTCCAACCCATTTATAATTTTTTATGGCTACTTGAGTGTTAGGTATGAGGCAGAATGTATTAGAGGTGTCTCACTGACGATTCCACTAACACATCTGGGATGAAACCTAATATTGTTCAGTGTCTATTAAGCTTTATGTTTGATAAAGATTAAAAGTTTGGTGAACTGACGCGGCATATTACACATTTCAATACGCAATATCTGCTAATTATCAAACAGTTTTTTAAGTAGATATTTAAGTGTACACATGTCAAATTTGTTACATCAAAAAATGGCATCAAACATGACATAGTCTCTGCAAATGCGTACACCATCATTAGGAAATTTTATGCACTTTAATTTGCCGCCCTCAAGTCCCTACGGCGATCCGACACTGAGTTATCATTTTGTTGAAAATTGCTACATTAAACGAACTGTTAAATAATTAATAATAAAAACTTGATACATGTGCATTTCAAAAATAAAATAAAATATTGTAAAATATAATACTTTCTTTCAAACTAAATATTTTAGCTCTACGCTACTCGCAACATCGCCCGAGTACCTACTTTTATGACCGTCCCGGGTTCGGGGCTATAAAAATTTGATCCTTTCTGTTCACAGCGCGAGCCTTTCGCCCGCATTCGCAGCTCTTCTACGCGAACATTTGGTCGCCAGATTTTATTCCTTTTTTATACATGTAATTTTTGCTATAAATAATTTTACAGGACTTTCTCACGCTCTTGGGAAAGTGGAAAAATCGAGAAACTTTCAAACCAGTTTTTCGAACCTTTTTTTTTAGCATACTGGAGCTCTGCATCAACTCGCTGCCGTTGTTACCAGTCAGTCATTCTCTGACCTCTTGCACCGAGCACATCGAGTATTTCCGAGCTTGTCGATTTGCCTAACCAGCTTCACAGCAATTTACAGTTATCAGTTCATACAGTTCGTTTCTTAAATATAGTGAAATCTACTATCGTTCAGTCACAATTAATCTCAGTTTAGCGAGCATTCATTACCATCAAGAAGCAAGTACGCAGCATCCAGGGTACTCAGCAGCTCGTAATCATCTTCCATCCACTTGGGCTCACCCCGCATTGGTGTGATCGTGATATCCTGCCAGCTCCTACCAGACTACCAGTTCTCAACCACCAAACTCGAGGCTAAGTAAATTACAACCTGGGTTACTTTTGGTATGTACACAGATTCAATTGCTATTCTATCTCGCATGAAGTCAATACTCTGACGCAACTGGGTCGCGCTATAATCCCTGACCTTTAACTGCTCATCACAAGGTCTTTCTGCGTCTGGTCCCGGTTCACCTGCGACCGGGGCACCACCTTGTGAATCGTCAGTGGTTATAGCGGACCATCTCTACTCTGGAGAATCCTTTCGGGTATTATCTCCTTACCGTGAGCACCACGATGGCTGACCCGCCCCCAGTCTTCACCAAGGCCTCACCCAGAACGGTCCCGGTTCACCTGCGACCGGGACACCGCCTTGGTGACCCGTCAGTTGTTGTGGTGGATCGGCTAGATGAGAGTTTCGAGAGGTACCTACTGGATTCTCGTCTGGCTAGTCTGCGTCTGACCTCTCTCAGCTCGTCACAAGATCTACCTGAGTCTGGTCCCGGTTCACCTGCGACCGGGACACCACCTTGTGATCCGTCAGATGCCCTAGCAGACATCATTAACTCCTGCTCTTGCTCAATCATATCATGATCCGTCTGATCGAGACATGCGTGTCCAATCACGTGTCTGTCTACTCTGTTGTTAACCTGCTAATATTCGACTTGAGCGTCTTGCAACGCCAATTCAGTGGCTTGCGAGAGCTCTGCTGTCAATTTCTGTCTTCTAAACTGATCTGCTGCTATTTCTATAACATCCAAGTAAGATACTTACATCGCAATATTCCCAACAGCTGCTGATTAATCGCTGCGAAGGAGCTAGTACGAGTTGAACGAGTAATTCCGAGATCCGAACGAGCATCGAGAGTCTTTAATCTAAGACTCGCGATCCTGCACCAGTTCGAGACCTCCAGAACACGCCTGCAGCTGCTTGGCCCTACCAGGCTCGAGTCATCACCGCACATAACCAGCCAGATCTACCAGTCATCGGGCTGCTCGTCAAGCCTGACTTCTGCTCGCTTCCATTCAACACCGATCGAGTCAGAGCACATTAGCTCTGCTGCTCAGCTACAAGGAATCCAACTGCTGAGAATTCACCAGTACCAGAATCAAGAACTACAGTCCACTGTCTAAATATCCACCTGAGTTTAATCCATTGCAATAACTTATATGCAGTATATTTGGTCTAAATATAAATAAAATTGTTAAACTATTAGTTTTAGTTCTCGCTCAAACACATTTATTAAAGCAAAAAAGGCCATTTTGGCTTTTACAATCAATAACTCGGGACATATTGGTCGTACAGAGAATGAAAGTAGGGTTTTGAAAACTGCAAAACATTCTCTATAAGAAACAATTAGTGGCTTTTGATGGAAAAGTTTTTTAAAGCAATAATGTTGATTAAAAAACAGGTAAAAATTTGTGTATTTAAGGATATTCGGAAATCTTGGAATAACTTTGGATATAACGGATGAACAAAAAATACCCTATGTTTTTTTTTTTTCAACCTCGTAGTGTCCTGAAAAAATCCTGAAATCTTTAAAGTGCGGCGACTTTCTTTCTTAGTGTTCTGAAGCTTTATATTTATTGACTTTGCCAAAAATCGCATAAGGAGTGATTCTTTGGTTTTCAATCATTTCTTTGCTGTCCAAAAGTTTTTTTTAGCGATAAGCGTTATTTCTTTAATCAAAAACAGTAATTATTAAAAAAAAATTGAAAAAAAAAAATTTTTTTTTCACGAAAATTGATTTAAAAAAATTTGTTTTTTCGATATTCTGCTTCCATTTCTTGTTCAAAATGATTTTGATGTGAATGAAATCAGTTGTCAAGATGATATATTTGTTTATAGCATTAGTTAACAGAAAAAAGTCTCTGGATGATATGGTTGAAATTCATTTCTGAAAAAATGCTGTCGGTTCGTGGTATCGACATTTTGTCAATTTTTTTTGTTTATTTTTTTTTTATCTTTAATGTAAAAGACTTAAGAGAAAAATTTGTTTGGAGAAGATATATCTGAAGGAGGAGAAAGTCACTGATGCTAGGCAGCAGCGGAATTAGTTCAGTGCTTGTCACTAGATCGCACTTAACCTCTTGTGCTGTCCCTGGTTAGACATATACTTCAGAGTTTTTATGTTCTATACTTGAAAATAATTCTGGTGCAGTAACTCCTCTGTTATTTGACAGTAACAAGTGCCCGTTTTAATGGTAATTTAGTATATGCTTGATTACATTATGACATCAATGTTCTGTTAAATAATTTTTTTCACTATAGAAAAAAAAAATACTTTCCAGCTAACAAATAAAAGTTTTTGAATTAAAACAATATTTCGGAAGACAATATATATGAAAAGTCTGAATGACTATGCTTCCTTAGTAAAATAAAGTATAAAATTTTTAGTTCAAACAACCCAGTGTCACAGTTTATCGAACTTAATATAAATAATAAACCTCAACAAAATAGTGTAGTTACACTGACTTAGAACTTATAAATAAGAAAATTAAGTTCGATTGGTTGATATGATTTGATATAAATATTAAATCATTACCATATCGTATAGTTTCGCTGACTAGAAATTTTTAATTAAATGCACTCAACCCAAAGTAGTTAACTTAACTCAAAATAAATTGTTAAGTTTACATGAACAATATAGTTCTGCTGACTAGTAATTTTCAATTTAAATTACCTAACTCAGAACAGTCATATTCTCTAGTATCATCGTAATATATTTGTCTCGAAGCGAGTCAAACGTGAATCGCTACACGCGCTTTTCCATCTCGCCGTGAATTTAACAACACCTATTATTATGATATTTTATTATTTATTTATATTATTTTGATTGATTATTTAAAAATGATTTATTTATGGATTATTGATATTATTGTTTATTGTATTTATGATTTAATAATTATTTTGAATTTTATATATTAAATCAATATTTTCGTACCAGTTAGTAGTACACGTGCGCATATATATTGTATAAAAATATCGACCAAAGAGAGAGTAAGTCGATATAGTGGGAATAAAAATCAATATCTCCCTCCCGCCACGTGGTGCATTGAAATAGTTATTATTTTATTGTTTAATGGATCAATAATTATTATGTTTATGAATATAGATGGAAAATATTATTAAGTTAATTATTATGATGCAACTCAAACTGTGTGACAAATTCAAATATTTCATTTTACTTAATAATTTCGGGTCCGAGGTCATTAAAGGGGCTTAACACGTAAATGAAACCCATCCCTCGGAAAACCGACGCGGAAATACTCAGAGAGGACCGGGCTATTGTAAAGGTAGGACGTTTTGTTGTCCGAGAATTTTTATAAAATTGTTCTGTCCCAGTTGCAGTTATAAAGTAATTAAATAGTAAAGAAACTTAATTTGGTCAATTAATATTTTGTTACATAAAGTAAAAGTACATTTTACGTATTATTTATAATTAAAAAACTCCAGAAGTAAATTATTGCCAACGCCAGTAAGTCAATGGCATTTTCATTTGTTACATCGGCTATCGCTGGACCTTCAGAAGAGTTGATTGCGATAAATAATTTATTAATAATTCAACCTGAGTTATAATTGTAATAATAAGTTAAATATATTCAGCGTATGTCCTCGAGTTTTGCGCATACTTGTGTAGACGTGCCAAATAAATTCCTTTGTAGATTAGACAAATGTAGCGTATTTGGCTCCTTTGTCTTACAATAGTATTTAAAATGCTATTTCTCTGGGTAAAATTTATTCTTTAATTTAATGGTATGCAGCCCAGTGTTGCCGAACATATTTTGAGTTCCCGTGTCTACCTCTCCCCAGAGTAAATAATATCAAATAAAAGAAAAGATTAATATTTTTATTTATGCACAACTTATATTGACTAGGGCTGTGCGAATCTTGCTCGAATCGAATCAAGTCGAATAGTTAGATTCGATTCGATATTCGAGTCGAATATCGAATAGTTCGAAGGAGTCGAATAGTTCGAAAGATTCGAATAGTTCGAAAGATTCGAATAGTTCGAAAGATTCGAATAGTTCGAAAGATTCGAATAGTTCGAAAGATTCGAATAGTTCGAAAGATTCGAATAGTTCGAAAGATTCCAATAGTTTGAAACTTTACCGAATCGTCGGTAAATAATATTATCGAAAAATTTAAGATACTAAATTAATATGATTAATACTAATAATAACAATAATATTATGAGTAAATCAAATCAATAATAATAAATTATTATTATTAATAATATTGATTATGATGATAATAGTGATAATAACAAATTATTTTCTATCTATTGTTAATTTTTTTTATTTATTGGAATTTATATAATCAGTCTTCAATTTTTTCCTTCATTAATAATTAACAATAAAAAAACACTAAAATTGAAAATAATATTTTTAAAAAATAATTTGCATATTAATCAGAACATTTTTAATTTATTTCGAATTTATTTTTTTAGCAGAATTTTCATTATTAGACTCCAATTATTTATTTCAATTAATAATTAACAAAAATAAAAATAATATTTGTAACATAAAATAAAATATTTAAACATTAATAATTTCAATTTTGATTGTTTAATTAAAGTCTCTCAAATCGATTTAAATTTTTATATAAAAATATTAAATATGAAACGTTATCTGGCGATAAGGAATTTCTTTTTTCTGTCACGATATCGCCTGCAGAAGAAAATAGCCGTTCACTCTCTACTGATGTTGATGGAATTGACAAGTATTTTCTTGACATCAATGATAAGAGTGGAAATTTAGACGACTCATTTTTCCACCATAAAAGTGGATCTTTCCACGGCTCAATGCGGGATAAAAATAAGTATTGTAGCAGTTCTTGATCCACATCTTTTTCTAATTTAATGGTAGTCTTGTCCTCTTCACTTATTTTTGTTTCCCCCATAAAATCCCAAAACTTGGTGGGCTTAATAATGTTTGGTTCCGGAATTGGTTCAGATTTATTACTGAAAACCGCTCTAAACATTTACAAGCGATAATTTCATCTTTTAATTCATTTTTAATTTTTTTTTTCATCTCAGCTTCAATTAAAAAAAAATCTTTATATCGTGGATCAAGAAAAGTGCATTTTCGATATAATGTTTCGTCTTCGACTTCACTAAACCGCACAGCTAATACCCTTATAATATTTTGCGCGAAATTAGCACCCATGGGCTGATAAGGGTCATTGTTATAATCATTAGGAATGTTTTTAGAACTACTTGCATCAATGTCAGCATAATTACTATTATTATTTTCGTCTTCTTCGCTGTCGCGTAGTTCTGGCTCATCAATATCTTCGAAAATTCTCGGTTCGTTCGAAAACTGAAGATTTTCTATTGCCGATTTTATCCCATGAAGCATCGGCTCAATCATAGAGAGTGTCGGATATTTTGACCCACATGAAATCTTCGTTGCTTCATTTAATGGACTCATGACATTAATAATATCGTTTATCCGCTTCCAGTCAAGACCAGTTAACCCCTTTATGTTGGTGCATGATGAAAGTACGTTTGATAGCGGTTTCTGTAATCGCTTCATACGTTCAAGCATTTCATACTCAGAATTCCAGCGAGTTGGTACCATTTGTATTAATTCTAAAGGAGGTTGATTGTTCAAATCTTTCTGAGCATTTTCGAACTCTTGACGAGCTGGATCTGAATGATGAAAATGCGTAGCGATGCGTCTTGCCTAAAAAAAAACATTTTTTTTTTTTTTATAGTATTATAATTATATAATTTATAAAAATATAGTCATACTTTTTTTTATTTTGTCGTAGTTCAATTTAAAAAATTAAAAAGTTACAGATATATTGAATTATTAATAAATGTTTCAATGTATCTGTAACTTTTTCATTTTTAAATAGGACTACTGCGAAATAAAAGAAATTCTTTGCCATCACTATAATATTTTCTCTGATGACGTGTGTCAGAAAATATTTTAAATATCATGTATAAATAATTATGACACGAGTGTAGAAATGATCCACGAGCTTAATGTCATATCATAATTATTCGTACAATAAGCTATTTAAAATACTATACAACTTTAAAAAATTAAAAAAATTTCTAGTTTTGTTGTTCTCTTAATTTTTTAAAGTAAGTATTATAGTATTAATTTCTCTCACTTTCGTTAATAATCCATCGATTCCTTTTGTATACTTTCGGGCATCTTTTAAGGCTAACTGGAGCGTGTGCGCAAAACAATAGATGTGATTCCATCCTCCTTGACGAATAGCACTAGAAATGTTGTGGGCATTATCAGTAATGAAAAAAATTGGAGTATTAGGTACATCTGATAAGTCCCATTCAGATAACATTTCATGTAACTTCAATTTCAAATAATATCCAGTATGTCGCTCTTCAAGTTGCTTCATGCCTAGTGTGATATTTTTCAACTCAAAGTCTGTCGTTATATAGTGTAGAGTTAAAGACAAATAGTGATGACCAGATCGAGATTTCCAACCGTCCGTAGATAAAGACAAACTCATTAATCCCGATGATTTGTCAGCTGTTAATTCATCCATTAACTTTTGTTTAGTTTCTTCGTATAATTTAGGACAGAGGCTGCGAGAGCAAGTAGTACGACATGGAGGATTGTAGGTGTCATCGATTTTTTTTAGAAGGCGTCGGAAACCTTTATCCTCAACGGAAGAAAAAGACTTTAGATCCATTGCGATCATTTCCATACAAAGCTGATTAAGTTCAGCTTTAGTATATGTTGCAACTTTTTGACGCTTTGAGGGTTCATCAGTACTTATATTTTCTGAATTTTTACGTTTATTTTTCTCTTTAATGCATTCTTGATAACATTCTGGATGTTTTGAGAATAAGTGTTTTAGCATAGGTGATGTGGTAGCTGTTAAATAAAATAATTATGAATCGACATCTACTAATTAAATTATTCCAAATAAAGATTAAAATGTAAAATAAATAAAAACGTACAAGTTGGTAATTTTAAAACTTTGGAGCATATATTACATATAGCTTTTCGAAACTCTTTTGTACAAAGTTCGAAATAATTCCAAGCAGGACCGTTGTGTGGAGCCAACATCATTTATATGTTGATCGTGCACAATTTGTTGTACATCCGAGTCCATAGTTTCTTCATTATCTTGCAACGACATTTTACTCAATAATAAATATTTTTTAAATATTTTCTTAAACAGAAATTCAATTTCACTTTACACCTGGAGTTTTATACTAACTAAACGGATTACATCGTAACTAGTAGCGCTGATGTCTTGATCCGAAATTTTTAAATTAAAGGTGGCGTAACGAGTAAATGCTATTACCGACCGAGTCGATAAATGCATTTGAAAATGCTCTATCTCTATTTCTAGTCAAAAAAAGGTAGTGGCGCGAAAATGTTAAAATTTAAAATTCAAAACAATTAATGTCTTCATTTTAATGAAAATTTAATTTTCATCTTTGAATTGAACTTCAATTGTTAATTTAATTTTATTTACTTATAATTTTTTTGTAAAAACTTTATAAAAATCAAATTGTAAAAAATATTTAACTTTATAAATTTTCGCGCCATATATTTGACTAGATCTAAAGCATTTATGAATAAGCCGATAACGTATATAATTTTTAACACAATTTCGATAATTAATATTTTTTCATCATACTCCAAAAAAATATTTATAAAAATAATAATAATAATAATAATAATAATAATAATAATAATAATAATAATAATAATAATAATAATAATAATAATAATAATAATAATAATAATAATAATAATAATAATAATAATAATAATAATAATAATAATAATAATAATAATAATAATAATAATAATAATAATAATAATAATAATAATAATAATAATAATAATAATAATAATAATAATAATAAGAATAATAATATTATCATTGTTATCAATGTCATAAATAATATTTGATTATTTTATCATGTCATATGGAAAATGAAAAATTCATTTAGAATTCGAGTAAAAAATATTTATTGTATTTGACTCAACAGGTTTTGATTCAAATTATTATCGTAAAACTGATTTGTCTGTTAAAAGAATAAAAAATTTATCATGAATACATTATATTGTTTTTGTTATAACTATTATAAATAAGTAATGTTTTCTACCATACCAAGTAATTTCACAGCAATGATTTGTTATAAATTCAATTAAATCAAATCTAATTAATCGTTTTTACTCAAGAGTTAAACCAATTTTTTCATTTCTGCTTTGACATTTCAGAAGTAAATAGGGAAAGGAAAAGCAAAATGGGCCCCCTAAAATTTTGAGTGCCTCGAATGATTTGGGGGCGAAACGGATCCCCAAAACTTTAGGGGCCCATGTTGCCCCCTCCCCCCCTCCTAACCCTAAATTATATTTATGGCTTTATTAAATTAAAAAACTATTATATTATTTGTATTTGTACCTGGAAACAGTCGATATGATCAAAAACTCAATGAACGTAAGATTTAAAAAAGTTCGGAATATTCGAATCCTTCGAACTATTCGAATCTTTCGAACTATTCGAACCCTTCGAACTATTCGAATCCTTCAAACTATTCGAATCCTTCGAACTATTCGAATCCTTCGAACTATTCGAATCCTTCGAATTATTCGAACCTTTCGAACTCTTCGGACCTTTCGAACTATTCGAACATCTCGAATATTCGAGTCGAATCTCGAATCGAATTGTTCGATTCGATTCGCCTCGAATAATTCGAAGTTTCGAGTATTCGCACACCCCTAATATTGACTAAAAATTCGCAATTCGTTATTCGAGTTCCCCAGTGGATAATTTAATTAATTTGATTTTGGCTATAATGAACATATTTTAGTCTGATAGGAATTTATTATAAAGAATTATTGTAAAGTAGATGACATTTGGTATTTTAATGGTTATTCGATTTATATTTACAAATATATTTGAACTAAATAATATATACTAAAGGATTCCGGTGATAGCCAACATTCGTTTGTTTATTTCCTGTATATATTTTAGTAATAATTATTCCTTATTATTGTTATTCATTATATTTATTTGGTTGCGTTCTGCTCGGTGCATACATTCTCGCTCAGAATTTTTTCCCTCAATCTCTCCTCTGATTTGTTATTATTTGTCTGTTTTGTAAAAACGGGCTCGCACCCTCATGCACTAACCTAGCCTGAGGAGCTGATCCAGTCACTCATTTATTTGACAGTAAAAATCTCTATAGCTCCGCTGTGAATAGTTCCGATTTCCTCAATGATTTTCCCTTCTCTTCAATATTTCCCCTTGGTTCACACGACATTAGGTAGATCATATTTACATGTGTGAGAGCGAATGTGCGAGGTCGACAAGATAGTTTTTTTGTAAATTAGCTTAGCCTTATCATCGTAAAAATATAAGGGGCATTCCACGCCAAATCGGACGGTTCCAAAAATTTATTTTTCCGATTTTCTTAGTTTTTGGCTATTTTTTCATATCCCTCAAAAGAGGCTTCCTGGTAAAATTTGAGATGTTTTTGATCAATGGTTCAAAAAATATCGAATTTAAGAAAAACCCGTTCTTTTTATGGTTGTTTGATGATAACTTCCGTGATAATAATCGAAATTAAATGTTTTTTTTTTTTTTCAAAATTTTCGTTTTTAGATGGCCTTTACAGAAAAAAATGCACAACAAATATACGAAATGTTTTTAATCGATATTTTTGAATTTTAAGTTTTCAACTGTGTTTTTATTAAAAGATGTATCCTTCGATTTCCTTGAAAATTTTCTATCTTAAACTTCTATCCGTTCGGCAAGTTTTAAGCCCGGTCCGGTAGTGGGCTTCCATAATTACTATATTTTTTCAATTTTTGAAAATTGAAATAATTTTTTTTTCACTATACATGATTATCAGTACCGATTTTTGACACTGTATACTTGTTTTTCCGGCATATAATAAATTGGTTTCAATATTTTTTTGTTCTGAGTAGGGATTTAAATGCACTAAGTAAAAGTTAATGCTATTTATGAGCAGTTATAATACATGTTTTTATATATTAAAAAGCAACTATTTCGAAGCAAAAGAAACATTAGATTTGCTATACAATACAGCTAAGACCATTAGAGGAGCTCAAACATTCCATATCATTATTCGAAAAAGCGACGAAACTGTATTACAAACGTTTTTAACTATTTCCGTGTTTTTTCGAAAATTTAATATTGAAGATCATTTCATGCTTTGGGCGTTTTCGAATAATTATATGGAATTTTTGAGCTCCTGTAATGGTCTTAGCTGTATTGCATAGCAAATCTAATGTTTCTTTTGCTTCGAGATAGTTGCTTCTTAATAAATAAAAACATGTATTATAACTGCTCATAAATAGCATTAACTTTTATTTACTGCTTTTAACTCCCTACTCAGAACAAAAAAATATTGAAATCAATTTATTATATGCAAGAAAAACAAGTATACAGTGTCAAAAATCGGAACTGATAATCATTTTTTGCGAAAAAAAAATTATTTCAATTTTCAAAAATCGAAAAAATATAGTCGGGAAAAGGTGCTGCAGTTGTAACGAAAAATTTTATTTTTTCGATTGCATTTGTTTTTTTTAAGATAGTAAATTTAAAAACTGTCAGGAAGTTAGCTGATAGTATCTTTTATGTGACTGACTTGGTTAATTAGTAAAAAGTCAATGTTAACTTATTAAAAAATAAATTTATTTAACTAAAGTCAGGGGCCAAGATAGCGGCGCGCGTGGGCTGCAGCTGTAACACAGTGCAGGGGCAGTTGTAACACGGAACGAAATAGATATTTTTAACCAAAAATTGCTTTTATTATTCAGTCTTAATACATACTATTATACTTAAGTAACTCTTAAAGTCAAGTATTTAAACTCAAGGTAGCACATATATTTGTATTTTTAATATAAATTATTAAACATTTATAAATATTAAAACTACACTATCCCATAGTAAATTTGTAGCGCATCCAGTTTGCGCAGATCCCATACACGACTCTGAGTGTTACAATTGCTACTCGTTCAAGTATTACAACTGACCCTCACGCAGAATTGTTAATAAAAATCTAATTACAATAACAAAAATCAGTAAATTGATATAAAACTCGATAATACAATACTCTTGATATGTCCCTTAAAGTATGAATACAAGTCTCACACCATAACATTAGAAAACGAATTTGTTATTAAAAAAAATTGTGAAGCATACAAAAAAAAGTATTCACGCGTATTTTCAATAATTCTCAATATTTTAATATTGGAACAAGATTAATAACTGAAACTTTAATCTAATCAATAATTTACTATTTTGAACAAGTTAAAGAAAGAATAATAACAATTTTTAGTTTTTTAAATAGTTTTTGATTGAGTCTTACAACTGCCCCTTGTTACAACTGCAGCACCTCTCCCCTAATTATGGAAGGCCCACTACCAGACCGGGCTTAAAAGTTGCAGAATGGATAGAAGTTTAAGATAGAAAATTTTCGAGGAAATCGAAGGATACATCTTTTAATAAAAACACAGTTGAAAACTTGAAATTCAAAAATATCGATTAAAAACATTTCGTATATTTGTTGTGCATTTTTTTCTGTAAAAGCCGACTAAAAACGAAAATTTTGAAAAAGAAAACATTAAATTTCGATTATTATCGCGGAAGTTATCATCAAAAAACCATAAAAAGAGCGTTTTTTTCTTAAATTCGATATTTTTTGAACCATTGATCAAAAAAATCTCAAATTTTACCAGGAATCCTCTTTTAAGGGGCATGAAAAAATACCCAAAAATTAAGAAAATCGGAAAAATAAATTTTTGAAACCGTCCGATTTGGAGTGGAATGCCCCATCAACATGACCCCTGCTGTATCGTTATAAGTATTAGTAAGCATGTAGTAGTAAAACTTCAAACAATTAATATAAAATATGTGTCAATCGAATTAAATTCTGACAAATTTTAAGAGTTATCGATATAAAACGTATATTTCAATTTCCCAGGCACTATTTCAGTGTATTGGTGAGTTACTCTTCTTTGAATTCATTGGTTTATAAAAAATAAGCCACGCTTATTTAAAATTTACTTTGAATGATTTCCTACCCCCTAGACTAAAACTTTATAGAAAGTTGACTGTATTTATTAATTTGAGTCATATTCATTATTATTATACATTATTTTTACTACACGTCGGTGACCACATACGGATTCCGGGTTTTATTTGCGTTTCCGTCGCATAATTAAAAACGGTTTACGTTGAATATTTAACTGCGTAATAGTGTAATCAACTACTTCTTTGTAGAACTATTTACTATAACACTTTAGTTAGACACTACTGCCTATAGCTGAGGCATTTTTCTACTACGTTCAGAAAACCTACTTTTTCTCTCAGAGTTAAAATAAATATAACTTTTCAAATAATTTATTTTAAATAAATTGTAATATTCAAATTATACCCTTACAAGCAAAAGCTAAGCAGTTCAAATTCAAGTATGTTTGGATTCTTAACCCTTAATGGCCACACGTCACCCAGGCCACATAACGGCCACATGGGGTTTAAGACCTCTAATCCCACTTTTGTTATTCTATTTATTTGAAAGGTTTAAAATCTATAATTACACTCTTTTTAAGCCTGGGGTGTTTAATCACCCCATGTGGCCGTTGAGGGTTAAAGGAAGAATTTATGCCAAAAAAGATGGTGATACATCCAAGATTCGATTAACGTGTACTTGGCGCGAGACACTACCATGTCTCCTAATAGTTCTGAGTCTGACCTAACTAAACTTGAATAGCAATTATCTTATTAATCTAATACTGTCATGCAATCAATAAATATTCTGAGCTTAAATATAAATAGTTTTTTTGTCCATTGTGACAACGTTTTTCTTTGTCGTGATCGTGGATTAATTAACCCAAGTGATCAATACGTCCGAGGTGGTGGTGTTGCCTGCTTAATACATAAGTCATTACACTCCAAGTTAATTTTTGCGTTTGAGGCTCACGATATAAACTATCCTAAATTTATGTTAATTGATGTTTTTTTACCATCTGGCCCTCATATACTTTTCTCAGCTATTTACAGAAGACCGCAGGGCCATTTGCTGGGCAGCTTCTTTGTTGAATTTGCCAAATTGTATCCGCTATATAATAATGTCCTTATCATGGGTGACTTAAATTGCAACCTCCTGAAAGCGGATCGTCCAGCAAATCACCTCAAATCTTTTATTGCTGTATCTGGTCTCGATTGTATACCATATGGATCTACCTTTCACACATCTGGAGTTGACTCATGGCTGGATGTCATCATTGTCGAGAACAGTGATGAAGTTGGAAGTTACTCTAAGTAACAAATGTCCTGTATAGGTGGTCACGATTGCTTACTTTGCAGTTATAAACGAACTCACAATTAAATAAGATAAGACCGTTAAGTTTCGTGACTTTAATCATTGCGACCATGAAGCTCTAACAATTGACTTATGCTGCAAATTAGTTCTCCCCAGCATGATTATAGATAATCAGGATCCAAATTATCTGGTCAATCATTTCATTCATACCACTACATCTTCTCTGGATAGTTTTGCTGCGTTCGTCGTAAGGAAATTGACTCGTCCAAGCAGTCCGTGGTTAACAAAGGAACTCCGATATAAATTTCGACAACGTGATATCTTATATAAAAAAGCATGACGCACTGGGAAAAATTATCTACTTGTTTTGTATAAATCCAAGCCGAAAGAATTGACAGCTGAATTGACTTCGGCTAGAGATACTTATTTCAAACAAATCCTAGAAGATGCTTCTCACAAATCCAACCTGTGCTCGGCTCTTAAACGGGTTGGTATTATCAAATCAAGAAACTCTTCGCCACTAAATAGACTCAATGCAAATGATTTAAATTGCTTCTATGCAAATATCTTAAAGAAGCATCCTTCCTGTTCTCATGAGTTTATAAATGATCTACCGTTGCTCACCGCTAAGAAAGTAAATTGTATCTTTAACTGGTCAGTCATCGATTTTGTAGATGTCACCAAAAGACTTAAAATTATTGTTCAGAAGTCCAAAGGGAAGAGTCCGGATGGATTAGACCTTAAGTGGCTTAAAAGTCATCTACCGCAGATTTCGATTTTTCTTATGACTTTCTATAATAGATCTATACATACTGGTATTTTTCCTGATACTTAAAAGTTGGTATATATTGTTCCTTTAAACAAAATAAGTGCTCCGAAATCTATGTCAGATACTAGACCTATAGCCAATGTATCTTATCTTGCTAAAGTATTTGAACATATCGTAGCAAATCAGCTTACAAATTATCTAGCGATGAATCACATCATTGATGATCACCAATCAGGATTCGGGAAGCATCACAGCACTCAAGCAGTTCTACTCCTTCTAACTGACGATATTCGTAAAGCCATCGATCGAGATGAATTAATCTATCTCATCTTGTTCGACTTCTCAAAAGCTTTTGATTATGTTAAGCCTGAAATACTATACTTGACAATGTATGGATTGGGTTTCGCAACTGAAGTTATCTTTTGGTTCCAATCATACCTCACTGGTAGATCTCAATCCATACTAAGCCGGGATGGCTCCTCATTGTATGCCATTAGTACAACGTCTAGAGCTCCTCAAGAATCTATTTTAGATCCTATCCTATTCTTAACTATCATAAATGGAGTTGTTAAACGTTTAAAATTCTCTAAGTATGGATTGTTCGCCGATAATATGTATGCATATTATCACTTCAAACTCTTTCAACTTAATAATGTAGCTTATAAAATAAGAACTGATGCCCAAGCGGTGGCCGATTGGGCCAAAGATGTTGATCTTGAGCTAAACTTACAAAAAACTAAGGTTATGATCCTGGGGAGCAAGAGGAAAATAAAGCTGCTTGAGGACTGTGATCTTCCTCAAATTTGTGTGGATGGAAATATCATTCCCTATGTAAATTCGAACAAGCATCTTGGAGTTCACCTGACAAGCAACCTCACCTGGGATGTTCACGTTGCATATATTGCTCGCAAGGTTTATGTTGCTCTCAACATCCTTAAGTATAGGAGGAATATATTATCTATGTCAACTCGCAAATTACTAGTGATGGCTATGATTATTCCAATTATTGATTAGTGCTCTTTAGTATTGATTGATATATCAAAAGGATTGGATTGCAAGTTACAGTGCTTAGTTAATAATGGAATAATAATAATAATAATGGAATAAGATTCATCTTTCATCTTTAGTCTTCTTAGAAACCTGTTCATAGATGAATCGCCAGACATTAGATGTTCTGAAAGACTGGTTACTGAAAATCACAATGTCAGATTCAAATTTTTCTTTGATCTTGAGCCGTATGAAGATCATGGACCTAGTATTATTATTGACAACCTTAGTTAATTCAATTTGAAATTTCGATAGTGCTTATATATCTATGAATTTACCTTAGTTTTTATCTTAAATATGATACCTTCGTCATCGTTATTACTATATTCTGTTTTGTTTTTAATTATTACTTATTAATATCTGTTTATAGACTTACGTGTACTTTTTTGTTTTCATTTTATATTGTAATATTTGCCATTTGGCTTCTGCCTTGGCATTTAAATTTAAAAAATAAAAAAAAAAATAAGTAAATAAAATGTTGTCAACTTATAATTGTAATGCTACTAACAAAATTTCTGAATATTCTCAATACAAAATGATCGTTGTAATTGGAGTATTGGTTTTTATAATTCTCTGTTCAATTGTTATTTCTCTGTATTATAATTTCTATAAACCGTAAAATTTACAATACTGATGAAAGAATCAACAAAGAAATGGAATTTTTCACTAATAATAGTAATGTTTGGTATGGATTGTAAATTTATTTTCTGGAAAATAATTTTTAATTGTAGACTTCGATTACATTGAAAGAAAAAAATGGATTTCTGAACTATAAAAAACAAAGTTGAATGAGACCTCTACTGTTAACTGCAGTTTCGTTAATATATTAGTTAACAGTAACAAAAAAGTATAGATATGGTGATTATTTCGTAGTAAATTTAACAGTTTCTTATTCAGCATATCCAGAAGAATTGTTATGACAAGCATACTTCTATATTTGCAAGTCTAATTCAATACAATTATCATCACAATATGAATATCGTAACCACTATGAAGAATTTATAGTTTTAGCTACTATATTAGTTTAGCACTTCCAATCATTTCAACAATGGATGAATTTAAAAACTTGATTTTTTTTTTTTATTCTCAATTGAAGCGAAGTACAGTGATAATTACTTCTATACTGCATTAACACATTAATATGGCACCAAAATGCTCGCTCTTCTCTCTGAGAATTTGATTTTCGCTACTACCCAATGGAGTATTCGAACTTAATGTTAAAATTTAGTCTGACAGATGGCATTACGTTTTGTAATTTAAAAAAAAAAAAAAAAAAAACTAAATATTTATTATAACAGCAGTTCAGTTGTGTTTTTTTTCTTTAATTATATATCGTTATTAAAAGAAGTTGAAATTAAATAAAAATTAAAACCAAAACTAATTTATTTGTGTTCTTATATTTTAACGTCAAGTCCCTCCGCTATGCGACAATGCCAACAAAAGTGAGACTGCTATTGGTGTCTCCCGCCGATTTTAGCAACGTGACGAGGCTCGAGTCCGGGTTAAAACTCATACAAATTAACTTTAATGAATTCACGGCGACAATGCAATGATGATTGATAATAAAGAATATTTGTCATTAACTGAAACGCGCGTTAACGATTCCACTTGACAGCGCACCAAAATAACAAAAGAAAACAAAACAAAATAAAAGGCCATTCGGCAGCCGAAATGGAAGGTAGATTTTCCCAATAATCTATATAAAAAGTTTTATATATACATATCTTGTGATACATGTTAGTGTATAGTGATGACATAAAATTAGGCTCGTTTTTCTAAGAGTCAGGGTAAAAAAAGACGACTATTTTCGATAGAGAACTTTAGATAGTTGATTTATCAAAACACTATATAGGTAATGTACCAAACTAACCATCATGTAAACAAAGTATAGATAATTTAATTTGTATGAGATCATAATTATAATTACAGTTACGATAGCAAGACCAGTTATAATTATAGGACGTACAGGTACGATTGAAACATAATAAATAACAAAAGAAATACTTTTAAAATATCAAATAGCTGTGAAATTTACAGGTTATTTTATTCACAATAAAATACAACTGACAAAATTGTATTATAATGGGGAATGCATAATGTAACAGGGTAAAATAATTATTATGACAAATAAAATAAATTGAATTTGAATTTCGTTTCTGCCGATAACTGGCCGATCGACCTCGTAAGTTGCGAGTTAGTGTTGCGACTAGTCACCGGGTGTCGCATGGATCACTAAGGCCCGCCCGTTCGTCATTTCCTTAGTCTAAGATAGTGGGAATAGGTTTCCGGAATAGTGAACGGGAGTGAAAGAATATAATGGACTGCGGAACGTGAAAAACAGGAGAGTTGCCCAGACGGCGGAACTGACCGGACGCAAAATAATTCAGGTAAATATATAAGTCCGTTCACGCTTCACGTGGAACGAGGCGATAATTAATTATTTAAATTAACTTGTAGATTAATTATAAGGCCTCAGGGCCGATAGTTACCACAATTAATAACTTAACTAAATTTTAATGCGTACTGATCATTGACAGATTTACAATTGCAAAGTTCCTTGGATTGAGAGGGTTAAGAGAGAGTGCGAGGAGAATTCAAGCCAAGAAGCCCAGCTATTTGGAGAAAAGTCGAACGACCAGATATCAGCAATTGATTCGAGAGTAGTTACTGCAGTTTTCTCAAGGTAGATTATAATTAATTAAGGCCTCTCATTATTAGAGGGCCGAATTAACTATAAATAAATCACTTAACGTCTTTCCGCGGGTTCTGTAAATTACTAATTATAGTTCAAGGCCTGTCGGCCGGTTTATCCTCGCGTCTCGTATTCTCGAACTTTCTGTCATATCTTTTGCCGCGCAATCGCCATTTTGTTGTTACTCTAAATTTATTATATTCGAGGCCTCTCGGCTGGAGTAAAATAAATTTCCGCGTCAGTTGTTCATAATAAAAATTCAATTTAAATTCAATATTAATTATAAAAGTATTCCAGGCCTGTCGGCCGCCTCGAGTAAATTATCCGTGTCGTAAAAATCGCAAACTCAGGCCTCGTGATGCCATTTCCCGGGCCGAATATTCTAGTCATTTCCAAACGTAATTCTAGTCGTAAATTTAGTCTTAAAATAATTTTGAAGTAATTTATAAATCTAAAATCAAAAGACGCTAGGAAAATTACGGTAGAATAGTTGTCAAGTAAAACAAGCACGGATTATTTTGTCAGTAAATTGAGTTGAATACTGAAGTATAATTATCAGAAATAATTGAACGAATTAAAAATATATATAATTTTGGAAGCAAATGTTAATAAAAGTTATTGGAAAATTAATTAATTAATAATTAAATTAAACCAAAATTAATTAATTAATATAAAGTGAGTGAATTAAATAAATCAGTGAAAAGGAATAAGAATTAAAATTATTAGTGGAATTTTTATATTGAGAAAATTTAAGTTGAGTAATTAAGTAAAAGTAATGATGTCACTGAGTATAAAATAAAATTGAGTACAAAGTCGAGTCAAGTAGTTTTAAGTAAAATTTAACTGTGTCTGTGATAAGTCCAGGGGACATTTTAGTTATAAGTGAATATACATCCAGGGGATGCTTTTAATTTAATATTAAGGTTTACCGTCCAGGGGACGAGGTTATAGGTTAAGGTTAATGTCCAGGGGACTATTTTAAGGTTTTCCGTCCAGGGGACGAGGTTAATAATTGTGGGTGTGTGTGTGATACCGTCCAGAGGACGATGAATTTAGTTTGTCATAAGTAATACCGTCCAGGGGACGAGATAATTAGTTTGTCATAAGTAATACCGTCCAGGGGACGAGATAATTTAGTTTGTCATAAGATACCGTCCAGGGGACGAGATAATTTAGTTGGTCATAAGTAATACCGTCCAGGGGACGAGAAAATTAGTTTGTCATAAGATTATTAGTTTGTCATAAGTATAATTATTATTATTGGTTAATTAAATAAAGCAAGGTGCTTAATTAATAAAATTTTGATCAGCATTATTTCAGTTATTTTTCCATTCCTCACCTCTCTCACAAAATATTACAAACGACTCTAAGAATTATATTAATTTAATTTAATTAATTAAAATAAAATCATACAACATCCGGTTCTGGAAGGCCGAGTCCATCTTCCAGTGGCGCCCTAATATTCGTCTATAATACTAGGTGCGACCAGACTTGGCAAGTGAACTCTCTGTCATAATAAGTTATATGGAATAAACACCATATTTTCACCATTCTTCGATACCATTAGAATTTTCAAGGCTATCAAATAATTAGAAAAATGGTCAAAACATGAAGTTTAAGGATAAAAATTGAAGCTTACTAAACGAGCTTTAAAATACTTTTAAGTGAAATTGTCTATTAGTTTTAGTTTTAAAGTTATATGAACTTCAACAGTGAATAAAAACTGATTTTTTCGAAAAATCGTGAAAATTTTAAACAGCCATTACTTTAAAACTAATCGACCGATTAAGCTCATCTTCGAATTTGATTAAGATAATCGCCTATTGAATAAGTGTAAAAAATTTCATCAAGATCCGATAAAAACTGTGGGTGCTATCGTAATGACAAGACCAGTGATGATCATAGGGATTAGAGGTACATTTAATACATCATAAATAATAAAAGAAATACTTATAAAATATAAAATAGCAGTGAAATTTACAGGTTATTTTGTGCACAGTGGGACAAGCATAAGTTGTGTGGAATGAAAACAATATTTTCAACATTTTTTGATTCCATTTAAATTTTCAAGGCTATCAAATTATTGGAAGAAATGGTCAAAATATAAAGTTTAAGGTCATAAATTAAAGCTTATTAGTCAAGCTTTAAAACACTTTTTACAGAAATCATTTATGAGTTTTAGTTTTAAAGTTATATGGACTGTAAAAGTGATTAAAGACTGATTTTTTCGAAAAATCGTTAAAATTTTAAACAGCCATAACTTCTAAACTAGTCGACCGATTCAGCCCATCTTCGAACTTAACCGTGGTAATTACACATAGAAGAAGTGTAGGAAATTTAATTAGGATCCGATAAGAATTGTAGGCGTAATCGTGATGACAAAATTGGTTATATTACATATATATATATATATATATATATATATATATATATATATATATATATATATATATATATATACATACATATATAAACTTTTTAACGAATGGTATTTTTGAACTCTACTTAACTAATTATGATAGTTTATGACAAAATTCCTTGCAAAATCGACCATGAGGACAAATACAATAGTTAGATTTTCAAAAAATCTACCTAAAAATAATTAAATAATGAAATATTTGATAATAACATAACGTTTAACAAACCAATAACAAAAAAAATTAATTAATTAATTAATTTCCTTGTTGAATCCTGTAAGAAAAGCTGTTCCAACGGAAAGTACTCGCTCATCTTTGCCAAGTCACTTTTTAGAAATAACTTTCATAAACCAAGCTATGGGTTCATTACTTGACTAGTCTTCTGAGACGATTATGAAATCACCGCCCTCGTTGAATTAATAGATCTATGTACTGCGCCGTTATTAAATTTTTCTAATAGAAACTCGAGTACTCTTTCGGCACTAGTCTCATATGGGTCAGTACCCTTGTGCTGTGTAAATAACCACCACCCCTTCAGCACACTATTATATTGCTTCAAGGTTACTTTTGCTAATGATGCTAATATGATCTTCACAGGGGCTTCGGGCAGCTTTTTCTTTAAAAAAGAGTTCCTGACAACCCGGCAGCTACCAGGATAAGCTCTTGGCCAATAGGTGGTGTTGATTCCTGAAAGATGAACTAAGTAAATTGATACTCTGCTTAAAAATGATAGGCTCTCCTATTACTAGCATATGGAACACCGGGTACCATAGCTGTGCTGTCCAAAGTGGTACCACGAGTACTCTGGAAGCTTTATCCTCGACTATTTTTTGAAGTATTCTCTTTAGAGCCGTAAAAGGTGGAAATGCGTAAAAGTTTAAATTTCTCCAGCTAATAGTAAATGCGTCGATAGTCATCGCATCAGCTTCAGAATTTTCGTAAATATGTATGGGCTAGTACTAAGCCCGAATGGAAGACATGTAAATTCATAGAATATACACTTAAAACAGAACCGTAAATATTTTCTGTGATTCAGATAAGCAGAAATTAAAACATATGCGTCTTTTATGTCCATCGAGCCCATGTAACAATTTTCCCAGATTAATCTGCACACTGTGCAGATGTCTCCCATTTAGAATTAATCCGGATCTAGGAATTCATTCAACCGTTTAAGGTTTATAATAAGCCTGCTAGGGCAACCCAGTTTCGGTACTAGGAAAAAAAGTGAAATCAATTGTCCAACTACTGGCTGACAGGTCTCAATAACACGTAAGCTTAAAAGCTTATTTATCTCTACTTGGATAGATTGTGCCTCCGAGATAGAACAATTTTGTAGGGGTTGAGAGTCTTGATGGGCCACCTACCAACGATAATTTATACCTGTTAATACATTCAAGGATAAACTTATCAGTAGTAATTGTGGTTCACTGTTTAATAAAACATTTGAGTCTACCAACTACTCTATTGACCTCTACTTCTGGTTCCACTGTTTGCTCTGGAATTGATGTTTTAGCTTGGCTGCATATGATTGTTTTGGTCTGTACTGGTACGGCGACGACCTCAGAGTGTGAAACTTACTCTGGGAGCCCAACTGAGTCGTCGGTCTGAATACAGATGGGCTTGACAAGTTCAAATTACCAGAGCTGGTCCCCAAATTCTTATATGGTGGGTAAATCTTCAATTCTTATCCAATTTTATGACCAGCTAAGACCCTTCTTTCAATGAGCCTCTAATTTCCGCATTGAGGATAGGGGATCCAGGACAACAGTCACCCGTTCTCGGGTATTTTTGTAACAGAGCATCTTTGGCTTCCTTTGGTTGTCTGGTTTTTAGCCATTTCTTCCATGTTGACCCAATGTGCACCGATAACACTACGTCAGCTTGCTTATCATCTGGATCGTTCCAAATAATTTTAAGTACACCTTCTCCCAGCATAGCCTGATTATTTTGTAGTAGAGCCTGATTATTTTGTAGTAGAGAGATTGTAGAAGTTGGTGTGTCACCTAAAGTTTCAATTGTTTTCACAACTAGATCTGAATTATTACTTTTTATTTAATATCTCATCTCCACGGTTCATCGATCCTAAAAAAAATTTACCATTCAGGACCAATGTAGAATTTCCAATATTCTTATTTTATAAGTCTATTTTTAATTGATTCATTATCATCGTGGTATAGTTCACAATTATTCAGCCCTGTCTTACCTCTTGTGTAAGATCACCTGTAGAGGTCAATCATTCATTGATATATCTCTCGTATTTAGTCAAATTCCACGCATAGTAGTTGTTTAACATAATCTCAACTCTAAATCTTTTATTTATATTTTTATTTATTCAGTTTTTAAACTTAGCATTTTTATTTGAAATATCTATTGGCTGTGGGGAATTTACAACCTCCATAACATCCTCTGTTTTTTTACTATTATTGATTTTCTCTGCGTTGTTTGGCGTCTATTCAGCTGCTCCTCCAACAATCTGACTTTTTTCTTTAATAAATCGTAATCTCTGTATAGAGATAAAAATTTTATTTTCTTACTTAGTTCCTTCTCATGTTATGACGACTTTTTCTTATGTTTTGACACATTGAAATATTTTTTATGTTTTAAATTAAAATAAATATGACAATGTAAAGCTCACACGTGCAGCTTATTCCACAAGAAATAATGTTATGACGAACATGACCGGCGGATATTCCTAGAAGACTATAGCCAATAAATTTGAATTTTAAAGCTCTAAAATCGTAAACTTAACACATAGAAGTATTGGTACTTCATATGTAATCTTGAGGGCGAGCCCTCGAAGTATAAATATTATTTTTTTTTTTTTTAATAAATTAACTTACTAATGATAACTTGAGTCGAGAGATTATGAATTATTCAATATTCTTTTTTCGGCTTAGTGTACATTTATTAGCAATGAAGCCCAATTTTATTACATTAATTTAATTGTCACCAGTAATTATGAGTTCATACTAAACTTTGTAAGCCTCAATAGTTTAACTTGGAGTGTTAATGTAATCGCGGTTACAAGTGCGAATAATAAACAAGGCTGATGGTTTAGAAAACAAAGCCATGAGTTTAGCTTGAATAACATTATAGAAGCATTGGCACAAGCTCAAAGTAATTTTAAGCTATAAACCTGTTTCGAGTCAAGCATGCTGTTGTAAGCAAAATAGTAATTAATATTGTATGTACGTGATTGTATTATACCCCGAGATATTAACTAAAAACTTTCTAGATGAGAATCTCGCTAGCGTTTATTTTCTATTATTAATGTGTTGTAGATACATACGTACAGATATATACATATATATATATATATATACCTTTGTAAACTGGAATAGGGTGAACTTGATGAGATACGTTCAGCTGAACCAGGAGGACTACGTGGTGGGATACGGTCACGGCTAGATCGTGGAGAGATAGGTGCAATTCTTGTTAAAGATTCACGACTTCCGGTAATATGACGCAGTGGAGCTGCTGTAATGCCACCGTCCGAGGATGATGAATCGTATTGCTTCAAACTCAATTCCTAAATTTACAATCAATTTTAATAATTAAGATACTAATTAGTATAATTAAATTTAACCTGAGATATTGAAAATTAAGACAATTATGCTGTTTCACGGCTCCACATATTTTCAAAGTTTTAAAATATTAATAATCATAATAGTTATAAACTAATTCACTCAATATTTTCAGTCCGACAGTAGAATAATAAAAATCGTGACGATTTTATTGAAATTAAAATTAATGGCTTAATTTTAATTTATGGAAAAAATTTTAATTAATGGAAAAAAAAGACAATGTTTCTTCATATTATTTTATAAATAGGGTCAAGTAATCGTTGTTTTATCAAGCTCATTAAATAATTAATTCTCATTTAAAATAATATGATTTATTTGCTACCCCAAGACAGACGGTAGAGTGTGAAAGAAGTATCTGAAATTTACAAAATAAATCATGAGCTTGGAATTAATTTGAATTGACGTATTTCAGTTATTTCTATCTCTATTCAACTTACATACTATGTAAGTAAATAGTGCAGGATAGCTACTATCCACCTCTGGTTATTACTGGATTAATACAGTAAAGCTTACTACATCGTTTTGGCTTCACTCATACTAATGAGAGGTAGTATAAAGGCAGGATACTTCAACATCAAATTTACTGATGAGTCCGTTGGGGTACTCCGGACAATACTACCGATTTCGATAGTATTTATGGTACTTGAAACATTTTACAATTCTGACAGCTTACTTAAGAATCAATTCTCTTTGAACTAATGTTTTAAGGGTGTAGTATAGCTGGTCATTTTCGGAAAATTGCTTTTGTTTTTATTTTTTTTTTACATTTTTTGAATGTATATGGGGCATTCCACGCCAAATCGGACAACGTTCTGCCTTTGAATCTCCGATTTTTGTTTTTAATTTTTTATGTTATAGTACCCATTGAAAAAGATCTCCATGATTTTTTTCATTTTTTTTTTGCCAAGCCGTTTTTGAGATATCAATTTTCGAAAAAAATCGTTCTTTTTTTTCAAATATCTGTAACTTTGCGAAAAATGGGCCAATCGGGACGTTTTTTTTTTTTAATTTTTTAGTGTATCAAATTTGCAACAAAGTTTCAGAGGTGAAATTTTCCGTACTATAAATAGTTGAAAGTTACAGACCCACTAGTTTTTACTTTTATGATTTTTCAACTATGTTATATAATATAGTAATGATAGGTATAAAATTTGAATTACAAATATAAAGTACCTTCACTTATAGACTATTAATTGAATACGAGGTACAGAAAATTAATTTTAAATTAATCATTGAAGGAACATTGTATCGTTCGTATCATAATTATGTTTAAAACTATAAAAATAATTTTTGTCTGTTTTGTTTGTATAGCAATCAAAAATTAATGTTCTCATGATTTGACCTATTAGTGTAAATTTCATTATTAATTAAAATCATAATAATCCACTCGTACACTGAATAAAAAATACTTTTATTGAGAACATTTACTTGATACAAGAACATATATTCTTGATAATTTTCAAGAATATATAATTTTGTCTCAAGAATTCGTAGAATTGAAGAAAATAATTTTTATTTAATTCAAGTAAAGTTATTCGTTTGTTTACTCATAATATAATATCGAATTCATATATTAACTAAAATAAATTTGAAGCTCTTTTCTCAAGAAATTGGTAATTAATAATAATAAAATAAATATTTTGAATTGATTTCTTAACCAAAAAATTCTTGTTTGGAAAATAGTATTTTTTTTTCTCAGTGTAATAAACTATTTCAAAGAGGACTCAATTTTATGAATACTTTTTATTGCCTTTTTCTGATTTCTACTGAAGAAGGAATTTACTTTTTAAATTAATTTCCTGTCCTTCGTATTCAATTAATAATCTGTGAGTAAATGTACTTTATATTTGTTATTCAAATTTTATATCTATCATTAATATATTACATAATATACCTGGGTTGAAAAATTTGATCTGATTTTGGTCTAATGAAACTGTATTTGAACTACTTGGTCTGTTATTAAAATACTATTACATTTTTAATCTGTTTTTGATCTACCTGGATCGAAAAATTTTATCTAGTTTTAGTCTAATTGGAATATTCGATCTGTTTTTGATCTTTAATAAAAATTTTAAACTGTTTTCGATCTGTTTTTTAAAAAAACAATTGCGTTACGGACAGACAAAACTAGATTAATTCTTGAGCTTTAAAAAATTTCAGTTCCAAAAATTTGTTAGCCTTTAACCAGTTTCAATCATGGACTTGTAATATTTTTATTTATGGGCAATATTTATGAAAAATCTATTAAGTTACAGAATTGATTATATTTTTTTCAATATATTGAGTTTTTTTTGTTCAAAAATGTCGACAGTTAATGAAAATTTGTCAGCATTATGAGTAAAATGTCTTGACAGAATATTAATAATGTTGAATAAGAGTAATAAAATAACTCTTAAAAATCCCGATAATTTTTTCAATTTTTCAATTTTAATTCTTAAATTTTTTGCATTTTACTTAAAATTTTTTGACAAATTTTTTTATTTAATAACCTTGAGAATTTTAGAGAATGTCAAAAAAAAATTTATTTTGTTATTAATGTTTATTTGGAAGGTTGAAATAATCATATAAGGAGAAATCTACTTCAATTTCGATTGCCGAATTGCGAAATTGCCAAAATTGCCAAATTAAACTTATACTGCCAAACAAATTTAAAAAATTTACGACTATTCAGTTTCCCGACTAGAATTTTTCATAAGGACCTGACGAGGTTCTTATCAGGATTACCTTATTAGTAATTATTTTTAAAAAAATATTAAATTGCAAAAAAAAAATAAGAGAATTTTAATTCGATTGAGAATGTTATCTATTGTATTGAGAGCATTAATTAAAGAAAGTAAACATGGTTTTTATTGATGAAAAAATCCCGATGACTGCTGGACTCGAACCTGCGTCCTTCCGATTCAAAGTCCTCGACGCTATCCACTGGGCCGACGTACATATGTGATCTTGTTAGTCTAAATATAATACTCCTGATGATGTCAAAGAATAACTGATAAAGAAGTAAAAAATCCGTGCTGCGATGATTAACGCGATTTTTATATAATTTTCTTTTGTACTTTGTTTAATTTTTAGCCTGTAAATAAAATACTTGAAAGGATGGAATAACTTTTTTTTTGAATAAGGATATCCTGACGAGGTCCTGATCAGGAACTCGTACGGTTGACCCGATGGCAAATAACTTTTTTTTGAATAAGGATATTCTGACGACGTCCTGATCAGGAACTTGTCAGGTTTTCCCTAATAAGGCAAACCTTATATTAACCTGATAAAGTCCTTATGGTACTTCAGGTAAATCAGGAAGAAATTCTAGTCGGGCTATTGAGATAGCCTTTTTGTGATTTCTTCGGCAAAAGCTTATTGTTGATACAAGATCCATAAAAATCACGGCCATTCATTGTATCGCAATTCGATTGAATGACTAATACTGGTACCAAATTTTTTTGTTTTATTAATTGTGTTTTTTCCGATGTCGACAAAAAAAATTTTTTATCGGTGAATTGAAACAGAAGGATTATTAAAGAAAAGAAATCAATTGATTGTCGAATAAATACCTAATAACTCTTGTTTGCTCGGAAAATCAACCAAATTAATCGGTAAGTCACTGAATCGACTAAATGTAGCTGAGTAATTGAATCATCGAAGTGCCTATTCTTGTACTAAAATTAAATTGTTTCTTGGAGATTTTTCATGAAGTAAACCTCAACTTACGTGACTGTCGAGGAAACGGTAAATCATAAAACTCAATATTATTACTATAAAATGAAACGGCCTCATTATCAAAGCAAAAATTATATTATTCATGCATGACTTTATTTGCAAAAAGAACATAAATATTATACTGAAGTTAGCTGGCGTTTAGTAATTTTTAAACTTTTTTCAAAACGATAAATCATAAAAAAGAAATATTTAAAAAATTGCACTCATAGTTTTTCTAATTTTCGACATGTGCATATTTTTAGTTTTTTTGTAATTGGGTTGTTAAACAAAAATCCGAAAATTGTTGATTGTCTGCTAACTTTAGAATCATGAATAAAAAATACCTGAAGTCAAGAATTCATTAGAACCGATCGATTCGTAGTAAAGTAACATTCGACATCTCCACATTTTCTTAACTGTTCATCGGAACCAAAAGGTGTCCACCATAAAACAATCAGTATATCTACCAATACAATTATTCATAAAACTTTTGAGAAAGTATAGCTTATTGAAAAAAAGCCTTTTTTTCTTAAAATTTATAACTTTTTTTTTTGGTCGGGTAAAAAAATTTTTTAAAATTTTGTGAGACGTTTTTAATGGGTCGAAAAATATTGAGCCAAATCGAAGGGGATCGGGGTGCAAAGTGGTTGATTTGGCGTAGAATGCCTCATACATAACTTTTTGAACGAATGGTAGTTTTTTTTTTTAAATAACTTTTAATCTGAAAATATTAGATCATCTCTGTTTACTGCATATGAAAGTACGTTCAATTATCTTTAATTTTCACGATTTAACTCATTGATGATTAATAGAATTTTTTAGTAAATTTCATATTTTATATAAATCTAGCTTTTGTATTTGTCATCAAGATGGATTCTTCAGAAAATTGAAAAATTTTCAAAGATCCACTATTTCTAAACTTATTGACCGAATAATTTCATTTTCAAACTCGTTCATGTTAATCGGTCAGAGAATAAGTATGTCCAGTTTTATCGCGATCCGTTGAAAATTGTGGTTAGCATCTGAATGACAAAGGGAGTTATAAAGAAGATACCTACTTCCATTTCGGCTGCTAAATGGCTTTTTTTTCATTTTTTTTTATTAATTTTAATTAAAATCAGTAAAAATAGTCCAAAATTAATACTGCTAGTTTATTTCGAAGTCACTGTCATACCGAATCGAAAAAACTTTGTTTTTTTTTGTTTCTGATAAGCCGTTGCTGAGATATCGTGATTGAGTCAACCTACTTTTAAATTATGGCGCCCCGTTAGAGTACACCTTTTGTGTGAACATACTTATAAAAATAAATTAAAAAAAAATTTTTTTTTTTGTAATTCAAGATTAAATTTTTCATCCTTCACAGTGTTTGTATACTTATTTTTCATAGCAAGCTCGCGAGAAATTCCCAAAAATAGATTATTTTTTGAGCCCGAACTAGACTACGCCCTTAAGTTACACTGTATAGATTCAAAAATAAAAACTCTGAGAATTAATAAATATCAAAGAAAATTTTCATAAAAATATAATACACTTGTCACATGAATTAAGGGATATAAAAACAATTCCAAATTTTTGAGTTCAACATGCTGTAACTCGGTGTGTAACGGGGTAAATTTGAATTAACCACGTATAAATCAAGTCACAATAAGATCTAGTATGCGCACGGTTGATCACGTGACCTAACCACCCAGGGTTATCCCGGGTAGGATGCGACTAGTCATCCAGAAGTGAAAATTCCAAATGCTCGACCGTCAGTCCCCCAATTAGAATTAAGTAAGAGTAACTTGAGATCGAAAATGCCCGAAGTCATGCGGGGAGCGAGTAATTATGAACGGGGACCGGAATGAAGAACGACACTTGTTACCGGAACGGTTGAACCAGACGGACCTCGTAGTGACTGGACCGGAGATAGTCCAGAGCCATGTGTAAATTCGAAAGTAACCAGACGCCATTATGAGACACAGATTTAAATATCAGGTAATTATTAAATTGTGACTTCGTCTTTTATTGTTGAACCAAGCTATAGATTTTCTGAAGAACTGTTGTAAGATACCAGGCAGGTAGCCGGTACTTTTATTTCCGATACTTATTGCATCTGAATAACAGGTAAAGGAGAGAACGAGGATGTTGTGGAGACGAGAGTTAGAGAGAGTGGAGATAAAAGGAGAGAGAACGAGACGGAGATATAGACCGGAAAGTTATAACCACCAGGACAAAAACGACAGACAAGGACAACCACGACGAGGACAGATTGGAAAATTTAATTTGTTGTTAAAGTATTTATTTAAAATTATTCCAGGCAGGAAGCCGGAAGATTTTATTAAGTACATAGTCATACGTCCGGTATCGTCGTGTCTAGAGTAATCATTCGTAAATTAATTATCTGTAAATGAAATCAATTAATTCGTAAATTAAAAATTAATCAAGTTAACCGAGGTGAAATTATACAAAATAATTAATCAAGTAACTCCAGGCAGGTAGCCGGAAATATTCTAGAAGTTTCCATGTGGATCTTGTAAAATTAATTGTCTCGGTAATAATTATAAAAAATCTCGTGGTCAAGGTCACCGATCATAATTGAAAGAGTGAAATTAAGTTAATTAATAAAACAATTATTAATTATTTAAGATAAATAATGAAAGAAAAGAAATAAATAAAATAAGGATAAATGATTATTGTAATAAAAGTATCTGTGGTTGAACTTTGGGTCTGAAGAATTGAGAAAAAATGTGAATGATAAAACGGAGTACGAAATCTTTGATTTTGAGTTAAAATAAGTAATAGTAAAAGTGATAAAATAAAAAGGGATAATCAAGGAAAATTAAAGTTAATTAATACATTAATTAATAATTATTTAATTCTTTTAAATTAATTAATTTATTTAAAATTCGCGGGAAAATTGATTTTAAACTCAGTGTGTATGTGAAATAAAGTTCGGGAGACTGAGTGAGTGTGTGAGTGAAATAAATTAGGAAATTATTTTGGTATTAATGAAAGTCTCACGAAGGTTAAGCGATTTTAAATTATTAGTGAGGAATTCATTGCCAAAGGTAGTTGGCTTATTGGGTGTGTGAGTGTGTGTAAAATGTCAAAGGTAGTTGGCCAATTTTAATAAATAAAATATTCCGGGTTAATAAATAAATTAGGTTTAAGCGAAATAATGCGGTTGTAATAAATAAAAGGTTATAAAGTTATGATAAAAGGTTATAAGGTTTATAAGATAAAAAGTTATAAGGTTTATAAAAAGTTACAAGGTACAAGGTTATGAAGGTTTATAAGGTTTATAAAATAAAAAGGTCTTAAGGTTTATAAGGTTAAAAAGACTTATTAAATAAAAGGTAAAATTGTTAATTAAAATTATTACAATTGTTTATAAATTATCCGTCCTCTTCCTTCTCTTACAATTGAATGAAATTACACCGACCCTGATGATATAAGATCCGGTTCTGGGAGGCCGTTATCACTTCCAGTGGCGCCCTTAATTGAGGACGACCACAGTAACAGCATAGCCCTGGTATAGGTGGAAAATGGTCGTAGAGTAAAAATAAAAAAAGCAAATTGTAGCCCCAAGTTTCTAGTTTTGAGATCTGGACTAACTTAACTTTTGTTATCATGCACGGTTCAGGTACTCCTAAGAAAACCAACGAAAGAAAAGATTTCCAAATTTTCGCTCATCTTCAAGAAAGTCTATGGGCTTCAATAAATTTTTCTTGATTATTTAACCTTACGACTTTTTCGGGAAATTTTATACCCTTTAATTTGCCTCCCACAAAAAAGCTTTACGACGATTTGACACCGAGTTATCATTTATCAAAGCAAAAAAGTCCATTTTGGCTTTAACAATCAACAACTCGGGACATATTGGTCATACAGAAAATTGATGCAGGGTTTTGAAAACAGCAAAATATTCTCTGTTATACACAATTAGTGACTTAGTAGAAAACTTTTTTGAAGCGATAATGTAGATTAAAAAACAGGTAAAAATTCGCATATTTGAGAATATTCGAAAATCGTGGTATAACTTTGGATATATAACGGATAAGCAAAGAATACCGTTGGTTTATTTTTAACCTCAAAATGTCCTCAAAAAACCCTGAAAACTTCAAAGCGCTGCGATTTTTCTTTATTAGTGTTCCGAAGCTTAAATTTATCGTTTTTGCCGAAATTCACCATAATGAGTGATTCTTAGGTTTTCAATCATTTCTACAAGGTCAAAAAGTTTTTTTTAGCACCAACCTTTATTTCTTTAACCAAAAACAGTGGTTATTGAAAAGAAATTTTTTTTTTTTTTTTTTTTTTTTTTTTTTTTTCAAGGAAATTGATCCTTTCCAAATTTTTTTTGTCAATATTTTTCTTCCTTCACATCATCTTTACAATTGATTTTCTCAACATCAAAATCATTTCGAAGGTGATAAGGAAAAAAAATATTAAAAAAAAAAACATTTCGAAAAAATCAATTTTCTTGAAAAAAAAAAAAAAATTGATTTCTTAATTTTTTCCAATAATTAATTTTTTTGATAAGAAAAATAAAGCTTGTTGCTAAAAAAAACTTTTTGACCTTGTAGAAATGATTGAAAACTAAAGAATCACTCCTTATGGTGAATTTTGGCAAAAACGATAAATATAAAGCTTTGGAACACTTAGAAAGAAAAATTGCAGCGCTTTGAAATTTTTAGGGTTTTTTGAGGACACTTCGAGGTTAAAAATGTATAACGTAAACCGTTTTTCTTTTTCGCGACGGAGACGCGAATAAAAATTCGGAGTCGTATGTGGTCACCCAAGTGTATTAAAAATTAAAAATAAAAATTATAAATACAACTCAAAATAATAAATAATTATAAACAAAATAAAATTGTGCCTGGACCAGCTCCTCAGGCTGGGTTAGTGCACGAGGGCGCCATTCCGTTTTTACAAAACGGACAAAAATAATAATGATTCAGGGGAGAGATCACGGGACAGTATCTTGAGCGAGAATGTATGCACTAAGCGAAATGACAACCAAATAAATATATAATGAACAAAAATAATAATAAGAAATAATTACTATTAAATATATCCAGGAAATAAACAAACAAATATTGGCTATCACTGGATTCCTTTTTCTAAATTATTTAATTCAAAATATATTTAAATAAACTCAACACTTTATAATAAATTTTTATCAAATTAAAATATACTCATTACAACCAAATGATAATAATTCATTTTAATTTATCCACTGGGGAATTCAAATACAAACTTACAAATAATATAACATATAAATTGTAAACTAATAAAATAATAATAATTTTTACTTTAAATTATTTACTCTGGGGAGAGAAAGACGCGGGTACTCAATATATTTGGCAACACTGGGTTGCATACCATCAAATTGTAAAATAAATTTTACCCAGAGAAATAATATTTAATACTCAAATATACTTTTAAACTCATATATATGTAAAAAAAAAATACTAGTGTAAGACAAGGAGCCACACTTGCTATCCTTGTCTAATCCTCTAAGGAATTCGCTCGACGCGTCTATACGTACATGAAACGTACGCCGAACAAATTCAACTTATTACAACAATATAACTCAGGTTCAATTATTTATCCAACAAATATCGCGATCAACTCTACTAAAGGACCAGCGATAGCCGATGCAACAAATGAAAATACCAATTGACTTACCGGCGTTGATAACAATTTACTTCTTGAGTTTCTTAATAATAAATATTACAATCCAAATTAAATACTTTAATTATGCAATTATTTTATTACGGCACCTGGGCCAGAACAATTTACTCCAAAATAATTACGGACAACAACACGTCCTATCTTTACAAAAACCCGGTCCTCTCTGACTATATTTTCGTTGATTTTTCCGAGGGAGGGGTATCACTCACGAGTTATCCCCTCTAACGACCTCGGACCCGAAATCATCATTTAAAATAAAATATTTAAATCATTAAACGACCTGAGTTATACCATAATAATAAATTAAATAATATTTTATATTTATAAACATAAACATAATAATTTCTAACCCTTTAAACAATAAACTAATAATTATTCCAGTGCACCACGTGACTGGAGAAAAATATCGATTTTTATCCCTACTATATCGACTTACTCTCCCTTCAATCGATATTTTTATGTATGCTCTACAACACGTGTGCTACTGACTGAAATGAAAATATTGATTAAGTACATAAAATTCAAAATAATTATCAAAATATAAATATAAACATAGCAAACAATAATATCAATAAATTCATAATTAAATCATAATAAAATAATCCAATAAAATAATATAAATATTTATATAATAACAAATTATAATAAATAAATGCGCTTAATTTGAGCTAGGAGGTGTTGTTAAATTCACGGTGAGATGGGAAAGCGCGCGCAGCGATTCACGTTTGAATCGCTACGTGACAAATGATCCAACGGTATTCTTTGCTTATCCGTCATATATCCAAAGTTATACCAAGATTTAAAAATATCCTTAAATATGCGAATTTTTACCTGTTTTTTAATCAACATTATCGCTTCAAAAAAGTTTTTTCTATTAAAAGTCACTAATTGTGTTTAATAGAGAATGTTTGGCTGTTTTCAAAACCCCGCATCCATTCTCTGTATGACCAATTTAGCTCGAGTTGTTGATTGTTAAAGCCAAAATGGATTTTTTTGCTTTGATAAACGATAACTCGGTGTCAAATCGTCGTAGAGCTTTTTTGTGGGAGGCAAATTAAAGGGTATAAAATTTCCCGAAAAAGTCGTAAGGTTAAATAATCAAGAAAAATTTATTGAAGCACATAGACTTTCTTGAAGATGAGCAAAAATTTGGAAATTTTTTTGTTCATTGGTTTTCTTAAGATTACTCCGAACCAGTGCATGATAACAAAGTTTAAAATCCAGATCTCAAAACCAGAAACTTGAGGCTACAATTTACTCTTTTTTTATTTTTACTCTACGACTGTTTTTCACCAAGTTACGGCATGTTGAAAATCACTCAAAAATTTTGAATTTTTTTTATATTTCTTAATTTTTTTGACCAGTATAAATATGGGAAGTAAAATTTTATATTGAATCTGTCATGTACTTGTGAGTGATCCAAAGACAAAAGTAATACGTAAAAAATTTTATGATTGCTAATTAAAAATAGGTGGAGCCTATTATCTGCACATTTACCAAAATTATTTCTTAAACAACAGTAATAAGTTATAAACCTTTGTTAAACCATGTATGTTACTAATTGATTTAGTTTTTTTTCCAGGTTTAGGAGTCCGCCGTCGAAGATTGCCACTATTGGTGGGTGATAATGTGCCAATACTATCAGTCGTAGACCAATCTCGTCCACCAAATACTCTAATTGCATCAGCTGTAGTTGGTTCGACACAGCCTTCCTCAAAATATAATTGAAGATATTTTTCTTTCAGCCACCGAGATCGTCTATCCGTTAATTGTTGCTGACGTTTTAAACCTCGCAGAATCCAACAAAGACCCATGTACCACAGTCTATTTATAAAACAATAAAATAAAGAACAAACATAATTAAACATATGAAAAAGAATAAAGATTAAATAGAAAAATACATTGGTGTTAAAATGTATTGTTCATTATATTAACGGATTTTATACGTACTTGCTTAAAGCAGGCGGACCGAGAAAAAAAATGATCCGATTATCAGATAGACTTGAACCATACATCAGGCCGATACAAGAGTCAGAACCGGGGAGGCCGTATCTTTTACAGATACCACGCAGTTCTACTTCTCTATCTTTATCACAACAGCCAATAATAACTTCTTTTACAGAATTTAGATCCAAGTAACCTTCTTCTAAACTAATAGAAGCACATTCCGTCTGGAGAGATGTATATTTTGAGATAAGAATTGGTGGTACAGACTCTTCAGGATTTACTGTTAATGAAAATTCGGATGAAATTCCACCGAATCCGGGTGTTTTTAATGGACTCCATGTTGGTTTTTCCCATACTAATGTCCCACAAGCACGATCAACGCGTGCGTACACTAGTGTCGTTCGTGAACCCCCAGCTCCTTCATAATCCCAATGAACTAATGTCGTACCATGATGAAGAACCTAACATAAGAGAGAACAAAGTTCATAATTGATCATTGAGTCTTATAATGAGTACCCTTCAAGGAAACTAATTCAATAAATCATATATTAAGATAAATGTTTTGTATTCAAGTAGTCTACATCGCAAAAAACTGTGTTTTCCTCCGAATTACGCTGTGTACTTGGCCTATCCGCACTTGAATCAACTGAATTTAAATTGATTCAAAAACATGGAAATTGAAACGTGTTTATAGGGAGGTATGACTAAAGACTACGGTTTTCAGCTTATTATTGAAATATTTCTTTCAAAAACGATGTATTTAATTGAATGAAATGTGAGATCACGGTAAAAAATGAGACATGGAGCTGGTCGTCTATGTATGTGATAAGAACACTTATGAATTTTAGAAAAATACTGTTTTCAGTTGATGGAAACTATTGATTTCTTTCAATTGATTTTGCAAATGTTGATTAAAAAAGTTTTATGCAATTATCTTACTTTTGATATTCCTCAATATATTCTAGTAGCGAGTCAATCATGTGATTTACTCAATAAAAATACAAATGATAACGAAATAATAGGATATTTTCCGGCAACAATGAACTATGCTGATTGAATTTTATTTCATTTTCATATGACGACTTATATATTAGCTGCAATGAACTTTTGTAATTAAAGAAGTTAAATATCCCATTAATTGAGTGTATTCAGTTATTGAATACACCAAAGAAAAAAATTTTACCGAAATTTATTATTTTTTGAATATTCAAGAGCATTAATGGAATAAAAAAATCACTTTTTCTCGACTCCGGGCGGAAAGCGTCGACTTACGTCCCGCTGTAAAAAACGAAGTTGCCGCCTTCCACCTCCGTCGAGGACAAAAATAGTATTTACTCCTTGGGCAGTAAAAAAGAAAGCCTCAGATGACATGTAATTGTTGGCCAAGGCGAAGCCTGATCATACTTGTCCATGCCTGTTCATGCCTGTTCTTGTCTGTTCATGTCTGAAGCATTAAATACGCTCAGGCCTGATCATACTTGTCTATGCCTGTCCATGTCTGATCCAGCCTGGTATATGGGATTAAATTCAAAATCTTAGTTATAATTAAGCATAACTAACTTATAATTATATATAGCTAACGTAGTTATAATTATATCCACTATTAATTTATAATTTCAAAAAAATGATCCTTTTGGCTTTGATCATTGATATTTCAAGTACCAATTATTGCACAGTAAATTCAAGGGTGGCGTTAAAAACTTGAATAAATTCTCTACAAGACCCGTCCATCATTTTTTGGAAAAAACAATTTTTTTTGTTTTTAATATCCTTTAGAAGTAAGTACAGAAAAATGACTTTTTTTCGTTTTTGAGTAACTCAACCGCTACTCTGCAAACATCAATAAAAAAAATATTGTTGCTAGGGACTTTTTAAGCTTAATGTACCCCCAATAATCCTATAAATTTTTAAATTGATCTATCGAGCCATTTTTTTTTTTGGGGTGATCGAACAAAGTTTTGCTAAACTATTAAAGGAACAAGTTTTGTTCCTTTAGTTGTGTAATCATAATCAAAATAACAAAATAATTTTTTTTTTTGCTTTTCTTTCATTTTTGCATTAGTAACTCAGTAAATGTGAGGGAAAGAGAAAAAAAAAACTCAAAATTTCCAAAAAATGTCAAAAAAAATCAAAGAATTAAAAAAAACTGAAACTCGTCTTTTGAGGAGAAAATTTTTCGTTTATTTCCCTTAACTTCACATTTACTGAGTTACCAATGCAAAAACGAAAGAAAAGTAAAAAACAAATCTGGGCGTCGGTTGGCCCTGCGGGCCAGCCCCAAAACTTCCCGCTGTTTCCGACCTCAAAGAGCTCGAAAACATTAGTGTAGATATATTTTTGAGCTCGAAAATTGCTATCACACGCAATTGTAATTTTGCGATCTTTTCAAGCTCTACCAAGTTACCTGTTATGCTGAAGTTTGAAAATTTAAGAATCGCAAATCATTAATGACGCGATTTTTAAAATTTAATTCTTGATTATGTTTAATAAAATGAGTTTATTGAGGCAGAAGTCAATGTCAGCGATCAAAATCAAGATTTAAATGAGTTTTGACTCATGTAAGAAACAATAAAATATGAAATATCTGAAAAAAATATTAGAAGCTACGTTTTATCGATTTTATTGTTGATAATATGATTTAAACTAAAAACCAAGTTCGATGACATTATATGATCGAAAGAAACCATAAAAAAGATGAGTTGGTATGGTTTCAGATACATTTTAGTAGGTTATATTATGATTTATCTGGAAAAAATAATATTTTATGTTATTTTAACTTTATAACTTTTCAACGCCGATATCTTTCGGACTAATTAAGCGATTTTGACGTTTGAGGCAGCAATCGACGTATTGTATTGAGTTCTAGAACTAATCAAATTTTGGAATTGTTTGGTTGAGTTATTTCAAAGATATTTGCAAATGACTGTTTTTGACCATTTCTTTCTCCCGCGATATCTCTCGAATAAATTAACCGATTGAGATGGCTAAGGTGGCAATCGACGATTATGATTACACAACTAACGGAACAAAACTTGTTCCTTTAATTGTTTAGCAAAACTTTGTTCGATCACCCAAAAAAAAAAAAAAATGGCTCGATAGGTCAATTTAAAAATTTATAGGATTATTGGGGGTACATTAAGCTAAAAAAGCCCCTAGCAACAGTAGTTTTTTTCGATATTTGCAGAGTAGCGGTTGATTTACTAAAAAACGAAAAAAAGTCATTTTTCTGTACTTACTTCTAAAGGATATTACAAAAAAAAAATTGTTTTTTCTAAAAAATGATGGACGGGTCTTGTAGAGAATTTATTCAAGTTTTTAACGCCACCCTTAAATTCACCGTGCAATAATTGGTACTTGAAATATCAATGATCAAAGCCAAAATGATCATTTTTTGTTTGAACGCTTATGTCTCTGCGACAAATTGTCCTACGAGGTTAAAAAAAAAGCCAAACTGAAGATCAATAAATTTGTCGAATGACCTACGCAATGGTTTAGTTGACAAAATTTTTCCACGGTCCGTAGGCTCTTTGGGAAAAAAAAAAAAAATTTAGAAATTTTTTGTCTTGCGGTATTTCTCATGTTAGCGTAGTAAACAGACCTTTTAAAAAATTTTGATAAGAATGCACCGAAACTAGAGATTTCAAGCTATAAAATGCTTTTTTTAATATCTCGATACGATGATTTTTCACAAAGTTACAGCCTTCCAAAAATTACAAAAAAATTTATAAAATTTTTCTGTTCCTTCAATTTATTGCGTTAGTGTATATATGCCCAAGACTAAGCTTAAAAAAAATTATTTTTATTTATTAACAGGGTGGCAACAAAGAAATGATTTCAATATTTCTTGATATTTACCGGTTTCCCAGTAAAATTTTTCACATTTTTCCATGATTTAGAAATTTTTTTTGTCTCATTTAAATATTCAAAGTTTTTATTACATTTTCATTTTCAATAATTAATTTAGATGATTAAATGATGCGAGAAACCATAAAAAATGAATTAATATTGCCTAATTTGATTATTCGATGTATAAGATTTATAAGTTAAAATATTTAATAAGAAATTTTATGATTTGAATAAATTTAAAATACACTGGTTACAAAAATTAAAGGATACTAAAATAATTTTAAATTTTTTAGCAACCTTTAATAGTTTGTAACTCGAAGGAAAATGGTCGTACAAGAAAAACACAAAGACAAACTGTATCTTCAAGTGTCTAGTTTTCTAATCTGGTCTTTAAATTTTGTTATTATGCACCGTTCCATGGCAATTAACTATCAATCATAATTATCGAAAAAAATTTATTGAAGCTCGAAGACTGTTTTTAAGTGTAAAAACTTAGTAAATTTTTTTTTCGGTAGTTTTCTTAGGATTACTTCGGAACTGCACATAATAAAAAAATTTAAAGATCAGATCGGAAAACTGGACCCTTGAAGCTACAATTTGCCGTTTTTGTTTTTGTTGTACGACTATTTTCTTTCGAGTTACAACCTGTTGAAAATCACTTTAAAATTTGAAATTTTTTTAATATTCCCTAACATTTATAATTAGTGTATTATTAAAAATTTTTTTAATTTTGAACTGTCGCAATTCAATTCCCGGATACTTTTCGAAATTCCCTACATTTCCATGATATTTCCCGGTTGCATTAAATTACCTGACAATTCCCGATATTTCCGGTTTTCCCAGTATGTGGCCACCTTGATTATTGAAATTGTGATAATATGATGTTCTCTTTATTTTTTGTAATAGTTTTAAAATCAATTCATGCAGCTTTTTGAAAAAAGGTATTCGATTGTTTTTTTTTCTTCCATAATCTTGAAGAATGTCAGTTTTGAACTTTATTAATTTGATCGAATTACAAGATGAAAGAGATAAAATTCGACTCGGATATTCCTAAACTGTTTTCCGATAAAAAACACATGGTCGTTTTCAGTACTGTTTTTAATATTTAGAAAAAAAATATAGTGTAAAAATTCATTTGTTTACAACAAATTTTTTGTTGAATATACATATAAAAAATTATTAATAAATTATTATTATTTCATAATACAAGAGAAAATGATAAATTATGATTTTAAAAAAAAATAGTTACTTAATATTAAGCAAGAAAAAAAATTGTTAATTAGTAAATGCGCTTTTTAGCAATAAAAAAACTTTTTTAAGGAACGATTTTTTTCATCAAGCATCTTATTCCCAAAAAAAAAATTTGTTAAAATCTTATTCACAATGTATTTGTTTATAACAATTATTTGAACAATGTAAGTAAGAAATTTTTTAAAATGATTTTAATGTAGCTTTCAGCAATGAACAAACAAAATAATCGAAAAAATAAAAAATACAATTTCTTGATTTTTTTATTTACATTTTTAATTTTTCAATTCCTTAGATTGTGAATAAAAAAAAGAAAATCGTAGTTTTTTAATTTTTCCAACGGTGATTTTTTCTAAACTCTTTCAAGAATAGCTTCAAGAAAAGAAAAAATCCTGGATTCTTAATTTAGAAATAATCAGGGTTTTTATATGAACTTTCAACGAGTAAAAATGAACTAAACAACAAAAGCATAGTTAATTGAAAAATTAGGGTAAAAATTTGTTTTTGGTGGATTATTATTAATTCATGTGTTTAGAAGGTACCAATTTCTTTTTATTTCTGAATATTTATATTTAATCGGTTAAAATAATTTTTTTCGATTATGCTATTGATTCTATTAACGCGCTTGCATGCACCGCTACCCGTTTTTGGTCCCATTTTCACCGCTAAATTGAATAAAAAAATCTGGGCATCGGTTGGTCAAGTGGGCCAACCCCGTAACTTCCCGCTGTTTTCGAGCTTTAAGATCTCGAAAACATGAGTATAAATACGATGGTGGGTTAAAAAAATCGAATAATTTATTTTTGACTTTTTGATCGATCTGACAGTTTTCAAAATATCCAAAAAAAACGAAAAAAAAAAATTTTTTTTTTTTCTTATTTCTTAAATATCTCAGAGACTATTTGACTAAATGATCTAAAATTTTCTGAAAATCTAAGTTGAGAAGAAATCGTTTGAATGCAGCAAAAAAATGTAAATCGGTTTATTCATTAAAAAGATATGAGAGGTTTACACACGCACACACACATACACACATTGCTCTGAAAATGTCTGAGTAGCATCCTTGCACCTTCAAACGTCAACATATGATGAAAACCCGATTTTTGAAAATCAGGGTGAAACCAATAACTTCCCGAATTTTTTGAAAACCGTCGATTTTCTTAGCGGGAAGTTAAAAATTATAAATATTGTCGGTACAGTTCGGGGAGGCAGGACTTTTTTGTGAATTTCCTGCTCTTTAAGGATCTGTATTCATATTTTTGATATCTCAAAGAGTTTTTGAACTATTTGCAAAAAACCAAACCTTTTTTTTTTTTTACTAAATTGTTTATAACTTAAAATTTTTGCCTGCACCAAATTTCCACTTTCACATTTTTTATTGATGCCATTTCGAATCAAATCGGACCTTAATCATAATTTTCGGTAGTCTTGAACAGGTTTTCGTCAAAAAGGCACTTGTTGATAATACGAATATGTTTATATACGTAAATACTGTAACTTACATGAGACAACAACTCATTGAACATACAAACGGGAATATGATAAATTCTATTATTTTCTCATAAAATTCAATTATTAATGACAGGATCATTTTCTCATGCGTTCTCATTAGAACAAAAATTTTGCGAATTTTATTATTTTCTCATAGATTCCAGTTGTAAGTGACGAGATCATTTCTTTATACATTCTCATCCAAATAGAAATTTTGTAAATTTTATTATTTTCTCATAGAATTCCATCATTAGTGACGGAATAATTTCCTCATACATTCTCGTCTAAATAGAAATCTTGTAAATTTTATTATTTTCTTATAGTTCCCTATAAATCCCGTGAATATTTTATCTCGTCCAACCTTATAAAAACTCAATTTTTATAACCATTTGTATTTTCCGACAGATTCTTATAAAAAATCCCTTCTCAGAATCTATGAGAAAATAATTTTTTTAAATAACTCCTATACAATCTCATAAAATTCAGTGAGTTCTATGAGAAGAGGACTTTCGCTTCCCATAGAACTCATTCATTCTCATAAATTTCCATGAGAACTTATTATATAAAAAGCTATTGGATCTTATGAGATTTTTTGAGTAGGGGTATTAAGCCCTGCTTGTACATTTTACTTAACCGCACTTGTACGCTAAATAGCCTACGTAGCGAATTTTTTTATAATGAAAATTTAAGTCTCTTTTGGATTCATTTCTGGTATAGTAGAAATTGAATACTATTTCGGTATGTTTTATGAATTACACCCAATCCATACCCAGATTATATATATATACTCAAATCATCCTATGTTTTAGATACATTCTTGAAATTTCCATATTTACATGATACTGAAAAAATATCCATTACAAGCACGATTTATACTCAAATTATACTAAAATCAGAAAGTATAAGGATAATATATTTCTGTATAAGTCTTTACTTGTGAAAAAAAAAAAATGTTTCTTTAAAGTTTGAAGTAAATAAGTTTATTGAATACATAAAAATTTAGAAAAATATTCTTTTAACTAAGCATTTAGCATTATAATACTTTTTAGTCGTAAATAGTTCAAATAATCATTTTTATAATAATTTACTTATTGATTTAATTATTTACTTATTCTATGATTTTTTTTTTAATAATAAAATTATTTCAGTTCTAAAGGAAATATTCCTACTTATGTTTAATGCTCTGTAAAAAATCACCAAGGTAAGTCCAAGCGGCGTACGTGTTAAAATCAGCGGTGTTAAATTTCAACACCAAAAGCGGTGTAAAAATAACGTCGCCGCCGGTGTAAATATTCTTTAACGGTGTTAAAATATTTTATTTTGTGAATATTTTTGCTTACTCGATCACTATACTTTTAATAAATGATATTTCTTATTAATTTTCATAAAGAACTGACATTTCTTGTATTTTATAATCTTTAAAGTTAATTCTTCAAGCGGACGCAGTTTACCCCGCTTTGACACTGGTTACCCTGCTTTTACACCGATATTATTCCGCTTTTACACTGGTTCTACTCCGTTTTTACACTGGTTACCTTGCTTTAACACCGGTGAATTACTCCTCCTACAACGGTGTAATTTCATTATTACACCGAGCGAAGTTAAAATGAGTCCATTTTCATAGCTCTTTTTACAGTGTAGACACACAATTATCATCAATTTATTGTTTATTTGATTCTATTGCTTTGACAGTATAGATAGTTAATACAAACATAATGCACATGAAACAACCACAAACGATAGATAAGAACAAAATTGTTCATTTCGTCAAGACCTGTAACAGCGTCAAGAGTACCTCACGATACTCTCAAGCAATAGGTCACAAGTTCGAAACCTCAGTCCATTAGTACGTAGCATAAAAAATACATAAATAAATTATGCAACTAATATATTTAAATACATTGAATTTATCGATATCTGAGAAATTTTATTTTTTTTTCTCAGTATAACTTTGGTACACTGTTAAAAATTTCTATGGTAATTTTACAAAAAATGCGTTGGAAGTCGATTGCCAATGTAGTTTTGTAATTTAATAAAAGAGGCGTTGTAATTTTATGAAACATTTTTTACTATTTTTGTTTTGGAAAATTCCAAAGCAAGAGTATTAATGTTACTAAACAGATAATAAAATCTGACTTGTCAATTTCATTTGACGAATGTTGTAATTTTTTAAAATAACTCAATTGACAATTATTTGTAAAATCAAAATCCGTAGCTGTTTTAATACAAAACTTTCAAAAGATCATACGTGTTGTAAAATTGCAATGCCCAGTATTGAAAATTTCTATCGTAATTTCACAAAACATTTTCTACTGTATTTGCCTTGGAATATTGCAAAGTAGTCATAGTAATATTACAAAACGTTTTTCGAGAGTTAGTCTATTATTTTACATTGTCAGTTTTGGAATTTTACAAAATATATGAAGCTCTGTTAGATTAATAACATTACAAAACAGTTTAGTCATTTTACAAACAATTTTCGATCAGTCGGTTTTGGAAAGTTACAATATCTCATTTGAGTTTTACAACACATATAATGGCTTTCTTTGAAGTAATTTTACAATATACACTTATCCAAAGAATTAAAGGAACAATAGAATTTTATAAAATTTTTAGCAATTTTTGGAAGTCTGTATTTTCGTGAAAAATGATCGTATCGAAAAAATAAAAAATGCAAATTAAAGCTTGAAATCGCTAGTTTAACCCTAGACTGGTCAACAAACGCGACCTAACGACTTTAGTCAAGTGATGAGGGAATCGCCGCAATGCTTTTGAGAGTGCGACGTTGCCTGATCGCTCTGGCTGTTAACTATTGGTGTATTATTTCCGGCGGGAATATTGTAAATAATTCGAACATAAAAAAAAATTTTCAACTTTATTTTTTTTAATTTTAAACTCTGTTTAAAACAATTAGTTATTTAAACAAAGTTAACAAGCTTATTTTTAAATTAAATTTAGCTAGTATTGAATTTTATTTAACTTAAAAAAAACTCAACTACTTTTTTTATAAATAACAATATCACGTAAGCATAGGTTAATGTCTTCGGCAATAGATATAAATATTTTAATAGTGGACAGAAAAGAATGATTTAATAAATTTATTATAAATTAAATCAAGAAACAAATTAAAAAATTATTTTCTTAGTGACCGAGTCTTTCAAAATGTTTATTACTAAAAGTAAATATTTGCCGCCACCTAACCTTTTGAACACAATAACAGCCGGTAACAGTTTGCGCATGAACATTAGAGGTAGGGAAGAGGGGACATACACCAAAGATGGCAACGCCGCAAGTGAAAATCTACTAACGACTCTGGTCAAGTGATGAAAACCGTCCCGCAAATCCGTCACTTTTTTTTTTAGAATTTTTTAACTTCCCGCTTAGAAAATCGATGATTTTCAAAAATTTCGGGAAGTTATTGTTTTCACTCCGATTTTCGAAAATCGAGTTTTTATCAAATGTCGACGTTTTGAGGTCCTATGAAGCTATTCTGACTATTTTTAGAATGATGCCCGAGTGTCTGTATGTGTGTGTGTGTGTGTGTGTGTGTATGTGTGTGAATGGTCTATAACTTTTTAACTAATGAATCGATTTGGATGTTTAAGGCGGCGATTGAAAGAGCTTGTTGGCCGTCAACTTTTCTAAAAATTTCAGATCGTTCGATCAAGTAGACTCGAAAATATTGGCGAATTACGAAAAAAAAAAAATTTTTTTTTTTAGTTTTTTATTGATTTCTCAGAAACGAATTGAACGATCGACTTCAAAATCTAATCAGCTCTAAAACTCAATAGAACGCGTCGAATGCCACCTTAAACATCTCATTCGGTTAATTTGTTCGGGAGATACCATTGGAGAAAGAAATGGTGAAAAACGGTTTTTTTCAAATATCTTCAAGACGGCAGAATCGATCGCTTTTAAATTTTAATCAGCTCTAGAATTCAATGAAACGCGACTTTTGCCACCTCAAACGTCAAAATTGGTTAATTAGTTCAAAAGATATCAGTGTTGAAAAGTTAAAAAAATAAAATTCTATGTTATTTTTTCCAGATAAATCAAAATGTACTGTACTAAAATGTGTCTAAAATCTTACAAACTTTTCCTTTTTATGGTCTCTTTTGATCATCGTATAATGCCGTCAAACTTGTTCTTTAGTTTAAACCATATTATCAACGAAAAAATTGAAAAAACACAGTTTTTAATGGATTTCTCCGATATTTTATATATTATTGCTCTGACCTAAGCCAAAACTCATTCGAATCTTGATTTTGATCACTGACATTGATTTTTGCATCAACATATTTATTTTATTTAACATAATCGGGAATTAAAATTTAAAAACCGCTTGTCCATTAATAATTTTCGATTCTTAAACTTTTAAACTTTAGCATAAAGCATAACTTATTAGAGTTCGAAAAACTCATAAAAAAACAATCGCATGCATTCAGATTTTCAAGCTCGAATATTTAGTCTCATTAATATTTTCGATTTCCTTAAGCTCGAAAACAGCGGGAAGTTGTGGGGCTGGCCCGCAGGGTCAACCGACAGACCGTTTTTTTTTACAGCAACTTTATGTTTTTAAACATGCTGAAAAAAATTGTTAAAATATTCTAAAATGTTTGAAGAACAAAGTCAAATTTTTTCAAACCTTTTTAGTGGAAAATGTAATTGTAATAAAAATAATAAAATCAAGTGCGGCGTCACGCTCATACGTTGACCAGTCTAGGGTTAATGATCTTCCAGCAAAATAATTTTTTGAGCTACGGTTTCCGCGGAATCATAAGAAATAGGTCGAGACAATTTTTCTAAATTTTTTGGTTTTGTTTTTTAGGTCTACGGGGCCGGGAAAATTTTTTTCGAAAAAACGAATTCATTGTTCGTTTAGGAAATGTATTCAGCTACAATTTGCTTTTTTTGTTTCTCCGTACGACAATTTGCTGCTGCCATATCAGCCTTTAAATGAAAAAGGATCCTTTTGTCTTTGATTATCGATATCTCAGTAACTAACGGTCGCACAGTGATTTAAAGGGCAGTTTGAGAAACTTGAATAAACACTCTACAAGCTCCATTTTAGATTTTTTTGAAAAAAATGTTTCTTCATCCTTAATATCAATTTGAAAAACCCACAAAAAATGACGATTTTCTGGATTTTTAGTCAACTCATCGCTACTTTGTAAATATCGATAAAAAAAATATTATTGCCAGGTAATTTTACAGCTTAATGTAGCCCCAAAAACCCTGGAAATTTTCAGATTGATCCATTGAACCGTTTGTCTGGGCCGATTATTTAAAGTTTTATAAAACAATTAACGGAACAAGTTTTGTTCCTTAATTTTTGTAATGATTACCAAAATGAAAAAACTAATTTTTTTCGGATTTTCTTTCATTTTTACGTTAGTTATTCGGTAAATGTAAGGTAATGAGAAAAAATTTTTTTTTTTTTGAAAACGTGATAAAACAAGAATTTTTTAATTTCTTTTTTCTTTACGTTTTATTCGGGTTTTTGTTTGTTTTTTTTTTCGTTTAATATATATTTATATATTATAATATATATCGTTTAATATATATTAATATATTATAATATATATTTCTTCGATTAAGAAATGTTTTCTTAAAGTGAGAAAAGTAAATATTTTGACCGAAAATATAATCAATTATCCGAAGAGTAAAATATTCTTTTTTTAAGAATAATTAATTTTGAATCAAAATTATCTTTAATTTTGGTCAAGAATTCAAAGTCCTCAACTCGATGGTAAGAAATATTTCGGTTTAAGTATTTTGTTGTATTGCGGCAAGTGAACGTAGATGTTTGAACCAACAGCAACTTCGCTCACGGCTCAACACGAAAATTTTCTTGGGAAAGCCAACTGTACTATACTAAAGTGGCGGTAGTGTAGACTCTACATTGTACAATGTGCTTGATGAATATGGGTAAAGTATATGGGTAAAGTAAACGAACGTTGAGAAAATGGTCGGGTAGCATAACTGGTTAAGCTCTCGTGTGATGCCAAATCGGTCTGGGTTTTATTCTTACAATCAACAAACCATTCATTTTTCTCAATTTGTTCATAAATCATTAATCGAGAAAACTTAGTCCTTATCTCGTCTACTGCCGGATTTTGATATTCTCAGTATACGCATACACTTTCCTGCTTTACAACATTTCATATTTATAGTAGCTGAAATTATCTCGAAAATATAGGTTGATATATATTTTTAAGTAGTGTCATTTATTTTCCTGCATCGAGACTACGTTTTTTTTAGTTGAGAAAACAAAAACATCAATTCAAAATATTATTTCTTTAATAAAGAAAGGAATTATGTTCTTTTAAGAAGATATTTGTATTAAATGGAAAGATATGATAGCTTCGGTCAAGTAAATATTTACATTATTCAAGAAAAGTTATTTTATTAAATTAAGAATATCATTTATTCAAATGAAAACTTAAATTTTTTCATTCCTACCCGTCCGGCATCAATGTCAAAAAGACGACATAATGTTATCCAAAAAATGTTACCTTTAAGAGCTCAGAAAAATGTTATCATTTTGATAACTTTATGTTGGGGTCATTTAAAAGAAATCTGAAAGTTTGCAAAATGATAACTATTTATGGCTGTCTCTAGAACATAAAAAAAATAACTTTCTTATGAGACTATTATAACCTCAACTTTCGTCAGGTAATGTCATTGTAACCTATAACTACCAATGATCATAAACATTATTTATCGATTCTGCTTTAAAGTAATTACATATAATTAGTTATTATAATACAATAGCAAAATGTCGAAAAAAAAAATTTTCTTAAATTTGTATACAGGTCAAAAAAAAAACGAATACGTTGTTATATAAATAAATTACATAATTTTGAAAATTCATCTAATGATGAAAGTGAAACAGTAGAAAATAATTCATGCTTTGTGAGTAATAATATATCTTGTGATAAATTGGATGCTGTTGATAATGAAAGAAATATTAATACAGACAATAATATTGATGGCGAAAAAATTAATGAATATGAAATAAGTAATTACAGTTCTGACAGTGAAACTAGTAGCAATTCTGACTCACGTATATTATCGATCTGTAATCAATTTAAAAAAATGTTTTAGTAGCTATCAATGAAACAAGTTTATCATCGAAACTCGCTCAGTGGGTAACTGATTTTAATATATCACGTGAAGCAGCGAATAAACTCCGGAAAATATTAAAAACATCGAACCATAAAGAAATCAGTAATCTGCCTCTTAATTTTCGGATCTTACTTGGTACACAGGAAACACCGATAGTAACTCGTGAAGTTCCTCTTGGTCAATGTTTTCATTACGAATTAAAAAATGCTATGACTGATCAATTGAGAATTATTGATTATTATACTCTACCGGACTTGATTGTCATTAATATTAATATCGATGGGCTGCCGATTGCTAAAAGCTCGACAACTTTATCCCATTCTTGCGCAAATTCATCCCAAAGTTTCTCAGCCATTTGTAATTGGAACATATCATCGATATGACAAACCCAAAAGTGTTGACATTATGATCTTCGTAAACTGATTTCTTTAAGATCTCTAAAAAATGTTATCTTTCTGACGTCTAACCGATGAGCTCTTAAAGATATCCTCAGATGACGCGTAAGAGGCTTTTCTGATATCTCTCTGTTATCTTCGGGATAACTATTTCGGATGTCAGATTAGAAAAATGTTACCTTTAAGAGCTCTGTATGTCATCTTTCTGCCGAACGGTTATAAACCGTTGTCTTGAGTCGATAATGTAGTTTTCTCAAACTGAGACTAAATATCCTTCTGCCATGCAAAAAAAGTTCTTGATTTGAGGTAATGATATCCCGTGAAAAATGAATTATACATGGCCATGCATGGCCGTATATGGCTCATACATGGAGCATATATGACCATGCATGAAGCATATATGGCCATGCATGAAGCATATATGGCCATGCATGACCATATATGCTCCATGTATGATTCATTTTTCACCAGAATGCACGCCATGAACGCTCGTCTTGTAATAAATGAATCATACTTGACCATGCATAGGTGTATATGGTTCATATATGGTCATACGTGGGCATACAAACTTTTTCTATACAGTCATGCATGGCCATATGCAGTCATCCAAAACCATGTATGGCCATACATGGCCTTGTATGGTTCGTATATGACCATGTATGACTGTATTAAAAAAGTTGGTAGGTCTATGAATGGTCATATATGCTCTATGTATGGCCATGTATGATTCATTTTTCACCGGAATGCACGCTTCGAATGCTCGTCCTGTGATAAATGAATCATACGTGGGCATACACACTTCTTCAATACAGTCATGCATGGCCATGTATGATTAATTTTTCGACTAATACAATTACTTATAAACAGGATGTTGCAGTGTTAAAAAAATAAGAAATTTTTTTGATATCCCTAACAGCATATTGATGATTATATTATGCTTTTTCGAAAGTGATTATATTCTTTGAACGTTAAGAAGCACTACTAAACTTTGTTGTAACTGTCAGTCGCATAGCCTAGTCGTCAAAGCATCAGTCTCTCGTACGGAAGGTCCCGGGTTCGAATCCTACTAAGCGGGTGTGGTTGTTAATAAGTCTAGCGTTTTTTCTCTGGATTAAAAATTTCCATTTCGATTAGGAATTCAATTTTTCGCATATCTGATAATCTCTGCGTCGCCAAAATAATAAAAAAAAAAAAAGAAAAAAAAATTAAATTTTTTTTTTTAAATTTAGTTAAAATTTCTATACATAGCCATGTATGACCGTATCAAGCCATGTATGGTCATATATGGTCATACATGGCCATATATGGCCATGTCTGGCCAATTTTCATACATGGCCATGCATAGAGCATTCATAAATGGCCATGTATGATTAATTTTTCACGGGATATATTATGACAATTTGCTATATTCACCGAATAAGACAGGAAATCATCTTATGTTGATAGTTTTTTAATTTTTTTTTACTTAGTTAGAATCAAAATAAACTTGATTTCAAATAAATATGCTCAAATCAAGATTATTTAATTTGAATTGAAATTGAATTATTCTTAATTCAATATTTTTATAATATTAGTCGAAGAAAATTTTCTGGAATTAAAAAAACGCAATTACTCAGTCTAAGAATAAAAAAATGAAGGCAAAAATTATCTTGGGCCAAGTCAACCATTTTTATTGTGTATTTATACATTTGCTCAAAAAAATTCTATATAATTAGATAAAATTTTATATAATTTTATATAATTACATATAATTTTATGTAATTTTTTATTATTTTTTTTTTTGGAATACAAAGGAAAATATACAATATATACAGAGTTTGAAATACTGTAGTACTTTTCCTACAATAAAATTAGTAGATGTAAGCATCAATGTCTAGTAGATAGTTAAAAAATGTGCTAAAAAATTGAAGACAAGTCAATGTAATAATTAAGTTAAGTTTAACAGATAATTGAAAGGCACAGCGTGGTCTTATAACGATTCCGTATCATGAAGAGTAGGCAGTGAAATTGGAGTTGGAGATGCACGAGGTCTTGATTGGATAGTTTATTAATTCTCATCATTGTCCACCAGTGGGATCGAAGTCAGCAGTTTCTCTCTCAGTACAAGGCTTTCCATCACAAAGTGTGCGAGAGCTTTCGTGCTGCAGGCAGTGTCCAGAGAGAGCTCTTGAGCCGTATCTAGATTCGGGCCCAACGTGGTCAGGTATTTATTACGAAGAGATTGATATCTGGGACAGGATGACAGGAAGTGAGAGGTTGTTTCCAATTCATCAAGCTCACAGACTCGACAGGGGGACCTCGGAGAGAGTCTGTAAGTAATTCCATTGAATGTTAGGTTACAGGCATATTTTGTTGCCAATCTAAGCTGGGCCTTGATGTTCAGCGCGTAATAAGGGCAGCGTTTGAGGCATTTAGCAGGGCCTTCGTAGGGCCGTTGGATTGGAATTTGGCAGCTATTGGAGCTGCTGTAGTGTTCATAATCAGCATCTCGGTGACTTTTGGTGAAGCTTGACACGACCTCCTGCCTTCTAGATTCCAGTGTCTCTGAAGAAAGCGAATTAAACAGACTGTCATGTGCACAAGCCTTCAGTAGGCATTTGAGTGCCGAGACCCAGTTTCCAGGGTATTTGTTCTTCAGCCCATGCTGATTCTCGACTCTGGACAGTTCGAGTAGGCGGAAAAAGCAGATCTTGGGCAAACGGTCATCACTTAGTTTTAGTACCTTAGAGGCCCATCTGATTGCAGCGTCCAAGACCTGAACAGCAAGGGGAGAAACTCCCACTTCGATTCAAACTGCATAGCCTGGAGTGCAAGCTGGGAACTGCAGGAGCTTCTTGAAGAATTGCACTTGAGCTTTTTCCATTGTATCGGTAGAAGCGAGGCCCCAGATACCAGCCAGATAGAGTAGAGTAGAGCGAACGATGGCATCGTATATTTTTACTTTTCCCGCCCATGAGTCAGTACTCAGTCTAGATAGGACGCCAAGAGCAGTCCCAGCAGCACGTTTAGTTTTGTTAACAGCTTCCTCGGCGGCGCCTCGTCCAGTGGCGGTGGAGTTGAATGGAATCCCAAGATACATATAGGTATTGGTGACTTCAACTGGGGAGTCCTTGTCGGTAAAAGTTTTCCGAAATTTTTTCCTGAGGCCGCCTTTGGCAAACGGCACTATCTTGGTTTTGGACGTGTTCACCTCTAAGCCATTTTGGTCACAATATTCTCCCAGAATTCGTAGGGCTTTGTGTACGTCCACTAGTCATCTAGTGAGGATGACAAGGTCATCTGCATATAAAAGCATTGGTAAGTCAACTTTGTTGGTGAGTTGTAGGCCAGAGTGGTCACGCTGCCTAAAGAAGGAGGCTATATCGGAGATATAAATTATAAATAAGAGGGGGCTGAGAATCTCGCCCTGCAGCACTCCTGTGGTAACGTCTACGAGGTTGGAGAAGTCTCCGTTGACTCGAACGCGCATCGTAGTTTTTGCGTATGGATTTCGGATGACTTTTATCATTTTTCCACTGACACCTTAATTATTAAGTTTCGCCCAGAGCAAGTCGTGAGGGAATGAGTCGAATGCTCTTCTGCAATCCACGAAAAGCCCTAAACAAGAAGCACCGGGTTGTCTTAAGTGGATTTTCAAGGCAGATTGCAGGACGAACGCGTTGTTATGGTACCCTCTGGACTTCCTAAAGCCAGCTTGCTCCTCGGGTATTAGATTGAGGTTCGTTGCCCACATCATGAGTCTGTCATAAGGAATAGCTGTGAATACTTTTGCAATACAGTTGACTAGGGCAATACCCCTGTTATTATGTGGGTCGCTCGTGTCACCTTTTTTATGAATCATCGTAAGGATGACTTCAGACCAGGAGTCCGGGGGGACACCTGTCTCAATGATGAAATTGAACATGGCTTTAAATATAAGATCCAATTTGAAGGAAGGTGCTTGAGGAATTTATTAGAGACCCCATCGCATCCAGGTGCCTTCCCAGTTTTCAGTTTCTCGAGACTTTTAGCCACCTCCTCATATGAAATTGGTAGGTCAATTTCAGGCGATTCATTGTTAAGGCTGAGGGTCTCGTAGAGCATGGAGCGTGGTGGGTAAACATCGCTGTAAAACCTGTCCCAGACCTCAACCGAGAGTGGGATACGTAGACCGATATGCGTTTTGCGGAGTGTACCACTGTCCAGAATCTGGAGGTATCATTGACAGCGGCGAAATCATTCGTGATTCTCTTCCTATACTTTTTCTTCTTTTTGTTAGTAACATTGTGAAATATTTTTTTAAGCTGCAGGAACTCATTATTAGCATGGGGGTCTGAGAATTTTAGTCTCCGACAAGTGTTGTGTGTCTGTGACAAGCGAAACTTGAGTTGAGAGCACTCTTTGTCGAACCAAGGCTTATGCTTGTTGGTAATGCGTTTACCTTGAGCGTTTCTTAGCATCCCCGAGGTTTCAGTAGCTTGTTGAATAGCGTCAAGGAGATCCTTGTTGAGAGAGTTGGCGTTTGGAGCGGTACTGTTGTACTATACCAAGGGTGACCATCTCATAATGTTCGGGAGCAGCTTCTTGGTTCCATTTAGGGCGAGGCGTTGGACGAGAAGGTGCGGTCTGTAGGGCTTGAGGCTGTCTGGCGTTATTAGTTGCGAGTTTGAGCCTTATCGGATAGTGGTCCGAGCAGTATAGACTTTGATCAACTCTGAAATCCGTTATTAAGTCGACTCCAGCGAGGTTTACCCAGGCCAAATCTACAACGCTCAGGCCTTGTGGGCCAAAGAAGGTGAAATTGCCACTTGTGTCGGGGTGACACCTTCCATTAATCAGCACAAAGCCGTGTTCTTCCATGAAGTTGTTTAACCGGATACCTCTCGGGGTAATTTTTTTGTCCATATATTTTCTGAAAGTGCTAATACGTGGGCCTTCTATGCACTCTATGTCAACTTCATTCAGCAACCCCAAACGAGCGTTGAAATCGCCACCTATGACAAATACATCAAAGACAGTGGATAGCAATATATCATCTAAGACTAGGTTTAGTTCTTCTAGTACAGAACCTAGATTACAACTTGGGTTAAAGTAAATAGATGCTGTGATAACTTTTACCTCATTTAGAGTGACAAAAAAAATTAGCCACCAGCGTGACGATGATAATATACGATGCTGCAGGTCATTGTTCATGAGAGAAACTAGGCCTCTTCTTGGTCGTCCCAGAGTTTTGTCCTTTATAGCTGGAAGCCATATTTTATTGAAGGAGTTTAGCACAGAGGGTAGAGAAGTTTTTCTTTCAGTGCGCCAAGTCTCTGAGATGTTGATAATAGTCCCCTCTTTGAAATTTAGTAGAATTTCAGGTTCAGGGAGACCTCGCGCATTCCAAAATACTATTGACGTGTCGGTTTGGCCAGGTCCAGTTTTTTGAACGAGGCTGCCGATGTTCTGGATTGGGCTTCATTGAGTGTTTGTTGCCGGATAAGCCACGTGAGCCACCGTTATGTGGGATGGTATTAATGTTAGCACCTTGGCAGCGTTGCCTGTTTAGTTGCGACTTACTAGAGGAGCAGTTAGAAGGGGTGATGTCTTGAACCGATGATGCGTGGTTCTCATTTCCACGCTGGCCGTTCTGCTGCGTATGCCTAAACGTGAATGGATACGAGGAGTTAGTGGGCAGGTAATTAGTCTCTTGGCGACGTTGACCGCTTGATAAGGAGCCACCAAACTCGAATGAAGTCGTGACACACTGAGAAAAAGTGTTGTCATTGGACTTACTACTCAAGCTATCTGGAGGGATCTGATGAGAACTTTTGTATACCTCCCAGGCATGACATGTGCCGTCAATCTGGATAGTGCGATGGCCTTGCTTGACATTTTTTCCAGCTTCTCTCAATCGTTTGGCTTTCAATCTGGTTTCATGTGCCATTACAACGTCGGCAGGTGTTTTATCGTGGTCAATAAAGACCGAGTTTAGAAGAACGGAGCGTTTCTTTGTCATGATATCTTTCTTGATTTGAAGGTCATTCAAAGTACATCGAATCACGTTGAGATCTTCCCCTATAAAATCAGCTTGTGTTATTACGTTGTTCTTGTTAAAAGGTTGAGCAAGCAGCTAGGAAGCCAGGTCCAGGGCTGATGAGGTAGAGGACGTTCGTGCAAGCCCACGAATTATAATATTAATTCTTCTTCTTTGACTTTCCAATTCGTTGATGGTGGACTTGACCAAGTCAATTTCTAGCTTTCGGAGGTCCGGAAGCAATGTATCCGAGTTGCTTTGTTTTTTCTCGATAGCATGGAACCTGGCCTTAATTTTATTAATCTCCTCATGTAGATAGGAGGTTTCACAGGCAAGCTCCTCAGAGATCTGGTCTACCCTTGAGGACAGTTTGTCTGTTTCTCTTGTAATCTGTGCGAGGACCTCTGCCTTGAATTTGGCTGTGTCCTGTTTATCTTCTTCCCTCCATATCATAAGCTAATTTAATAGATCCTGGAGTGAATTAACTAACGGGATAGGGTGCTGGAAGAGAGTATCAGCTGTTCGAGCAGGCATGGATTGATCATGAGGACCAAACGAAAGCTGTGGCTGATTAAGGCTTGTGTTTTTTTGGTAAGGTGAAAGGCATCGTTGCCGCCATCTGGCTCTTTTCTTTTTGTAAATTTAGTAAGCGTCGTTTGTGACTTGTCAGTACTCTTTGCGAGAAGTTCCGCGTTGGTTGGTCTGCCTATGTGGGCCTTGATAGTTATACCCTGAAATATTGGTTGAGAGCCAGACATTGTGGTATCCACCACTGTACTACTTAATTCAAAGTCCGTATCGCTAAATTCCTCAGAGGTGTCAATCTACTGTGAAGAGAGGTTATTGTCAATCATAACGGAGTAAGAGTCTTCTTGGGTTTGGTGTTTATTGTTATTGTTGTTGTAGTCACCTGTCAGTAGCTGAGCGCCATCTGCAGAGTGAATAAGAATTTCGGGAGTTTGTGTAGTTTCAGCCATTCTTAATGGTAATTGACCGACGGAGATTGAGAAGTTTAAATCAATGAGCACTGGAGCTTGCGTCACTTAACCTCACTTTGTATAGCGTGGGTAGCTCGTATTTTTTTAAGGAAAATTACAATAAAAATGATATTGACACCCATGATTAATTGTTCTGCGACAGCAGAAAAGTATTTTGCAGTAATAGGGACACTTTTGGAATTTAATAGTAGGCGAGTATAAATAGTATTACTCCAGACACTCAACACGACAACACACACGAGGCGCACAGCACCACTACCATCACATGCTAATTTTATGTAATTTTATATAATTATATAAAATTTTATACAATAGAGTTCTAAAAAATTACATCAAATGGCAATTTCTGAGTGAACATCAAGCTGCGCGGGTGTGTGAATCATAATATTTTGTGAAATAATTTAGATACGACCAAACAACGTAAGATTATTTGTAAAAACCGCATAATAGTTTATAAAATAAAGTCTATAAAATTTTTTTAATTTATTACCCCATTCTTAAATGTTATAAAGAAAAACTTTTTTTTAAATTCTTGGAAATTGACTAAGAAAACCCAAAGCGAGATGGCAGACAAAAAATTTTGAAGTTCCAACAATGAATTAATTTATAAAAATCTGAGATATAAAATTAAAAAAGTCTTAGTTAAGTTTAAAAGATTTTAACTTCTCATTTTTTTTTAATTTGTCACAAGAAGGAATTATTGGCCCGCTATTAGAGGGTATACCGCTATTGGTCTCTTTACCCTATAAACAAAACATAATTGAATACTATATAAATAATAGAATCAATCACATATCAATGTCTTTCATTTTCTAAAGTTCATTTTGATCCAAACAAATATATACAATAAACTTAACTTTCCACGTGTGTGATTCAGCATAATGGTCAACACATCAGACTCCGAATCAGAAGGTCTTGGGTTCGAGCCCATAACTTGGCAAGGTTTTTTTTTAATTTTTTTCATGGCAGTTATTGGTTATTTATGAATCATTATATAAAATTATACATAATTAAATATGGCCAAAACTCATAAATAATTTTATATAGTGATTCATATGTAATTTTATACAATCATATATAATTTTTTTCCCAGGTATTGTAAATTATGTTTATAGTTCCTTATGTCATACTCTGTATATTTTTTGTTTTGTTAGAAAAAATGAATAAATAAAATAAAAAACAATGAAAGTCGTTAATTTACATTACCATAATTTTAACTTTTATAATTTGTAATTAATATTCATGTTCATTGTAACTCTGAACATATACTAAATTATTTCGAAGTTCCCGAACACTTAGAAAAATTTCGAGTCATTTGAAAATTTTAGAATAATTCGCGAATAGTTCGAACAATTCGCGAATTATCGGAATATCACTGGATTTTCTATTGTTTCCAATTTGAATTCCACTACATCGTGCATTCCCTGATTAAAAGAAACGATTCGAAACGATTCCCAATGTTAAACTTCCATAAGAATGTCGATTCAAAAGTATTTAACGTATTCATAAGTATTAAAAAGCATTTAAAATTTTTTTTTTCAAATCGTTTCAAATCATTTCTTCTAATAAGGGTTAAAATATTCTACTTACGAACAATATACTTTTTGATCGAAAATCAATTATCTGGAGCAAATAATTGCTCGACTTTAATGTATGGTCATCTCTGTCAGTAACATAAAAAATCTCAGAAATTTTCGAAATTAACTTCTCAAAGTTTTTTTATAGGTAATTTCCAAATATTGCATGTTTAACTTATTTCTTATAAATTTTTCAAACGGAAACTAAAAATTATAAAAACCAAAATGAATAGAAAAGATCTCCTCCCGAGAAAAAATTTTTATATATAATCATACATAATTATATATAACTATACATAATCATATCTAATTATATATAAGTATATATGCTTATATATAAAACTATTTCGAGAAATTTTAATTATATATAATCATATATAACTATACATAATCTTATATATGTATTTATATATAATTATATAGAAATATATATAATTATACATAAGTATATATAATTATGTATGATTATATATAGAGCAATATATAACCATGCCAAATTATACTATAATATTATATATAATGATTGATGACATACATAGTGTTTTTTTTATAATTATTTATAAAACTTTTCTGTTATTGTAAATAAATCTATTATCGAATCAGACATGACTTATCATACTAGTCTGTTGAAAGTTTTTTATTAAATATTATTCTAAGTATTATTAAATAAATATATATATATATATATATATATATATATATATATATATATATATAAATTGTATACAAACTGTGTACAACAATTATAGTGACATTGGCAATACAAATAATTAATATTAACATCAAATTTTTATCAAACTGTATTTATTGTTGCAGTTAGATTTTTACATACATATTTTTCAACTCTTATAAGCTGCATGATTAAATATATTTTTTTAAAATCAATTAACATTAATTCATCACTTTCTTGAACTGGAACAATATGTTCAATTATTGTTTTAGTTTTTTCATGACGAAAAATTCTGGTATGTTTAACTTTAAGACGATGAATAACAATCCATAATTCACCATCAATTTCCGTAAAAAATTTAATTGTTCTATAAATCATAAAGTCATAATCTAATTTGATTTAACATCAAAATTAAGTCGTAAGTCATTAAGTCATTAAGTCATAAGTCATTAAGTCATAAGTCTAATTTGATTAACACAGTGTAACTATTTGTTCGAATTATTTGATAAATGTCTGATGTGTACACTAGTTTGTTTATTTTCACACGAGAATAAATAGCCATATTCGGTATTTCTAAACCTTTAAACTGGAATAAACATTTTTCTGCATGACTGCATTCAAAATTGGTAACTTTATTTCCGAAAATTTCATAATTTTTTGATCTATTCATTAGTACAGAATTTTCTAAATGTTTATTAATACGGTTCTTTAAAAGTTGCACACCTTGCGCAATTTGTACATTATTAACAATTTCTTAGCTAAAATGTTTATTGCCATGAACACATTTTGCGATAAAACCATTATAATTTTCAAACGCAAAAACGGATGTCACACGTAACGGCCCCCATCTTCTTACACAAATCACTAAATGTCCAAGTTGATGGACGCTATATGTTAACTGTCTATCATTATACAGACTTGCCATTTGTGAAACAAATTATTCCAATAAATTATCTGATTCTTCAAGGTCAGATAGTGTTATACTCATTTCAACTAAATTATAAATCGCTTTCACCAACAACAGCCAATGATGAAAGTATTTTTCTGGTAAGTAATTTAAAAGTAATGGTACAGAATAAAAGAAGAGAAAATTGTAAAATTGATACGCTTTATAAAAGTTATACTGTGATAATTTTCTTGGTAATCGAGAAAAGGACTCAGGTGGTCTAATACGTGAAATAAAATCATCAATTTCGTCGATGTTATTTTTAATACTCCAAGGATCTTGTTTATCTAACCAAAGAGTGATAAATTGTTTGATGACGCCAAGTAGAGTCAAGTAGATTCGAGCCTCGAAACTACGCAGACTCAAAATAAGTTTACGGATGACAACAAACTGCCAGAAAAAAAAATACGCCTAAAAAATCTAATAACAAACATCTGGTTGTTAATGACAAGGACCCTGACCTTATTGGGAAAGATTGCTCCGATGACAATGATCCTGACCTCTTTGGAAGAGATTGTCCTGATGCCAAGGTAAATATTATTAATATTGCGTATATTATATAAAGTCAACTTCGGTATAATTATTTACTATAAATGATAATTCTATAATTTCAACTAAAAACAGATGGTCAAATTAATAGGTGATGTTTACTGTAAGGAGAGGGATTATAACATTGCCATGTCCGCATCTACTCAACCGTCACATATTGTCCGCCGTCTAATAACTGGTGTTATTAAACCATCGGGGTATCTCCATGCAACGCTTACAGGCCAGGCGCCAAGAGCACACCAGTTTAAAAATCCGGATCTTTTAAAGCCACTCAACATGGCTGCAAAGAACGCAATTATTGGTAATTAATTGAATGTGTATTTTGTTATATTTTGAATTAATTACTTTTTGAAATTTACTATACTCTACGTGTAAATATCTCACGTATATATAGGGAATATAAATTCATTTATCCTCAATTATTCTTGAATTTGTTTTATCTTATACAAATAAAAATTTATTCATTTTTGTAGATTTCGCACTTCAAATTGCTAAGGAAAGACATTGGACAAATAAAAAAGGAGTTTTCGCAACAAGAGAAGAATTACAGCACGTAATGACTCAGCGTATTGGAGAGTTAGAAAGAGCACATGAGTTAAACGATATAGAACGAAAAAAGTCCTCTCATAAATCATCTGTATAAAAACTCTAGATTAATTCTAAGTTGAAATATTTTTATTTTATTAGATATTATTTAATTTGGATTCTTATTTAAAGTAAACTACTATTCTGTCTCTTTATTTTAAGTAATTTTTTATATTATTTAAAAATAAGCAAAAGAGAGATATGCAATAATTACTCTAACGTTTCTTATTTAGAATAATTCTCTAGAATAAGCTTGTAAGACCAAAAATTATAATTAAAATCTGTTTAAGACTAATATGTTTAAATGTAGGCATTATTAATAATATGGTATCGATGTAAAATGAGTTTAAGTTAGCTATTATATTATTAAAAAAATAAAAGTAGTATTGAAAATTATAAAAACTTTTGAAAGTAACATTTATTTTTCAGAAAATTTATTCACGTATGATCATACATGATTATATATAATCATATATGATTATATATAATCAGATATTATTATACATAATCATAGAATTATATATAATCATATAGAATTATATATAATTATAAATGATTATACACAATCATAGAATTATATATAGTCATATATGATTATATATAATTTTATATGATTATATCTGGCCATTTTTTTTATATATAATTATATATAATCTATTATATATAATCATATATAATTTTATATGATTATATATAAAAATTTTTTCTCGGACTGCCAATATTAGTGTCTAGATTTTTTATGTTACTGACAGAGATGATGATACATTAAAATTGAGCCATTGTTTTCTCCCGGTAATTGATTTTTAATCAAAAAGTATATTATTTGTAAGTAGAATATTTTGATACACGATGTAATTGAATTCGAATTGGAAACAATAGAAAATCCAGTGATGTTTCGATAATTCGCGAATTATTCGAAAATTTCCGAATTATTTGAAATTTTTCTAAGTTTTCGAAAATTGCTGAATTATTTGGCATTTTTTGAATTATTCGAGAACTTTCGACTATTTCAAAAATTCGAATCATTTGATTCGAGGTTCGAATCGAATATTAATATCCGATTCGGAACGAATAATTCATAAGCTCGAATTATTCGCACATCCCTAATACTAATTGATCTTGAGAACGAAGCTAATCCTGGCAGATCTCATGTTACAGTAGGTTTATGGTAGACCTACTGTAAAATTACCGTAATTGTACGGCAGATCTACCGTAAAACTACCGTAAGTGTGGTAGTGTTACGGTAATAAATAAGACGGTAAAAAATACAAAAAATGGAAACCCCACCGACTCATAGGCTTGATTCCAAGTTCTACCGATTCAAAGTCTAATCTGTTAACCACTGTTCCGAATCAGATACTTAAGATGAAAAGAGTATTGTACTTATTCAGATACAAATCTTAAGAAAATTGAAGACATCAATAAACAATATAACAAGGATATGCTGTTACTCTGGTCGTCCTTTATCAAAGGCGCACCTGGAAGAGATAATGGCCTCTCCCAGAGCCGGATCTTAGATCGTCAGGCTCGGTGTAATTTTATTCAATTGTAAGTGGAGGAAGAGGAAGGATACACGGTAAAAAATTTACAGTCAAATTTACTATGGGCGCAGAGTATCACCAAACTATAAGAAAACTGGTACAAAATTTACAAGTGTCCCATAGTAAACATATGCGCATAGGCCACAATCGTGTCGTCTGCGCATACCGTTTACTATGGGACACTTGTAAATTTTGTACCAGTTTTCTTATAGTTTAGTGATACTCTGCGCCCATAATAAATTTGACTGTAAATTTGTCACCGTGTACTCTATAAATAAGTTGAATATATTTATTTAACACTTTTAACTTTTTTATTTAATGAACCTTTTGACCTTATAAGCCTTATGACCTTTTAATTTTCATAAACTTCATAAATTTATTAAACCTCATAACTTTTATAAATCTCACAACCCTTATAAATCTTATATACCTTTTAAACCTTCATTTGTCAACTACCTTTGACTAATTAATTTCAATTTAACGTCACTACTTTGACGATTTGACGCACACACACAACTTAATACGCCAATTAGTTTTTGCAATTATTTTTAAAACACTCATCTTAAGCCACGTACCTTTGGCATTTTGTTGAACTATATTAAAATCTCTTTACCTTCGCATACTTTAACTAATATCACAATAATTTTCTCATTAAATCTAATTTATTTCACTCACACACTCACTCAGTCCCCTAAGCTTTATTCAACACACACACACAGAGTTTAAAATAATTTTATCCCTTACACTTTACGATTAATAAACTAATTAATTTGAAGAAATTAAAATGTTTATTAATTAATTTTAATTTTCCTTATCATTATTATTAATTCCTTATCCTTTATTAATTTCACAACTAATTATTTTAACTCAATAATCGGAGACTTTATGCTCCATTATATCATGACTATTTTCCCTAAATATCCGATACGCACGTTTTCCTACGCGATGTCTTTCTTTTCAGGTACTTTCATATCACGATAATTATTTATCTTCAATTTATTAATTACACTTATTTCTTACTTTAAATCAATTCCTAATTAATTATCTAATAAACTTAATTTTGTAACAGGGTAAAATGAGTTATTTTATCAACCAAAATCGTGATAATTCACTGGTGATCATTTACCCTACCCGTAACCCCAAACGAGCATTTCAATGAGTTTTTCGACTTGTCGCCGGGCGCGCTAATTGAAAATACTTGCAAGCTAGGCCCAATCACAATTAAGAAGAGGGGTAGTCTTCCGATAATGACTGAAGACAACCGACTAAAATTATTAAAAATGGAAGACAGCAGCAAAGACGCACACAGAGCTGGCAGGACCGGGTTACCACCAAGATGCAGAGAGAGCCGGTAGGACCGAGCAACCAAATAGACGTAGAGGACTGCCAACGACCCGAACATCATGTAACTACCTAAGCTGGACTTGGCTTCTCATTGTGGAACTAAGCGATTACTCCAGATTCTATATTATCAGAATACCAGGCACGTGGCCCAATCGGGACGATAGTCAATAAGGAAAGAAAAAAAATAATACCAGGCATGGGGTCGGTATTCTTTAATATCTCAGTAATTATTAATGTGAATAAGCAGGTATTGGAGTAATGAAACGAAAAGTATAAATAACCGAGACATAACAGGGAAAATAACACGAGATGACCCGGACCAGTATCGACAACCCAGAAATACACCAACGGGACAGAACCAAGATGAGGACAAGATACCAGTCGTAGCTGTAAATTAAATCGTCGTAGATATTTATTAATCTAATTCTAGGCCTGGGCCGGAATTAATAAATAAATAGTCGTACTAAATCGTACGTCATGTCCATCACGTGAGCGTCGCGTTTAGGCCGAACTAGGTAAATTAATTATTAATTATTCAACGTGAAAATAAGTTCGTCAGCCATACGTTAAAGAATCGAGTATTCTCGAAGCTTTAGAAGAATCCAGGCAACATAGCCGGATTTACTGTGGCATAGAATTTTCCACGTCATTCAAGAGACCACGTGCCGGAAATTTATTCTTAATCTAGTCAATAATCTAATCATTAATATTAGAGTAAAATTTAGCCATAATTAAATTAATTAAATATAATTAAAAGAAATAAAATCAGTTAATTCGTTCATAGTAAATATGCCGGGAAATTAACATGAGAATTAATGTTCAAGTTTTGAGTATTGTGATGATGAAATTTTAGTGCGTAAAATCGGCTTAAATAAATTTATTAATTGATTGTGATAAAAGTAAAACGATAGCGGTTGTAAATAATTACGTATATTAATTGAGTAGTGATTTTAAAATGGTATATTAAATTAAAGGATTTTGATATTGGTTAATTTAAAATAAAGGAAAATTGTTAAAAGAATGTGTGAGTGTAAAACAGTACGAGTGAAAAATTAGTGTTACAAATGTTAAAGTTTTATAATCACGTAGAGGGTCCAGGGGACCGCGTGAATTAATTAATTAAGGTTTTGTGGTCACGTAGAGGGTCCAGGGGACTGCGTGGGAAATGGTTTTAGGTTTTAGCTACGTAGAGGGTCGTGTTGATCGCGTGGATTAGATTAAGGAAGCCGTGTGTGTGTAATAATAGTCCAGGGGACTCAGTCGCGTGAGTGTGTATGTGATAGTCAAAGTTAGTTGATCAAATTGTACAAGGTCATAAGGTCATAAGATTATAAGGTTTATATGGTATATAAGTTAAAAAGTATAAGTTTAAAAAGGTTTATAAAATGAATAAAAGGTTAAAATTGCTATTTTATATAGTATTAACTAATTATAAAGTATCCTTCCTCTTCCGTCTCTTAAATAATTTTACAACGACCCTGAACGATTAAGACCCGGTTCTGGAAGACCGTTTAATACTTCCAGTGGCGCCCTGAAAAAGGATGACCACAGTAGAAGTACCCCTGTTATAAATTATCTTATTTAATTATAGACTGGTGACCTTGACAATATAAAGCTCTCCAATAAAGTAATTCAATCTTGATTTAAAAATATAAATTTTTACTTTAAATGTTTTAAGATTCTCCGAACAAAAAGAAACTTAGATGGCTCAAAAAAATTTAGCTTTTGGTTTCAGAAGAGACCAACTCATTCTGAAAACATCATTCTCCCGAATGTAGTCGATATCGATTCATTTCGATACGTCGAGTTTTCAAACAAAGTAACATTAAACTTACTTCAAGTTAAAATTAATTCATTTGGAGATTTGATAAAATTCAGTACAAAATAAATTCAGACTTATTTCAAAACGATTAATTTTAGATTAAAAAATATTTTTTTGTTTATTATAATGAGAAAGAAATTATGCAAACATAACAGATATGACAGCATTACATTCCTTACAAAACGCAAGACATAAAATTAAAATTAAGTTTAGTGTATACACAAAAATAATTTAGAATAGCAGTAAGCGTTAAGTGGTAATACAGTTAAACAAATTGATAGTGGCAAAATAAAATATAATATAATCCCATGCATTTACCTTATCAATCATTGAGTAGATCGGAGCGTAGTTTCATGCAGCAGCTCCAAAAATTATAAAGTTGTTTGGTACAGAATGAGTTGTCTGAGTTCAAGATTTGAGAATGTCACACTGCAATTAGATGAAACTTAGGCTTGGACAAGGTAGTGTTAACGAAAAGCAGCATAGATTGGGCAACAGATGAGAATGTGCTTAACGGTTCCCGTTTCTTCAGTATCACAAATCAAGCATAACTGCGTTGGGGTGGTCTTGTAGGAGATTCTGTTTATTATAATTCTACCATCATGAAACATGGCCAGTCTCATTGGAGCCATAGTATTGGTAGCAAAACTAGGACATCGTTTGAGGTAATGGGCCACCCCATAGCGTAGAGGGTTAGGGAATTTTAGCTGACAAGAGAAGAAGGTCAGGTACCTCGTTTGGTCCCTCTCCATGAGGAAATGGTTATATTTTTATACAATTATCCCATGCCTTGATTCCCAAAAGACCGGACACAGTTTCGTAAAAAAAGCCTCTTCGCCAAATTCATGCAATATGTACCTCAATTAGGTAACCCAGTTCAGCTTGAGCATCAATGAGTTAGGAGTTATATTAGGAGCCATTCTGAAACTTACTGTGAAGCTGTGAGCTATAGAAATTTTAGGTGGAAAGGCACATTGAATAAATCTGAGGAGGCACACCTCTAGCAGTCAATCTTCGCTCAATTCTAAAATCCTGACTTTCTATTTAATCATTGCATCTAAAATATGCACTACAAGAGGTTCAAGGCCAAGTTCATGTCTCAGTACACGGCTGGGTGTATTGAGCGATAGATTCAGTATATTCTTTTAAAGAAGCTCGTCTGAGCTGGTTTTAAGGCGTCCAGTTATCTTAAAATTCTACGACATCGACGTCAAATCATACTGACGATATTTAAAATCAATTGCAATTTTTGATACCGATGATTCAGAAGAATATATCAAATTCATTGATACAGTCTTAGGTCACGGCGCCATGTTTAATATCATCAACATGGAACAATATCGAAGTTGCAGGGAAGAAGATGAAGTCTTCAAAAAAATTAAAATATGTATACCGGGAATTGAATGTGATGAATGAAATCCTTCATCCTAATTTGATCTTAACTATGGATATGTATTGTACTAATTCATGTTATTACATAATTCTGGAAGATTTTAAAAGTATAAACTGAGGGAGTCCTATGTCAAAGTGAAACAAAAGCTTAGATTATCAAATAAAAAAAAAATTAAACTATTACATTGTATTGCAAATATGTAAAGCAATAACTTTGCTTCACAATTTCAATCCAACTATTCTTTACAAAGATATAAAGCCATCTAATATTTTAATTATGAATGCTTTAACAGTTAATATTTTTGATCTTAGGTTGGCTATGATATGTGATGTATCATCAGCTTTAGACACAACTGGAGGTCAATATTCCCACGTAACTCATTTATATATGGCACCTGAAATTTTAATTGATTATCCGCAAGGCACTTCATCCGTCAACATTTGGTCTCTAAGCTGCTGTATTATTGGATTGTTTACAAAAAAATATGTTTGGAGCAAACCAACATATTCTCTACCAAATTTTAAGAAAATCGTGCAAACCCAAACAAAGTCGTGCTTTAAAGATGTCCCAATGAGAGTAGAAGATACCTTGAAAATGTGTGTTTGAACATGAACTGAAAAACAGGGCAAAGGCAGCAGTGTTAGTCCAACTTTTTGTATTTACGTAAAAGAAGAAGGAAAAGAAGGTGAACTTTAATTCAAAAGACTAACAATTGTAAATTAGAACTATCAATTTTTGGCAATTTAAGTTTCAATTTTAATAAAAATATTTTCTCTCAGATCAATAATTTACTATTGCATGTATTTTATTATATATATATTTATTATATATTAGAATGCTTCGTTTGAAACAACAATTTTTTTTTTCTGGTTCATCGACAGAATAATGTTCTAAACATGTAAAAAAAAATTCTCACCAAAGATAAGCTCTTAATTTTAATTTTAAATACTTGCTAAATGAATTTTAAATTTTTAATTTTCCCATTTAGTTAACATGTAAATTTTGATTTCTTTTTTTATTCAATTATCTATAGCTCCACGGCATTGCAAGAAATTGTCACTATTAGGCGGAAATAACAGAGGAATCCTTCCTCTTCAAAAGTGCTCGTAGCTAATTTACATTTTGTAAACGGCCTCACCGGTAAAAAATCTTAAAGCCAATTTTTTCTCAAATTTTATGGTATTTTTTATTTTACTCGCAAACCACTAACTTTAGAACAACATTGTACGTAACTTTTTTTATAAAGAATTTTATTCCCTACAAAAGAGGTTTTGTAAGCCATGACCGTAAAGCTAGTCGTTTCCAAGATAAATCTAATTAAATATCTCAAAACTTGAGATATCGCTGTTTTATCCGAGATTTCAGAACTTTTTCATGAAATTTTGGCTGTAGAAACATATCATGTATCAGAGTAAAATATCAAAATAGATATTAGACATTTATATGTAATTACAAGAAGTATGAAACAATGATCTTTGTACTGAGAGTGGTAGTAATTAAAAAAACATCCAATGGTCAAACAAAGACATTTGCGTTAAGATAAGAAAAGATGGAGGTAAGTGTAATAGGAGACAGTTTCATATTACTGGATATATTTTTGATGATATATTAACTAGGATATATTATATATTTCTTCAGCCATAATTTCACAAAATAGTACTGAAATTTCGGATAAAACAGCGATGTCTTAAATTTTGAGATATTTAATTAGATTTATTTTGGAAACTACTAGCTCTACGTTAATGGCTTAAATGACCTTTTTCGTAGGGAATAAAATTTTCTATAAAAGAAGTCCTGCACAATTTTGTTTTAAAGTTAGTGGTTTGCGAGTAAAATAAAAAATACTATGAATATTTGAGAACAAATTGGCTTTAAAATTTCTTACCAGTGAGACTGATTACAAAATGTGAATTATCTACAAGCTACAAGATTTCCGCCTAATAGTGACTTAATTTCCTGCAATTCCGCGGAGCTATAGATAATTGAAAAAAAAAAATCAAAATTTACATGTTAATTAAATGGGAAAATTTCAAATTCATTTAGCGAGTACTTGAAATTGATTTTTTAATTTACTTGATGGACTTCTATAACCCAATTGTAACCGCAAGAATGAACCTCTTCAATTACAGCTGAAACTATGTCTTTCAAACCTGAGTCCTTAAAGTTCTTCCTCTTGAGACCCAAGATAGCTTATATCCACTTAATAGTACGGATGGATTTAGAAATTCTATGAATTATCAATAAAAACTCGCATAGTAGTATTACTGTATACATACAATTAAAAAAAAAAGTTAGAAGTGATTATCGGCACATGTTGAAGCTAGCGTAGATTTTGCAGAATCAGTTGAAGTTTTTTTTGAGTAAAAAAAAAATGCAAGGGGTCGTACTTTGAGAAAATGACGGTTATTTCGAAAGAAACTGAAGTATTTCATAGATTCGGGCTTCTAAAATTTTTGTCGTATTTTTCTTATATTACTACAATATAATGTTGTTTTAGATTAACTAAAAAATTAAATTTAATATCATGCTCTTTTTTACCAATAAAAGAATTTCTTTTTCGGCATTCGATACAAAAACTATTGTAACGTATTGAGTAGGAAAGGCTTTCGACACTCGTGTGTTGGCAACACTCACCTGATGGCACGTGGAAAATGAAACATATATGGTCATACATGGGCATACCAACTTTTTTAATACAGTCATGCATGACCATTCATGAATCATATAAGACTATATATGTGGCCATACATGGTTTTGTATGACTATGTATGATCATGTATGATCATGTATGCCCGTGATTAATTACACATATATGGCCGTATATGGTTCATATATGGCCATACATTGACATATCAACGTTTTTTAATGTCATCCATCCCATATATGAATTATGTATGGCCATAAATGGTTTTTATGACTATGTAAGACCATGTATGCTCGTGATTAATGGAAAATATATGGCCATGCAGAGCCCGCATATGGGCATGTATGGTCATACATAGTTGTAGTGCTGAGGACTATCCCGCACAGTAGTGGATACAGTCTAGATAGCATACAGTACTGTCTGAAATTTTTCTTTTACAGAAAGTACGCAGCACTATCCCAAAGAGTTGCCATTACTATATTGTTTTCTCCGTGTATAATATACTGTAAAATTGAGAGTATGCACAAAAGGATTCTGGTGTAGGTGTGATTAATTGAATAACTAAAGATTAATTCAAAAATTACAGATTATCAATTAGATGTTTTATTAACAATATGTACACTGAAAACCTGTGAGAAAAATACTTAATAGCGAATGCGACTCAATAATAACGTGATAGCAAATGCAAACAATATTAAACTCGCATATAAAAACTTGACACGTGATCGGTAGCGGATCAGAACACATTGTAATTAATTCATAACTAATTAGACGCGAGCAACAATTTTTGTATGTACTCAATAATCAGTAGTCTTGATATACTAGCTAATTATTGAGGATATTTTAGCTTAAATTAAGCAGAATTTTCACACAAGAATAATTTATCCTGAGCGAAGCGGTTAGACGGATAGCTGTATTCGTACTGAACAATCCACGATGTAAATTGAGGTGATGAGATGGTGGCTTCTTCCTGAGTTGCCGCTCGGTGGTGACGTGGCAGCCTCGCTGCGTAAGACGAATTTTTCCATTGGCTTAAAATCGCGCCAACAGGAAGTAGTTGATAGCGAAATCTCTCAATGGCTGGCCAATATAAAACGAATTAAACGTAGCGGAAATGCTCGAAGCTTTTCAAATTAGTTAAGCTCGTGACTGAACATATACATTTCTTAAAGTGGGAATCTGTTAAACTATATTGGTTATAATTTCAACTATATGTTTACCCGTAAAAATGAAACATTTATGGCCATGCATAGCTGTGTATAGTTCATACATAGGCATATATGAATTATATATGGATCATATATGGGTATATATAGCCATACATGGTTATGTATGACTATATATGATTATGTATACCCACAGTTAATGAATAATATATGGCTATATACAGCCATGTATAGTTCATACATGGGCAAGTATTAACTATGTACAGAGATTTCGTTTAAATTTGTTGCGTAACCTGATGAATTCTGAGTTTTAGGCGATTTTATGCCAATTATACTTAAGGCCAACCTTTCAAGCACTGTAACTTGAGTATCATTGTTCGAACCTACTTGGCTCTCATAAACTTTTCTGTAGCGAATTTCATGCCCTATGAAAACTTTAAACTTTTTCTTTTCAAAAAAATTTTTTAACACCAAAAAATCAAGTTAAAACCGGAAAAAACATTCCCCCATGTTATATAAATGGGAAATCAAATTGCTGAAATTTAAAGTCAAAATATAAGCTGTTAAGTGTAGCTCGATATCGTTTAAATTTCACGAAAGAGGTATCAGCTGAGCTACTTTTTAGTAAAATTTGGCAATTACTAATAATAATAATAATAATTTTAAAAAAATTTAGGGTTCACGTAACATCTAAAAGTTTCGAATGATTTTTAAATATGAATAGCTTGATTCGATACGAAATAAATAACTTGTAAGCTTGAACTATTTGCATACTTCTAACGCGTAGTTATCTATTATTATATTTGATAGCGCACTGTCCGTTCTTATGCTGCTATCTTATATATCATACATGCCCATATATTTTTTTTATATCATTAACAGCATATTGATGATTTTATTTAGCTTTTTCAAAAGTGATTATATTTTTTCAATCTGACGTAGCCCAACCAAACTTTGTTGTAACTGTCATTTGCATAGTCTAGTCGTCAAAGCATCGATCTCTCGAACGGAAGGTCCCGGATTCGAATCCTACTAAAGCGGGTGCAGTCATTAATAAGTTTAGCGTTTTTTCTCTGAGTTGAAAATTTCCAATCTGATTAGAAATTCAATTATTCGCATATCTGATAATCTCTGATTTTCCAAAATATTAAAAAAAAAAAAAATGTTTTTTTTTTCAATTTAGTTAAAATTTCTATACATAATCATATCATATATGGCCGTATCAAGCTATGTATAGTTATGCATAGTCATACCTGGCCAATTTACATACATGGCCATACGCGGTCATGTATGATCATATATTTGCATAGCTGGTCATATATTGCTATGTCTGGCCAATTTTCATCTGTGGCCATGTATGATTCATTTTTCACGGGGGCTCGTGAACCAATCACACTCGCTGTCAAAAGCACCTTCCACTATATGCGTTAATATATTATTTTACAATACGTAATTTTCTATTCGTCAATAAAACTTATTTTTAGCAGAATAAAAATCTCAATACTTTAGTAAAAGATAAAAAAAGATTAAAATTGTGGCATAAAATATAATTTATAATGTCGCAATTTGTAACTGAAAAAATAATTTTTTAAAATCGAACCATCTATCAAAACCATCAATTATTACAAGTTATGAATAAAATTTCACTTTACCGATAGGATTATATTTTGATGATGGTTGTTGGGTTATGATTTTCATATTTAATGAATTTTATCTGCATCAGTCAAATATATATATTGAAAATACTAATATTATGAAAGTTATTTTTAATTTAATTATTAGCACATAAATATGTCAATGCATCTTGTTCAAAATACGTTCAAGCTTCTTGAACAATTCTTGGATAATAACACTACACAAAGTATTTTAACAGGTCTTGCGCAAACCTTTCAATATAAATCTTCGGACCAGTGTCTGTAGTAAGACAGAGAATCATATATAGACATTGATAACTAGTGGACTTGAGACCAAGCTCGTTATGTGGATACCTGTCAGTGAGTCTAACCGGCTTTCATATACGCCTCAGTTAAAGGTGGCTCGATTCCTAGTTTTTAGTCGATATCGCTAGCCACTAGCTGGTTTGAAATTGAGTTAAGACTTGACTATTTATTTTAGGAAAGAAACAACAAAATTTAGAAAATTTTTGTCTCGAGATATTTCTTTTGAGTACGCAATATCCATGGCTGAAAAAAAAAAAAAAAAGAAAAATTTCCTAGTTGATCTATAAACTAGACATTTCAAACTTTAAATTGCTTTTTTTGATTTTTTATGCAACAATTCTTCACTAAAGTACAGCTTTTCACTAATTACTAATAAATTTATGAAATTTTTTTAATCTTTTAATCACTCGAATAAGTGTATGTAAATAGTCGATTTTTTTGTACTAATGAATCGATTTTGATGGCTCTACGGGCCATCATTCGATGATATTCTGTAAAAAGAGTACTGCTACCTTGATCGTCCTACCTATTAGGAAAAATATATGTAAAAAATATATTTTTTATAGATGTTTTTCACATTTCCATAATTATATTTTTTTTTGTACTCTAAGTTATATTTTTAGTATATTTAAAATATATAAGAAAATCGGCGATATCAAAAAAGTTAGCTATTTCAAATATATTTTTTATACATATTCCATATATATTTATATATTTTTTATGTATTTTTTATATCTGAAAAATAGATTTTTTTTTATATTTTAACAAATATTTTTTTTTATAAATTTTTTCCATGGGGAAGAACCGGGTTTTAATCGATCAGGGTCGTTGTGAATTTATTTGCAGGTGAAGGATGAGGAAGGATAATTTGTAATTAATTTTAATTTTATTTAAAATAACAATTTCACTCTTGTATTCAATCAATTACCGTTGACATATATTTTTTAAAACAACATTATCACCTTAAATTATATTACACACACACACACACTTTAGTCCCCTGGACTTTATTACACACTGTTGCGTAATTACAAATACATTTGAATTCAAATGTAGTTGCACTTCCAGCAGATGAAGGCAGCACCTACTGAGGCCAGTTTCTGTAATATTTAAACTTGATCATGTGCAGTGTGGTGCATGCACTTTGACTGTTTCCTGCCTCGTGTCGAGAGGACGGCTACCATTACCTTTCGTTGTAGTCACTCAACAGAAAAACACGTATTAAAAATAATCGTATCATTTTGTACTCATCAAGAGATAATTAATTCAAATAATAATTTAATTAAGTCAAGCAATCATCAAGTTACATATAAATATAATTATTTATATAATTTGGGGCACCAAAGCTCATAATTAAAACTATCAAGAACTCAAGAATTCCAGCGATCATTGACCACGTTTTTCAAGAGGTTATTCATACGGAAACTATTACAGGTGCCTACTTATTAAATAAATAATTATTACAAGTGCTCGAATAAATAACAGACTCAATTTAATAACTATTTTAATTATCACTATGCTCGATATTTTATTTAAACTTAAAGTTAATTCTCGCTCGGTAGCCTCTGCAATTATGCTACCACGTGTGCAACAAGTAAATTTAATTCAGTGTAATTTATTATAAGCTCATTTAACTCAATTAAATTAAGTGATCATTATTATTAGAACTCAATGTACTCAATTATTATACGTTTGGTGTTCTTAAAAACTTAATCATTCAGTGTTCAATCATTAACTCCGCTCAGTAACCTCTGAATTCATGTTACTTATTATCATGACATTTTTGCAATCAACTCAGTGTTTAAATAGACTCAAATTAATTATTTCAATTTATTACTCGAGCTTAATTATATAATTTTTGTTCAGCTAACTACGTATTCATGAGTTCAAACAATTAATAGTATTAACCCGATGAAAAAAGTTTTTGTCTAATCATATATAATTATATATAAGCATAATCATCTATATATGATTGGATCCAAGAATTGGCCAGGTCTAATTATATATAATCAGATCTGTTTATACATGATCATGCATGAGTGAATATAGTCATTTTTAGAATCTCATTTCGAATACCTTTAAATTATTAATTAAGTAATTTAATTAGGATTTATTGTTTTCATCAATATCCCTGTGGAAAAGGTCTTATAAAATCTCATAAAAAAAATTGGCTATGAGAAAACGATCAGTATTTGACCGCGAAAAATCTCAAAAATTCTTATACAATTATTTTCTCATAGATGGTGCATCAAAAAAAAATTTTTCTTAAAATTCTCATATAAATGATCAGAATCTATAAGAAACAGAAGCTGTAATTTTGTGATCATAAGTATTTATAAGTTTTCGAAAAATGTAAAGTTTACAATTGCGTAGATTTTGAAAATGAATAAGATTGTATAAGACGATTTCTGAAGTAATCATATAAGATTTGATACTGATTAATGAATGTGAGTACAAATTTTTCCATATAGCAACGAAAAAATTTATGAGATTGATTAAGTTATACTTTCTTTAGTATTGACTAAGGCTTATATGCTAAATTATTGAATTTTTTAGCATGAATTCAAAAAGTTTTTATTATGTATACTCAAGATTATTTTTATGAGTATTTACGCGGAAAATCCTCAGCATCTATTCCCGAAAAACCAATGAAATCGAGTCAGTTTATTTATTCATCAAAAATTACTCAAGTAAACATTAATATTAAATATTAAAGTCATGATGTATTATAGGATATACTATAATACTTGTCACCCTGTCAAATGACAGAGGAGTACTCGAACAAGACCGTATTCAAATTTGGAATATATCACTTCTGAAATAAATGTCTTATCAGGGACACTACAAATCGTAGGCGCGATCTCGTGGCGAGCACCGAACTACTCCCGCTGCTGCTGCCTAGCACCGGTGACTTTCCCCTTCTCCATATCGATCTTTTCTCCCAAGAAATTTTTTCTCTTGGCTTAAGCAACTTTTGTTATTTTTAAGATTTTATAAGTAAATTCAGTAATAACTTTATACATTATGTCTTATACGATTCATAAGAGAAATAAAATATTTGACGGAGTAAATCCTTATTCGGTCTTATAAAAATATTAAAACGAATTGATTCAAATTTTTTCTATAAAAATGATAAATATTTATTATAATGCTACTTTATGAGACAAGTCTCTTTAAACCTATAATTTTCATAATTAAAAAAAAAAATTATTTTACGATTTTGTAATCAACATGACTCAGAAAATCTTGAAAATTGACTTTTTCAATACTTTCCAAAAATTAATTTCAATCAACTTGAACTTATGGAATGGAAAAAGCTTATAATAATAGACCCAGTAGCCAATCGGGAACCAGTACCTAATCACTACATCTATTTTTAATAGAAATATCTAAATATAGATATACAATTAATGGAGTGAGCGGGTACTGGTTCCTGATTAGCTACTAGGTCTTTTATCTTATTTATTATACCAGTTATCCAATTTCGGCTGTTACTTAAATTGTACCACCTTACAACCTAAAAAATATCATCAATTCTTAAAAATATACAATTCAAATTTAATAAAACAATTATGAAAGTTTAAGCTCATAAAAACTCATAAAATCTTATAAAAATTTGTTAGAAATTAAGTCATTTACCTACGATAATTTAGAAAGTTTCGAATTTTTGTTGAAATTTTTGAAAAATTAAATTGAAAGTTATGAAGTCGTTTCTACAAGGAAATGCTAAATGATATTTCTCAGAAAATTGCGTTCTCAGTAAAACTTCAAAATTGCAATAGTAACATCATATCATTCTTTAAGCATATTCAAGACTTTTCAGTTTCTATCAGTTTATTAAATCAGAGTTTTCTAATAAAATCTTATAAAATTTTTATCAGAAAACCATCTGCATTTGTCCATGACATTCGTCATTTAGTCTCATAAAAATACTAAAAAATACGTTTCGGATTTTCTCATAAAATATTATTAGTATTTTATGATGTCCAAAAAGGTTTGTCCCGAAAGATAAATCTTATTAAAACTTATAAATTCTTCAAATTTCAACAAAACAAAATTTCTTGATGAGAATTTATAAGTATTTTAGCATAAGAATTTACTGGATTGATTCTTATTGAAAATACATTAGGATAAACTTATACAAACTTATAAAAGTGATGAGACTTATTCATAATCATAACTTTTTTACAACATTTCACTCACAGAATCTCATAGTTTAAGAAATCTTATTTATTCTCATAGACATATACAATGTAATGCCTCATACAAAAATATTGATATCTGTATCTTATAAAGTCTCATAAAAAAGGTCTATGGGAAATTTTTTCTCACCTCATAGACGTTTTCGAATCTTATTGGTTCTGATAGAAATTTTTCAATTTTTTATGAGAATTTATAAGACCTTTTCCACAGGGATAAATATCGATTCAATTTAAATAAAAAAAAAAAAAAAAAATTACTATTTGTTGACCACCACTTTACTACGAGGTCACCCATCCAATCAATGACCTACGCCGATGCTGCTTAATTTTGGTGATCGCTGGATTGTAGTCTGATCCTTTAGTCTGTTATGAACTTACAATAAAGGAAAGTTTATGGCATTACTTAACTCAAATAATCAAGTCGATACGTCATACGTAAATAATGCACCTAATAATGAATTTGATTTTGTACATAAATTACAATAGAATTCATTAGATACATATAATCAAATCTATTTATTTATAAACTTATAAATATTCGTATATAAATCGATATCGATTAATACTTTTAAATTGCTGCCGAAACCTTTGAACATTTTTTAAGTATTGGGGGTTTAAGTTTATTTGATAGTTGACAAAATAAAAATTTAATAACGTTTATATTAAAAAATTGTCATATTATGTAATATATATATATATATATATATATATATATATATATATATATATATTGTGACATTTTAAAATTTCAATACCAGATTCGACGCCGACACGTGGTCACTGTATTGTTTAATTCGTACATTAATTTCAATCTTTACATCATTTAAATAAAATAAGGTTATGTTTATGTGACAGCTCGTATTTTGACTTGGCCGATCCTGAGTTTTGAATGACTTTCCCGCGTTTTTTTTTTATTAAGTAATTCCTTGTTCAGTTGGCAGCGTGGTACGAGAAGGATCCGAGACTCGAAAAAGTAGGCTTAGTCATATTAGTCTTAAATTAATTAGTAAGTAAGTTACGTTAAGTTGGTACTGGTAGCTGTAAGATAGGTACTCGTTTGCTGGTCACCAGAGCCCAAGAGGACATGACCACACCATGACAGCAGACCCAGCCGGAGACGACTTTTGGGAATATTACCGCTAGCGGAAATTTCCGAACTTGACATCCGATCGTAAGTTAGCCTGCAGGACGGTCAAAACCTTCGACCAGATTGTTCAATGGGCACGAACAGCTAGAACAAAGGATTGTACAGCGGATAGTATTAGGGGCAGAGTATATTTCGGCAAAACCGGAGTGACTTCGAATTGACCGACCGTCTCAAGTGGGATTTGAAACCGACCGTCACCAGGGGAATGATTGCCTGGTTGAGACCCTATCGAAGCGCCGCCCAGTGAAGAAGCCCTGAACTCAAGGCGGGAAGCCGAAGAGAGAAACAGACGACGCCATTCTGGATCGTACCTCGTTGTTGCTGCCACGTGCAAATTAGAATTGAGTTAATTAAAAATTAATTACTGAGAGACCTGTGGATATTTTGGACGTTGGTTATTAATTACGTATTGTTGTTCCGCGTGCGGATAAAGTTGATTCAGTAACTATCTCTGACTCCTACGGGTAATTAACATATTTTAAACAATAAAGCCAGTAAAGTCGAGAAATCCGTGCAGAGGGTTCCCGTGTGACGCCGTTACCGGCACAAAACGTTCCGCGTGCGGATATACTGTTGTTGTCATTTGGTTTTATTATTCACCGACGCCAATCAAGGATCGAGCAAGGCAAATCCATTGAGCCGGAAGCTGTTTTGGGGTAATTCGACCCCTGTGGAGCTTGGAGACGCCGTTCCCGGCCCGTTTTGGATAAGTCGTGAACCACGTGGACGCAGAGAGTTTGGGACTTCGAGGACATCGACCGGTGAGCGAGTCTGAATAATTTATTTCGAGGAATAACTCGAGTTGACGCCAAGTTTGTTGTGCAGTAAAATTTTCGGATAACTTAAATTTGGGTTAGGCGTTTCCAACTCGACTTATTCCGCTGGTACATTTTGAGTTTGGGTCGGTGGTAATGTGACTTGTCAGTGAGTCGATACCGTACTTGTATGTAAATTGTTACCATTGAGAGTGAGTTGTTATTTGCGAACTTGGTCTTTAATATTTGTTTAAGATTATTGTTTAAGTAATTTGATACCGAGCGTTTCGAGTCTCGTTAGTTGCGGGTCTAATGTTGAGCAACTACCGACTTCGGTGAATAGTATCACTTTTCCTTATTTTCTTTATTTTGTTTATTATTCATTATTTTTATTAGTATTTACTATAATTTTACGTAGTTAGCCAAGTTAACATTTCGACGTTAATTGTAGTAAGCCGAGTTATCGACGGGTGCGAGTGCCCGTGAATTGACATCCCGTTGCAGCTAAATTGCTTTATCGGGTGGTACCCGACGTTCCATTGTTGATAATTTAATTATATCGAGTCAAGCCGTACACGGCCATTTAAAAATTTGTGTTCATCAAGTCTTTGTTTAAAATTTTGCTTAAAGTTTAATATACGAACTGTTACTTTTGATAAATCTGCGTAATTAATTGACGCTAAATCTAAGTGCCTATCCTACTCCCGATCCGCCACCCTGAGCCGACTTCTTCCGAGCATCGACTGCGGTGATTGATACATCACCTGGCGCCCACCAACTGCAGAAGCCGAACCAGGTAAGCCACAGAGATTGTGCGGGGATATCTCGACTGACGGATTCCAGTCGAGCTAACTAACCGGTCACAATATATATATATATATATAACTACATATAACTTTATATCAGTCATGTCTGATCAGATCTAATTATATATAGACTTATATATGGGCTAATAACACCCAGGTATGATCAGATCTAATTATGTATGGGGTCATACATAATTATATATAATTATATATGATTATATATATGAACATATATAATCATATATAATTAGACAAAAACTTTTTTCATCGGGAATTAAATTAAATCAGCGATTTCATTTTGTAACCCAGTGATATTATGTGCTGTGACAAATAAAAATATTGTTATATTTTTTGATATGCGTATTTTTCCAATGTACCAACCACCAACCAGTCCTGACATAAATTTATTTATTTATTATTACAACACACACGCACAAGTGACTTTCTTAACATATTCCACGCGGTCAACGAGACTCTCTACGTAGCTGAAACCTTTTACCTAGGTCACGCGGTCCTCTGGACCCTCTTCGCGACTAAAACAACTAATTCACGTGGTCACCTTGACCCTCTACGTGATTATAACTTATTCAATTATCACCAACTTCTATAGTTACACTGCTTACACTCACGCACTCTTTTAACAATACGAAATTCCATTTTACCTATTTTCTTATAATTATTTTATTTACCAAATTTTAAAATCACGAATCAATATAATTAACTATCTATAAACGCTAACAATTTATTTATACCAATTAATTCCTAAATTTGTTTAAGCTGGTTTTAAGATTTATTATACTTTATTCTTACACATTAACATTTCGTCACTGACTCTTTAACCCAATACTCCAAACTCAAACATTAATTCTCACGCCTTAGATCACGACACTTTTATCATTATTAAATTTCTTAATTCCTTTTATTTAATTTATTTGTTTAGTTTATTCTAATGTTTATACTTAATTATTTATGACTAGATCGGATACTAGGTTTGAATGAATATGTACGGCATGTATTTTCCACTAACTGCCTGGAAAATTCTGGAAAGATTTTTCCGGTTCGTGGTTTACACGAAATACCTGGAAACATCTACTGCGTAGTAAAAACGGTCTCCCTGCCTGGATTTAATGAAACTAGTTTTGTCTACTGCCAGATTCCGATTAATATTACATGTCAACTAACGCAACAATACTCCACGGACATGACGTATAATTACGTATTTTGACTAATCAATTTTCTGGTCTTTCTGCCTAGAATATTTTTCAAAATACCTATCACGATTTACGTTGATTTTTTCTCCGTTGTTCATCCTATATGAGCTGTCCTGATCTTTATCAGTTTTGTGTATCCTGGGTGTCTCGTGTTCTTTTCCTCGAGTCAACTTCCTTCTCGTATCAATTTCTCAGTTTACTCGTCTTTCCCAAAGCACCCGTGCTCTCCTTCGACCTACTATTCAGGCGCAATCATTAATAAGTTGATAAAGAATACTGGCTTCTCGCCTGATATTCTGCTTATAAAAGTCTGGAGTTATTGCTTCGTTCCACACTGAGAACCCGGGAAAAAATGATCAGATATGAACAGGCATGAGTCCTCAGGTCTGATCAGATAAGAAAAATGACCGGGTCTGACCAGACCTGGCCAGGCATGATCAGGTCTGATCAGGTATGTTCATGTCTATTTACGCCCATCCGGGTAAAAAATATGGCCCTATATAATTATATATAATTATGTATAGTTATATACAATTATATATAATTATTTCTATAAAAATGAAAAAAAAAAAAAAAATGCGGCTTGTGCAGGATTTGAACAGTTGACTTTGTGCTCGAAAGTTTAACACACTACCTGTTGACCTAAGAGATCGACTTGAAAGTAAGTTTCGTATGAAATTCAAGTAATAAAAATCTTATACGTGATAGATTCTTGTCACCAAAATTTCATATCTTATACATGATAGATTTTTAGTTGACAAAATTTTATATCTAATTTATTAATCATCGATTTATAGTTATATGAAATCATATATAAGTTACATATAATTATAACTTCGTTAGCTGTATATAATTAGAACTAAGTTAGTTCTATTTAATTATAACTAAGAATTTAAATTTAATCTCATATATCAGGCTGGATCAGGCATGAACAGGTATGATCAGGCCTGAGTGTATTTAACGCTTCAGACACAAACAGACATAAACAGACATGAGCAAGCATGGAAGGTATTATCAGGCCTGAGCGTATTTAACGCTTCAGGCATGAAGAGACATGAGCAGGCATGAACAGGTATGATCGGACTTGAGCGTATTTAACGCTTCAAACATGAACAGGAATGGGCAGGTATGATCAGGCCTGATCATGTCTAATTTCAGGCCTGATCATACATGAATAGGCATGAGCACGTCTAATTTCAGGCTTGACCATACATGAATAGGCATGAGCAGGTCTAATTTCAGGCATGATCAGGTCTGATAATTTTTTCCCGGGAAGCTAAGTGCGACTTTACAATTACCTGATGTTCAGATAGTTGGCAGTCTTAGGGCTAACTAGTCACCCAGCTCTGTGTCTTTTCCACGGCTGTCTTGTATTTTATCAATTTCACTCAATTGTCTTCGGAAACGTTCAGAAAATGCATCCCTACTTAATTATGATTGGGACTCGTATGCGAGCCTTTTCAATTAGCGCACCCGATACTAAGTCGAAAAACTCATTTGAATGCTCGTTTGGGGTTACAGGTAGGGTAAGTGACCATCGGTGAAAAATCACGATGTTGATCGATAAAGTAACTCATTTTACCCCGTTAAAACTCAAGCAAAAAAAAAACTTTTTTATTGTTTTAATGACTACATAGTCAATTCATTTAAAAATGTTTTAAACCCCGAGACTTGATAAATGATGTCGAAAGTCATGAGATTTATCGTACTCGTTATCTCTATTAATTTGTATAAAAAATAACGTCAACGGAAGCTTCGGAAAATAATGGTTTTTCTCGTGTTCTGTTGAACAACTCACAAACTATTATGTGAAATAGCCCAAAAGTTTTGTCATCATTTTTCTGCATCATGAGCTTTATTTTAATCAGACAATTCAACTTTTAATTATCATTTAAATATTTGTAAAATAGCAATTATGTTATAACTTTTTACTAATATTCAAAAAATACTGATCCAACTGGTCTTAATATTATCTCAGTCATAAGTTATGATTTCTCTTTGCTATGTGAGCTTTGAGATTTCAAAACTTTTAATTACGCATTACAAATTTTTACGTTTGAAAACAATTATAAGTTTTTGGGTTGACCATCGGGATCTATCGTTTTTCAATTCCGTGTAGTTATTTTTTAGTTTCAATTAAAAATAATTTTTCTTTGTGTGAGCAAAACAAAAAAATAATAGAAGTAGATACTTTGAAGTATCATCAAAGGATAGTAAACTAGATTAATTACAACATCACCTCGAGGCACAATCACACATGCATCAGCTGCCGTCAATATCAGAATATATTCTGACAAAGCCATAGAATCTCTTCATCAATAATTCAAATAAAAAAAAAAAAAAAAAAAAGAAAAAGAGATTGATTATAAATTCACCTGAAGCAAATGAAGATCCATTCCATGATGAGGAGCAGCAACAGGAAAAAGTGCAACTCCATGGTCAGCAACAAGGGGTTGAATCGGCTTATAAGAATCGAGGTCAAGATGATAGTCATTCTCATCACACTCCTCTGCAGTATAAGCTTGTTCAAGAGCTGTAGTATGTACACTCAAGGTACGATGTAGTGAACCAGTAGTTGCGTCTCTCCCTCGAGCATGACGATGTGAATGAAACAATGAGACTTTATCTATAACTGCCGTCGTCTCACTGGTACGATCAGCCTTATCTTCAGAATCAGCACTACTTCTAGGTGAAATTCTCCATGCAAAGCTCACATCTACATTGCTTCCAATACTGGCTCGCGCACCTGGCGAACCCGAAGGCACGTGCTCAAGGGAAGAACCCTCCCTACTACTACTGCGCTGAGTCTTCTTTTCTCTGTTCTCCGTTGGTTGCTGCATTCAATTAAAAAAAAAAGAAAGAAAGTTTATTGGTTACATAATTATAATTAATCATATAATTCCCAGTGTAATTTATAAATTTAAATCACTGAAATGTCATTAAATGATCAATTATGTAGTAATTATTTAATTCTACAGATAAATGTATTATACTCTGCAATGATAATGCATTTTCATTATAAATTAATCAATAAATATGAATGACCATCCATGACAGGCTTTATACCGCGAATTATTGACGAAGAATATTATAGCGCTATAGCTGGTAAATGGATATGACTGCCAGATAGTAACATAACTTTGAATAGTGAGCTGAATAAAATATAATTTGATAGAATTGTTGAATATTGACAGCAAGAGCAAGTAGTTTCCGCCGGCCTACAACTGTCTTTGCTGCTGGAGGCCGATAGAAACCCCTGACCTTAAAGTCCATTTTATTTTCCTTACTACAGTTGAACTAAGAATTTAAAATCCTTTAATTTTCCTTTTTATTTTTATGATTTTCTATAAAGTAAAGTCAATAGTGTACACTCTTCTCAAATCCTAAGTATCTTCTTGCCAGTGGTCAACAGTTTCATTTTGCTGATCCAGCATAAAGGATGAAAAGTCTCTATCCTTCTCAAGTATAACAACTTATTGCATCCTTTTTTTAAGAAATAGAATTAATTATAGACTGCAGTTGTTAACACTGTTCTTATTTGAAGAGTTTGATGTAGTGAGAAGAAAATTAAACTGGGACTAGTTGACTTATAAGACTAGTGACAGTTGTACAAGTGATTTTAAATGTTGGAAAGGTTTAAACTATCATTTTTAGTTACGCTATTGTCAGTTTTTAGCGAAACACCAAGTTACTACAATTACTTCTAATAAGTGCTTCTAGCGTCGCATGGCTAGCAACTGCACTTTTGTCTGTTGAAGAGTTTTATTGTTACATCCACTTGATTTCCAGTTAGAACCTCACACTCTTAGCAATTTATTTTTACTATTCAGTGTCATACAGTACTAAAATTTTTTCCAACACTAAAAGAATAATGTAGCGACAAACTTTATTATGAAAGTTAGTTGGAAGCTTTCCAAATTATTAGATCACAAAATCTTTTGCATAATGAACTCTTGTAATTTTTCTCATTTTTCTTCAACTATCAATATTGTCAGATAAAGGTCATATGCTGGTTTAATATTTTTCTAATATTAAAAAAAGTTAATAATTGCTTTTAAGAAATCATTATGTACACTTTTTTTTTTATATAACATCTCATAAACAGTTATTAAATAAGATTGTAAACTAAAAATTTCTTTTTTACCTTGTTCACAGAAGCGATTACTTCTCGTAATTCTCGTAAAAAGGCCCCGAAAAAAGGTATGACAGGACATTCTGGCATTGCCAATGCACGTGCCAGTGCCCGTTCATATTCGGAAGACAGGAGAGCTGATGAGAGATATTCTAGTACTGGTAATGGTTCATTCACACTCTGCCAAAAAGGCTTCAACTTATTGGATCTGAAACATCAATAATCAGTGATCAATTGAATTAAAATTTATAGAGTAAAAAATTTTTTGAAAAACTAGAGCATTGGTATAATTCATATTATATTTTTCATATTATGCTAAAATATCCCGGGAAAAGATTATATATACACTGATAGAAAACTGTACATTATATATGGGGCATTCCACACCAAATCGAACGGTTTTAAGAATTTTAATTTGTAATTCCCGTTATTTTTTAGTATTCATCAAAAAACTCATCCTCCTAAATTTTGAGATTTTTTTGATTATTGGTTCAAAAGATATGAAATTTTCAAAAAAACCGCTCTTTTCATGGTTTTTCGCTCATAAGTTGTTGAAAAATATTTTAAATAAAAACATTCAAAGAATAAAAAAGTTTCGTTATTCCATGTACTTTTGGAAAAAAAATACAAATAATTTTTTAGAAAAATTTTTCTGCGTTATTTTGGAGTTTTAAAACTCTAAAGTCGTTTTCTGAAAGTCATGTATGTTTTGATTTCCCTGAAAATTTGTGTCAACAAACTACTATATATTTCACAACTTGTCAGGTGGTTCTGGTCGTGAGACCTCCATGGCTACTATTTTTTTTTTCGATTATTGGAAATTGAAAAAATTTTTTTTCTTCTATAAATTATTATCCGTACCGATTTTTAACACTGTACACTTGTTTATCTTACATTGTAAAAATTGATTTCAATATTTTTTTGTTCTTAGTAGAGATTCAAAAGCAGTAAGCAAAAGTTAATGCTATTTATGAGCGGTTATAATAAAAGTTTTGAATCATTGAGAAGCAACTATTTCGAAACAAAAGAAACATTACATTTGCTGTGTAATTATTTCCGTGCTCTTTTAAAAATTTTACATTAATGATTGTTTTATGAACTAGAGTACTTCTTAGTTAATATAGCTCCGTCGCTTTATCGAATAATTATATGATATCATAGAGCTCCTGTAATGGTCTTGGCTGAATTGTACAGCAAATGTAATGTTTCTTTTGCTTCGAAACAGTTCCTTCTCAATAAATAAAAACATTTATTATAACTACTCATAAATAGCATTAACTTTTTCTTACTGCTTTTAAATCCTTACTAAGAAAAAAAAAATATCGAAATCAATTTTTAATATGTAAGAAAAACAAGTGCACAGTGTCAAAAATCGGTAAGGACAATAATTTATAGCGGAAAAAAATTTTTTTTAATTTTAAATAATCGAAAAAAAATAGTAGCCACGGAGGTCCCACGACCGGAAACATCTGAAAAGTTGTAGAATAGATAGTAATTTGTTGACACAAATTTTCAGGAAAATTAAAATATGCATGATTTTCAGGAAACGACCTTAAAGTTTTAGAACTTAAAAATAACGTGGAAAAATTTCTCTAAAAAATTATTTGTATTTTTTTTCTAAAAGTACATGGAATAACAAAACTTTTTTATTATTTGAGTTTTTTTATTTAAAATATTTTTCAAAAAGTTATAAGCAAAAAACCACGAAAAGAGCAGTTTTTTTGAAAATTTCATATCTTTTGAACCAATGATCAAAAAAATCTGAAAATTTAGGAGGATGAATTTTTTGATGAGTACTAAAAAATATAAAAAAATAACGTAAATTAAAATTCTTAAAACCGTCCGGTCCAAATCGACCATCCGGTCAGAACCGGTCTAATATACACTGATAAAAAAGTACATGGTTGTGGTAACTGCAAAGAAATGAGTATGACAAAATAGTAATGTTAACTAATATTTATAGTTAAGATCTTGTTCTATATCTCTTAGTAGAAGTAATCTAGACTAAACTTGATTTCAAACCAGTAGCTGCACGCATAAATTTTGTCACGATATTTTAATATCGCGGCAGTCTCGCATCAGGTCGGTGGGCAACAGAGGGCAGCACAGGCTGCCCACACGTCTCGTCCGATCCATTGCTATAATAATTATTTTGTTTACATGTACGATTTTACTTTAATTATTGTATCTTTATTATATAACTTAGTTTTAGGTGGAAATTACAGTGGAATCAGGAAATTTCACTGATCAATTTAAGCGTATAGCTGTAATTTTGTATTGCTGGTAAGAACAGTTGTGCATTTCAAATTATGTGCTTATGGTTATTTTGGGTTGGTTGACGCATGCGCGTCAATGCAACCATTGACATTCATAAATTTATTTATTATAAATAAATTTACTATTTTTATGAATAAATCATTGGTTGATTTAAATTTAAATCATATTAAGAATTATCCATGATACAATTGATCATTTATCGTCGGGAACTCGATAAGTTGCACGGCCCAAGTTATGTATTATGTTGGTGGTCCTGTAAAGAAATAACATGCGACAGTTATACATCTCCATTGGGTGAAGTGAGATGTATGACAAAATGGCGTCGGCCTAGGTGTCGGCGTGAGATTCACGTGCTGCCGTGGTCAGACGTGAGGTGGTCTCTGTAAGAGTAGTGTGTGTACTCTGTTACATTAAAATAATTATAAATTTGTCGCCATTTGGTATTTTAGTAGAGAATATAAATCCAGTGGCATTATTTGAATTTTTGGTAAAAGCATAAAGGAAAATACATTTACCGTATTAGAGTGCAACCAAGGGAGTTGAATAATACGTAATCTGTAAGTACTTTTTGGTTAACACATTGGCGTGTAATTTTATTCCCGCGTTGGTGATCATTTGGTATCTCATAAGTGTGAGAGAGATAGTAACTTTTGAGTATTAAAATTTTCCATAAGCATATGATGGAATGCGTGATTATATTATGCCCAGTAAATACTAGTACTATAAGTCAAATGATTCAGTATTAGTTTATCATTACCAATTATTGATTGTGATGAATATTTGGTTATTTTTTTTATTATTTACTGCTATAATTATTATTTTCTGCGTTATTATCATATTTTTACTATCACGTGTGAGTGATACCAGAATTTAAGATATTATTTTATGTAATTATTAATAATTTTGAGTATTATTATTATATTATTATTTTGCGATTATTATTTTGTGCATATTGTAAAACATTCACCAGTGGTTCAATTGCACGAAATATTTACTTGAAATATTTCAAGCTTATTTTGAGATTACAGTTTAGCTTGTGAATATCACGTGTGAGTGATATCATTATTTACATGCGAGAAAACTATTTTAAGATATTTATTGTCTATTCGTTATTCACAAATTTTTATAATCAACAATAATCACAATTATTTTTATAACCACATCAAAGTATGAGGCAAAAAAGAAGACATCATTTTACTTTCTAAATGTATTTGTTACATTAGATAATAATTTTAACAAAATAATACTGACTTCAAATTATAACTCTAAATCTACTGAACAGATTTTGGTGGGATGGGGAATTTAAATTATGGACCACATGGAAAGCATCAACTCTCGAACGAAAAAAGAATTTTCAAAGTCGGTCCAGGCGTCTTCGAATGATAACATACATACAAATGAAAATCACGGAAAATGGATAAAATAACTTATAGCTCCCAATGCTCAATGTACCACAGATCGAAAAAGTCAGACAAATACAAAAAGTCAAAGACTATAAACATAACTTTTTTTTTATTTATTAAAGAGAGGTGAAGTCAGGAAACTAAGCATACAGCCTAGGGATGCGCGATATTCATCGATATTTCGAGTATCAATGGTTTTTTAAATAAACAACAATGTTTTTGATCGATGTTTTTTAAAGTCGAAATATCGATAGTCGATAAAAAATGATGAACTATCGACATCCCACTACCGGCTTCCCCTACTCTTACACAGAAAAAACAGTTAACTTGGTTCCAGAAAATTATTGTCTTCCGAATTTCCTTTCTTGATCCAATAAAAATAAAATACTTGATTCAAAAACTTTTTTTTGGTTCAAGACAGTAAGTTCTCTTGCTCCAAAAAAAGTTATTTTTGAAGCGAAATAGAAAATTTCTTGATTTAAGAAAAGAAATTCTTGGTTAAAGAACATAAGTCATCTCTGGCCAAAGAATCAACGTTTTGAACGAAAAAAAGTTTAACTTCGGCAAAGAAACTTTTTCTTGCCCCAAGAAAAAAAATTTCTCACTCCAAAAAATCAAAGTTTTAAACGAAAAAAAGTTTACTTGGACCAAGATATTTTTCCTTGTCCCAAGAAAAAAAATTTCTTGCTCCAAAAAAAAAACGTCTTTTGATTGAAAAAAAAGAAATCCTTGAGCAAAGAAAAAATCTCTTGGCGCAAGAAAAAAATTCTCTTGCTCCGAAAAATAAATTGCTTAAGTGAAAATAAAAGATGCTTGGGCCAAGAAAAAAAAATTTCTTGCTCCAAAAGTTTGCTTCTTTAATAGAGACTTAAATTTTTCTCAATCAAAAATTTATTCTCTCTACAAAAGATAGACGTGTTAATTCTTTTTGTTTTTTTTTTTTTTTTTTTTTTGTCTGAAACGTAGTTTTTTGTATTTTTATTTCGCAAAAAATGTTTCAAGTAAACATTAATATTAAATATTAAAGTTATGATGGATTATAGTATATACTATAGTACAATTCAAAAAAGGTACTTACAGCTCGGTCGAATGACAGAGTGCTCGAATAAAATCGTACTGAAATTCGAAATTTAACAATTCTAGAATATCTTTCGTACCAGGGACACACTACAAGTGGTAGGCGCAATCTAGTGGCGAGCACCGAGCTACTCCCGCTGCTACAGCCTAACACCGGTGATTTTCCCCCTCTCCACATCGATCTTTTCTCCCAAGAAATTTTTTCTCTTGGCTCAAGCAACTTTTGTTGTCTTGGTCGGAGAATACAAAAATACTTGCGTGAAAAGAATAGTACTTGTTCCGAGAAATTTTACTTTCTTTAACCAAAAAAATGCAATATTGCTATAAGAAAATAGTGTATCTTGCTCCAAAAAAAATATCTCTCACTTTAAGAAATATAAACTCTTGAAACAAGTGAAAATTTTTTGATTTAAGCGTAAAAATATGTTGACGTGAGAAAAAAAATTTTGATTCAAGATTAAAGTTTGAAGATAATTGTTTACTTGGGGCAAGTAAATTTTTTTATTTCCCGAATCGATCAAAAAAAATTTCTTGAATCAAGAATATTTTCCTTGATTCAAGTTAAATGTTTTTTCTGTGTATGCAACTCATTTATAGCAAATTTGAAAATGAATTAATTGTAAAAGAAAACTCTTGTATATAATTAGATTATTTTTATCAATGAAGAATCAAACACATATCAATATTAATTTATTGGAATGAAATCAACCCGGTCAAAACTTCGATACAGGAACATCCGCTCAGCATTCTGTAGAGGATACTGCACCGTAGATATTAATTCCAAAATAAAATTATAAGCTGCAGAATCATAATCTAGCAAAAAAAGTGTTCTTGTAATCTTTTTTGAACATTACTGATTATTGTTATTATTATTACTTTTTTTTTTCAATAAATAAATTACTTTAACAGAAATGAAAAAAAAAATTTGCACACGTAAATATTTTTATTACAATAATTTATCTCTAAAAAAAAAAAAATTTTTTTTATGTCTGTTACTCTCAATATCATTAATTTTTAACAATAATAATTCGAAATTAATAACGCTGATTTCGATTTTTCGTTATAAATTGGTTGTAGCTTTAATTTTTCGAAAATTCGCGCTTATCCTTACCATCAATATAAATAATCGATGTTCAGATATTTTTTTCAAAAACATCGATGGTCTCCCTTACGAAAAAAATATATATGCGGGCAAATTGCTTATATGAATCATATATGTCTTATATAAGAAATTTGCCCTCATATTTATTTTTTTTGTACAGGCTGATGATGGCAAGAAATGGAAACAATCGATAGTCCGATGTCGATATTTTTTACCAAGATCGCCCATCCCTAACACAGCCATCTCGTGAATAGAAATAATCGAATGTCGATTCTCTAGGGTGAAATATCGATTCACTGAATCGATTCAGTGCTACATATTGATTTAAAAAATCGATTTATTTGGCCCGAAAAATCGATTCTTCGATTAATCAATCTCAGATCGCCATCCCTACATCAACCCGGTATTAATTTAAATTTAATTTATTTACATTACTACTATCTTTTTCTTGCTTCCTCTTCCTAAACTCTGAAACCGTTACCCTGTCATTTATTTTATTTTCATTTCTCCGTTGGTTATATTTTGGTTTTTGAATTTTATTCGTGGGACACACGAACTGGCGCCCAATTAGGATTGTCTAACCCGGCCTGAGCAAAGCTGTGGGTCCAGGGAGATTCAGGACATCTTCAAGTGGGACTTTTCGTGTTTATTATTTTATTTTCAGTGTTTCACCCAACGGAGAGCCATAACGGCTATTGAGCGCCGACCACACTCCGCCGTGGGACGCGTGAAATAGAGGAGAACGTTATAATTTGTTTTACACAATTTTTTTAGATGGGGACCCACTTTGCCCCAAATTTTCGATTTTTCAATTTTAATGGACACAGCTTATCAATGTTAAATAACAAAAAAGGGCCTATAAAGTAGTGTAACAAGTAAAAAATAAGTAAAGATAAACCCATTTCTAGCTTACGGGGCCCACTTTGCCCCAGCCTCCCCTAAATATTTTGAATCCAAATTTTAGTATGTTTCTCTACAACCTACTTAGAAATGTTTGAGGTAGGGAGAAAGTAAAGATTTAAAACAAAATTGAAATTCGATGATTTTAAAAATTTAAAACATTCTTGAGCAACCTCTAAAAAATTTTGTATTGAGTTGAAACTTTAACAGGAGTCTTGAAATACTTCAAACTTAGATCATTTCTTGTGAGTTTGGAAATCCAAAAAAGGTCGAAAAAAAATTGCCCCGCCCCTAGAAAAAAAAATATATATATATATATATATACATGGTTGCGTAACGACATATCCGCGGACAAAATATCCGCGACAAAATATCCACGGAAATAATATCTACAGACAGAATATCCTCAAAATGAACATATCAAAGATATGAATTCATAAGATCAAAATTTTCATAGATAACATAACAGTAGATGAAAGTTATTAAAATGATATTTTATTAACATTTATCTTCACTTCATCGAATACTTTTATGCGAAAATACACATGATTGATACATACATAAAAAAAGTGTGAATTATAGCGCTCTTTTTTCACGAATTTTGTGTATGTGCATTAACAAAAATATACCCACTCATAAAAGGATGTGAAAGATAGCGCCCTTTTTCCAAGAATTTTTTGTATGTGCATGAAAATATCTACGGACAGAATATCCTGGAAACTGACGTAACTAAGGGATGAATTCATCTTATCAAACTTTTCATACTTATAATAACAGTGAAAGAAAGTTAATAAAATCATATTTTTTGAAACATTTATTATTTAATTTATCAAATACTCAATACAAAATTGCATATGATTATAATAATAAGTCTTATTATCATTGAATTTTTTCAGGGACATTTTGTCTACAGATTTTTTGTCGGCGGATATTTTGTCATGTGGTTATTTTGTCTGCGGATATTTTTTTGCGGATATTTTGTCGCGGATATTTTGTCCGCGGATATTTAAGCGTGTCACCATATACATATAAATATATATATATTAGACTGTTTAAAAAAAAACAACTATTTTTTTTTTCTTCATTATATTGAAAATATTGTTGGAAATGACGAAAAAAAAATACTGTGAAAGTTTGAGCTCTTAATATTAATATTAACAACTGCCGCATCGCAATTTTCTATATCCCGTTTAAATAAGATGGGAAAATTTATTTTTTAAGCTTTGGAATTTTGTAGCTCATGGTGGGACCAATACTTCGAAATGTTCAAGACATGTCCTTATGGGAAATTTGACGCTCTACAAAATAGGTCTCTTATAATTTTTCGATATTTTTATTTTTTCAAAAGTTATTCAAAGTTAAAGTTAGATTGATGATAAATTTTTACATTTTTTAAATTTTTTGACGCAACCATCAAATTTATGGGAAAATTTTATTGAACAATTTTTGTAGAGCATTTCATTTCCTATAACTTATCTCTGAGAAAATTTTCAATATTTCTCACAAGTCGTAAGTTATTTGCAATTAACTGAAAATTTTTTTAAATAATCTAAATTTTGTTGCATAAAATTAATTACATTATATTTTCAGTTAATTGCAAATAACTTACGACTTGTAAGAAATATTGAAAATCAAAGATACAAAATCTTTAGAGCCAAGAAAATCTAAATCAAGACAAGAATTTCTTGAAGCAAGGCAATTGGTTTTCTTCATAAATAAATTCTTGGCTCAAGAAAATATTTTCTTTCGATACTGTAAGAATATTATTCCTGATGACCAAAAAAAATTATTGTGCAAGTTTGAGCCCTTAATATTGATATTAAAAGGTGTATCGTTACGACTATTCGTTTTTTTAAAGAAATTTCATTTTTTACCCGAAACTCGTAAATCATCTATCTGAAAAATTTGAGCAATGTATATTCTTAAAAGAAATTGAATTCCCTACAAAAAATCCCTCTCAGTAAATTGACGTAACACGAGCCGTTTTCTTGTAACTGTGCCGTAAATATTGATTTGTTTTTTAAATTCTTTGTTTCTATTTTCGATTTTTGTAACTACTAGAAATATTAAAGTTTTTCCTAATGAAGATACATATCTTAAAGGGAAATGTAATGCTCTACAAAAAAGGCCTCTTAACAATTTTTGCTAAATTCACTCCTTCGCAAGTTATTGGGGTTATTTATCAAGATTACTTTCTTAAGAGTTGGAATTCAAAACTTCGCATTCAACCACATCCTAAGCTTCAGAAGACAGGCCTATATCTCTCCACAAGACAAGGAAAAACTCCTAGACTCAATTAAAGTTGTTCTTGAAGATACTACATACCACATCTACTTCTCTACTGATACACTCTCGTGCTTTGTTTCCCGCTTGAGATTTCATCAGATGTCAACGTTTTGAGGCCCTATGAAGCTATTCTGACTATTTTCAGAATGATGTCCGAGTGTGTGTGTGTGAATGGTCTATAACTTTTTAACTGATGAATCGATTTGGACGTTTAAGAGGGTATTCTGGTCTAGAAATTTGAAAAAATCGATTTACTTTTTTTTGTACATTTTTTAAGTTTAGACTCTCAAAAATATGCCCTTAAACGGATTTTTCAAAGTTCGAATTATTTTCGGAGATATATAGGATTTTGTGACGCGGCATCTAAGCCGGCCGAGTGCAGCATATCACACATTGATCGGTAGATGTTGCCGAACGACTTGAAGACTCGTTCTTTTCAAGATGAAGGCCCAATATATAGACCCGGGATCGCCAATTAATCCCAAGTGAGTATTAAATATTATCTGAGTTATTTTACTGAAATTCTTTATATATCTCTCTATCATCCGAACATCGTATTTTGAAAAATTTCAATTTCAAGTATTTTTAAAAAATTCGAAAAGGTCAAAAAAACAGGGTAAAAAAAATTTTGTTTTTTTAGGTAGACGCCATTTTGTCAAAAATTTTTTTTATTTCTTGGCCAAGGTCCAGGTAATAGCGACATCTTTAATAATGAAAAATTTTCTAAATTGGTTTGTTTTAAATCACTACAATGGTTGGAATCATGTCAACCAGGGAGCACCGTTTTTTTTTGTGGCCCGCACTTCTCCGGCCTGTCATTCAAAGATTTTTTAATTTTTAATTTTTTTTTTAATTTTTTAAATATCAATAAAAATCATATAAAAAAATGTATCATAAAAATGTTTTTCATTTTTTTTTATCCTCCTTTGAAAAACACCTAAAATTTAGGTTTTTAGACCAGACTACCTCCTTAAGGCGGTAATTGAAAGAGCTTGTTGGTCATCAACTTTCCTGAAAATTTCAGATCAAAATTTTCTTAACTTCCCGCTAAGAAAATCGACGATTTTCGAAAATTTCGGGAAGTTATTGTTTTCACTCCGATTTTCGAAAATCGAGTTTTCATAAGATGTCGACGTTTTGAGGTCCTAGGAAGCTATTCTGACTATTTTCGGAATGATGTCCGAGTGTGTGTATGCATGTGTGTGTGTGTGTGTGTGTGTGTGTGTGTGTGTGTGTATGTATGTAAACTCTTTGTAACTTTTGAACTAATGAACCGATTTGGATGTTTAAGGCGGCAATTGAAAGAACATGTTGGCCATCAACTTTCCTGAAAATTTCAGATCATTTAATCAAATAGACTCGAAAATATCTGCGAATTACGAAAAAAAAAAATTTTTTTTTTTAGTTTTTTATTGATTTCTTAGAAACGACTTATACGATCGATATCAAAATCTAATCAGCTCTAGTACTCCAAAAAACGCGTCGATTGCCACCTCAAACATCAAAATCGGATAATTCGTTCGAGAGTTATCGCGGGAGAAAGAAATGCTGAAAAACAGTTTTTTCTAAATATTTTCGAAACGACTGACGCGATCGATTTCAAATTTTAATCAGCTTTAGAATTCAATAGAACGCGCCGATTGCCACCTCAAACGTCAAAATCGATCAATTAGTTCGAAAGATATCAGCGTTGAAAAATTGAAAAAATAACATTTTATGTTATTTTTCTCGGATGAATCATAATATAACCTACTAAAATGTGTCTGAAGTCATACCAACTCATCTTTTATATGGTTACTTTCGATACATTATGTCATCGAACTTGGTTTTTAGTTTAAATCATAGTACCAACAATGAAATCGATAAAACGTAGTTTTCAATATTTTTCTCGGATATTTCATATTTGTTTGTTTCTCACATGAGTCAAAACTCATTTAAATTTTGATTTGAATCCCTGGTATCTATTTCTGCCTGAATACACTTATTTTATTGAACATAATCAGGGATTAAATTTTAAAAATCGCTTTATTAACAATTCTTGATTCTTATATAAATTTTCAATTTTCAGCATAACAGGCAACTTGTTAGAGCTTGAGAAGATCGTAAAAAAACAATCGCATGTGATAGCATTTTCGAGCTCGAAAATATATCTGCACTAATGTTTTCGAGCTCTTTGAGGTCGAAAACAGCGGGTAGTTTTGGGGCTGGCCTGCAGGGCCAACCGACGCCCAGATTTTTTTTTTTAGTTTTTTATTGATTTCTCAGAAACGAATCGAACGATCGGCGCCAAAATCCAATCAGCTCTAGAACTCAGTAAAACGCGTCGAATGCCGCCTTAACCATCTCAATCGGTTAATTTGTTCAAGAGATATCGTTGGAGAAAGAAATGGTAGAAAACGGTTTTTTTAAAATTATCTTCAAAACGGCTGAATCGATCACTTTCAAATTCTAGTCAGCTTTAGAATCCAATAAAATGCGCCTATTGCCACCTCAAACGTCATTATCGGTTAACTAGTTCAAAAGATATCAGCGTTGTAAAGTTGAAAACTTAACATTATATGTTATTTTTTCCAGATAAATCAAAGTATACTGTACTAAAAACTGTGTCTAAAATGTTACAAACGTTTCCTCTTTATGGTCTCTTTGGATCATCATATAATGCCATCAAACTTGTTCTTTAGTTTAAACCATATTATCAACAAAAAAATCGAAAAAACACAGTTTTAATCATTTTCTCGGATACTTTATGTATTATTGCTCTGACCTAAGCCAAAACTCATTTAAATCTTGATTTCGATCACTGACATTGATTTCTGCCTCAATACATTTAGTTTATTGAACATAATCGGAAATTGAAATTTAAAAACCGCTTGTTCATTAATGATTTTCGATTCTTAAACTTTTAAACTTTAGCATAAAGCGTAACTCGTTAGAGTTTGAAAAGCTCATAAAAACACAATCGCACGCAAGAAGACTTTCGAACTCGAAGAGCTCGAAAATATAGTCACATTTATATTTTCGAGCTCCTTGAGCTCCTTGAAGGGGTAGTTTCCCACCCTCAAACTCTTTCTTTAAAAGGGCTAGCAAACAGTCTCTTGGTCTCTTAGTCTCTTACTCTCTTAGGCTCTTGACTCGTGGACTTAGGCCTTGGCTACCACCCAGAGTGGACTAGTAGGGTAGTGGACTGATGATGCCTAGCGAGGTTCTTACCCTACACCCTGAGCTCAATACAATTTACTTGAGCCGGCCTAACAATAAGTCTAGTCACATCTAGTCATTGAGTCCAGTGATCATTTTATTTAAATTATTTCATATTTTTGTGTTTGTTCGTTATTAAAAGCGCAGTAATTGTTTTATAAATTATTTCTTTGGATAACGTTTTAATTGACTACATTTTGAGTCAAATTTATACACGCGGTCATTTAGTAAAGTTAAAGTTAAATTGAAATTGTGCCGATAAAATTCGTGAGTGTTCACACTATTGCTGTTCATTTTCTGCGATTTCCTATTACCGAAGATTTGGGCCTACACCGTTGTTGCCACGTTTGCTGCCTACGCTTATTAAGGGTCATCTACAACTACAGAAATGGATCATGCAGTAAGGTACAGCGTAAGTGGGATTCCGTCTTCCCCAAATTAAATTTATACTTGGTCTCCTCCTACGTAAATTAAAAATATCAAAACTTATACACTAAATTTTATTCAAATTAATTGTATTGGGGAAATTTTAATATTGTGAATGGGTATTTGGTTAAATAAAATGATATTTTCTTTTTTATAATGCAAAACCAAATCTTTTACTGAATAAACCACCAGGCATTCTTTTCCATTAATAATTAATAAGCGCAAATTTCAGGGAACGAGGTGAACCCCCCAGCTCATCAGATTAAATTAATTAAGTTAATATTAAGTAACCGTGGCCTGGACAAGAGCTAGCCAAACCCAGGTACACCGGTTATATTGGCGCCCAACGTGGGGCACCTCGTTCTCTAGTATATTGGCGCCCAACTCTTTGCACCTCGTTCTCTAGTATATTTTATTTCTACAGAAAAATTATTATTAACTAATTAATAATAATTAATTAATAATAATTAATTAATTACTATTAATAAATGAATTAATAATATTTTTAAAATTTGAAAATTTTGATGATAATTGTGTGACAGATGCTTTTTAATAGTAAATCCTGAGCACGATATTTTTTTAGACATTTTTCTTAAAAAGAAACTAGAATATGAAATTTGAAAAATTGAATAAAAATAGACCCCATCGATGTCCCATTATGAGCATAACTGGAAAAATTGTAGAATAGGTGACAGTTTGCTGTGAAAAATTATGAGGAAAATTGATCAATTCGTGTTTTTTGTAAATCGACAATTTATAATTAATAGTTGAAATTTCAATAAAAACGTGAATCGAAAATTTTTTCCAATATTTTATACTGCAAAGATGTTTAAAAACGAACTTTTTTGTCTCTTTGAAAATTTTATTTAAACTTTTTTTCGCGAAGTTATAGGCGTTTGAAAAAAAAAATCTCTACACTTTTCGAAATTCGATGTCTCGAAAACGGTTGGAGTAAAAAATTTTAAAACAATTATCGAGCCTTCTTTCAACCTATACTAAAAGATAAAAAAGTTTAAAAAAAATCCGAGGTTCAAAAGCTAATTGGTGTCTGATTTGGCGTGAAACGCCCCGTATATATATATATATATATATATATATATATATATATATATATATATATATATATATATATATATATATATATATATATATATATATATATATATTAGGGTGGGCATTTATTTTTGTAGGGAGTTTAACGCTCTTCAAAAAAACTCTTTGATCATTTCTTGATAAATCCATCTGTTCATAAGTTATTCGAGCTCGAAGTCAAGTTAGAATACATTTCGAGGTCTTTTTACTTTTCCAGCGAAACGATCGGATTTATGAAGAAATGTCATCAACTCTTTTTTGTAGACAATTTTATTTTCTACGAATTATCATTGAAAAATTTTTTTTAAATTCTGCATTGTTTTTTAATTATTTCCATTTTAATGCCAAGTTCTTAAAATCGATCAGAACACTATTTTCTAAGAACTTGGCATTACAATGTAAATAACTAAGAAAAAACAGGGATTTTAAAAAAATTTATGGAGGATAATTTTTAGGAAATAAAATTGTCTACTTAAAAAACTCTATGACATTTTTTCATAAATCCGATAGTTTCGCCGAAAAAATAAAAAGATCTCGAAATTTTCTTCTAACTTGACTTGGAGCTTGAATAACTTTTGAACAGATGGATTTATTGAAAAATGATAAAAGAGTGTTTTTGTAGAGCGTTGAATTCCCTAAAAACATAAATGCTGGGCTTATTCGTACAATGAACCATTGCCGAGGTAAAAAATTCCAAACAAAAATTTATTTTTTTCTATGTTATTTAAATGGAAAATAAAAAATCACGAAGCGCCACCTCTTATTATTAATATTAAGAGCTCAAACTTCACCAGAATGTTTCCTTCATCATCTTTAACGATGCTTTCACGGTAACTAAACAAAAAAAATTAGTTCTTTTTTTTGGCTCACCCTCATATATGTATATAAATTTGTCCCGTACGATTGATACTGGGAAATCCATTACATCATTATCATGGTCACATATTTGCCACATGTGGTCCAATTAGTCGACATCTGTTAGTTCCAAAAGCTTGACCTTCATAAACGCTTTATCTCCTTTCAAGGTGCAGTATTATTTTTTAGTTTGATTTAATTTGAAATGATTCGAGTGTTGAAATTATTTAAAATAATTTTGAATTATCTGAGGAGCCAGAAATAACGATAGTATTTTCTAGTTTGATTAAATTTAAAATGATTCAAATAATTTTATAAATCCTTAAATTAAATTCTCCTTTTTCACGATTCTATACGATGAAAAATGATTTATTTGAAAGTTATACTTGAAAGCAACATGATTAAACGATTCGGGCAGATTTGCAACATCGAAGATTCAAACAATTTTGAATTATTTCAAACCATATTTTTATGATTTAAAATAATTCGAAGTTGTGAATATTGAATTATTTTGAATTATTTCAAATTATAATTTTATATGAAGCAATATGAAATAATTTACAATTTTCTAATTATTTCAAATTAGATTTTTTTATCAGGGCGATCAAATTCAACAAGCTTGTTCAAGAAACTGTCTGTCGAAAGGAAAAAATCCTTCGAGGAAAGCTTTGAAAAATTATTTACTGAAAAATCGCCACCCTTAATTCCACGGAAAAAAGCCAACATAGGCAGCCCAGGACATACAAAAGTCACAACCTCTTCAGCAAACATGAGCACGAAATTGATTCTGGATGAAATTTGACGATTCAAAGAAAAATCCTTAGTAAAATTTGAAAATTTGACGAAATTTTTTTTTGATAAGGTAGAAGAGATAAAAGCAGAGCAAATGAACGAAATGAGTAAACTTAAAAAAGAGTTTTGACAACTGGACTTGAAACAAGCGAAGATTGCTGAAGAAATGAAAGCTTTAGTAGCCAATTCAGAAAGAGAGAGACCAACGCAGTGCCATAAAAATGCTACAACGTTATTGAGTAATAAGCAAATAGATCACCTAATAGAACATGTGGAAACACAAGAAGCCAAGGATAGAGCAGCAAGGAATTTAAATATCATCATCAAAGGCCTACCATCGATTGAGAACATATCACAGGGTATAAAGGTATTGAATGTGTTCCTTGATACAAAATTTAATCTTCAAAACGCTGGCAGTAAGCTAGAAATGATAGGCAGTCAAAATAATGTTTATAAGTTAACGCTGCAAAAGTTGGAAGACAAAAAATATATAAGGAAGGTGGAAAAGACTCGGGAAAAAGGTGGATCGGAAATAAGATTCTACGGGAACAAAGTTAGCACCGATGGCAAGTGGATGCAATGGGTTGATAGTATACAGGAATTAACTCCAACGAAGACTCCATCAAAACGCAAAAACTATAGGTCTAGAACAATTATGGAGCGTCCACAAAAAAAGGATTGCGACTCTCTTAACTTAATGATATGGAATATTAGAGGTATAAAATACTTACAAGATAGAGGCGAACTAAGAAAGTCGAACTACGACATTATTTGCTTAGTTGAAACAGGCCACTAATCAAGTAAATTTAAGAATATGAACGAACGACTATGACCTCACCTAGATCTATCCAACAAAGAAAAATACAACTGGCCGCGCTAGTGGTGGTATTCTGTTACTTATCAATAAGGAGCTATCTAAGACTGGCCACCTGGGAATGTTTCCTTGTAAGTGCACAAAATTAAACAAAGAATCGAATCATTTTTTATTTTGTTTGATTTATAAATATATTTCCAACGTTCTTTACTTACTGCGCAACTATTTCACTCTTTGTGTAAAGCTTTAACTGATTCATCGTAACTTACGATACTTGAATACCGCTTATATATTTCTCTTTTTCTCATGGAAATAAATAAAAATTAAAGATAGGAAATAAATTCAAAAGTATAAAGAACGCATCTTTGATTTAGACACAACGACTCAATTGCTTTGAATTTTAGTAACAAATATTTTTAGCTTAAATGACTATGCCAATTTAAAGCAGAAAATATTACCCGAGTCGAAATTTTAAACCTTTCTAGAACCTAGAAATTCTAAAATTAAGAATGAAAAGGACTTACTAAGTACTTATTTTTTATAGAAAAACAACTCTTATACAAAACCTCTAAATGTCGGTTACGTGAAAAAATGACACGTTTAATCGTTAAATAAGCGTAAAAATTTAAAATTGTAAATACTATTTAGCCTAAGCCATACTTCAGAATTTTATCAAGTCCTATTCATTCTACAATGGTCAAAGTATTTAAAGAACCTATTGGTACTCCATCCCGGAAAAAAATGATTAAATCAAATTTTGAAGAATTATTTTTTTTCCGGGATAGGCCACACATCCAATTTATGTCCCTTCTCGATGCTGCTCAATTTTTGTTATTGAAGGATTGTAGTCTGCTCCGCTCGTCCATTGGCCACTTGGCAAGATGAAAACTTTGTGGCTGCATTTATGATTACACATGAATTTCTATCAGCCATATTTCATAGTATTAATTTATAATAATATAATAATTCTCACATTATTGCAGGTATAATTTGTTTCTCAAACACAACCAGGTTGAATTGTATATAACTTCATTTACAAAATATAAAATATAAAATATAATTATATATAAAAAACACGATTTGAATAATTCAACCATCGATTGTTCAATGGACATAAAATTTTAAAATTAATTAAGTTTATCGATTTGTAATAATTTATATTTGTTAATTAATGGCGAAACCTTTGAACTTTTTCTTGAGTAGCGACGATCTAATTTTAATTGATAGTTGACAAAATAAAAGTTTAATACCATTAAAATTAAAATTGTCATATTATGGAATATATATATATTTATATATATATATATATATATATATATATATATATATATATATATATATATATATATATATATATATATATATATATATAATATGTAGGGGAAAGGGGAGGCGGGGGTAGGTAAAACGAAGTACTCTCAAAATTTGATTAAAAACAATATCATTTTTTAAATGTATTTTACCATTCCCAAATTACTATTGTAAATATAATTGAGCATTATTTTGAATTTTTTTCGCTAAACTTTTTTCAAAATCGAGTGTCGGTCGAAAAATGTTAATGACTTTTATATTGTGATAAAAAATATTAAAAAACTTCTTCATCTTCCTTTGCATCCAATAATTGTGTAAAATATAATTTTTCTTAATGTAAATAACTTACAAAAAATTGTAATGAAATTAAACTCATTGAATATCGGAAATTTTCTTTTTTTTTTACATTTTTCAGGGGGTAGCCTATTTTGCCCGAAAAAATGAAATTTCTTTTTATTTTAGAGAATCAGTGTCACAAGTGTATTTTTTATTTTCTTTATAATTATATTTATCGATAGTGGACTTTCGTTTGTTAGAGCTTTCCCCGAGAAAAAATGATCAGACCTGATCAGACATGAACAGGCATGAGTCTTCAGGCCTGATCAGACATGAAAAATGGCCATGCCTGACCAGGCCTGATCAGGCATGTTCAGGTCTGATCAGATATGTTCATGCCTGTTCATGCCCATCCGAGAAAAAAATTTATATATAAAAAATAGCCCTACATAATTATATACAATTATGTATAATTATATTATATTATATATAATTATTGCTATAAAAATAAAAAAAAAAAAAAAATTCGGGCGTCTGCAGGATTTGAACCGTAGACCTTGCGCTCGAAAGTCTTACGCGCTACCCACTGACCTAAGGGATTTAGTTGAAAAGTAAGTTTCGTATGAACTTTAAGTAATAAAAATCTTATATGTGATAGATTCTTGGTCAGCAAAATTTTATATCTATGAGCAAACATGAACAGCCATGAACATACATGAACAGCCATGAACAGACATGAACAGGTATGAACAGGTATGATCAGGCCTGAGTGTATTTAACGCTTCAGACATAAACAGGTATGACCAGACATGAACAGCCATGAACAGCCATGAACAGACATGAACAGGCCTGATGAACATTATATAATGTGCAAGCGCCTCTGGTGGAATAAATGTACGTATAATGTATAGATATATCACCATCCATGTTAATTTTACATAGATATAGGTATAAGTTTTCGATGAATAAATCACGCCAAATCTTTTAGTTTTTAATGATATCCAAGGTAAATAGACAAAATTTTTTGCTGCCGTTAATAAATAAAATGTTCTTTTCTGGCGGGCAAAATGGGGTACCCTTTAAAAAAGTTGAAAAAAAAAAATTTCTGCAAGGTGATCAAATTTCATTAAATAAAATTTTTTTTTACACTGTAAAAAGAGCGGTGTTAAAAATGAAATTACACCGGTGTAGGAGGAGTAATTCACCGATGTTAAAAATACCGGTGTTAAAGTGTGGTAACCGGTGTAAAAACGGAGTAGAACCGGTGTAAAAACGAGGTAACCGGGGTAAAAGCAGAGTAATATCGGTGTAAAAGCAGGGTAACCGGTGTAGAAGCGGGGTAGACTGCGTCTGCTTGGAGAATGAACTTTAAAGATTATAAAACACAAAAAATGCCAGTTTTTAAATGAAAATTAATAAAAATTATGATCTATTAACAAGTATAGTGATCGAGTAAGTAAAAATATTTACAAAGTAAAATATTTTAACATCGGTAAAGAATATTTACACTGGTGGCGTCGTTATTTTTACACCGCTTTCGGTGTTGAAATTTAACACCGCTGATCTTAACACCTACACTACTTGGACTTACCCCGGTGATTTTTTACATTGCATGTAAAATACATACAGAAAAATTACATTTCACATCATTGGTGGATATGAAGGCAGAAAAAAATTTTTTTTATGGGGCAGAGAGGCTCCTCTCCAAAAAATGGTAACTTTAAAAAAAATTTTTTTTAATTGAATTTTTATCAATTAAAAAAAAAAATATCATTTTCGAATGTTTTTAGTGACCAAATTTATCCTAACTACAGGAAATCAGCCGGAAAAAGAATTACCATTTTAATTTTTTTTTAATTTGACGATAAAAATATGAAAAAATCAGTTTTCAAAACTTTCGGCCGGTCCATTTAGCCCCAGGTGTTATGGGTAGGGCTGAAAATGTTCAAGACTATCGGATATACAATAATTAGACGAAAAAAAAATTTGTTTTTTCATCAAATTTTTGGGGTACCCCATTTTGCCACCCCTACCTCATTTTGCCCCTCCCTCCCCTATATATATATCTGTATAGTTATACAGCCTTTTTATTCTTTTATTAATTGCAATTAAACGACACTGAGTTACCTAGCCATTTTCAATAGGGGATCTACAAATTTTTCAAAGAATTTTTTAAAAAAAAGTTTGATTCAATTACTGGATTTTTTCGCAAGTTATCGTGCATACGGGTTTCAGACTTGACGGACAGGAAATTTTTTCAAACTATTTTGATGATTTTTTCGATTTTTATTGAACTAAATAAATTTTTGAACAGTATGGAATTAATCTCCATTTAATTATCTTCAAAATGGTGTGCAACATATCTTAATTCCGTGAATCAACGAAGGTATAATAATTGAAATAGTTGCCGAAGTGAGGCGAAAAAAATTTTTCGATCGTAAAGCACTCTCTGATGCTTCGCGTCATGAGTCGTACAAAAGTTTTTTCCTACTTTTAAAAGCATTCCGAGTTATCTTTATATATTTTTATCACTTGAATTGTCCTTTCGATATTTCATTTTACTCTTACAGTTGTTAGGAATAATTTATAAAACTTACTTGAGACCAGCGATGATCTCCATTGCCGAATTAAAGTTGCCAGTATTCCAACAGGTTTGCGCGACTCGTAAGAGACAAGAGAGGAAGGCCTGACGCTCTTCGATTGTTGAGCCACTTGTTATTGTGTGGGTAACCCATGAGCTCACCTGCAATTAATAAGCATTCTTTAATTTTTCATATAATACATGCCTGAAATAAACGCCGTTAAATCCCTAACATCGGCCTTATACGTTTTAGCAAGCGCTGATTATTTCTGATTTGTCAAACGCAATGTTCAATTTTAGTTGAAGTACTAGTGCATCAACCCTATACCATAATACGACGAAAATTGGAAAAATATTTTCTTACTCTATAATCCAAGTTTTCGAGATGTTTAACACGTAAAAAAATTCTGAAGTTAAATTTACCACCCTAAACTAGTAATAATTGAACTACACTTTGTAGCATCTACCAATGAACAAATGTTTTTATAAATTCAATTGTTATGAACGTGAACGTAAAAGTCATTTACATCGTTTTTCAGACGGTATATAATCATCAATCCAATTAATTAATTTTGATTTACTTAATAAATTACGTAAAAAGAACGTCAGTTTACAAATATTTTATTTTTTCATACATGGGAATTTTTACTTTGTTAACATAGGAACGATTTTAATGTTAACATAGGAAATTTTCCCTTGTGGACATTGAAGGATCTCCTACGTCATTCAAGGAATTCCAGCGATGTTAACATAGGAATTTTTCCTATGTTAATATCGGAATTGTTCCTATATTTTATAGGTATTTTTCCAATGTTGGTATAGAATAAATTATATTGTAAATATAGGAATAATTCGTATGTAGCAAAGTATAATTTACTATTTGATATAGTTACAACTTATAGCTTGACATAGTAAAACTGGCAATACCAATAAAGGAATTTCCCCTAAGCAAAGTGGGAAAAATTCCCATTTTTTTATCTCTGTATAGTATAAATGATACTGTACAAGATCTATTGTACTCGTTCTATTTACTATTTGACTAGAGTAAAAATTTGTAGACTTAGTAACTACTCAATGTAGTATGGAAAACTCATCCTGTGGTTTTTTTTATCACACAATTTTATTTATAGACAATATCACATAATTTGTACAACTTACTCCGATGTGGTGTGAAATAACTAATAAACGAAAAAAACCGCATTACCTTCAACTATTTTAACCTACTACATTGTTGTACAAGCTCCACAATTGCAGTTATAATTACTACATTTTTAAATGTGTGAATTATAACCTTTAAAATTAGATGCTTGTATTTGGGTGTGGTGCATCCCTACAGAGAATTTCTCTACATTATAAAATTTCACAAAGTTTTTCCCTACACGAGTCAACTCTACAGATAAATTTTTACATCGAAACAACTCTACAAATGATTATTTTCACATCGATCCATCTCTACATGAGAACATCTCTCATATTAAAAATCTCTACAGTGGTGCATCTCTACAGCGATCATTTTTACACAGCGCTAAGTTCAAGTAATAGAATTTTTGTTTTGACATTTTATTAATAAAGTAGGTTAATTATATAAAAGAATGAAAGAATGAATGAATAAAAGTGAAATTAAATTATTTAAATATTACAAAAGGGATGACTCATCCTCATAACAAATTTAGAGAATTCAGGGAATGTTGCTGTTAAATAGTTGGTCTGATGTCAACTTTTCGTATCAATTATCAATTTATTATTTAATCAGGATTAATACGGACAGAAAATTACGAGTACAGTTCCCATAATTTTATGAAAGGTTTTCTTATACCGTTATAGAAACTACGTCCATAATTTATAGGAGCAATTCCTATAATTATGGGAATGCTACCCTTAACATTAAACTATGGGAATTATTCTTATAATATAAAGAAATAAAATATAGTAATTATTCCCATATGTTATTGCAACCATTGCCATAATATTACAGGATAAATACCGTAAATATATTTATATTAAAAATAATAATATTAATAATAATAACCAATTTATAGAAATATATTTCTAACACTTTTTTAAAAATTTTTTATATAATTATTTTTTTTAATAATTAATTAGTAATAAAATAATAAATTTTTCAATTAAATATATATAATTTATTTTTAAATCAAGACACCATTAATTTTTTAAGAAAACTCAACAATCATCATTATAAATAATTGATTATCCACTCCACATATTATATATTGACCTTAAATATGATAATAATATTATAGAGGTTATAACTTGAAGAAAAATAAAAAAAAATTTTTTTTTTTAATAATTTTTTGGGAAGGGGGCCGCCGTGCTCCAGGCTCCTATCTTTAACTTTCTTGATAAATTATATTCAATGAACAGTTTTGGTGGTCTATTTTATCCCTCACTATATGAGAAATTTTATTAAGCTTATTATCCGTCCCTTGTAGGAAATGACGATGGGCCCAGGCTTAGTTGAGGCTTGGCCCAATACTTGCTAACTCGGCCAAGCTAGAAATTCAAGCCTGGCCCAAGCTCGTTTGAGAATCGGGATGATAACTTCATGCCAGGCCTGACAGACTATCCTGGTCCAATATCGAGTACTAGTATTGTGCCGAGTCTGCATCTAAGTATTGGCCCAATATCGAATGTCAGCATTGTACCAAGGCTTTTGATAATTAATAAAGCAGCTATATACTTGTTATAAATAAATTGAAAAAAAAAAAAAAATTAAATCCGTAATCATGGGTTTAATGGTAAGATATTGAGGTAAATTTGGACATAGAGAAATCGAGTAAACCGGTGAGAATAAATTTTTTTTACATTTGCTGGGTCTCGAACCTGGTCCTTCACGGCTGCTAGGCAAGTCTCGCATCCACTAGGCTGTGAGGCTATTCATAGAAACCGGAGTTTTTTAAGTAGTATTTGTTATTTAGCTGTTTTATAGTTATATGATATGTGAAATTTTTAAATCGTATAAAATCATTATATTTACTGCTCAAAGTTATTTGAACTCAAATAAAAATATAACTATTAGAGAACTCAAATAAATTTGATAGAAAATTGACTCGTAAGCCGCAACTATCAAACCAAGACTTGGTAGTCGAGGATTGGCAAAGTCTTGGGCCAAGATTAACAAACCGAGGCTCGGGAGTCGAGGATTGGCAAACTCTTGGGCCAAGATTAACAAACCGACGCTCGGTAGTCGAGGATTGGCAAACGCTTGGACCAAAATTAGCAAACCGAGGCTCGGTAGTCGAGGATTGGCAAACTCTTGGGCCAAGATTAACAAACCGAGGCTCGGGAGTCGAGGATTGGCAAACTCTTGGACCAAAACTAGCAAACCGAGGCTCGAAGAGCTCGAAAATGTATTTACAACGATATTTCTGAGCTTCTTGAGCTCGAAAACAGCGGGAAGTTTTGGGGCTGGCCCGCAGGGTCAACCGAGGCCCAGATTTTTAACTTCCCGCTAAGAATATTGCAAAGTTTCAAAAATTCGGGAAGTTATTGGTTTCAGTCCGATTTTTGAAAATCGAATTTCTAAGAGATCTTGACGTTTTGAGGTTCTAGGAAGCTAACCTAACTAATTTCACGAGGATGTCCGAGTGTATGTATGTATGTATGTATGTAAATATCTGTAACTTTTGAACGGATGAACCGATTTTGATCTTCAAGGTGCCATTCGACGCGACTTACAATTATCTTGAAGCTGAAAAAAAATTATCTTGATCGGTAAGGCTCCTTCAGAGATATTCCAAAAATAAACGTTTTCAAAAAATGATTTTTTTGGATACCTTTATATGTTCTTAATGGATTAATTCCAAAATGGACTGGGCTCTAGAGCTTCATAAGCCGCGTCGAATACCACCTCAAACGTCAAAATTGGTTAATTCGTTCAAGAGAAACCGTTGTCGAAAGAACTAAAAAAAAAAAAATGTTTTTTAGTATTTTGAAAATTTCTCAAAAACGACTCAATAAATCAATTTCAAAATCTGATTAGTTGTAGAACTCAATAAAACGCGTCGATTGCCACCTTGAACGTCTCAATCGGTTTATTCGTTCAAAAGATATCGTTCTAGAAAAAATGGTACAAAACTTTATTCTTCGAAAACAAAGGCATATAAAAGTATTTTCGAGCTCGAAGAGCTCGAAATAGGCGGGAAGTTTTGGGGCTGACCCACAGGGTCAACCGACAGACCGATTTTTTTTTTGTGTTGAACTATGAGTTTTTTCACATGCACTTAAAAAAAAAATGTTGCTCCGAAATGACGCACCCTAATATGTATATCCCCATTGTGGTAAATTAAACTACATTTTTTTTACATGAAGAACGATAGCTGAGGTGAATTCACCTTTACTAAAAGCTACATCATGAGCAAAAACGAAACTCTTAAGATGGCTTATGCTCTTTTAAGGGTGAGCTGCACATAACGAAATCTCGAAATTTAGATTCCTAATTACGTTTTAAATATTCATGGGACTTGATGGGTGAAAATCTTCCACAAAAGTTCATCTCATGCTTTTGGCCGAAACCTACAAAAATCGCTGTAATGGTAATTAATTAATGAATTAATATAGTTATCTAAAATTCGAGAATTCGTTAAGACAAAAAATGAAACTAAATTTTTTACCATTTGCCGTTATTTGAGCATAAATCCGGTCAAATTGCAGGATCCCCATAGTATTATTACCAACAAAATACGATTTTATTATAATACAATCATAATATTATTGAATATTATAATTCGAACCCTGATCTCCCGCGCGCGAGTCCTTTCCTATGTTTGATGACCCGATGTCTCCTTTGGACAAAAGTTTCAGAACTTGTAATACATATTTGTATATGCTATCCCCACCAAATGTTAATTTTATCTATACATAGTAAAATTTACTATAGGGGAAGGGGGGGGCAAAGTGGGCCCCTTAAAATTTTAAAAACTTCAAAAAATATGGGGGCACAGTGGGCCCCTCAAAATTTTCTATACGTCAATAAATTCGGACGGATAATAAGCTTATTGAAATTTCCTTAATAATGAGGAATAAAATAGACCACCAAAACTGTTCATTAAATATAATTTATCAAGAAAGTTAAAGATACACGCTGAAAAAAAAATGCTAACTATTACCATCTCGCGATGGGGAATGATTACCATCGTGTATGTGATAATTATTATCATGTGTTTATGTTAACAATTCGTTTCTCGTATAGCAACAATTACTATTGCCAATAGTAATAGTTACCATCTAGAGTGTAATATTTCTTATATTTGAAAAATTCTTAATTTTAACTTCTAAAATGGTAATGGTTATCATCACAGATAGGGATGGTTACTATCTAGATACGAATGCTTACGATCTTCGACAGTAATAGTTAACATAAAAGAATGAGAATCATTAAAATGTAAGGATAGAAATAGTTACTTCATTAAGATGGCAAGTATTACCACTCTTTTTTCAGCGTGTAGAGTAAACTCAGCGCATGTAGACGCACAGAGTGAACTAGAATCGTCTAAAAACTCCGAATATTTCAATTTTTTTTTTGTAACCGAACAATAAAATAAATCTAGAATTTGCAACTTTTTGTTCAGAAGTCTCTCAAAAATGTAATTTTCAATGTTTACTAATGATTCTAGTTAATTTGATGCATTTAGGCTTAAAGATTGAAACGCCATTTTTTTTTCTTTTAGATAAGCTTATATACTAAAATCATGAAAGAAGTGAGCGTACTTTTTTCGAGGTGAGTGTCTTCAGAGAGATAAAACTTACATTGTAATGAAAATATATATTGGAAATTTTTTTTACATTGTAATGGGTAGCCTTCTTATTTAATTAATGAAATGCCCGGAAAAAAAATTATATATAATTAGATATAATCATAAATAATTATATAAAATTCTATATAATTTTATATACTTTTGTATAACTATATATGATTATAGCTAATTTTTTAAAAATTTTCATGTTTAATTGTATATAAAAATATATCATTATATACAAATATATATAATTATATAAATTCATATATAACTATATAAAATTAGATCATACCAAAACTCATATCTCATTTTTTCTAAGCATTTATATAATTATAAATAAATTTTTTTGTAATGGGTCCACTTATTTTATTAATAACTTTGTGGTCTTAATAAAACAAGGGCCTACTCATATGTAGAGCTTAAGGTATTCCACGTACCTGTCCAGCTAGGTTCAGTAATCTCAAGACGAGGATAAACCCCGTACTAGACCACGCAGTATTTAAAATTAAAGAGAGATCTTAAAATTACTTATACTTGTAAAGGAAAATTAATTTAGGAATTTAATTAATTGGTAGAATTATAAATTTAAATTTACTAGCGTTTATTGCTGACGAAGTCGCCTTGACAAAATATGTAATGAATGTGAACAATATTAAAGATGGCTGATAAAACTGACTCGAAATTATAATTGACTCGAATAATTAAATTAAATACTTTTAATAAAATAACTCAATGGATTACAATTAACCAAATGACTCGACAGATTTACAATTAACCAAATGACTCGACAGATTTACAATTAATCAAATGACTCAACAGATTTACAATTAAATAAATTTTCAGATTATATAAGATTTACCAAAAGCCAATTCTCCACTCACTTCAATCACACTCCTTTACTCTCCGATCCAATCCTCACATCCTCCAACCAAGTCCACTCCTCCAAGAACCAATTCCAAGATACTCCAACACTCCAAATCCTTCCAGGTCCAAATAAAATCCGCAATAAATCTCCAATAAAAATTTCGATAATCCAGAAACTAATATAAGCTTCCCCGTGTGAAGGCTTATTAGCTCTTGGCTAGTGTACGTAATGGCGTCTATCGTAGCGTGGTGTTAGTAGTTAGATGTCCGTAAATTTTTCGGGAAGAGCGTCCGAATGCTGTCGCTGCTGCTAGCCAAGAGGCCGATCGCCTGCAACCTCGGTGGCTTATACCCCACACTCCCACAGTCTACCAACCTCTAAAAACCAAAACTTCGCCGACACTCGACGGCGGCGACCTCAATGGTAAATAGGGAGTTTCTTTTACCGGTTGTTGTTGCGGAAGGAGGTTGCTTTGGCTTTTGGCGCGAGTCGATATTTAAATTTGAATGATTTTAAAATTTCTACCCCGTTACATTTTTTCCGGGTGTTGTCTTAATAAAATAAGGTCCCCATACATGTGTAGAAAAATTAAGGTATTTCCACTTACCTTTGCTAGGCTAGTTCTGATCAGTACCCAGGACGAGGAAAACCCGGTACTGGGCCACTTAGTATTAAAATATTACAGAGAGATTCTTATATTTTAGGCTTATATATATAAGGAAGTCGGGTGATATGTATACAATTGCTCAAAATTTATTTAATTAAGTATAACCCAAAAATTACGGGATTTATTACAGAACAAATTCGCTTTACAATAATGAATGTGAAAGGTAAACAATAGAATACATATGGCGGATGAAACTGACCCTTATAGGAAGAAACCATAGGCCTAAGCTTGGCTAAGGCTTGGCGCGAGACTAATTAACTCTGGGGAAAGCTTGAAATCCAAACTTGGCCGAAGTCTAAGCATCGAAATGATAACACCAAGCCAAGCTTGAGTGACAGCGCTGTGCCAAGACTGCATCTTAGTATTGGCCCACTATCGAGAGCCAGTATTGTGCCACGACTGTTGCTAAATAAGCACCTATGCTTATTAAAAGTACATTAGAAAAAAAAAAATATTAGTAGACAAGTGCGTGATGGTAACATATGGAAATAAATTTGTGCATAGAGAAATCAGGAGGATCGATGATGCTAATTTTTTTTTTGCATTTGCTTGGTCTCAAACCTGGTCTTTCAAAGCTGGTAGGCAAGCAACTTATCCGCTAGGCTTCTACGCTATTCACAAATAACCAGAGGTTTTTAGGTACCATTTGCTATTTCAACTGGTAAATCAAGGCATGTCACTTGAGTAATGGCTGAACCTTGTCCCAAAACTGGCAAATCAAGGCTTTTTACTTGAGTATTGGCTAAATTTGTCCCAAGTCTGGCAAACCAAGGCTTGTTAGTTGAGTATTGGCTGAACCGTCCCCCAAAACTGGTTAATCAAGGCTTGTCAACTAAATGACAGTTGAATCTTGGCTCAACACTGACAAACAAAGGCTTGTCACTTGAATATTGGTTGAATCTTGGCCCAAGGCTGGCAAAACAAGGTTTGTCACTTGAGTATTGGCTGAATTTTGGCCCAAAGCTTGCGAACCGAGGCTCGTCAATTGAACGTTGGTCGGATCTCGGACCAACCTTGGGAGGAAGAGCCTCGGTAGCCCAGTATTGTGCCAAGACCGGCCCTGTTGTCAATATTTTTTTTCCTACAAGGGCGACTCGACTTGAAAACTAATTATAATGACTCGGTTAATTTGCTCATGTATAAATTATAACGACTCGACTGAATCAATTAAATATATAAAATAAAATAGATGAACAACAAAGCGAACTCACTTCAATTATCCTTACAATCTCCAACCAATCTAACAAACTCTAACAGATCCCAGTCCTTCTCATCACCAAACCTTCTCCTCAATCCAATAGACCTCCAGTCTTCCACAACTCCAAAACCTCCTCAATCCAATTCCAATAAATTCTTCCGGTCCAAACAACTCAGTTGCCGAAAACTCAACAGCAGTGATCCCGGGGATGAATAGCGTGTTGGCTTGCCGACTGTTGTTTGTAAAAGAAAGCCACTTATACTTTCGGCGCGAGTCAATATTTGAATTTCATGAATGAACTAAAATTCACCCTGTTTCAACGAACTCTTGAAATATTAATAAATAAATAATAAAAATAACTCAAGTTCTATCTTTTCATTGGTCGTCAAAAAAAAAATTCTCAAAAAAACTCGAAAAACTAATCTATCCGTGGAAAATAATTATACATAGAAATAGGCCATATATAGTCATGTATGACTGTAATTATCATAAAATTTAATTTAACCAATTTGAAAAAAAGTTTTTTTGTCTCTTAAAATTATTTGTGCGCGGCAGTTATCATCAGATATACTAATAATTTAATTTCTGATCTAAATAGAAATTCTTAATTCACAGAAAAACACGACACTTAACAAGGACCGCTGTTCTGGGATTCGAACCCAGGACCCTACGCAAGAGAGAACTATGCTTTAACTGCTACACTACACTACCAATTGTGGCTCCTAAGTTTAGTTATTCTATAAAAATGTTATTCGGTATCAGCCGGAAATTCCAGAAGTACGCCAAACTTAGGCAATGCCGAAGACTTTCCGTATCACAGTCAGTTTGGAAATGTTTTGTTTTGTCAAGTTTCGATTTTCCTGATGAGGACGGAACTCGGTACAAACTAGGTTTATTATAATAATAAAGAAGCTCAATTCGGCCGCGTTTCTTAAATAAATAATAAAATAACAATAGGGATGCCGAGACACCGTGTATTTTCATTAAAAAACTTTTAACTATTAATGTAAAGCTCTATGATGACTGGTATTAAATAAAAGGGCAATAAATTTTGAATAAGAAAAGTCAATGAGCTAGAATTTGTATGTACCGGGCCAAAATAGCGAGTGACCCGGCATTATACTGACTATCAGTCAGTAGCGAGTTCGGCAACTCACGGCTGTAGCGGAAACGCACGTAGCTTTTCAAATTGTCTAAGCTCGTGACTGAACACTTATTATTGTTTAAAAATATTAATTAACTGTCAATAAAAAAAAAAACCTACATCCATTTTTTGATGATTGTGGTTCTTAGTGTTACTTCTGTGATTGAGATAAAGGTTATGGTAGTACTTTTCCCTTCTTACTCCAGCTATCAATTTCTAACTTCCCGCTAAGAAAATTGTAAATTTTCAAAAATTCGGGAAGTTATTGTTTTCACCCCGATTTTCGGAAATTTTCATGAGGTGAGATCCTAGGAAGCTATTTTTACTATTTCCAGAATGATGTCTGAGTAACTGTGTGCGCGTGTGTGTGTATATATGTAGGTGTGTGTGTGTGTGTTTTTGGAATAATACGTTCGGAATATATCGTCGACGAAAGAAATAGTAGCAAATGGTTTTTTCGCAAATATCGTCAAAACGACTGAACCTATCATTCACAAAATTTTATCAGTTCTAGGACTCAATAAAACGCGCTGATTGCTGCATCAACCATCTCAATTAGATAATCCGTTTGAGAGATATCGTCGACTATAGAATGGAAAAAAATTGTTTTTTCTCGTTATTCTATAATATTTCGGAAACTATCGAATCGATCAATTCGAAAATCTGCTCAGCTCTAGAACTCGATAAAAAAATTCGATTGCTGTCAAGAACATTTCAATCAGATCATCCGTTCGAGAAATATTGTCGACGGAATAATAAATGTTAAATCTATATCTGCTTATTTCATTGAATAACATCATAATTACTGAACAATATTACTCGAAACTAATATTTTCTTCATGTAAGTAATTGGAAATGACTGCTTAAAAATCGTCAGGCTCGCTCGTATCATGATATACTTTATGATGTAAATCGTTTTTATATTCGCGATGGAGACGCGAATAAAACCCGGAATTCGTATGTGATCACCCACTCCAAATAATAAATAATTATAAATAAAATAATGGGGTGCCTGAACCAGCTCATCAGGCAGGGTTTGTGCACGAAGGCGCCAGCCCGTTTTTCAAAACAGACAAAAATAATAACGATTCAGGAGAAAGATCACGGGACAAAATCTTGAGCAAGAATGTATGCACCAAGCTGAATAACAACCAAATAAATGTAATGAATAGAACAATAAGGAATAAATATTGCTAAAATAAATTTAGGAAATAAATAAATAACCCGTGAAAAAATTTTCTGATATGGCCTGATATGGCCTGATTTGGGCGGTTCATATCAGGCCTGATATGGAAATTGGCCATATCAGACAATGTATGTACAGATAAGATTTGATATGTTCTGATATGGACATATCAAACTATATATAGTGAGATTAACATTGTTATTTCGGGAACTAAATTTATAGATAATTTTATAAAATTGTGTATAACTTTGTAAAGTTGTCTATGCAATAATTGTCATGAAAAGAAAGAAAAAAAAAAATCCAGTCAGGTCATGGGTTCGAACCCGAGTACTTCTGATTTAAAGTCTGATCTATTAACCACTCTGCCAAATCTCAAACTTGAAATGTAAGGTTGATTATATCTATTTGGATAAAAATAAAACTAAGAAAATTAAACATCAGATAAATGATTGATTTGGTTACTAGTATTTTATTCAATTGTTATTGTTTATAGAGTAACGGAACCATTAACGGTATACCCACCAGTAACGGGGCAAGAACTACTTCTTTTGGTAAAAGAAAAAAAAAAAAGTTAAAGATTTTTGAACTTACATGGAGAAAAATGTTGGCTCAAAACCTACCAATTTCTATTATGCTGTCGACCAAACTTGAAACAGGAAGTGAAGCATGCAAAAAGTTATTATGCTCATACGAAAGATTATTATGCTCGTACGGAAAATTATTATGCTCATACAAAAAATTACTATGCCGCATCATAATTATTAAAATGTATGAAAGTAATTGTAATTACATCTCATCGATAAGTTTCTCGCGCGTAGTAAGTATTGTGATACAGCGTAATAATTTTTCGTATGAGCATAATAATTTTTTGGATGCTTCCCTTTCTGTTTCAAAATCGTTCGGCAGCATAATAAAGATTGGTAGGTTACGAGCCAACATTTTTCTCCGGCTACTTAAACTTTTTTCAATTTAAAATATCAGTTTTTTGTATTTAAATTCATTACAAAAATTGTAAATTCTCTCAGATATTTAAAAATTGATCTCGTTAGCTTATTGGAAAAATTTTTCAACAAAGTTTGTATACCTTATACTATTTATAAATGTGATAAATTAAAATATTTAACCGACTTCATAAGACTTTATGAATCATTATGGAATCGGTTTTTCCGAACAATGTTACGTTATTTGGTCATTTCTAAATTATTTTACCAAATGTATGTGTACAGGAAACTCGATAAAACTAATTTATGTGCCCATATCAGGGCATGTCAAGCTATATCAAACTTGATCAAGATTTTTGTTCACAAGCATATTAAAATATATATACCCTTATCAAGTTATATCAGGTTATATCAGAACACATGAAAAAAATTATATACAAGCATATCAAGACATATCAAATCTGATATCGACATATCAAGTTGATATGGACATATCAAGTTGATATGGCTTGATATGGCCAATTTTTATATCAGACTATATCAGAATATATTAAAATTTATATATGGGCATATCAGATCATATCAGGTTGAATATGAATATATCAAATTTTTTGATATGGCCATATCAGGTCATATAAGGCTTGATCAGAAAATTTTTTCACGGAAAATATTGGCTATCACTCGATTCCTTGTACTGTATTCAATTAAAATATATTGATAAACGCAACAAATTATTACAATACCAAATATAATTCACTATTATCAATTCTGTACAATAAATTTTTAATAATTAACAATATGCTCAATTTAGCCAAATAATAGTGATAATAATCAATTCAAATCATATTATCCACTGGGGAATTGTAATGTGAATACATTACAAATTACAAATTTCTACTCCAACTAAATTGTAAACAAATAAAATAATACTGATCTTTTTCTTTATTTTAAATTATTTACTCTGGGGAGAGATAGAGACGGGAACACAAAATACGTTTGGCAATACTGGCTTGCATACCATTAAATGACAAAATAAATTTTACCCAGAAAAATAATATTAAATACTCAAACAAAATTTTGGAGTAATACGTTAAACACAAGTGTAAAACAAAGAGCCACACATGCTATTCTTGTCTAATCCTCCAAGGAATTTATTCGACTCATCTACGTGCATATGTACCTAACTCTGCGACGTACGCCGAATATATTCAACTTGTTATCACAATAATAACTCAGTTTCAATTATTTATCAATTAAATACCGCAATCAACTCTACTGAGGTTCCAGCGATAGCCGATGTAACACATGATAATGCAAATTACTTATTGGCGTTGACAATAATTTACTTCTGTAAATTTCAATCATAAACAATATACTAACTATACTTTTGATTTGATATAATGAAATACTAATTGTCCAAATTAAATAAACTTTAACTATTTAATTATTTTAATACGGCAACTGGGCCAGAACAAATCTTATTTAACCTCATGGACAACAACACATCCTACCTTTACCAAATCCCGGTTCTCTCTGACTATATTTTACGCCGGTTTTCCGAGGGATGGGTATCAATCCCGTGTTATCCCCTCTAATAACCTCGGACCTGAACTTATCAATTAGAATAAAATATTTAAATTTATTAAACGACCTGAGTTATATCATAATAATGAATTAAATAAGATTTCCCATGAATAATTATAAAAATTATTATTTCTTTCAATAATAAAATAATGATTAATTCAATGCATCAAGTGGCTGGAGAAAAATATTGATTTTTATCCCCACTATATCGACTTATTCTTCCTTCAGTCGATATTATTATACATACTATACGCGCACGTGTGCTACTAACTAAAATAAAAATATCAATTTAATACAATAATGTTAAAAATAATTATCAAAACATAAAAATAAACATAATAAACAATAATATCAGTAAATTCATAATCAAATCATAATTAAATAATTTCTCACAATAATATAAATATTTAAATAATAATAAATTATAATAAATAAATGCGCTTTATTTTAGCTAGGAGGTGTTAAATTCACGGCGAGATGGAAAAGCGCGCGGAGCGATTCACGTTTGAATCGCTACGTCACAACTTACACAATATAGATACAACGTATCACGGAAATACTTATTTTTAAGCAAATTATTGATTATATTTGTGAATAAATTTATAAAACTATTTTCAAGCTCGAAGATCAAGAGCTCAAAGAGCTCGAAAATAACAACTTTTGGGGCTGGCTCGCAGAATCAACCGATAGACCGATTCTTTTATTTTAATGTTAGGCTTACGGTATGTTCCCAATCATATCCCATTAGGGATAACCCTATTAGACTTGTCCCATCAATACCTAATGGGGTCCCAATGTATGCTTGAGGATACTTTCTAGTCTGGTTATTGTCAATATATGTTTGAGCTCTTTAAGCTCATCAATGTCTTCAAGTACTTTGATACTTACGAGCTCTTCGAGCTTAAAAAAAGTCAGATTTTGTATTGATTTTTGAGAATTCGAGAAAATGAAAATAATCAATGAGGACCAGTTTTTAACAATTTGTTTACAATTATGCTCGAATAATTCAATGTTTTTCGACAAAAGTTAACAGAAATCATCAAGATAAAGCGTGACGTTAACTTTGAATCAAACTATTAAGTTCATATATGAAACATCCGAAAAAAAAAGTTAAAAACACTGATTTTTCAGAAATTTTGTTAAAGATATTATTTAGACTAAGCGATTGCAATAATTTATGTAGTAATCATAAAACCTTATGAAGGCAACGAGCCAGTGTGAGTTTAGGAACTTATGAAGAATTACATAATGCGCTATTCCGGAAAAATAAGGTAAATTGTTACTTTTTCAATTTTTTATCGCTTATATCACGAACTAATCTACGATCTTTGAGGTTCGGGGCAACATTGCTCGAAGAGTTCGAAAAACTATACTGTAAAAAAAAATAAGGTACACGGTGAGAAGAATATCGTCACACGGAAAAATTGAAACCCGACTGGTTCCTGTGCAGCACACGACTCAGTCAGGTGCAAGAAAAAACAAGGGCAAGCACACGACTGGTTCTGGTGCGCACCTGAACCAGTCGTGTCTAGCACCAGACTCAGTCTGGTGCAGCACCCGAACGGCAGCACCGTAATCAGTCGTGTGCAGAACAATACTGATTCGTGTGTGCACATGAATCAGTATCGTTCTGTACACGACTGATTATGGTGCTGCCGTTGTAGCCGTTCGGGTGACGCACCAGACTGAGTACGGTGCTAGACACGACTGGTTCGGGTGCAACACCGTAACTATTCATGTGCTGCTCACGACTCATTCTGGTGCAACACCGTAACTACTCGTGTGCTACATACGAACGGTTGCTGTTTATAACTTTTTAAGTGCAGTTAATGAAAATGTCAACAAATCTCAAAAGCACAAAACCTCAATATTAAAAAATATTTAAAATATATTGTCACACTCAAGTATAAACGATGATGGAATATATTTATAAATTTTTTACTTACTTACCTTAATACTTAAATGCTATTACCCAACAGAGTATTTCAAATATTTTTAAATATTGAGGTTTTGTTTTCATTTTCATTAACTGCACTTAAAAAGTTATAAACAGCAACCGTTCATATGTAGCACACGAGTAGTTACGGTGTTGCACCAGAATGAGTCGTGAGCAGCACATGAATAGTAACGGTGTTGCACCTGAACCAATCGTGTCTAGCACCGTACTCAGTCTGGTGTGCCACCTGAACGGCTGCAACGGCAGCACCATAATCAATCGTGTGCAGAACAATACTGATTCATGTGCACACACCAATCAGTATTGTTCTGCACACGAGTGATTACGGTTCTGCCGTTCGGGTGCTGCACCAGACTGAGTCTGGTGCTAGACACGACTGGTTTGGGTGCGCACCAGAACCAGTCGTGTGCTTGCCCTTATTTTTTCTTGCACACGACAGTCGTGTGCTGCACAGGAACCAGTCGGGTTTCAATTTTTCCGTGCAGAATGACCATCCAGTGTATCTTCAAATGACGTAGCGTCAAAATAACGATTCGTGTACTTTGTTTAAGAATACTCACATGCTCATTTGACAATCTATAGTATCGTTAATTTAAAGATATAATTTAAATATACGACAAACAGCTTTTATAAGCATATGTAGTTTCCTTGATATAGGCGTCCGTTTTGCCAGCGTGGGGATTCGTATAGTTAAATTAGCGATACGTTTTATCGTTCTGGGTTGACGGTTGCCTAAATACAGAGTTTGCGCAATAGTCATGTAAGAGATTCACGAAATGCCTAAAATAAGGCCCATCCACTGTGAAGAAACTCTGTATAGCTGAATTGGCTATACGGCGTATCGTTAAGTAAGTTGAATATACAGCGTATAATTAGAATAGCGATACGTATACTCACACTGACGATATTTTTCTCTCCACGTAACTATATACACGTAAAAAGTGTAGATTTGTCATATTTTTCGCGAACAATGTGGATATATGTCGCGATATTTATTCTTTATAGTGTTATTTTTAACCAATCAAAGACGCACTTTCTTACTATGAGTTGCAAAAATGATTGTATATGTTTATATATAATTATATATATGATTATATATAATTGCATATATAATTATATATACTTCATATTAAGGTGGGCCAAAAAAAAGGACTAATTTTTTTTTCTTTAGTTACCGTGAAAATATCGTTAAAGATGATAAAAAAAAAATTCTGGTAAAGTTTGAGCTCTTAATATTCATATTAAGAGGTCGCTCATCGGGTTTTTTGATTTCCCATTTAAATAACATGGAAAAAAATAATTTTTTAGTTTGGAATTATTTAACTCGGCAATGGCTTTTTGTACGAATAAGCCCAGCATACATTGTCGTGGAGAATTTAACGCTCTACAAAAAAATTTTCTTATCATTTTTCGATAAGTCCGTCTGTTCAAAAGTTATTCGAGCTCGAAGTCAAGTTAGAGTAAATTTTGAGATCATTTTACATTTTCGGCGAAACTATAGGACTTATCATAAAATGCTATGGAATCTTTTTTGTAGACAATTTTATTTTCTACAAATAATCTCTGATAAATTTTTTTCAAATCCTGCATTCTATTCTAGTTATTTCCATTTTAATGTCAAGCTCCTAAAAAAGTAGTGTTTTGATCGATTTCAAGAACTTGGCATTAAAATGAAAATAACTAGAAAACAATGCATAATTTTGAAAAAATTTATCAATGATAAATTGTAGAAAATAAAATTGTCTACAAAAAAAAGTCTATGACATTTTACGATAAGTCCAATAGTTTCGCCAAAAAAGTAAAAAGATCTCGAAATTTACTCTTGGCTTAACTTGACTTCGAGATCGAATAACTTTTGAACAGACGGACTTATCGAAAAATGATAAGAGAGTTTTTTTGTAGAGCGTTGAATTCTCCACGAAAATGTATGCTGGGCTTATTTGTACATTGAGTTTTTGCTGAGTTAAAAAATTCCAAACTAAAAAATTATTTTTTTTCCATGTTATTTAAATGGGAAATCAAAAAACCCGATGAGCGACCTCTTAATATGAATATTAAGAGCTCAAACTTTACCAGAATTTTTTTTTCATCATCTTTAACAATGTTTTCACGGTAACTAAAGAAAAAAAAATTAGTTCTTCTTTTTGGCCCACCCTACTTCATATATAATCATATGTAATTGTATATGATTAGGCAAAATCATTTATTTCCGGGATTGGATCTTTATGTTTTTCGAAATAAGCTTACTTTATTCATGTTAAGGAAAATAAAATCCGTATAAAAAAATAATAGATTGCTACTTAATACCATACTTCCTTTATAGAAATCAGATAAGAAATTAATTAAACTCGATCAATAATACAGCTGTAGAGACATAAAAAGTAGAAAGTGAATCAAAAGATTATATTCGACGTTGAATTGCTTCAATTGTATATTTAATATCCTTAAGCCTAAAACAATTTCTCACTACGAGCGTTTCTTCAGGTTTAATTTAGAACTGCGTTCTATAAGCTCAAAGTACCTATTATATCTATTAAGAAACGTGTATTCCTCAATCTCTGTTTGGCAATCCATCAAACCAGCCCCAAAACTTTCTGCTGTTTTCAAGCTCAAGAAGCTTGAAAACATTAGTGTGAATACATTTTCGAGCTCATTGAACTCAAAAATTCTTTTACATGCAATTGTTTTCTTATAAGCTTGTCAAGCTCTAATAAGTTTCATTTTATGTTAAAGTTTGAAAATTTAAGAATCGGAAATCATTAATAAACAAGTGGTACGTAAATTTTTATTCTCGATTATGATCAATAAAACAAATGTATTGAGCCAGAAATCAATTTCAGTGATCAAAATAAAGATTTAGATGAGTTTTGACTCAGATCAGAGCAATAATATATAAAATATCCGAAAAAAATATGGAAAACTATGTATTTTAAATTTTTTTGTTGATAATATAATTTGAACTACAGAACGAGTTAGATGACATAATATGGTTATCGAAAGAGACCATAAAGATAAATAGATGGTATGGTTTCGGAATCATTTTAGTATATTATGTTATAATTTATCTGAAAGAAATAATCACAAATGTTATTTTTTTAACTTTTTGACGCCAATATTATTTGAACTAATCAACTGCTTTGGACGTTCAATATTGCAATCGTAACGTTTTTTCGAGTTCTAAAGCTGATTCAAATTTGAAATCGATTAGTTCAGTCGTTTCGAGTATATTTGAAAACACTGTCTTTCACCATTTCTTTTTCCAACGATATCTCTCGAACACATGAACCGATTGAGATGGTTGAGGCGGTAACCTGAGTCAGAAAACAAATTCTAGTTTGGACCTCAAAAAAATTAAATTCCTTTGATCTTTATTTACTGGACGAAAAATGATACGATGTTAGCACTTTAAATCCTCAGTGAGAATTATGAGGTCTGAATGCAACCTTATCATTGGTTTTAAATTCTAACGAAGCTCTCAAAATCCTCAAAAAATAAATTCTCGTTTTCTGGACTTGAACAATTTTCGAGTTGAAAAAAAAAATCTGAGGACTTGCAAAAATTTATATGTCCAATAAAATAAATTCTTTAATTTTTTATTATTCTTATTATTTGTTTTTATATATTCCTACACGGAAAAAAGAAAAATGGAATAGTTACAGAATAAAATGTAAAAAAAAGCCCGTCATATTAAAACTTACAAAAGTTAAAATGTATACTGTAATTTTTAAATTTTATCCTGTAAAAAATTAGTTGGAGATTAAGCAGTAATATTTACAGTCTGAAAATGTAAATCGTACACAATAAAATGTAAAATAATTATTATCTTTTGCTTACAGAAAGTTTGTTTCTTTTAAAATCATTTAATCTCCTTTAAAACCGTAAAAATTACAGTTTAGCCGTTGTGTAAAAAAAAGTATCAACTGAGAAAATTTGTTGAGTGGTTCGAGAAGATTTACAGTATGGGCATTCAATTATGAACCTTAATGTTGAAAATGGAACTATTACATCTCACACTGTAATTTTTAAAATTTCTTTGTCAAGTATCACCAATGCCTTAGCAATCACGAACTTTTACTATTTAAAATGAAAAAATAAAATGAAAATTCAGTAAATATTTTTGAAATAGTATATGTGAGTACACGTTGCATTTAGCCAAGAGCCATGCCTCAATATTAGAGGTTATAGTAATAAGAGTCTTCTGTTTCTTGGGTGTCACATGTGAAGTTATTATTCTACGTGGTGTCGTCTAGTACAGTGCAAAGTTTTCCAATATTGCAAATTTTGATAGTTGAATGATTATTTTTGGTAAGTATCCGATGAAAAAAAATTTTGTACAACTGTATAAAACTATATACAAATTAGATAGAAAAAATGGTCCTATCCATTTGTATACAATCGTACATAATTATATCTTATTTGTATATAATTTTTATCTAATCACATAATGTTTTTGTATAGATTATATAATAATGATATACGATTCTATATAATTGTATACAAATATATACATTTGTATATAATTTTATTATTGTTTTTTGCATATTTATATAGATCTATATACGATCGTGTATAGTTGTATATAACTATCTAAAAATTTCATATAATCATGCATTATCTCTATCCGATTGTATATAATTCATATATAACTGTATACAGATATATAAAATCTTTTTTTATTGGGTAATTAAATTTTTTATGCAATTCGCTTGTTTATTAATAATTTTATTTTTGTTTTCTTATTTTATATTGATTTTAATTGCTGTCAATTCAAACAGAAATTTGAAAGTGTGGTAGTAATTTATTTTTTATTATTTTTGGTTACCATAGGTTATTCTCACCTATTTTCTCAATTGAAATTAATTATCAAGGGTGATGTTGAATCGTGTCACTATTCAAACTTGATTATTAAAAAAAATAAATGCAAATATTACTAACAGAAAATGTAAAATTGACAGTTTATAGTGGCAATGTCGTTATTTTGAGAAACAAGTTTTAAAAATTTTAACGTAAAACTTGATGAGGAAAACTATAAGTTTCGAAGCATATCGAATAATACTTTGATAATTTTTAACAAATATTACAGTGTGAGAAAGTAAACTTGATACATTTTCAAACTGTAATATTTCATACTTAAAATGTAAAACTTACTGCGCAGGGCCAAACTGTAACTTACGGTTTCGTTTATGAAGCGCTGCGTTACTATTTGAAAATGTAATAAATGCTCGTTCGAACAGCAATCATTCCTGTTTCCTTTTTTCCATGTAGACAAACTTTTATTAGGTCTCGAAAAAAATTTTTTTTTAAACTTCCTAAATAATATCGGATACATTATCAAACATTTTGTTAATAAATTTTTGTATTTTGATTGAAAAAATGTACTCTAAATTTTCTTTCGGTTAACTACTTTCTTATAGTAACCATTATATTTTTTTTGAATGGATATAAACAAAAATAAATATTCATCTTCATTTGTTATACTTTGTAAAGGATCCGGTCCATTTTTTTGAGATTCTCGGTCTGAAGTATTTATTTTTTATGAAAAAAAGTGAGGGATCCTACATAGGTTACGTCATTTGAGAAATTGAGGCCTAAATCTGGAGTAGTAAATTTTTTTATATTATGAGGATTTTGAGGTCCCCGCAAATTTTTTTTTTATACCAGTTAAGCCCTCAATTATGAAACTCGCCTGTAGCTACAGCATCGAGGCCTAAACTGAAATTACTTTCCACACAGTTCTCAACCTACAAAGTCCAACTTGTCCCTCAAATACCTCACGTCGTATTTTGAGGTTCGAATGGGAATTTCTTTTTTAACTCGGGAATCGACGCGTTCTGTTGAGTTCTAGAGCTGAGTAGACTTTGAAATTGATCGATCAAGCCGTTTCTGAAAAATTCCGAAAAAACTAAAAAAAAATTATATTTTTCGAATTTCTTTTATATCTTAGAGTATATTTAGTCGATCAATCTCAAATTTTCAGAAGAGTTGATGGCTAACAAGCTCTTTCGTTTGTCGCGAAAACCATATAAATGGGTTGAATCAAAAGAGCTTTTTAAGACCTCAAAACGTTGACATCTAATGAAAACTCGGTTTCTGAAAATCGGGGTGAAACAACTAACTTCCCAAAATTTTCGAAAATCGTCGATTTTCTTAACAGAAAGTTATGAATAACAGAGACAAAGTGGATATAAAGTAAATGAACTTGTCATCATGCCAAATATAAGGTAATGGAAGCACAAATAATTTCAGGCAATAGTTTGAGATCAGGTCATTTTAAATTGTCTGAATAATCACATCAGCATGTGGATGGAAAAGACTAGTAGCTATACTATTAAAGAGAATATACTTATATAAAAGTAAGTACCTCATTAAATCGGTTGATAAGGGTCTGCACAGAGTATGATGAGGTAACACCTAACCACAAAGATTCCTCTTCTGTTTGAGTTGAACTATTAGTAGTAGAGGGTAAATCCTTTGACTGTTTTTGATAGTTACTGGCCGATGTGCTTGATTTTGCTGGTGATTTGCTTTGTAAAGTTGCTAAATCCTGAGCAACATGCCGCAAATATTCGTTTGGATTGACCTGATAGAACAATTGATACTCACTTTCGGACAATCTGAGAGCCACCTCCTCAGGGAAGTGCAGGAGCTTGTGCAAATCCTCCAGCTCCTCAGATCTCCGAGGCAGCTGCTGCTGCGGCCGTTTCTCCAGTTCTGTAAAAATTTTATACATACACTTAGACAATTTATATTATAGCTTTAATATACTATCTATCTACCTGCTTACATATATACTAGGGCGCTTCGTTTCCGCCAAAAGTATTTCTTTCGTTGCTCATCAAGCAAAATATTATTTTTACGCTGAAACAAAAATTCCTGCCAAGTTTGAGCTCTTAATTCCAATCTTAAGTACTTTCCATTTGATTTCAAAGATTTCCCATTTAAAATGCGCGTAAATTAAATTACTTTTTTTTTTAACTTTCTAATACTTAGCTGCGTTTTATGTTGTCGACGCGGTTTTGATCGCACATTGTAAGGCATTTAGTGTTGTTTAAAAGTGTCCATAGTAACTTATCGGTAATTCCAGCTATTTCACTTGAGTCCGTTGCGCAAGTCATTGGTCCTATGAAATTGACCTTTATTGGCTTGCAGAACGTAAACCAATGAAAGTACACTGAAAGTGGTAGTGAGAATGTTATAGGAAATTTTATTCCCTTCAAAAAAAGTCCTATGAGTCAAATCGCTAAAGTCCATAGTTTCCGAGTTATAGTGAATTAATAAATTGAAAAATATAATATATAAAAAAAAAAAAAAATCTGTCTATCGGTTGACCCTGCGGGCCAGCTCCAAAACTTCCCGTTATTTTCAAGCTCCTTGAGCTTAAAAACATTGGTGTAAATACATTTTCGAGCTCTTCGTGCTCGAAAATACTTTTGTATGCCGTTGTCTTCGAAAAAAATCGTCTTTAGCATTTCTCTCTCTTACGATATCTTATGAACAAATTAACCGATTTTGAAGGCAGCAATCGACGTATTTTATTGTTCTAAAGCTGATCAGATTTTGGAATTGTTAGGTTGAGTTGTTTCAAAGATATTCGTAAATAACTGTTTTTAACCATTTCTTCCTCCCGCGATATCTCTTAGACAAATGACCGAATTTTGATAGTTAAGGTGGCAATCTCTTAAACGAATAATCCGATTAAGTAGCTAAAGCGGCAATCGACGCGTTTTATTAAGTTCTAAAGCTGAGTAGATTTCGAAGTCCATCGTATAAGTCGTTTCCGAGAAATCAATAAAAAACTAAAAAGAAAAATTTTTTTTTCGTAATTCACCAATATTTTCGAGTCTACTTGATCAAATGATCTGAAATTTTCAGAAAAGTTGGTGGCTAACAAGCTCTTTCGATTGCCGCCGTAACCATCAAAATCGGTTAATAAATTAAAAAGTTATAAAGAATTTACATACATACATACACACACGCATACACACACTGATAGAAAAACTATCTTGATTCAAGAAAAATTGTTTCTTCAAAATGTGGTTCTTGTTTCAAAATTTTTAATTGTTTTAATTCAAGAAATAAGTCTTTGAACCAAAAAATGAAATTCTCGAATAGAAAAAAAAATTATTCGTTTGAGAATTTTATTCTTCGATGAAGTCTTTTTTTGTTTGAAAAAAATTCTGACATATTTCGCTTAAGAATTTCTTGCGCTTGGATTAAGATAGGCAAAATGGAGGCTTAAGACATTATGGACTTGTTTTGAGAATGGTGCGATTTTTAAATCAAGATATAAATTTACTCAGCTTGAAAAAAAACTTTTTTTTCATTTCAAAAATAAAAAATTTCAAAGTGATTTCTTAGGCTACATTCATTTACTTCAGATATGTTAAAGTAGAAATTTATTTTAAAAAAAATTTTTCTTTTCATTACTTTAAAAACATCTTTCATCAAGGAATTATTACTTGAACAAAAAATTTAAAGTTCTTAAAATAATAATACGACATTTTTGTTCAAGACAAGTGGTCATGCTTAAAGAATTCAATAGCATCGATTGGAGATAATATAGTTTCGGGTCAAGACACGAGAGTTATCCATCAACGATAAAAAATCTTCAGAGCCAAGAAAATCTAAATCAAGACAAGAATTTCTTGAAGCAAGACAATTGGTTTTCTTCAGAAATAAATTCTTGGCTCGAGAAAATATTTCTTGAGTCAATATAAAATTTCTATCAGTGCACACACGCATACAAACACTCGGACATCATTCTGAAAATAGTCAGAATAGCTTCTTAGGACCTCAAAACGTCAACATCTGATGAAATTTTGATTTTCGCAAATCGGGGTCAAAACAATAAATTTTCGAATTTTTCGAAAATTGTCGATTTTCTTAGCGGAAAGTTAAAAAATGACAATTGATATTTTGTTTTTAAATTATTAAAATCACTATAACTCGCAAACTATGGACTTTAATGACTTGATTCATAAGACTTTTTTTGAAGGAAATAAAATTTTCTATAAAATTCTCACTACCACTTTCAGTGTACTTTCATTGGTTTACGTTCTGCAAGCCAATAAAGGTCAATTTCATAGGACAAATGACTTGCGCAACAGACTTAAGTGAAACAGCTGGAATTACCGCTAAGTTACTATGGGCACTTTTGAACAACACTAAATACCCTACAATGCACGACGAAAACCACGACGACAACACAAAACGCAGCTAAGTATTAGATAGTTAAAAAAAAAGTAATTTAATTCACGTGCATTTTCAAATGGGAAATCTTTGAAATCAAATGGAAAGTACTTAGGATTGGAATTAAGAGCTCAAACTTGGCAGGAATTTTTGTTTCAGCATAAAAAATAATATTTTGCTTAATGCGCAACGAAAGAAATACTTTTGCCGGAAACGAAGCGCCCTAATATATATCGATACTGCCATTCTAATATGCTCTATCACACAAAATTTGACATTTTCACTTCTTTTGAAAAATGGAATCATTGTAACAATGTGCAGCTTATGCAAAAATTTTAAAGGCCAAATTGTTTATTTAGTATTTTTAAATAAATATTCTAATATTTCGTATCCCACACACACACTTTCGCGCATTCTTATATGTCATATCCCACATTTGTGAAAATTCAATCGGTGCCACGATGTGACAGTCATGCTTAATATTATTAATATTATTAATTTTAAGTTAATTTTAAGGAAGCAATCAACGATATGAATAAGAAGGTAATTATGCATAATTTTTTAATTTTTCTTATAGCATTTAATTCAAAATTATTTATTTACTATAAATGCCTGTATTTTATGAAAAATATGAAAATAAATTTGTAGGTTATACTACTGTAAACATAAGACAGTTAATTTACATTGCAGATATTTGATCAGCGGTTTTTTTTGTAAACAAGCTAGCAGTCGATTTTGTGATAGTTTACTTGAGGACGATCGAAAAGAAATTTTTCAAAAATTTATGGAAATGAATGGGGAGCAGAAAAAAATTTATATAATTAGCCTGGTTTTATATGGTGAAAAAGCAGAATCATACACCACTTCTCCCACAAACAGAAGACTAAACACAGTTCAATATTTTTTAAAAATACCTTCTGGACAATATCTACTATGTAAGACGATATTCTTGAATACGTTGGGGCTCAATGAAAAGATGGTAAGGCACTGGGTAAACAAGGGCAAAATTTTTGTCTTACTTGATAATCCAGAATCGAGGAATCATCAGCGTAGTGTGAAAAAACAAACATCACCGCACTCCCTATGGAGCAATAACCAAAGAGAGCACGCTAAGAAATTTTTAAATGATCTCCGAAAATCTGAAAGTCACTATTGTAGACAAAAAACTAGTGAATTATATTCACAGTATGATTTTAAGTCAAAAAGTGGAGCTTATTCGTTGTACAAAGAGCGATGTTCAAGTGATAATGTGGGAACTTCACTATCAAGATCTTTGTTTTCTGAAATATTTAATCAAGCTAATTTAGCATTTTTTAACCCACACAAAGATCAATGTGATATTTTTTACTCATCTAAAACTAGCCAGGTTACACAAGAGTTGTATGATCATCATGTTGTTACAAAAAATTTAGCATATGAAGCAAAACAACGGGATAAAAAAAGTGCTGAAGACAATAAAATCTATTGTTTTACCATAGATGTTCAAGCTGTAAAATTATGTCCTGTGCTGCAGGCAAGGGCTATGTATTACTAAAGTAGATTACAGGTGAATAGTTTTACTATTTATAACATCGCAACACACGACAGCACTAATTATTTATGGAACGAAACTGAAGCTGATTTTTCTTCAGTATTTACTACTATCATCATTAAACACCTTGAAAAATTATTAAATGATTCCCCAAAGCCAGTCGTATCATTTTCTGATGGTTGCGGGTATCAAAACCGCAACTGCTTTTTGACTAATGCATTATCTCATCTGTTATCTCAATATAAAATTATAATTGAGCAGAAATATTTTGAAAAGGGCCATACACAAATGGAGTGGGACTCCACCCATAGCCTGATTAAAAAAAGATTAAAAGGAAGAGATATTCTCATGCCTTCCGATTATATACAAGTTTTTAAAGAAGCCTGTCAAAATCCGAAGCCGCTGGATGTTGAATATCTCAGCTACGATTATTTTCTGAACTACGATGATTATGAAATAATGAGATTTACTTTAATTCGTCTAGGTAAATCAAAAGTAGTAGATATTCGCAGTTTGATATATTTACGAGACGGTTAAATTATGTATAAAATTGGCTATGACGATGACTATGTAAACTTACCAATTAAAAACCATTCATCAAATCTCGAGTATACACTGAAACCATTATTTAATGAAAAATTAAAGATAAATAAAAATAAGCGGCAAAATCTACAAGACTCGAAGAAAGTATTGCCTAAAGACACTCATCGTTTCTACGATAATATAAAATGTCATACAGACAATGATGACTCTACTACTGACCAATCTTCGTCAAGGGAAGTTTTAGAAGACGTATATGTGAATATTGATAAAGTAACCAAGAAGACAAAGAATAAACGAAAAGCTAGTCAAGATAATTGTGAAGTTACGAGGAAAGTATTACGTCCCAATAGTAAAGAAAAAAAAATTGAAAGTGACTCTAATAATAGTGCTACTAATTATAAGGAAACCTGTGATAGAAGACTGCAAAAAAGGATAATGTTAAAGATATAAAAAATATAAAGTTCTCTCTAAAAAAAAAAATAAATAAATAAAAACTCATGTTGTACCCTGTATCTGTATTAAAATAGAATATGTTAAACTATATCTTAAAATTTTTATAATTTAAAAATGAATAAAAGCAATCACTTTCACTAAATTTTTTTTTTTTTTTATAACACTTTCAATCTTATTGACAATATGTCGTATCCCACACAGGTAACAGCAATCAATATGTCGTAACCCACATAATCATTAAACAATTTATCAAATAATTTTTTTTTACTTCTATCATTACCACTTATGCATTAAAAAAAACGTCAGAAAAAAAAGTTACTAGTTTTTTTTTATTTGTGACCATGAGAAAATTTCCGACTTGGGGGATAGGGCATATTAGAATGGCAGGATCGATATATATATTAGGGTGCTTCAAAAAAAAGCTTTATTTTTTTTTGCTCTTACCCCCTGAAACGTTAGTGGTTACCGAGGAAAAAATCATGCCAAAAGATGGGCTCTCTAGCTCAACTTTAAGAGGTCGCTATTTTAATTTTAATTTCCCATCTAAATAACATGGAAAAATTAATTTTTTTATCAAAAGTGTAATTAGTTGTAAGCTGTTCAATATTTTTTAAATTCATGCATAAATCTCTAAAGCTGATTCCTTAACCTTTCCAAAACCCTATAATAAGTCCAAATTATCGCCAATTGAGGCTACCAAAAATAAAAATGAAAATTAACAATTTCATTTTGAAATACAAAATTGATACTTTTTAAATAGCTTCAATTGACGTTTTAATAATAATAATTGTGACTTATAATAGCGTTTTGGAAAGCTTGAGGATTCAGCTGTAAAGATCTATGCATGAATTTGAAAAATATTGAGCAGCTTACAACTAGTTACACTTTTAATGAAAAACTTAATTTTTCCATGTTATTTAAATGGGAAATTAAAATTAAAATAGCGACCTCTTAAAGTTGAGCTAGAGAGCCCATCTTTTGGCTGGATTTTTTTCTCGGTAACCACTAACGTTTCAGGAGGTAAGAGCAAAAAAAAAATAAAGTTTTTTTTTGAAGCACCCTAATATATATATATATATATATATATATATATGTATATATATATATATATATATATATGTATATATATATATATATATATATATATATATATATATATATATATATATATATATATATATATATATATATATATATATATATATATATTGAGACGTTATTTTTCGTATGGGGGTCAAATTAAAGTGAACGTCACAAGCACCAACTGATTTTATTGTATTTACGAGCATGGGAACTCAAGACTTACAATATAGCTTGCAGTAATTAACGATTTTGACACAGATTTTTGATTTAAGTTATAGTTCAAGAATTAAATATAGAGTAACGTTTGGCTACAATTATGGGTTTTGATAAGAAAATTAAGAATAAGAATTAGATTTATGGAAATGAAACATGGGATTTGGTTGAAATTAAAGTCTGGGATAATGATAAAGTTGAGTTTTGGTTTACAGTTTTGGAATTTTAAGTATGTGGACAAGTCAGTGTTACCGTGGAGTGGGACTTGAATTAGTCACCTGGTATCATCTGATGATAGAACCTAGTTCTATCCCTATGAGGCTTCTTAGTGGATTGCCGAAGACTAGCTGAGATGCTAGCACTCCATTATATAAGGAATCTGATAGATGCGGAATGAAATCAGTTTTGGAGTTTTGGTTTGGCAGGCCTCAACAGTAATTTTGTGATCGTTACTGTTGTGAAAGCCATTTGGTCATTTTTAATTGCTTTAGTCTGACAGGCCTAAGAGGATAACCCATGTCCACCTGTACCGCTGAGGAACTCATAGGTCACTTAGTTTTAAGTTTTACTATCCCAGCTGAAGTCTGTTCCACGAGAGCAACTACCAAGGATATCTATACTCAGAACCAGGTTAATGAGCACGATCGATGAGGTATATTCTCCAGTTACCGATACAGTAGAGTTTGGGAATTGATTACGAATTTAGAATAGAGGTCAGTTATTGATAATGATAAGATTGATTTTGGGTTTTTTTGAACCAAGAAGAGTACGGACGTGAGCATTCGGCTCTGGCCGCTCGAGGCGCTTAATAAAAATTGCAAACCCACTCATAATCTCCATGAATTTAGAATGATGCAACCCGGACTACTCCCTTTATAAACCTACACGCTAAGCGACACCAGTCTGTTTTCCAGTCTGTTTTTGTTTTGACTTATAAGTTCTGAGCATTTTAGTTTTAGTTCTAGTTTTAGTTTTGCGTGGTTTTGGTGATAATTCCACAGATTAAAAATTATCAAAATTTTATTTATGCGTGGTTTTGAGATAATTCCACAGATCAGAAATTTATCTAATTTTTAGGATTTACTGGTTTGGTGATTTCAAAGATAAAAATTACCTTGCGCCCTATTCGTATTGAGACTGGAGGCTAAAGGCTTAGAACGAAGTTGTAATATAGAAATTAGCGTTTAGCATAATAATTTTTGTCGTAATAATATATATATGTAGCGTTGCTACACTAATTACGATCGATTGATTTCGGCGATCTACGCCGAACATCGATTGTTCTATATTCCGTCTCTATCTCATTCGTGGAGACATGATATATTACAAGCTATACCGCTGGACTGCATACACGAGTTCAAGCATTCTTTATTTTGTATACTTTTTTTTACTGCGTTAATTGCGTTGGTTATATGAAACATTTATTTAACATTGTTAGTTGGTTCAAATAATTTATTTATTATATTTAATGTTTACCCTTAACCGTTAAATTGGTGACCCCGACGTGATCTCTTTTTAAAAGAAGCGTCGAGCACGTGCGTTACACAGTCTATAAAATCTCGCGAGTTCTCGTGTCTTTTTGCCACGAATATTTCTTCGCGTTGCCGATTAACCGGCGAGACCATGATTTGTATTCACAGTTAATTGTGTGTGAATTTGTTTAAGAGTTAATTTGTGCAGTGATTTTTCTATCATTGTGCATTTTTTTTTATCTTTTATCACCGCTAGTGCATTGCTGGGCATCTTATGGATGTTATGCCGCATCAGTGTTTTCAAGAGACCATTAGTGCAAATCGAGTTGTGATAAAAGTTTTCGCGAACTGTGATAAAAAAATTGTAATTAATTTTTCGTGCAGTGTCGCGTATAATTTTCTTTTCGTTGCCGGAAATACCATAGAGGATTAGGCCGATCCACCGGCTGCACATTTCCGAGCCGTGCGTCATCAATAATCTTTCGATAGCATAATACCGAATCAAAGGCATTGTTGACGGGTGATGGCAGACTATGAAATGGAAAGTGACAAGAAAATAAAATAATTATATGTGCAGATGATATTATTATTATTATTTGAAATATTATTTTTAATTTCTATATTTCAAAATGTCCACATCCGCCGCAGAGAAAATCGCTGCTTTGGGTAAGCAACTTGCACTTCTGGCTGCCAAGTATAGCGAAATGCTTACTCAGGAGCAAATTCCAAACACACGATCCAGAGCACACCGACACCATCGTCCTCGGAAAGTTAAAAAAAAAAAGGGCCATCCGGGCTTACCCGGAATGGAAAGGTTGATTTCTTATAGATGTGAATACAATAAAGCTACAATAGTGTAATTAATACTTTTTTTGTAAGCTTAAACATGAATTTCAAGGAAATGGGTTATGCCTTATTAGGTAGATTTCTTTAGAAATCGGCCTATTGCAGAGACCCTCATGATCGAATTATCAAAAAATTTTGCTACAATATATCTTATTTTACTTCGTAGAATTAAAAAAATACCATCCGCTCAAAAATTTATATATGTATGTATGTATGTGTATATATATATATATATATATATATATATATATATATACAATATAACGCGCCTTGTCATCACGATAGCACCCGCTATTCTTAACGCATCTTAATGAAATTTTTAAACACTTATTTATTGGACGATTACCTTGATCAAGTTCGAAGATGAGCCCAATCGGTTGATTAGTTTGGAAGTTGTGAGTGTTTAAAATTTTTTTTGATTTTCATAAAAATGAATTTTCTGGCTTTGTCCTTAAATAACTTTTGAACCGAAAATGATAACTCAATTCTGTAAAAAGTATCTTAAAATTTGAACGATTAGCTTTCATTTTCACTGCAATACTGGATTTTTTGAAACATCTTTTCTAACAATTTGATGATATCAAAAATTTCACAAAAAACACAAAAAGCTTATTTTTGCAGCTTAGTCATCTAATAACTTCTAAATAATAAGGCATAACCCATTTCCTTAAAACTCATGTTCAATCTTACAAAAAAAGTATTAATTACACTATTGTCGCTTTATTGTATTCACATCTATGAGAAATCTACCTTTCCATTCCGGGTATGGCCGGATGGCTCTTTTTTTATTTAGAAGTTATTAGATGACTAAGCTGCAAAAATAAGCTTTTTGTATTTTTTGTGAAATTTTTGATATCATCAAATTGTTAGAAAAGATGTTTCAAAAAATCCAGTATTTCAGTGGAAATTAAAGCTAATCGTTCAAATTTTAAGATACTTTTTACAGAATTGAGTTATCATTTTCGGTTCAAAAGTTATTTAAGGACAAAGCCAGAAAATTCGTTTTTATGAAAATCAAAAAAAATTTCAAACACCCACAACTTCCAAGCTAATCGACCGATTGGGTTCATCTTTAAACTTGATCGAGGTAATCGTCCAATACATAAGTGTATAAAATTTCATCAAGATTTGTTAAAAATTGCGGGCGCTATCGTGATGATAAGGCGCGTTATATTGTATATATATATATATATATATATATATATTAGACTGTTTCAAATTAGGGGACTATTTTTTTTTTTTTGATGAACATTGAAAAATCGAAAGGGTATCTTAAAATATGGTGACAGTTAAAATTTGAGCTCTTAATATTAATATTTAGAGGTGGCTATTTGTAATTTTCGATTTTTCATTTAGAAACATGGTAAAAAATACATAACTTCCGAAAAAATCAAGATACAAAAAATCTCTTCTCAACTATTTTGTAGGAAATTTACTGATCTACAAAAAAGGTCTTCTATGATTTTTGCATAACTTCAACCATTCACAAGATATCCGACGTCAAAATTTAATAAAATTCAAAGAACTTGTTTTTGCTCGCTCCGAATTTTATACCATGCCAACCAATGAGAATTCAGAAATTTTCAATACATTTTTTTGTAGGAAATTGAACGCTCTACAAAAAAAGTCTCTTATCGTTTTTTGATAAATCCATTTGTTCAAAAGTTATTAGAGCTCGAAGTAAAGTTGGAGATCTTTTTACTTTTCCGGTGAAACTATCGGACTAATCATAAAATGTCATAGAATCTTTTTTGTGGGCAATTTTATTTCTCACAAATTACCTCTGATAAATTTTTTTTTAAATTCTGCATTCTCTTCTAGTTATTTCCATTTTAATGCTAAGCTCCTAAAAAAAGTGTTCTGATCGATTTTAAGAGCTCGACATTAAAATGGAATTAACTAGAATAGAATGCAGAATTCGGAAAAAATTTATCAGAGATAATTTTTAGGAAATAAAATTGTCTACAAAAAAGATTTTATGACATTTTATGATTTGTCCGATAGTTTCACCGAAAAAGTAAAAAGATCTCGAATTTTACTATAACTTGACTTCAAGCTCTAATAACTTTTGAACAGATGAATTTATCAAAAAACGATAAGAGACTTTTTTTGTAGAGCGTTCAATTTCCTACAAAAAATTGTATTGAAAATTTCTGAATTCTCATTGGTTGGCATGGTATAAAATTCGGAGCGAGCATAAACAAGTTCTTTGAATTTTATCAAACTTTGACGTCGGATATCTTGTGAATGGTTGAACTCATGAAAAAATCATAGAGGACCTTTTTTGTAGACCAGTAAATTTCCTACAAAATAGTTAAGAAGAGATTTTTTGTATCTTGATTTTTTCGGAAGTTATGTATTTTTTACCATGTTTCTAAATGAAAAATCGAAAATTACAAATAGCCACCTCTAAATATCAATATTAAGAGCTCAAATTTTAACTGTCACCATATTTTAAAATACCCTTTCGATTTTTCAATGTTCATCAAAAAAAAATAGTCCCCTAATTTGAAACAGTCTAATATATATATATATATATATATATATATATATATATATATATATATATATATATATATATATATTTATATATTTATATATATAAACTATATATATTTATATATATATATGAACTTTTGAGTGGATTGTATTTTTGACTCTACTAGGTAAAATAAGATATATGGTGGAAAAATTCTTTGATAGTTTGATCATGACACCCATTGCAATAGGCCGATTTCTAAAGAAATCTATCTAAAAATTCGACTATTGCTGGTATGACTTCAAGCATGATAAAAATAAATCCCGTAAAATTCAAGATAGATAGAAATATATTTTTAGTAAAAAATCAGAGAGATGATAAATTTGATGACAATTATATAAGTCCTTATAAAATTATTGAAATTTTCTCAGATGAAAACGATATAGAAATCGAATATAAGCTTGAGAAAAGAAAACTCATCCATTGTGACAGAGCTAAAATACTCGGAAAGAAAATTCTGCTAAAATTTACGATGTTAACATCGTAATTGTGGACTAGACTTTCATTGGCGTCAAGTTTTAAATGTCTTATTTCAAAATTTACTATAGTCTTTGTTAAAATTACGATGTTAAATAGTAAAGAATATAATCTACATCGTAATTTTAACAAAGACTATAGTAAATTTTGAAATAAGACATTTAACTTGACGCCAGTGAAAGTCTAGTCCACGATTACGATGTTTACATCGTAAATTTTAGTGGAATTTTCTTTCCGTGTAGCTTATAAGTAAATTAAAATTTTTTTTTTCACACCAATCCCAGATAGCAAAATGACATCTTGATGAGTTCTGAATGAATTCCTATTTGTGATTTAGACGTCTAATCAACATCTCAACGAAGACTTTAAGAAGTCCTCAAGATGTCGAAGGAGCCACCTAGCGAATTCAATAAGACGTCTTTAAAAAGAGTTCTGAAAGAGTTCTTTTTTCTGACTTCACAAATAAGACTTCAGTATGAATTTACCATGACGTCTGTGAGGAGCTCCTAATTTTGACTTCATAAAGAAGTTTAAAACAGAATACATTTAGTCGTCACAAAACTGACGTCTTATGTATAAAGTCTTCAAGAACTCTCAATTAAGAGTTCTTAAAAATGACACCTTTAAGAAGTCATTATAAGACTTCTTGAAGACACCTTCAAAAAGACGTCGTAAAGCAGTCATTTTGACTTGAATGCTGTCTGGGATACCTTTTCAAAAACGCATTCCTATTTCTATACTTTTTTTTATTTCTTCCCATTACGACAGAATACATACCCGACTAGAAATTACAGTAAGGAATGCCGAAGAATTAGTGAGGGGCAAGTTTGGATTGCCTAACTTAGTCAAGCCTAATATGCGCCTTATTACATCCATGTTAGGCAAAGCGAAGATCGGTTTGCCAAATATGGATTGAATTCGGGACATCTATGGCAAGCCGAATTACGGCAAACCTTCGGTAACCGTTACTTCCTGCAAGTAAGGTGTTCCTAAGGTTTCTCGAAGTTTAACCTGCCAAGCTTAAGGGGAACTAGGGATATCTATGGCAAGCCGAACTTCGGTAAGCCTTTGGCTACCGTCATTTCCTGCAAGTTAGGTGTTCCATAGATTTCTAGAAGTTGGCTTGCCAAGCTTAGGGGGAACTAGGGACATCCATGGCAAGCCGAACTTCGGTAAACCTTTCGCTACCGTCATTTCCTGCAAGTTAGGTGTTCCATAGATTTCTAGAAGTTGGCTTGCCAAGCTTAGGGGGAACTAGGGACATCCATGGCAAGCCAAACTTCGGTAAACCTTCGGCTACCGTTATTTCCTGCAAGTTAGGTGTTCCATAGATTTCTAGAAGTTGGCTTGCCAAGCTTAGGGGGAACTAGGGACATCTATGGCAAGCCAAACTTCGGTAAACCTTTCGCTACCGTCATTTCCTGCAAGTTAGGTGTTCCATAGATTTCCAGAAGTTGGCTTGCCAAGCTTAAGGGGAACTAGGGACATCTATCCCGGGTAAAAAAAATTATATATAATTATATATAATTATGTATAATTATATATGAAAAATGGCCCTATATAATTATATATAATTATATATAACTATATATAACTATATATAATTACAGTCGGACCTGCTTATAAGACTATATTGCTGTCTTTTTTATAAATCAGGTATCGCGATAGTTTGAGAGAGAAACTAATAGTCTTATAAGCAGGTCCGACTGTATATATAACTAGATATAATTATATATAACTATATATAATTATGTAGAACTACATATAATTGAATTCCTATGCAATTTGTTAAATAAATTGTGAATTTTTGTATAGTAGAGGCTCTACACTTTTTATTTAAATCATTTTTTTTTTTTGAAAGTCCAAGTTTAATTTCTAAGAAAAATTATTTATGGAAACATTGATAATAAATATTTTTGTCATTATGTAATATAGAATGTACTATATTACCATCAAAAAAGGTACTTTTCACTCTGCCAAATAACGGAGGAGTACCCGGGCCAGAATAGCCTCAAGTTTGGAATTTAACAGTTTTGAAATAAGTTTCTTACTAGAGACACACTACAAGTAGTGAGCGCGATCTCGTGGCGAGCACCGAACTACTTCCGCTGCTGCTTATAGCACCGGTGACTTCCCTCTCCTACGTACATATATATTGGGGTGTCCCAGAAAAAAATAAATACTTCTTTTTTAAACTCTTATGGGCCCAAAAGTTACTTTATATTATAAAAAAAAACTTCACCGAATTTTAGCCAGATATCTTTAGACTTGAACTATCACAAATGGGGGTCCCCTTTCCCATTTAAAATACACACGAAAATTTTTCATTTTAGTTTTTCGTTATTAAGACTATGAGAAATTTTTTTTTTAAATTCCACCTGGTATAATTTCGTAGGAAATAAAATTCTCTAAAAAAAGTGCTGATACAATATGTACGTCAAACAAACTGGGAAAAAGTTACGGGGCGTCAAACATCGACAAAAATTTAGTTTCCTCAGTGTTAAATTATTTTTTGTTATTTTTCATTTTTATTCTATCGGAAAATTTTTTTTTTCAAATAATGACAAGCTAGGTCTTGTAGAAAATTAAATTTCCTACAAAAAGTATTCGATATCATACATATGTTAAATGAACGCGAACAAAGTTAAAGAGTTTTAAATATCAACGAAAAATCAAGTTTACTTTTCGTTGACATTTAAGTTCAGAAAATTAATATTGTTAAAAATTGATTTTTTATTTTTAATTTTCTAGCTCACAAACCAATCAACGGATTTTTGTTAACAATAAATATTTTTGTAGGAAATTGAACGCTCTACAAAAAAAGTCTCTTATCATTTTTTGATAAATCCAAGCATTTTAAGAGCTTGACATTGAAATAAAAAGAACTTGTGAACAATGCGGGATTTCGAAAAACTTTGTTTGTAATAATTTGTAAGGAATAAAATTATCTACGAAACAGTTCCTACGATATTTTTTGATAAGACTGATACAATCGCCGGAAAAGTAAAAAAATCTCAAAATTTACTATAAATTTGACTTGAAGCTTAAATAACTTTTGAACAGTACGATTTATAAAAAAATGATAAGAGACTTTTTTTGTAGAGCGTTCAATTTCCTACAAAAATATTTATTGTTAATAAAAATCCGTTGATTGGTTTGTGAGCTAGAAAATTCAAAAAAAGAAAAATTTTTTTTTCTTGTGTTATTTAAACGGAAAATAGAAAAATGGATTGAGACAAACCTTAATATCATTATTAAGAGCACAGATTGGTACCAAAATTTTTATTTTTATTTATACTTTCAATTCTTGCTTACCACAAAAGAAAAAAAATTTTTTTTTTTTTTTTGAAACACCCATATTTACATATATATCTTCACTCCCAAGTTATTTTTCTCTCTTTTCTATTTTTATATAGAATTACATATGATTCATATAGAATTATATGTTTATATATATAATTATATATAACGCTGAGACAAAATCACAGATAATCATATATAATTATATATAATTATATGCAATTATATGTAATTGTATATAACTATATATAATTATATATAATCATCTGTGATTTTTCTCAGCGTTATATATAATTATATATAATCATGTAAAATTATATATAGTTGTATATAATCATATATGATTATATATAATCAGCTGTGATTTTTTCTCAACGATATATATAATTATATATAATTCTGTATGATTATATATAATTCTGTATAATTATATATAATTCTATATGAATCATATATAATTCTATATAAATCATATATAATTATATAAAATTATATATGATTATATTGAATTATATATAATTTTTTTTACCCGGGATGGCAAGCCAAACTTCGGTAAACCTTCGGCTACCATTATTTCCTGCACGTTAGATGTTTCTAAGGTTTCTCGAAGTTTAACTTGCCAAGTTTAAGGGGAATTAGGGACATCTATGGCAAGCCGAACTTCGGTAAACCTTCGGTTACCGTTCCTTCCTACAAGTTAGGCGTTCCAAAGATTTCTAGAAGTTGGCTTGCCAAGCTTAAGGGGAACTAGGGACATCTATGGCAAGCCGAACTTCGGTACTTGAATGTAAATCTTTCGCGTGTACTCATAACCTTCTTTTAATCTACTCATAATACTACTGCTGGACAATTTCTATTTAATTGACAACTTTATTCGATTAATTTTTTATGTTTAATTAATAATAAATTTTTTTTATATACTTTTTTGATGGGGGTAGAGCCTATATACTTTTTTTAACAATTTTATACTGACTATATAATCAAAATTACACATATTACAATTATTGATATACCAGATTTTATAAAGGACAAAAAAAATAAGAAATGTTTTCGTTATTACTAATAATAGATATTCAATTATATTTTGCTGTTTTAAAAGTGATGTATTCTTTCAATCTCATGTAGCACAAATAAACTTAGTAGTCACTATCGGTAGTGTAGCCTAGTCGTTAATGCGTCGGTCTTTCGTTCGTTAGGTCCTGGGTTCGAATCCCACTAAAGCGTGCGCGGTTAGTCGATATTTATAGCGTTTTTTCCCGAAATAAAAAAATTCTACTAGATTAGGACTCAATTAATCACATAATCGATGATTTCCGCAAAACCAAAATGATTATACCAAAAAAAAAAAAAAAAAAAAAAAAATTAGAAATCAAGTATTTTTTTTTTTGTAATTTAGTTTAAATTTTTATACTCGGTCGCTTGAGAGTCACTTAGGACCTTTGCAGCAAGTGTGTCTTCCAAACTGCCGCCGAATTTGGAAGCCAAGTAAGGCTGAGTCTCGCAACTGCGTTACATCCCAAACATGGCCCTCGTTTGGATGCCTCACTTGCCATAAGTTTGACATTCGGCATGCCTCATTTGGAGCAAACTACCGCCTCACTACAATTTCTAGTCGGGTAAGTGGACAATAGGTAAACAAATTAACACGTGAAAACACAAAAACGAAAAAAACACCAAAAAAAAAAAAAAAAAAAAACAGCGTAAACTAGGAGTAAATATCATCAAAACGCATTTAAGGAACTCTTGGGAATAAAACGATTTATTAAAATTAACAAAGAAAAATAAACAATATCAAATGTTTCATGGTCTGATCCCATTAAAATGTACGAATAACTACGTATTATTAAGAAAATTTGGATTCTAATAGTAAATTTCATAGAAATCTAACTATTGTATTTGTCTTCATGATGGAATTTTCGAAAAATTTTGCTATTTCTAAACTCAGCTCGACAAACTGAGTCAGAAAATACATTTGGTTCAAAAGGATATTAGGGTGTCCGTTATTTACCAAACTGATTTTTTTTTCAGCGACGCCCCCTCAATTTTTTCTTTATCGCCTAAAAAAAATTATCATACCCATATAAGCTTTTTATATTTATATTAAGCCGTGCCCCAAAGACAATACATTTCCCATTTAAATAACATAAGGTTTCGGCGCGTTTTACATTTGAATTTTTTTCTCCTGAGCTAGTTAATCTACAGATATCAGAGATACACATGTTTTTAGGAAATTGAACACTCTACAAAAAAGGTCTCTTATGATTTTTCGATATATTTACTGCTTTCAAAGTTATTCAAAGTTGAAGATAAACTTATAGTTAAGTTTTGAATTTTTTACTTTGACCGCATAATTATCATTATTTCTGTAGAAGTAAATTGTTTATTGCGAAAAATCTTCAATTTTAACTGTGTTATTAGAAAAATTACGGTCTAAAATTCAGATAATTGAAGAATAATGTGAGTGACGTGTTGAGTTAATTACAATATTTTTCAATTTAACGGAAAAAATATGACAGGTTTAATAAATTTTTTTACATTTTGATCAACGCTTTATTTGATTAAATATTCTTTGGTGGAATTTGGAAATTTTTATTTGGAAATTGTCAAACACCTACAAATAGTCACTGATACCACAGAAAGAGCTGTTAAATTGAATGGAAACTATATTAACACTTTAGCTAAGAACGAAGATCGAAAACCACATACTACCTGGATCAACAATAAAACTTGATTTAGACTTGGTTTACTAAATCGAAATTCGGAGCCATTTTCACAAGATAAACTCGACTTTTTTTTACAAATATTATAAATACATTGAGTTTTCGCCTTGTTTTAGACTTGGCTAGCTTCCTTAGACACGATTTAAGACGATAAGTTGAAATCAAGTCGGAACTCACTTGATGTAGACCAATTCGACTTAATTGGAAGGCGAAAAAATCAAAACTAAGGTGGAATAGTTGTTATATACTAAGGCGAAAGGAAGGCAAATAAATAACCTTTTTTTGACTTCGTTTAGCAACTTGAATGTAAGGCGAATGATTTCAAACTAAGACCAGAAAATACTACTAAGTTGAATCTAAGATCAAAAAAGTTCACAAAGTTGAAAAAAATTCAATTAAAGTCGAAAAAATCGAGATCGTATCGAAAAATCGTCGGCAAACCGATAACTTCGAAAGAAAATAAGGTGAAGTGAGCCTAAATCAAGTTTTATTTTTAACCCAGATGTTCAAATCGTACAGTAACGTTTTCTATAACAGTTATATTTAAAGATTTTTCGCAATAAACCATTCACTTTTACAGAAATAATGATAATTATGCGGTCAAAGTAAAAAAATTTAAAAATGAACTATAAGTTTATCTATAACTTTGAATAACTTTCAAAGCAGTAAATATATCGAAAAATCATAAGAGACCATTTTTGTAGAGTGTTCAATTTCCTACAAACATGTGTATCTCTGATATCTGTAGATTAACTAGCTCAGGAGAAAAAAAATTAAATGTAAAACGCGCCGAAACCCCATGTTATTTAAATGGGAAATGTATTGTCCTTGGAGCACGGCTTAATATGAATATTAAGAGCTTATATGGGTCTGATAATTTTTTTTAGGTGATAAAGAAAAAATTTAGGGGGCGTCGCTGAAAAAAAATCAATTTGGTAAATAACGGACACCCTAATATATAAATACGATATAACACGCCGTTCTCCAACGATAGCGTCCACAATTCTACACGATCTTAATGAAACTTAGTACATTTATTCTATGGACGATTACCTTGGATGAGTTCGAAGATGAGCCAAATCGGCCAATAAGTTTAGTAGTTATGGTTAATTGAAATTTTGTAAAATTAAAGAAAAAAATCTGGGCATCGGTTGACCCTGCGGGTCAGCCCCAAAACTTCCCGCTGTTTTCGAGCTCCTTGAGCTCAAAAACATCGTTGTAAATACATTTTCAAGCTCTTCGAGCTCGAAAATACTTTTGCATGCCATTATTTTCGAAAAAAACAGTTTTTAGCCTTTCTTTCTCCCGCGATAACTCTCGAACGAATTATCCGATTTTTAAGTTTGAGGTGGCAATCGACGCGTTTCAATAGATTCTAAAGCTCATTAGATTTTTGGATTTTTTGGTTGAGTCGTTTCAAAGATATTCACAAAAAACTGTTTTTTACCATTTCTTTCTCCAACGATAACTCTCGAACGAGTTATTCGATTTTTAAGTTTGAGGTGGCAATCGACGCGTTTCAATAGATTCTAAAGCTCATTAGATTTTTGGATTTTTTGGTTGAGTCGTTTCAAAGATATTCGCAAAAAACTGTTTTTTACCATTTCTTTCTCCAACGATAACTCTCGAACGAGTTATTCGATTTGGATGTTTGAGGTGACAATCGACGCGTTTTATTGAGTTCTAGAGCTGATTAGATTTTGAAGTCGATCGTATAAGTCGTTTTCGAGAAATCAATAAAAAACTAAAAAAAAAAAATTTTTTTTTTTCGTAATTGGCCAATATCTTCGAGTCTACTCGGTCAAATGATCTGAAATTTTCAGAAAAGTTGATGGCCAAAAAACTCTTTCGATTGCCGCCTTAACCATCCAAATCGGTTTATTAGTTAAAAAGTTATAAAGAGTTTACATACATACATACACACACACACACACACACACACACACACACACACATACATACAGACACTCGGACATCATTCTAAAAATAGTCAGAATAGCTTCCTAGGACCTCAAAACGTCGACATCTGATGAAAACTCGATTTTTGAAAATCGGGGTGAAAACAATAACTTCCCGAAATTTTTGAAAATCATCGATTTTCTAAGCGGGAAGTTAAAAAAAAATTTGTTTATCGATTCAACCAGATATAACTTTCAATCGAAAAGAGATAACTTATTTTTGTTTGTTCTATCTGAAAGCTCCGTCGATTGCATTCAATTTTCACTTTGCGTCTCATTGATTTGACCACTTTTTCTGATAGAAAAATGGTTTTAAAAATTTACAAAATATTATACAAAATAATTTTATGAAGGTTATCACTTTGATTATAACCACAGATTTAAACCGATCGCCTTGAAACTTGGTATACGTATTCTGTGGATGACTACCTTGATCGAGTTCGAAAATGAGCTCAATCAGTCGATTAGTTTAGAAATTATAGCATTCCAAAATTTTAAAAATGTCAAAAATTTATACTTTTACTTATTCTTCATTCGATATTTTTTGAATGCTATAACTTATCGACTTTCTCAAACATTCATCTAAAAGCTCTTCAAATGAGCTTTCATGTTCATGCCTATATATGTGTCTAGACCAATGAAATTTCTTATCTTACCACTTATTAAATGAAATTTTGCTATTGCATTGGTTCTCCTAATACTTTCAATAGATTCCATAGAATCCTAACTACTGTATGCATTTGTGAATTTATGAAATTCATTGAATTCATATTATTGCTGTGTAACGCTCATAAAATCTAAATATCTCAGTTCAAGTGTGTAAATTCAACTTTGTTTTATGGACATTTTTTTGTGACTGATTTCAGGTATGACATTTACATCTATCATAATTGAAATTTCGAGTCAAATCATTTTATTTAATTTTGTACTAATCATTAATCCTATAGTAAAAAACATAAAATACTTTTTCAGAAGATAATTCGATTCTATTCAACTTTAATTTTCGTTATTTAACTTACCATTCCGATAATTTTTTTAATTTTCTGATTTCAATTTTTGTATTTTTTGCATTTAATTTTGAATTTTTGGACATTTTTTTTTTTTGTTGTATAACCTTGAGAATTTTTTAGAATGTCAACAAAAAATTTACCTTGTTATAAATGTTTATTTGAATAGTTGAAATAATCAAATAATGAGAAATCTACTAAAATTAACTTAACTAAATAATTAGTGAAGATAAGATCAAATAAAAAAAAATTAATTAAACGAATTAAATGATGCTAGAAAACAAATATTATGGAACTAGTATAATAATAGCTACCCTTATTGAATGAAACGATTGGAAAAAAAAATTTTTAATTCTTTTTATGCTTTTGAATACTTTGAATACTTTTGAATCGCTTTTTTTATGGGCATTTAATATTGCAAATCGTTCCGAATCGTTTTTTTTTTTTTTAAATCAGGGTAATAATAATAGTTGATAATATAACGCAAAATAGATAATAAATAATAGTAAAGATAAAAGAATAGAATATACGAAACTTACTTATCAAGTCAATCTCTTAGGTCAATTGGTAGCGGGTACCCGCTAACGTTTAACGTTAAACTTTAGTGCGAGGTCGACGGTTCAAATCCCGCACACGCCTAAATTTTTTATTTCTTTTTTATTTTTATAAAAACAATTATATATAATTGTATATAGCTATACATAATTATATATAATTATATAGGGCCATTTTTATTTAAAATTTTTTTACCCGAATAGGCATGCACAGATATGAACATACCTGATCAGACCTGAACATGCCTGGTCAGGCATGGTCATTTTTCGTGTGACATCAGGTCTGAAGACTCATCCCTGTTCATGTCTGATCATTTTTCCCGGGTTATTCATTTGTTAACAGTGAATGATTTTACCCGGCTTTGCGATGAGGTAAACATTTCAATAACCTCAAATTATGGACATTTAATGTTTCTTTATGATACTGAAGTTAGCCGACGCCTAATAATTTTTGGATTTTTTTAAAAAAGAAAATTATGAAAAAAAAAATATTCAAAAAAATTGCACCTGTGGTTTTTTTAATTCCCGACATGTGTCTATTTTGGATATGAAGGAATGAGTTATTTATTTTAAAAAATAACAATTACAATACCCTTTGAACCCGATGTGATATTATAACTTCTAAAGTTAAATTGATTAATGATAAATTTTATAAACCAAAATAATATATTTGAAAAAATATTAAATAAATGCTTTATTATTAGTACTTCAACACGTTTTATTTCCATTTCAACATTGAATTTACCTTCTTAATTTAATTATTAAAACATAAAAATACAAAATGATAAAATTTCTGTTTTTTTTTTATTATAAGTTCAACTTTCTTAAAAAAATAAAATTTACTTCATTGACTTGCAATAATGGTTTTATATTGAAAAAAATCCTATATTACCGCCTCATTCATTTTACGATAGTTGTATTGTAATTTATACTAACACAACTTGTATAATTTACTCTATAGTATCTGATTTTTCCCTTCTTGTAGTAGTATTAATTATAAAATAAAATAAAATTTACGATAGTCTACTGTAAAAATTATGATTTAAAACTTATAGTCCAGCGTTACGATACTATATAATGAAAATTACGATAGTTAAATCGTAAAAAATCCGTGAATTTTTTTTCCGTGTACTGAGATTTTTCCGAGCATAATAAATTTCTGAAATTACAGTTTAAGCTTTAATGTTTAAAGATTTTTGCCCGGAAGGCCTGTTTTTACTGTAGAATCTGTAATTTTTTAACTGCTCTTTCTTCCGTGAATAATAAAAATTATTACTTACACAGAAAAAACAGTTAACTTGAATCAAGGAAATTATTCTTGATTCATGAAATTTTTTTTGATCGATTCGGGAAATAAAAATTTACTTGCCCCAAGTAAACAATTATCTTCAAACTTTTATCTTGAATCAAAATTTTTTTTCTCACTTCAACATATTTTTACGCTTAAATCCAAAAATTTTCACTTGTTTCAAGAGTTTATACTTCTTAAAGTAAGAGATATTTTTTTTGGAGCAAGATACATTATTTTTTTATAGCAATATTGCATTTTTTTGGTTATAGAAAGTAAAATTTCTCGGAACAAGTACTATTCTTTTCACGCAAGTATTTTTGTATTCTCCGACCAAGACAACAAAAGTTGCTTAAGCCAAGAGAAAAAATTTCTTGGGAGGAAAGATCGATGTGGAGAGGGGGAAAATCACCGGTGTTAGGCAGTAGCAGCGGGAGTAGTTCGGTGCTCGCCACTAGATTTCGCCTACCATTTGTAGTGTGTTCCTGGTACGAAAGATATTCTAGAATTGTTAAATTCTACGGTGTTATCATTTAGATACTTAGACAGACTTGGACCTAGCGTGGAATTCAAACTTTCCCCAGAGTTAATTAATTTTTTGCCAAGCCTCGGCCAAGCTTGGGCTAATCGTTTTCTCCTATAAGGGTGGCTCTTCGAATATAAATACAGGTCTAATCAGTATAAAAATATTAACAGATCCTAATTTTGATGAATATTGTCAATTCTTGCAGGAACTACTGAATTTGGTAAAAGTATTCAAAGGATACTTGATTGCATGATAAAAAAAAATGTTTTGGAACTAGGAGACAACAATTAGTCGCTCTAGGACTAATCCTAAAAGCTTGTAGATTATCATATTTTTCATGTGTAAAAAACAAATCATAAAATTTTTTGATTTATTCAATAGATTAATTTAACTTTGTAATTTGAAGCGGAAAAAAAAAAATTATAGCACAAAAATATATAAAAATATAAGGTGAGAAATGTCGTGGAATAAAAAAAAATCATGTGACAGATTATATTGTACCTTATAAGATGGTAGTGCGACCACGTGGGGTGGAGGGTGTGGAGGTGGCCGAGAGTGCTGGCGAGGCCCTATTAGACGTGGGATTGCTCGCGACTGGGCCTCACTGCACGGAATGACACCTGGACTCGTTGCGGTCAGTCTGACGAGTCGTGGTGAAGTCCGCCGAGCACCTTCTTCTTTTAATGATTTACATCAAGACGACCACATCAGTAAATCCAAAGGCCAATCGTATGTCCTCTTACAAATAGCTATCGCTCTTTTTTTCTCTTCTTCTGTCTATCTTCAACAGTCCCTCTGCATGAGTTGATTTTTTTTTCTGAACAATAAAAAAAAAACAAGCTTTATGATTACGCCTTCATACAATATACTGTTATTGCTATTGATTTTATTTTATTAAAAAGAAATAAAATATAAAATTTTATATAAATATATATATATATATTTTTTTTTTTTTTCATTGAAGCTTTCATATTGGTGATATTATTATTAGAAAAATCACATACTGATGGAAAAATAATTATAATAGTTCAATTGAAGAGGACAAGATAAAATAATAACTTTACTGGTTTATTTTTATTGATTTAATCTTTTCGTTTCAACGAAGATGTTATCTGGGTAACAGCAGAAAAATATATTAACAATTTAACTTAAAATAGCATTTGGAAAAACAACCCTAAAAGATTACTCTTCCGTATATTTCTGATGTTATACTTTCTTCACAGAAAAAATATACATCTTTTCTGAGATTCATTCAAAATCAGGAGAAGTTTTTAAAGACTCAGAACCAACATTTAAATATCTTATTGCTGTAGATAATTAAAAAATATAGAGAAACTCGTCTTGATTTAGCTGATCGACATTTCAACTCAATTCAATTTTTAAATAAAAAAAAAAAAAAAAACAGATTGTTGGGAAATGTTTAAGAAATGAAAAGATTGGTAAATTGCATTTTTTTTTAGGTAGATTTTTTTAAAAATCTAACTATTGTATTTGTCCTCATGGTCGATTTTTCAAGGAATTTCATCATAAACTATCATAATTAGTTGAGTAGAGTTCGAAAATACCATTCGTTGAAAAATTTATATATGTATGTATATATATATATCTATATATATATATATATATATATATATATATATATATATATATATATATATATATTTATGTAATAGAACCGACTTTTGAGGACACGATTGCGTCTACGATTCTTATCCGATCTTAATGAAACTCTGTACACTTATTTTATGTGTAATTACCACGGTTAAGTTCGAAGATGAGCTGAATCGGTCGATTAGTTTAGAAGTTATGGCTGTTTGAAATTTTTACGATTTTTCGAAAAAATCAGTTTTTAATCACTTTTATAGTCCATATAACTTTAAAACTAAGGCTCATAGACAATTTCTGTAAAAGGTATTTTAAAGCTTGACTAATAAGCTTTAATTGGTGACCTTAAACTTTATATTTAGACCATTTCTTTCAATAATTTTCTAACTTTGAAAATTTTAATGGAATCGAAAAATGTTGAAAATATTGTTTTTATTCCACACAACTTATGCTTGCCCCATTAAAATCCAGTTTCATCAGTTGTATTTTATTGTGCACAAAATAACCTGTAAATTTCACTGCTATTTTATATTTTAAAAGTATTTCTTTTATTACTTATGATGTATCAAATGTACCTCCAATCCTGATGATTATCACTGGTCATGTCATTACGATAGCGCCCACACTTCTTATCGGATCGTAATGAAAATTTTTACACTTATTCTATAGGCGATTACCTTGATCAAGTTCAAAGATGGGCTGAATCGTTCAAATAGTTTTGAAATTATGGCTGTTTGAAATTTTCATGATTTTTCGTAAAAATCAGTTTTTAATTACTACTAAAGCTTATATAACTTCAAAACTAATATTCATAGACAATTTCCGTAAAAAGTATCTGAAAGCTTGTCTAATGATCTTTAATTTATGACCTTAAGCTTTATGTTTTGACTATTTTTTCCAATAATTTGATAGCCTCGAAAATTTTAATGGAATCAAAAAATGTTGAAAATATGGTTTTCATACTACATAACTTATGCATTTCCCATTATAAAATAATTTTGTTACGTGTATTTTATTGTGAACAAAATAACCTGTAAATTTTACAGATATTTCATATTTTAAAAGTATTTTTCTTATTATTTATGATGTTCCAATCGTACCTGTACGTCCTATAATTATAACTTGTCTTGCCATTGTAACAGCGATTACAATTATGATCTAATACTAATTAAATTTCCAATACTTTATTTATGTGAAGGTTAGTTTGGTACATTACCTATATAACGTTATGTCAAATCAACTATCTGAAGTTCTCTATCGAAAATAATCGTTGTCCTTTTTTACCCTCACTCTTAGAAAATGAGTTTAATTTATGTCATGACTATACACTATCATATATCACAAGATATGTATGTATACAACTAACTTTATATCAATTAATTGAAAAATCTACCTTCCATTTCGGTTACCGAATGGCCTTTTTTTTATATTTACAATAAACCGTGATTGTTGTTAGCAACAAGTCTAATCGATAATTTGTTCAAGTAGGATAAGTGTGGGTATTAGTGCGGTTTTTTTGTAGGTCTTACTTTAAAAGCAATTTAATGAAATTTATTCCAAGATATCGATAATTTTTTTTTTAATACCCAAGTTGAACTTATTATTAACTTAAAAAAAAACAACAATGAGATAAACTGATATTTTCTTGAAATAATAAGCATTTTAAAGACAAGTCCATGTGTATGTATTCCTGCGGGGCCTAAAGTGGCTTGCCCCTATTACTGCGTGCCAATTACTGTGAACAATCCAATTACTGCGTGCCTATTACTGCGAAAAAATGAATTACGAAAAACTTCGGGATCAGATAAGAAATGAAATAAAACAAGTTTGAAAGATAATTATTAGCTTAATAAAATAATTAATGAAATTTATTAATATAATAATAGATTTATATTAATTTATAAAAATAAATATGACAACTAAACACGACACAGTATAGTCTACTGGTGATGGCTTCGGACTCATGTGAACACTCCAAGTACATCACCATTAAAAATTCGTGTAGAATCGATTTTTGTAGTCTTCATAAGTAAAAAACTCAGTGAAGTAGTTAATAATACTAGTGAACCATCCTTGAATCTGATACTCTGTTGCCTTAGCCCGGGTATCAGATAAATTTTCAGAAATTCTTTCTGAAACGTTCCCGATAAAAAAAGATTTTATACAATTGTATAAAATTGGATAGAAAAAACGACCCTATCCAATTGTATACAATCGTACATAATTGTTTCTAATTGTGTACAATCATATACATTTGTATATAATCACATACTGTATTCGTATAGATTATATAAAATTATATACAATTCTATATAATTGTATACAAATATATATCCATTTGTATATAATTTCATTATTCTTTTTTGCATTTTTATATAGAATTACATACGATTGTATATAATTGTATATAATTATATACAATATTTTTATAATTATGCATCACCTCCATCCAATTGCATATAATTCATATATAACTAGATACATTTATATACAATCTTTTTTCATCGGGCTACTATAATTCTAATTTTTTGTATTTTTGAGCTCAAAGATTTTGAAAACATAGATTTATTAATAATGTTTTCAAGAATATAAATAAATATCAATTTAATTAAGTACTTTAGTTGACTAGCCATTAATAAAATAGCTGAATCACATATTTATGCAATTCTGTGAATATCCATGTATACAATGTGTATGTATTCTATACAATAGCAGGTACCAATCAATGAAGTTAATAACTTATTGATTATAAAAAGGTGAAAGAATATGACGTAGATAAAAAATAACAAAGACATATATTGAGTGGTATTCAATAACGATTTTTAGTATATATGCTCCTCTCCAAAACACCAAATATGATCGGAACAATTATACTAATATATACACATACATATACACTAACGCAAAAGATTAAAGGAACAGAAAAATTTTATGAATTTTTCAGTAATTTTCGGAAGGCTGTAACTTTGTAAAAAATAATCATATCGAGATTTTAAAAAAAGCATTTTATAGCTTAAAATCTCTAGTTTTGGTGCATTTTTATCAAAATTTTTTAAAAGGTCTTGTTATTACGCCCCGACTAGAAATTATCCCCAAGCATACATTGGGACCCCATTGGGTACTGATGGGGCAAGCCCGATAGGGTTATCCCTATTGGGATTTGATTGGGAACATATAGGGTAAGCCCAACATTAAAATAAAAAATTGCGATTGGGTTTACCCAATTGGGATAGGATTGGGAACATGTTGGGTCAACCCAATGCTAAAATTAATGACTCGGCAATGGGTTTGCTCGATTGGGATATTTTTGGGAACGTGTTGGGGCCACCCAACGTCAAAATTAATAATTTGCTGTTGGGCTTACTCGATTGGGAAATAATTGGGAACCTGTTGGGAAAACCCAATGCTAAAATTAATGATTCGACAATGGGTTTGCCCGATTGGGAAATAATTGGGAACTTGTTAGGATAACCCAACGTCAAAATTAATAACTAGCTGTTGGTCTTACCCATTTGGGGAATAATTGGGATCACGTTAGGAAAACTAAACATGAAATTTATAAAAAAAAAATTTTTACTTCTAAAAATTAAAAATAATTTTTAAATGCAAAATATTTACGTTTTATTCTGTATTTTAACATGAAAACGAAAAAAAAAAAAAAAACTGATTAAACTTTAATAATAAAGAAAAAAACTTAACAATAGTAAAACGTATTTTTAATCACTTGCAGATTATAAATTTAATTATAAACTTAAAAAAAAAAACTAAAACTTTAAGAGAAAAACAATCCATATGAAATATCTACTAACTTTCATATGCTCATATATTATTATACGTAACGATAAAAATCGAATAGTTGTGTATGTTAACACCAATGATGCACGTGGCGACAAAATCTTGTGACTATAATACAAGCGTAGACAAGTTCAGACAGGTCCGCGCATAAAACAAATAACTAGTGGACAAAATCCCATATACACGTGACTCTTGCATTGGAAAACGTTCTAAGTAACTTATCAAGGCGTAATTTTTTGACATCTTTACAGTTACAATACCGTGCAATATAATTGATAGAATTAATAATAAAGAAAGTGCTAGTGCAGTGCAATATAATTGATCAAAATAATATTAAAGTGCTAGTATAGTGAATATAGGTTATAAAAATTGTGTCTCGTGCAAAGTGATAATTTGTGAAATAATTAATTTTTTTTGTGAGCTAACACTATTGTAAATTAACAGTCATAACGAAAATTGAATAAATAAAAAAAAAATTGTACTAGAATGAGAGGATTTAAATAAAATTTATTTACCCAAATTTTTCTTATGTTGGGATTTTAGTGGGATTTTATTGGGTTGGCCTAAAGTTTCTGTAGGGTGAACCCAATTGAAACCCTATAGAGTGTGCCTAATTGGGAAACAGTTGGGTATACCCAATTGGGACCCAATAGGGATGACCCGATTGGGATCATCTTGGGCTATGCGTTACAACCCAACGTTGGGTTCCCAATTGGGAACCCAATTGGATTCCAATAGGTCTTACAACTTTTTTTCTAGTCGGGGCTCACATGAGAAATACCGCGAGACAAAAAATTTCTAAATTTTTTTTTTTTTCCAAAGAGCCCACGGACCGTGGAAAAATTTTTTCAACTAAACCAATGCATAGGTCATTTGGCAAATTTATTCAGCTTCAATTTGACTTTTTTTTTAACCTCGTAGGACAATTTGTCGCAGAGATATCAGCCTTCAAACAAAAAATGATCCTTTTGGCTTTGATCATCGATATTTCAGGTACCAATGATCGCACAGTAAATTTGAGGGCGGCGTTAAAAACTTAAATAAATTTTCTACAAGACTCGTTCATAATTTTTTGGAAGAAAAAATTTTTATTATTTTTAACATCCTTTAGATGTAAGTACAAAAAAATGACTATTTGTTGTTTTTTAGTATATCAACTGCTACTCTGCAAATATTGATAAAAAAAATATTGTTGCCATTAACTTTTTTAGCTTAATATACCCCCGATAACCCTATAAATTTTTTAATTGATCTATCGAGCTGTTTTTTGGGGGTGATCGATTAAAGTTTTGCTGAACAATTAAAGGAACAAGTTTTGTTCCTTTAATTGTGTAATCATTATCAGAATGAAAAAAGTAATTTTGTTTTTACTTTTCTTTCATTTTTGCATTAGTAACTCAGTAAATGTGAGGGAAAGAGAAAAAAAAAAAACAAAAAATTTCCAAAAAATGTCAAATAAAAAATTTTTGACCCCAAAAAACAGGTTTCAATTTTTTTGATTTTTTGATTTTTTTTGACATTTTTTGGAAATTTTTTGTTATTTTTTTCTCTTTCCCTCACCTTTACTGAGTTACCAATGCAAAAATGGAAGAAACGTTGAAAAAAAATTATTTTTTCATTTGGATTATGATTACACAATTAAAGGAACAAAACTTCACGGAAAAAAGAAAACAGGAATAATTGCTGTTCGAACGAGCATTTATTACATTTTCAAAAAGTAACGCAGCGCTTCAGAAACGAAACTGTAAAAGTTACAGTTTGGCCCTGCGCAGTAAGTTTTACATTTTAAGTATGAAATATTACAGTTTGAAAATGTATTAAGTTTACTTTCTCACACTGTAATATTTGTTAAAAATTATCAAAGTATCATTCGATATGCTTCAAAACTTACAGTTTTTCTCATCAAGTTTTACGTTAAAATTTTTAAAACTTGTTTCTCAAAATAACGATATTGCCACTACAAACTGTAAATTTTACATTTTCTGTTAGTAATATTTGCGTTTATTTTTTTTGATAATCAAGTTTGAATAGTGACACGATTCAACATCATCCTTTATAATTAATTTTAATTGAGAAAATAGATGAGAATAACCTATGATAAGCAAAAATAAAAAAAAATAAATTACTACCACACTTTCAAATTTCTGTTTGAATTGACAACAATTAAAATCAATATAAAATAAGAAAACAAAAATAAAATTATTAATAAACAAGCGAATTGTATAAAAAATTTAATTACCCAATGAAAAAAGATTTTATATATCTGTGTACAGTTATATATGAATTATATCCAATTGGACAGAGATGATGCATAATTATAAGAAATTTTTATATAGCTATATACAATTATACACAATCGTATATAAATCTATATGAAAATGCAAAAAACCATAATAAAATGATATACAAATGTATATATTTGTATACAATTATATAGAATCGTATATCATTATATATAATCTATACAAAAACATTATGTGATCCCGTGAAAAATGAATCATACATGGCCATGCATGGCCATATATGGTTCATGCATGGAGCATACATGGCCATGCATGGAGCATACATGGAGCATACATGGTCATACATGAATCATGCAAGGCCATGTATGGCCATGCATGGACATGTATGACTATATATGGCAGTGATTAATTGAACATTATGTGATCCCGTGAAAAATGAATCATACATGGCCATGCATGGCCATATATGGTTCATGCATGGAGCATACATGGCCATGCATGGAGCATACATGGAGCATACATGGTCATACATGAATCATGCAAGGCCATGTATGGCCATGCATGGACATGTATGACTATATATGGCAGTGATTAATTGAACATTATGTGATCCCGTGAAAAATGAATCATACATGGCCATGCATGGCCATATATGGTTCATGCATGGAGCATACATGGCCATGCATGGAGCATACATGGAGCATACATGGTCATACATGAATCATGCAAGGCCATGTATGGCCATGCATGGACATGTATGACTATATATGGCAGTGATTAATTGAACATACATGGCCATGCATGGCCTATATGGTTCATGCATGGAGCATACATGGTCATACATGAATCATACAAGGCCATGTATGGCCTTGCATGGACATGTATGACTATATATGTCAGTGATTAATTGAACATATATGGCCATGCATGGCCGTATATGGTTCATACATGGCCATACATGGGCATACGAACTTTTTGAATATAGTCATGCATGGCCATATATGAATCATACAAGGCCATGTATGGCCATGCATGGTCATACATAGTCATGGATGACTATATATTAGACTGCTTTTTTTAGCGACTATTTTTTTTTTCGCTCCCATCCCGAAATTTTGTTGGAAATACCCTCCAAAAAATTTTCTGAGAGTTTAAGCCCTTGATATTATTATAATGTACTTTCCCAGAGCAGGCGAAGATTTCCCATTCAAAATACACGTAAACTTGGGTTTTTATGTTTTAAACTTCTGTAACTTGTAACAGTGCGTTCGACTCGAAAATCGAGCGCCAAAGTTTAGTTGACCTACGGCCATCTATCTGAATAATTTTACGTTAATTAACACTCATCAGTCACCTGGGGCCATGTCAGAGGCCCCTCAGATCGCATTCTACTGAGACAATAGTGGGGTAGTTTCCCACCCTCAGACTCTTCCTTTATAAGGGCTAGAAAACACTCTCTTGCTCTCTGACTCTCTGAGTCTCTTACTTTGAGGCTCTTGGCTCTTAGACTGAGGCCCTGGCTACCACCCAGAGTGGACCAGTAGGGTAGTGGACTGAGGACGCCTAGCGAGGTCCCTACTCTAAGTCTAGTCACATCTAGTCAATTAGTCCAGTGTTCATGTTATTTAATTTATTTTATATCTTTGAATTTGTTTGTCCGTTATTAATAGCCGCAGTAATTGTTTTATAAATTATTTATTTGAATAAAGTTTTAATTGACCACATTTTGAGTCAAATTTATACACGCGGTCATTAAGTAAAGTTAAAGTTAAATTGAAATTGTGCCGATAAAATTCGTGAGTGTTCACACCACTGCTGTTCATTTTCTGCGATATCCTATCACCGAAGATTGGGCCTACACCGTTGCTGCCACGTTTGCTGCCTACGCTTATTGAGAGTCACCTACTACTACAGGAATGGATCATGCAGTAAGGTACAGCGTAAGTAGGATTCCGTCTTCCCCAAATTAAATTATTACTTGGTCTCCTGCCGCGTGAATTAAAATATTAAAACTTATATACTGAATTGAATGCTAATAAATTCTATTGGGGAAATTTTCATATTGTAAATGGGTATTTGGTTAAATAAAAATAATATTTTCTCTTTGATAATATAAAACCAAATCTTTCACTAAATAAACCACCAGGCATTCCTTTTCCATTAATAATTAATAAGCGCTAATTTCAGGGAACGAGGCGAACCCCCCAGCTCATCAGATCAAATTAATTAAGTTAATTATAAGTAACCGTGGTCTGGACAAGAGCTAGCCCAGCCAAGCTAGACCGGTTATAAACTCCGTGGCATTTTATGACATCATCTTGCCCAAAGTCGGGATTTTCTCAGAATTGAATGCTCTTCAAAAGTACCCATTATCGCGAAGTCGTAACTCATACGAGTGGCGTAGTACGGACCGCTAAACTAAATTTTTTCATAGAATTCTTGTTTCTTCTCTCATTATCTCATAAACAACAAGACCTACAGAAAAAATATGAATAACAATTTATAGAAAATTCAATTTTCTACAAAAAAGGTCCTTAGCACTAAATCACTACGATCGATATTTTCTGAGATAATAATTATTGAAGTTTACGTAGCATTGAATTCCCATAAAATGTCGAATCAAATCTTAGAAAATACTGATTTTTTATTTGACTAATATCTCAGAAAATATCGATCTGAGTGATTCGCTGCTAGGGACCTTTTTTGTAGGAAATTAAATTTCCTATAAAATTGTCATTTACATTTTTTTTGTAGGTCTTGTTGTTTATGAGATAATGAAAGAAAAAAAATTAAAAAAGTTCGTATGCCTATGTATGGCCATATATGCTCCATGTCACATGTGAAGTTATTATTCTACGTGGTGTCGTCTAGTACAGTGCAAAGTTTTCCAATATTGCGAATTTTGATAGTTGAATGATTATTTTTGGTAAGTACCCGATGAAAAAAGATTTTATACAACTGTATGAAACTATATACAAATTAGATAGAAAAAATGGTCCTATCCATTTGTATACAATCGTACATAATTATATCTTATTTGTATATAATTTTTATCTAATCACATAATGTTTTCGTATAGATTATATATAATGTTATACGATTCTATATAATTGTATACAAATATATACATTTGTATATAATTTTATTATTGTTTTTTGCATTTTTATATGTAGATCTATATACGATCGTGTATAATTGTACATAACTATATAAAAATTTCATATAATTATGCATTGCCTCTATCCAATTGTATATAATTCATATACAACTGTATACAGATATATAAACTCTTTTTTTATTGGGTTATTAAATTTTTTATACAATTCACTTGTTTATTAATAATTTTATTTTTGTTTTGTTATTTTATATTGATTTTAATTGTTGTCAATTCAAAAAGAAATTTGAAAGTGTGGTAATAATTTATTTTTTTTTATTTTTGGTTACCATAGGTTATTCACATCTATTTTCTCAATTGAAATTAACTATCAAGGGTGATGTTGAATCATGTCACTATTTAAACTTGATTATTGAAAAAAATGTACGCAAATATTACTAACAGAAAATGTAAAATTTACAGTTTGTAGTGGCAATATCGTTATTTTGAAAAACAAGTTTTAAAAATTTTAAGTAAAACTTGATGAGAAAAACTGTAAGTTTTGAAGCATATCGAATGATACTTCGATAATTTTTAACAAATATTACAGTGTGAGAAAGTAATTTGATACATTTTCAAACTGTAATATTCCATACTTAAAATGTAAAACTTACTGCGCAGGGTCAAACTGTAACTTTTACAGTTTCGTTTATGAAGCGCTGCGTTACTATTTGAAAATGTAATAAATGCTCGTTCGAACAGCAATGATTCCTGTTTTCTTTTTTTCGTGTATACGTATATCTGCTTGGATATGAATTATTTTTGCATTTATATACCCACATATGTACAGTTGGGTCTGAGCGGATATAACTATTCATACTTGTATAAGCTTTGATATAAGTACATCTGCATGGATATAAATTTTTGTATCTGCTTACATAAAGATGGATCTCAGCAAATATACTTATATATGCTCGGATATACGTATATCTACTTGGATATCGATATTAATACATCTTTATATCTGCTAATATATGATTAGATCTGTGCAGATATAATAATATATGCTTATATCTAGCAAGATTAAATATTTGGATGTATTTGGATATAAACAGATATAACAAGATCCAGACATATCTGGTTGGATCCAAACGTTTTTTATCGGGCTACTTTCTTTAATAGAAATAACAATTTAAGAATATATATATTGTTGGAAACTTGCCAGTAAAAATAAGATAAAGTAAAAGAAAATAAGAGATAAAAAAAATTTTTTTCCGAAAAACGAAAAAAAAAAACCTGAATAAAACGTAAAAAAAAAAAAAAAAATTCCTGTTTTTTCTTCGTTTTTCGGAAAAAAAATTTTTTTTTCTCTTTACCTTATATTTACTGAATAACTAACGTAAAAATGGAAGAAAATCCGAAAAAAAATAATTTTTACATTTTGGTAATGATTACACAAATTAAGGAACAAAACTTGTTCCTTTAATTGTTTTATAAAACTTTGAGCAATCGGTGCGGACAAACGGTTCAATAAATCAATCTGAAAATTTCCAGGGTTTTTGGGGGTACATTAAGCTGTGAAATCACCTGGCAACATTATTATTTTTATCGATATTTACAAAGTAGCGATGAGTTGACTAGAAAACCAGAAAATGGTCATTTTTTGTGGGTTTTTCAAATTGATATTAAGGATGAAAAAAAAATAAAAAAAAACAAAAATCGAAAATGGAGCTTGTAGGATATTTATTCCAGTTTCTCAAACTGCCCTTTAAATTACTGTGCGACCATTAGAAAATTATTTGGCTACAAGATCTTTAAACTAGAGATTTCAAGCTTTAATTTGCATTTTATATTTTTTCGATACGATCATTTTTCACGGACATACAGACTTCCAAAAATCGATAAAAATTTTATAAAATTTTCTTGTTCCTTTAATTTTTTGGATAAGTATAGTTAGCGTTAAAAATTACTTTTCTTTTTCATTGTACAGTAGTAAGTAATTATATCTTCATGAAAGGCTAAAAGTGTACGCCAGAATAATATTCTTATCATAGTTAATTACACTGATAGAAGGATTTTTTAATATTTAATAAGCCTTATTAACTGTTAATAAATGATTTTTTAACATGAGATGATTTAATAAATATTTATTAACAGTTAATAAATCATTTATTAAATGCGATTTATTAACAGTTAATAAATATTTATTAACAGTTAACAAATATTTATTAACTATTAATAAATCATTTATTAAAGACAATTTATTAACTATTAATAAATATTCGTTAACTGTTAATAAATATTTATTAACTGTTAATAAATCATTTATTAAAAAAGTTTAATAAAAAATAAGCATAAAAGCTTTATTTTGACACTTTTTGTAACCTCAGAACTTTAATAAATAATAGAGTTTAATTAGATGAGTAGATTTATAGTTTTCTTATGGAAAAAATAGACAAAATGAAATGAATCATAAAAAAATAGTTGTAATAAATTACAGTTTTTTTTTTGCGGTGAAAATTATTAGGGTAATATAAATTGAAAGAAGTTAAAATGTAAATTAGAAATATTCATAATTAATATTCATTTGATTAAAATTTTTTTATTTTTTTGACAACAAATATGTAAAAAATATAACATGAATGATGGTAAATGAATATTTACATAAATATATCTTAAATTAAGTCACGGCGAGAAACAACATGAACTCTGCTTGATGTAACATGGATTTCATTTCATCTCTACTATTTTCTATGATTATTTCGGAGTATCCAAATCAGTCATATCATGCTCTACAGAAAAATAAGAAAAACTATTTAACTAAAATGATAATTATTTTTATATTAATAAGTTTAAAGATTTCCGATATGTATGAAGACTTTAATCTTATCCGTTTAATTGTACTGACTCATTAACATTGTATATAGTTCACCTAGACCCCATGAATTGACCAACACATCCATTTCAATCAATTTTTAAAAAACTTTATGGGCCACTTTAAACTTTTTTATTTAAAATTCGACACAAAAATATGTGTTTATGTTCAGTATTCAGTATCATATCTTTGTTAAGAAGGGTTATAGCTTTATTTGTTTATGAACGATCTTCACAGCGCACCGTAAAAAAAGACACATTCACTCCAAAAATAATTTATTAACTGTTAATAAATATTTGTTAATTATTAATGCATATTTATTAACTGTTAATAAATGTACTTTTATTCCAAAGAAATATTTATTAAATGCTAACAAATATTTATTTGTATTTAATAAATGAAATTATTGCATCCAAACAAATGAATTTATTAACATTTAATAAATTCTTCTATCAGTGTAGATAGTGAAATTTATTAACATAATTATAATTACATAAATGTCGTATATACATTAGGGTGTCCGTTATTTACCATATTTGATGTTTCTACTTGACCATGATATAAATGAAATTTAAAAAATTACGTGATTGTTTAACTTCACTTCGCGAATTAAAAAAACTAAAAATTAAAAAAATTTAAAAACGGTTTTTTCCTAAAACAATAGAATACAGCATTATTTTCGAGCTTGAAGAGTTCGAACAGGTATTCACAACAATGTTTTCGAGCTCAAGGAAGTCGAAAACTGCGGGAAGTTTTAGGGCTGGCCCGCGAGTCAACCGATAGACCGATTTTTTTTAATTCCCGCTAAGAAAATCGACGATTTTCGAAAATTTCGGGAAGTTATTGTTTTCACTCCGATTTTCGAAAATCGAGTTTTCATCAGAAGTCGACGATTTGAGGTCATAGGAAGCTATTCTGACTATTTTCGGAATGATGTCCGCGCGCGTGTGTGTGTGTGTGTGTAAACTCTTTGTAACTTTTGAACCAATGAACCGATTTGGATGTTTAAGGCGGCGATTGAAAGATCATATTGGCCATCAACTTTCCTAAAAATTTCAGATCATTTGATCAAATAGACTCGAAAATATCTGCGAATTACGAAAAAAAAAAATTTAAATACTAGTAGAAACAAAGTTGGACCAAGAATAGAGCCTTGGGGAACACTAAATGTGGTTTTTAAGGACTTTATTGGAATCCCAAGAGTATTTAAGACTGACTGACTCCTATCAGACAAGTATGAAAAGAACTATACGATGGCTTCAAGGGAAAAACCTAATTCAAATAAGGCAATAAGAATTCCAGGTATAGGTAATCAAAGGCTTTGATCAAGTTAAATAATATTAATATTGTTAGTTCATCCCTATCTATAGCTAGTCTAATATCGTCAGTCAACTTTAAGAGGGTGGACTTCACACTATGATGCTTTCTAAACCCTGATTGATAGCGATCCAGAAGATTATTATTTTCAAAATGTTGAACTAATTGATTTGCAACCACTCTTTCGAAGGCTTTTGCTAGGTGAAATAAGTTTGCGATTGGACGAGTATCCGACGGGGATTTCGGTGGGTTTACTTTATTCAGTGGGATGATTTAGACAGTTTTCCATATGTCCGAAAAAATACCAGTATCTAACGACTTATTGGATAGGTTTGTTAAAAAGATCGATATTTAGGGCACTTGGTCTTTTAACCACCGTAAGTCCAAACCATCCGGACATCTTCCTTTGGATTTATTTAAAGGTAAATGTAAAGCCTCGGTGATATCAACTATATCAACTTTTGACCAATTAAACACACAATCGATTTTTCTACTGTAAAGTAAAGACAAGTTATCAACAAAGTCTATATCACAGAAACTGTGTTTACTACGGATTTTTGCATAGAATTCGTTTAGTCCATTTGCATCAAAGAAATCTAAAGGAGAGGATATATTACCTTTAACTAGGCCTAGATGCTTTAATTTAGTCCAAACAATCGAGCCTTGTGATAGATTTACTAAGGTACTTTTGAGATAGTTTTCGCGTGCATTGTTTAATTCAATTTTTAGTTCTCTCCTTTTCAACCTAAAAAGAGCTAGGGTAGAGGGATTTTTAGATCTACGTGCTCGTTTATAGATCGCATCTCGTTTACGACACAGATTTTAATTCATTTGTCATCCAGAGATTATTATTTCGATGCACTTTACGAGTGCATAGTAGAGCAAATAAGTCTAGGGATCTAATAACTTTCTTCAGGAAGAACATTAGGAGATTATTTGGTTCTTGTTCATTTAGCGAATCATTTTTTAAAATCATGAATTTGCTAGTAAGCTGGATAACTCAGCATGATTGCAATTTTTAAAATTACGGTAAGTGATTTGTTTGTCATTTAGTTTATGATAGTTTATCATATATTCACAAAACAGAAAGTCTTGACCATTAATAAAAGGTACACTGGACTTAAAAAATTTATCAACTTTATTCTCAGAATCCATGATAATTACGTCTAGCCACGAGTCACTGTTTTGCTCATGATAAGTATCTCCGAAAGATACACAGTATAGAGAGGAGTCAGAGATGAATGTTTTCAGGTGGTTAGCTGCCATATCAGATACTAACAAGTTGCAGTTTAAGTCGCTTGCGATAATACAGTTTTTGAAATCTGGTGCACTGCCTTGAGACTATACCAGCAAACGCCATGCATTTTTTACCGTGCAGGTTTAAAATGCGATTCCAATTTTGATTTGAAATTTTCTATGAAACAAAAATAAAAATATCTAATGCAAAGTTTTACAGAGAAAGACGTGTGGGAAACAAACTATATGGATCGAATGGGGGATTCAAATGATTACAAAGTTGTCTTATCGATGACATAAATAAGGGGAAATAGTGGGACAACAAGGTAAGATAGAGAGTGCCTCAATTGCCTGCAGTTTGAGACGAGGGTAGAGGTAATATGAGCGGCGGTCAATAGAACAGTGGAAACACTGCTATTGCTATAGCTGCTTCTGTTATAGCTATATTTCATTCTATTACTTGATAGTGGTTTACTCTATTCTGAAGCTTCATTTTTATTTTCATAGATTGTCTTTAAAAATTAGAAACTGGTTCAATTATTTATTTATTTTTTTGCTTATAAATGATAGTAATTTTATGCTCTATCAACTTTTAATTTTGATATTGTGATTAATCGATTAATTATTTAGCTACAATTAATTCTGAAGTAATCGAATTATATTTAATTAATATAACCATATGATAAATGATTGGGTAGAACTTTTTATCTCTCGATTTTTGTTTTTTTTTTTTTTTATTACTCTACTTTCTTCTATAATTTTCTTTCTCTAGTCAAAGAATTCAACCCAACATGATTTTATTACAATCGTAAATCCACTCGCACCCGTTTCTGCCAACAAACGAGCAACAAGAATGCTTTTATATATTCATATATATTTACAGCTAAAGCAGGAAAATAATTAAATTTTTTACGCAAAAAAAAAAAAAACTCATGAATATATTTTTTATCATTAAATACTATCAAAATAATCATTACAATTATTATGACTAATGTCGTTGAATTATTGAGTTTTAAGAAATTCCATAATATACCAGTTAAAAGTGTTGGATAAAAAAACTGGAACTTGAGTTTAGAATGTCAGGTTGCTATAGTCAATTCTCAAGTTGACAAAATCAAGTCTGATAATTTTTAACAACCAAGTATACAAAGAATTAACTTTTAATATGAATAACA